>CM075453.1:21618583-22345131 GCA_037832335.1 Carallia pectinifolia
CCGTCACGCAACGTATGGCTACGTAGTTTTTCTGGTTGTTTATAGAAAGCAATAAGGCAAAAATAATTATATCTGAGATTGACTAAAAATTTTGCTTTTGGACATGGGTACAAAATATTGGGATTGGGGTATTAGCATAGCATAACATTCGGATTTAAATACACAGTGATTATAAATATTACCAAAATAAATTACTCGGCCAATCGTCTTATGTAACGTTAAGCGAGTAAGGATAAAATAGCAATGCTTACTGAATAAGGATGATGTAGTCTTCTAATATTACTTTAGGCAACTTAAAAAATAAACAAGGGTAACTTAGCAAATTTATTTTTGACTAATCAATCAATTCATTTAAACCACTTAAAAAATATGGGCAATTTTGTAAAGCATCAATTGTTGCGATCGCCACAAAGTGTCTAAGGAATCAATGGCACCCGAGCTAAGGGATGCAGATGAAACTTCTTTGCTCTGCTCCTCTTCAAAGTAACTTATAAACCAACAATTTTCTTACTTTTAGTTGACAAACCAACAATTTTCTTACTTTTAGTTTTTTTTTTTTTTTATCGAACTATTGACTACACAATTATAACAACTTTCATATTCTCATAAATCCTACCATCCTTTCTGAGAATTTAAAAACTTAGACCTTCAGAAATTCTAACCAAAGTTTCTTGAGGGACTTTCTCACTTTTAATTTAATAACCTATTGAATGAGACTTACATATCTGCTAATGGAAACACGGAAGCAGAACTAGACAGCCACCATCTTTTTCGGCAGTTGGGATGTAACTTGTCATGGACAGCGAGATAAACTGATTAAAATTTCCTTCGTATGATGGGTTGTCTTTTATTATTGGCATCCCTTTTGTCCTCTTTGGACAGCTATTTTGTCTTCCTGCTTGCTGCTCGGTGCATTTTCAAATTGGTAGGATCCAATTGTGGATGAATATTTTTTTTGACTGACTTCTATAAATTTTACAACCAGTAATAAGATAATGATTGTGTTGTACTACTCAATGTTCAGGAACACGGCCTTCGAATTATTATTTAGGGCATAGCAGGAGCAACCTAACGATAGGTTCAATGAATTTTGACAATCAGCAATATTACATGAACACGACGAGGTAATATGGGATGGATGTAAATTTATGAGAGTATCACATTACTATAATTATTCCGTGTCAAGAAAAACTCAGGTGCATCTTTTGCCATGATAGTTTTTACTACAAATATGGAATATACTTATAGAAATTTGAATATGAATTGTTTGTCTAACTTAAATAATCTCAAATACGCCTTTAATTTTCCCGTGTGGCTCAAATATTATATTTGAATGTTTTTAAAATTCCATACATTTTAGTTTTTGTCATGTACAAAAACCAAAAAGAAAAGGTTTTGTCAACTTGACTAGAAAAATGGGGTAAACAGTAGAAGCATACGTCGACCATGAACTCTACATCCTATTTGTTGGGTAAAAGAGAGCTATCACCTTTCCCACCTAACGCTTACTTGTCTCTTGCCGACGAATTTGGAAAAACAGAAGGATTAGAAAAGAGAAGGAGCATTTATAAAAACATGAAGTAGGAAAATTGAAACTCAATTTTAAGTTTCACTATCACCAAAAAAGAAAAATCGAGAGGTTCACCAAATGAATAATTAATTAAGTTTTTGGTTTCTTACCAATTAGTTATGCATAGATGATCGAATTCCACAGCTTGGGCAAACTTTATGCCCCCACACTAACATAAAAGCACCTCCAAATGCATGATCCTTCCAACTTTCTTGGAATCAAAAGAGGAACATCTGTTTCCCCAACATTTTACGAACTTATCAATGTATCAATGCTAGCTTTCAGGTTTTGTTTGCACTAATATAATTTGGTGTTTTTTTTAAATCTATGAAGCTGTGAGTTGTATAACATAAATAATTTTTTTTTCTCGTAAAATTCACAGCCATCTTCAAAATTTGAATTTGGGACCCGTGAGAAGAAGCTTTTTATTAATTGTATCCATATTTTTCCCTAACATCTAACATACGAATCTATATAAAGCATAATTGCACGGCTCAATATTTTGTAATTTGGTAGAAAAACAATTACCAATCTCCTCAGTAATTGCTTTTGCAAACAAAAAATCACCATTTTTCTTGATGCAGCTACCAATCAAGTTGCCAATTCTAAGCAACTTTTAATATGGAAGTCATAATAGAGTAATTCAGGTCTCACCACACTTTCTATATTTATATATAAAGTAGTTTCCTTAATTAAATTAAGACAAGCACACAACGTTATTTTTTTGGGGAGGGTTACTCTAATTCCAACCTGACCCAACTATAAATAAAAGAATAAGGAAGTTGATTTCATTATTTCGGAAAAATACTTTCCATATCTCACACGAGGCGAAAAAACAAAAGTAAAAATAGGTGATGCCATCTTAAGATGATGTTTATAATTGCATAAACAAAAAGCCAGAGAATTAAAAGCAATTTGAAGAAAGTAACAAGTGTGTGCAAGTTAAAAGAACCTTAAAGATTCAAACAAGCGACAATATTTTAAGGGTTAGAATTTGACAAAGTTTTGGAAGGACTTTGACCCGCAATATGTCTTTTTCAATTTTAAGCCGAATGAGTTAAATTTAATTAAAAATTTTTAGCTAGAAATAATTTAAAATAATCCAATTTCACCTTAATTTTAGTTTATAAGAAAAGAGAATAAAAATAAAAAGAAATTTTTATATAATTGATCTTAATTAAATTTATGATTTAAATTTTTGTTAACAGTTACTTTTGTTATAAAAATTATTCAATCCTACCATGATTGACTTTAAATAAAACATTATTGACGTTCACATTATTTTGCTGTTTATAATTTTAAATTGTGATACCAAATAGCGACATTTAACAGAGTCAAAAGAAAAAAAGAATTGAACTTGTTCTATGACTATGAGAAAAATGGCGACAAAAAAAAAAAAAAAAGAGAGAAAAAAGAAATCGGAGGAACCAAAACTATTTGCCACTTGGCGGCATATCCACGAATCAGCACCTTGCAAACCGACAACGGAGAGAGCGACCCAAGATTACACGTGGCAGATGACTGCTTCCGATTTTATCGCCCCAATAAATAATAATAATAACGACACATCGACTCTATAAGTATACAATTTTAATTACATTAAAAATATATAAATAATTTAATAATTTATTTATTTTTTAAAAATTTAATATATTTTTTATCATTTAACTGTTCAGATCTTATAGACAAATTTTATACTTACTATAATATGCTTATATAATTTTTCTTTAAAAAAATAAAATTTTGTTAGTATTATCATATGACAGTATTTAATAATTTATTTATTTTTAAAATTTTAATAATTTAAACACTTAAATTATTTTTTATCATCTAAATATTATTACTTAATATTTTCATAATAATAAAAAAAATTCACAACGTAATTTAATCTTAAATTATTCTAAAATAATTAATAATTTATTTAATTAACTTTTTAAAACAGGATACATATAATTTTTATCTAACTTTAATGCAAACTTTAAGAAGAAAAAAAAACTTTAATGCTATCTCAGAAATCAAGTCACTATTTCTCTAACAGTAATAGGTAACACGTAGCAAAGCAAAACTGGAGGGCTTACACGTTGTGGAATCTGATTGGCTGTATTACCCTGAACGGTGATGCTGACGTGGGACGTCGCTGTCAGAAAGAGCTGCTTCAGAGGACACCAAAAAGAAAGAGAGTAGTGATGGCCTAATCAGTTCGTGACAAAGCCTTGATTAAAGTGCCCTTTATACTTTTGCTACCTTTTCACCAAATTTACCATTTTGCCACTCACCTTGCTGGCAGCTACTTACTTTGTCCTGCTGACCCATTCCCCCCTAATTGACAATATTGACCTTAATTCAGTTTTTTATATTTATTTACACTGTTTAAGAGACCTATTAAAATATTTAAATCATATATATGTTATATAATGTGAATAAGCTTTATCAATTTTTTGTGAAATTAAGATATAAAATTTTAATATAAAAATATAAAATTTTAATTATTATGATATCTTCTGATAGACACATATTTTTTTTTTTTGTCAAAAAGTAATTCTGCTTGTTGCTTCCTATAAGGTAAGCAATTTACCAGGTAAGAAAAGACGGTTGCCCTATTGCCCAATAGGTAGGGGGAGTTGGTTACAACTGCATTTTCCCTATAAAGCTTATTTTATTATTTGTGGGGTTTTTACTTTTTAAATTGCATGTGTATATATTAACACATATGAGGTGTCATCCACACATTAGGGAATATATTAGTGAATTTTGCCTTTTTTTTTTTTTCGTTATTGATAGGCATTCATGCACGGGACATCACCATTTCGTACAGCAATGCTACTCCTACCATTTGGGTTTCATTGGCATGATTCTCAAATTTATAGGGGCAAAGTCAAATATTTTTGTCTATATATTTTGTTTAGACTTTTCAGATGAATAAGGTAGGTTAATGTGGTTTTGACTCAACTTAATTAAGAAAATCTATCATTTTTATGAAAAAGTTAACAAAGTTAAAATTTTACATCAATAGTTTCTATAATGATCTCAGTAATAAAAAATTAAAACAATTAAATTGAAATTTTTCGTAAACAAAATAAAGGCATCTTGAAAAGACAAGCTATTAATAGCAATGAAGATAGGGTTGCAAGCAAAGTCTTATATTACATAAAGATTGGGGAAGGCATAATAACACCTCGAGAGGTTTCTATCGTGGGGGCCTATTTTAGCTACTTCTTTCTTTCTTTCTTTCTTTCTTTTCTTTAAAAAAAAAAAAAACAGAAATATAATAAAGAATAAATTATACGAATTTTGCTAACAATGTCTGTTCGAAGTAAAGTCTCCATGCCATTAGACGGCTTGTCTTAAATATGATGATCACAATCACTAAAAATCCTCAAATTCGCTAAAAAATATACACAATAATTATCTTCACGTAAATTGTGCTAAAAATGGCAATCTCACGACTGGTTAAATAATTATGAGCATTCAACTGCGATGGATCGATATAAATCATTTTGCAAGCTGTTGGCTACTTCTTTTGACCCCAACTACTTTCTAATGTTATTTTAGCTACTCTATAAAAGTATAATCGCGGTGACAAATTGAAAACGAGTTTGAAGGACTGGAAGGCTCTTTCCAATTTGTTTAGATTTAACTACAGAGACACAATTCTACAGAATCATTTAAATATAGTAAAATATAAAAAGATTTTATAGCAATGTAATTAATATTAATGTAAACTCTCTCTATGTTATCTAGAATTTTATATTGTGTAGTATAAAATACTTTATCTACATTATAAAATTTTACTATGTTTAAATGAATTAATTCGTTAACATTACAGTTAATAGAGAAATATACTCAAATTTAATAATATTTTGATAATAGATCTTTTTTATAAAAAAGATTAGATAAAAATGTTAATAAGTAACTTTTAATTTCAATTTATAATTATAATCATCAATATACTTATTTTATATATATATATATATATATATATATTTTTTTTTTTTAATTGTTAAAAAAAAATTTCTGTGTTTTCACGCAAGAGTAAGGGTACTTTGGTCAACAAAGAGGCGAAGAATAAATACCAACATACATCTCAAAATCAAATAATACAACCTAGCGTGTGGAAGTTGTCTACTGGGGTGGTAATGGGACTTGCAGTGGATGAATGGATTGGGATGTGAACACAAAAAGGAATGGCCTTCTTCTTAGTGGAACCATTCCTTTTCTACCCTTTATTGAAAAAGTTTCTAATATATCTGATCATAAATAATATCTTGATATTTAATTATATCTGTTTTAAGTTTTTTTTTATTAGTAACACTTCGTATTTTCATAAATTTTATTTCCTTTAAAAACCTTTAAAATGGTGCTTTTTAAATAACTATTTTAAGTTTGTAGAGAAAGTTAAATTCATATAAAAAAAATAAAGAGAGATGTAATTAGAGTTAAACTTTTAATAATATTTTTTAACTAATAAAACTAATGAACACTTTAATTAATATTCAAAATTTGTTTTAAGTATCTTGTGGATTTAATTAACAACACTAACAAATTTTAAAATTTAAAAAATTTGCAAGGAATTAATTTATTGCTGAGTAAACTTAAACTTTAAAGTCATAAATATTTATTTGTTTTTTTTATATTGTTACAATAATAATAATAATAATAATTATTATTATTATTATGGGGTTGGACGGTATGGGAGTATATGGATAGAGATAATGGCCATATTGCTAGCAGACATATTTGCAGTTCTATGACCATATTCTTCACATCTTTTTCACTTTCTCACAGATTATTCCTTGGTTAGTGTGTTCTTGAATCCGCTTTTCTTCTTCTTTGGCTTCTCTTTCTTCTCTTCCTCTTCTTCTTCTTCTTCTTCTTCTTCTTCCTTTAGTGCTGCTAAAGTAACAAACTTTCACTAATGTTTATAATAATATAAGTGTGAATAGGCTTGGAGTTTAATTATTGCTGTTGGGGGGGCATACAGTTTGGGAGTCAAAAGCATTAATAATCACGTGGTGGCCGTAGATATTGCTTGCTGCTTCGATTGATGTCAGGAATTTATTAAGCACCCGCCACCCCTCCTCGCTAACTAGATTTCTTAGTCAGATTCTTATCTGGGTTTTTGATTTAACAACTGAATTTCGAATCTTTGTCGGTCATTGAGTTGAGTTGAGTTGAGTTGAGTTGTGTTTCATTTCCTGGTCTGGGTGTTTGGTGGTTCTGTTGGTCGGTTAGTTGCTTGGCGGTCGCACTTGATAGGATAGAAACAGAATTCTGTTTTAGAATTAGAAACTCCGAATCTGAAGATTCGCTGGTTCTTGATTGTGGCCTGTCTCTTGGGTTCAATTTGAATTCTGTTGGGTGTACATGTGCTGGAGGATAAGGTTGCATCTTTTCTCACACCATTCCATGCTGTTTACAATTCCGCTTGTTTGTGGTAAGTTTGGACTTGTGCTTTGGTCTTCCCCTTTGGTTTCGGTTTGGAAGTAGCAGTAACCTAGATTAACTGAGCCTTGGTGCTGTTTCCAGTTGTTTGTCTTTGTGGTGGTTTTTACTGTCTTAGATGAGTTTGCTTCATGTGTTGGGATTTGGGTTAAAAGTGGGGCATCTAGTTTGGATGCTATGTTGCTGGATTGTATCAGTAATTTCCATGAGTTGGTTCATTGATGGTGAAATTGAGGAGAGCAAGATGGGTTTGTTTGGTAATGGTGGAAAGATGTGGCTTAGGTGCTGGGAGAAGATCATAGGGAACAGCAAGATCCACCATCACTATTACCAGTATATTGGATCCAAGAAAGTTAGAAAGACATGGTGGAGAAAGCTCTTGCTAGCATGGGTAGTTGGTTGGTTGCTCTTCTCTCTATGGATATTTTGGTATATGAGCTCACAAGCTACTGAAAAGAGGAAGGAGACTCTTGCTAGCATGTGCGACGAGCGGGCTCGGATGCTACAAGATCAATTTAATGTTAGCGTGAATCACATACAGGCTATGTCCGTTTTGATCTCAACCTTCCACCATGGGAAGAACCCTTCTGCTATTGATCAGGTTAACTGCATCTACTTCTTATATCTTGGCATTTCTGCTTGGGAATTGATGATTTCCTTGCAGTCTGCTAAGTGGCTTTTATAGTTGTTTTTGTTTGAGAAAGAATGGCATGGTTAGTTCTTATGTTGTTATTTGCTGCCTTGATGCAGTCTGTCAGCACATCTCAGTTTTTAAATTTGGTGCTTGCGTGTATAATTTGGATGGCCAAGACTTTTTGTGTAACGATTACTTCATTGTGACCCAAATGTTTGAGTTGCAAAACACGCTTCTGTGTATAATTTGGTAATTTCAGTCCATCAATGAACCCGAGACTTTTTTTTTTAAAAGGGGGAAAACTTCCTGACATTTAATTCGGTCAATTTATTTGAAAGTTATCTTTTGTGGATCTTAGTCACTAAATGCAGCATAACATCTGAGTTCTTTGTCTATGATCATTGCAATGCTGTCAAAGCTTATGCTAACTTCTGAAACTTATAGGGGACTTTTGCAAGATACACAGAAAGAACTGCTTTTGAGAGGCCCCTAACAAGTGGCGTTGCATATGCTGTAAGGGTACTTAACTCTGAAAGAGAAAAATTTGAGAAGCAACAAGGCTGGACTATTAAGAGGATGGATATCCTCGAACAAAACCCAGTTCGTAAGAATGACTATTACCCAGAGTTGTTGGAGCCGTCGCCAATTCAAGAGGAATATGCCCCTGTCATATTTGCTCAGGATACAATTTCACACGTAGTTTCCCTTGATATGCTATCTGGAACAGTGAGTTCCTTTCTTTCTTGTTATATTTTCTTTTGCTTTGATCTTCGTTTCTATTTGCCCATTTTACCAAGACTTAAAAGTACAATTCCTTAAATGACAATACTCTTGAGTGTATTGTAATCCTTCTTAACTGTTGTGGTGGTTGTTTAGATATAATTTAATTCGTGGGTTATGATATTCAGCTGTGGTACTTTTCTTATGTCTCTACAAACAGGAAGATCGGGAAAATGTTTTGCGTGCCAGAGCTTCGGGAAAGGGTGTTCTAACTGCTCCTTTCAGGTTACTTAAAACTAACCGCCTTGGAGTCATTTTAACATTCGCTGTCTATAAGACAGATCTCCCAACACATGCTACACCAGATGAGAGGATTCAAGCAACTGATGGGTAAAATTCTTTTTCTTACTTTAACTTGGATTGAGAAAAATTTTTATGGTTCCCAAGGGATAAAGCTAGCAGTGGAGATTAGAGAATAAAAAATCGGGCCTCTCTCTCTCTCTGGTATTCCTTAATGCACACTCTAATCCAGAATGAAGACCAATCATTGTTCAAAATCCTACAATTGGCCCGTTATTGAAATTCAATTAGTGGGAAAGAAAATTCATGTTGCAAACTAAATCACAACAAATTTCGTTATTTATTTGCAGTATGATGTTATGACGACCTTAGCATGATGCTTTCCTGAAACAATTGTAACTTGTAAACGTAGAATTATTACATCACTATGGTAATAATGTTTAGGTGGAGCTGTTATGATGTTCTGTCTCTACCAAGCAGGTACCTAGGAGGAGTCTTTGATATCGAGTCACTCGTTGAAAAGTTACTTCAACAGCTTGCAAGCAAACAGACCATCCTAGTGAATGTGTATGATACCACAAATCAGTCTCATCCAATTAGCATGTATGGCTTGAATGTATCTGATCGTGGCTTGGAACATATTAGTAGCCTTAATTTTGGAGATCCCTTTAGAAGGCATGAGATGCGTTGCAGGTAACTTATAAACATCTCTGTTTTGTTTTTGATGGATGAAGACCTTTCTTGTTTGTTAATCACTCATTTTGACGTTTCAATAAAAATAGAAAAGGAAACCATTATGCAAAACTGGAGGTGATTTGTCAAGTCACCATCATGCCATCATGAAAAAGAAACCTTCATGCCAAGTCATCTCTCTGGGAGGTGATTTGTCTGTGTAGAACTACCATATCTTCCATATGGAGGAGCTGAATCTTGATCTCAAAAAAAAAAAAGAGGAGCTGAATCTAGTGTGTGAATGCATAGAATGTGTACCAGTTAAACAGGTTATGAACTGGGTGTTTTCTCAATGCAGATTTAAACAGAAACCACCATTGCCATTGTTAGCAATAATGACTTCAATTGGCATCCTTGTGATTGCATTACTTCTTGGATATATATTTCATGCAACTGTGAATCGAATTGCCAAAGTTGAAGATGATTACCATGAGATGATGGAACTTAAAAAGCGGGCTGAGGCAGCTGATGTTGCTAAATCTCAGGTACAGTATTGTATATCTCTAGTTTGCTCAATTGAACTTGCTTAGATTTTTTAGCAATGTGTACTGTTCTCATCAAATTCAACTTTGTACAGTTTCTTGCTACGGTTTCCCATGAGATCAGAACCCCAATGAATGGTGTTCTAGGTGAGATTTGAAGTTGCCCTTTGATCATTAAATTCATAGCCATGTGTTGCCTGGCAAATGCTAATGTGGAAAAGATTATGTCATCACGTTATTAATGCTCTTCTTTTGCAGGGATGTTGCATATGCTTATGGACACAGATCTAGATGAAACTCAACAAGAGTATGTTAGAACTGCACAAACTAGCGGGAAAGCGCTAGTATCACTCATAAATGAGGTTTTGGATCAAGCAAAAATTGAATCTGGTAAGCTTGAGCTTGAAGCAGTGCTATTTGATCTGAGGGCTATTTTGGACGAGGTGTTGTCACTCTTTTCTGACAAATCTCAAGAGAAAGGAGTCGAGGTAATATATCTGTGGTTATGCTTGTCCCTCCTTTTTGATCCTTGGTTCCACTCTTTTTCTGTTATTTGACGTTTAGTTTAATTTTCTAATATCTGTATTACAAAATTTGCATGATCAATGGTGGGAAGAGCAGTTGGCAGCTTATGTATCTGACAGTGTTCCAGAAATGCTAATTGGTGATCCTGGGAGGTTTCGGCAAATCATCACAAATCTCACGGGGAACTCGATCAGAGTAAGTTTCCAATTAATTTGTGATTAAATGTATATGTTTATGCTATACATTTCAACTTTTGATATTTGACATGAACATGCCACATGTATAACTACCAACACAGACATACAAAAGAAAACATCAGCTACCACGGAAATCTAATCATTTTTTGCACCATGAGAAGGAATTCAACGTTGGCATCTGGATATTGTGCCTTGTCATTGAAACCTTTAGCACTTGAGCCTGGGTTTTGGTTCCTATATAGTGAGATTTGTTCTTATTGATTAGTTTATCCTTTGCTTAGTGACTTTTGTGACCCAGTGTCCTATGCCATGCCAAGTCTTTAGGTGAGCTTGCCCCTTCCCATGCCATGGGAAAAGTAGGAAGTCTAGAGAATAGCTTTCTTCACTTATTTCTTTTGGCTGGCTTTGATGAGGAAATGTTATGCCTGCCGTGATGATGTTCATTCCATCCTATGAGAAGACAAGCCTATTGTCAGCAATCGCTAGACATAATTTACTTTCTAAATGATGTTCCCTCTCTGTTGGCTTATGCTCTTTTCTGTATGGTTAAAAGTTTCATAAACCCTTTGCTTCCTCAACAGTTCACTGAGAAGGGGCACATCTTTGTCACCATCCATCTTGTCGAGGAGGTGATTGACTTGATAAATGTTGGGACAGAGTCTTCATCATGGAACACTCTGAGTGGCTTGCCTGTTGCAGATAGACGGCGAAGTTGGGCAGGATTTAGGAGTTTCGCTCAGGAGAGGTCCAATTGTACTCTTTCATCGTCGACCTCTGATCTGGTTAATCTGATTGTGTCAGTTGAAGATACAGGAGTAGGGATCCCACAAGAAGCCCAATCTCGTGTTTTCACTCCTTTCATGCAGGTTGGTCCATCCATTTCCCGAACCGGAGGCACGGGCATTGGTTTAAGTATAAGCAAGTGTTTGGTTGGCCTCATGAATGGGGAAATTGGTTTCGTGAGTGTACCAAAGATCGGGTCCACCTTTACATTTACTGCCGTCTTTACCAGTGGGTGCGCCAATTCAAAAGAGTACAAGAGCCAGAAAATTAATAGCTCATCTAACACTCTGTCTTCAGAATTCCAGGGCAGGACAGCATTGATTGTGGACCCTAGACCTGTTAGGGCCAAAGTTTCAAGATATCATATCCAGCGGCTTGGAATCCATGTTGAAGTGGTTTCTGACTTAAATCAAGGTTCATCTGCCATTAGTGGTGGGAACAGAGTTTTTGACGTGGTCCTTGTTGAGCATGAAGTTTGGAATAGGGACTTGAGCATCTCGGCTCTTTTTGTGGACAATTTACAGAAAATTGAGCACAGTCCAAAGCTTTTCCTTTTGGTTAATTCTATCAGCTCTTCCAGAACCTACACTGCAACTTCTGGTGCTTATATCCCAAGCATCATCATGAAGCCTCTGAGGGCAAGTATGCTGGCTGCGTGTTTGCAACGAGACATGGGTATCAGAAAAAAGAAGAATCCCCGTGATGGGGAGCTCCCTGGTCTGCCTCTCTGCAATCTTCTTCTTGGAAGAAAAATTCTCGTTGTAGACGACAATAGTGTAAACCTCAAAGTAGCTGCTGGTGCTTTGAAAAAGTATGGAGCTGAGGTGGTCTGTGTTGAGAGTGGGAAAGAGGCTATCTCATTGCTTGAGCCGCCTCACCAGTTTGATGCCTGCTTCATGGACATCCAGATGCCAAAAATGGATGGGTATGTGATTTCTTAACTTTTATGATTACTTTCTATTATCTAGGTTTGATAATGTCACTGAAATGGATGTGCATGTAATGGTAAAATTGTTATGTTAAATTTGTAACTCTGCGAGCCTGGTTTTTAGAGCTATCTGGATGCATTGTTGCATTGCTGTGATAACTTGAGCGCACTTCTCTTTCTCAGCTTTCTATTGTTTTCACTAATCTGATTGGAGATGCTGTATGTTCTGTCCTCCAGTTTTGAGGCAACGAGGAAAATTCGAGAGATGGAGCTCAACATAAACAATAATATTCAGAGTGGAAAAGTGTCCATAGAATCCTACGGTGATATTTCAAATTGGCATATACCCATTTTGGCAATGACTGCGGATGTGATCCAGGCTACGCACGAGGAATGCCAAAGGTGTGGAATGGATGGTTATGTTTCAAAACCATTTGAAGCTGAGCAACTGTATCGGGAGGTCTCACGGTTTTTCATATCAACACCCAGTGCAAATT
The DNA here is from genome assembly GCA_037832335.1 of Carallia pectinifolia. Classification (NCBI taxonomy): domain Eukaryota; kingdom Viridiplantae; phylum Streptophyta; class Magnoliopsida; order Malpighiales; family Rhizophoraceae; genus Carallia; species Carallia pectinifolia. The sequence continues at coordinate 21,631,394 of CM075453.1, forward strand.
AGTAGAAGGTGTTTTTATCAAAGGCATATTTCTGACTCATTCCACAGACACGAGGCGACATGTTTCTGACTCATTCCACGAGCGCAATAACTCGGTCCTCCAAGACACCTTCAAGTGCACAATCAGTCAAGAGTCTATTGTAAGTGTGAGTTATCCCTCGCATATTCAGTCTTGAGCAGTGTCTGTCTTCAAAGTTTTTTTTGTTTCCAAACTTCCACGCACAATTTATACTGCCCAAGCCTTAAGGTATATACATCAGACTGGCATGTGAATATACTCTCTCTGACTTCTTGATATGGTTATTTTTTGGGCAGGAAAAAATGATTGTTTTTTGGCAGCAAATGTACATAGAAGCCATGATTGATCAATTGGGCTTGAGTTTTCATTGATTGTTTCGCGAGGCGTGCTGCAAAGCTGGTTCATTATTCCTTGTACAGTTGATCGCAGTTCCACACATTTAACTAGGATTGGCTTATATATTATGTGAGATATATGTGCAGAGTCAAAGCTGTTATACTAGGACATCTCCAATAACACCGTCAGTTGGAATGGAGGAAATCCTTTCACTTGGGACTATATTTGCAGGGGCTGTTGTGGGGTTGCATCCTCTTCTTCCATCATGTAACAATAAATTCTTGACAGCCCAAAAGGGGGTTTTTTTTTTTTTTTTGGTTTTTTGAGGACCACTGTTTGTACAATAGAGATAGATTTAGTTCAAAGAATGAGAGGTAGCTTCTTGTCAATGTCAACAGGGTAGATGATAATCTTTGTGTAAATTGTCTCCTCAATAATAGTGTTGATGATGTGTATCTTGTTGTACTTGGATGAAGAATTTGTCAATTTTGATCGTCTCGTTTAATGTGGTAACTTTAACAATAAACTCAATTAATATAGTAAATTTTAACAAAGCTGGATTCTATAATCGTCGATATGTCCGAGTGGTTAAGGAGACAGACTTGAAATCTGTTGGGCTTCGCCCGCGCAGGTTCGAACCCTGCTGTCGACGGTTTTTAGTTTTCTTTTGCTTTTTCCTGAGGTGGCATTTGCTTTTCTCTAGAATTTCAATCAAAGCCCTCCTATTCATATTAAATTATAAAAAAAAATTGATAAACAAGCATACATAAAAAAAAAAAAAAGTAGCAGACACTTAAAAAAAATATATTAAATTATAAAAAAATATTTAATTAAAAAAATAAATTATTAAATATTATTAAATTAACTGTGTATTTTATACGTATATATTCATATATCGTTGTATAAGATCCTTCTAATCCCTCCAATTAGAATTTAAATCCTGTGCTCTCCCCTCGGTCTCGCTGGCTGGCACACAGCAAAGAAAGAGAGCAAAGAAAAAAACACTTTTAAAAAAAAAAAAACAGACTAAAAAGGAAAAAAATTCAGAATATTTTTGTTTTTTGTTTTAAAATTTGGTTGGGGAAGGAAGGGGGGAGGGGTGTTTTTGGAGTAGGATCGGATCATTGTTATCATCGGAATATAATAGATGGATCCAGACGCAGTAGCGAAGGCGTTCGTGGAGCACTACTACACGACATTCGATGCGAACCGGGCCGGGTTGGCGAACCTGTACCAGGAAGGGTCGATGCTGACCTTCGAGGGGCAGAAGATCCAAGGCTCCTCCAACATCGTCGCCAAGCTCACCACCCTCCCTTTCCAGCAGTGCCAGCACAGCATCACCACCGTCGACTGCCAGCCTTCTGGCCCCGCCGGCGGCATGCTCGTCTTCGTCTCCGGTAACCTCCAGCTCGCCGGTGAACAGCACGCCCTCAAGTTCAGCCAGGCACCGCTTCCCTCTCTTCTTTCTCTTCTTCTTCTTCTTCTTCTTCTTCTTCTTCTTCATTATTATTATTATTATTTGATCTGTGGCGGGGCGGGGATTGGATGTGAATTTGTTTGGGGTTTCTAGGGTTTTGAGTTGTGCTTGGATCGATCTGTTACTGTTCGATCTTAGATTTTTATATCTTCTTGTTCTTGAAATTGAAATTTGGTGGGAATTTATTGTGAATCGCGATGATCTATTAGGGATTTTTTTCACTTGATTTGGGACTTTTTATTTTTCTGTTCTGAATTTTCGTGGATTAGCTCAATTTTAGGGGTTTTTTTTTCACTTTTGTCCTCTAAATTTTATTTATTTATGGCTTATGGATCCTTGCTGTTAGGTAGGTTTCTCTCATCCTTGTGCGGTGAAAACAGTAATAACCTGTTAAAACCTTGTTTCATCAGTGACACGTTTAAATTTAAATTGTTTTCTTTGTTTCGTTTTGGTTTTGCTGGTAAAGCTTGATGAGAGTTTACTGTGGTTTTATTCACTGTGTAGTTGAGGACAATTAAGTTGAGTAAACTATGCTTTGGAATTCGCGGACTTTTTCGTGTTTATAGTATTTGGTGCATTGTATGGCCTTAGGATTTCTATCAAAAGTTTTAGCAGCAACCATTTTATGATGGTGCTGTGCATGTACAACAAAATTAATGGCCGGGGAGCAAGGTTGGTTTTTTTTTTTTTTTTTTTTTTGTCCAAAGACTTGAAACAGTTTGTTGTTTGTTTTCCCGTCTTTCAAGCACTGATGGTTTAGCATTCCATTCTGTGCAAGGAATGTCCAATTAAGATGGGTGACCAAATACAGGTGGATGGTGAGAGGATGGGGAGAGGACGACTTAATTTGACTGGGATATCTTTGGTTAGGCAGTATTTAGAACAATCACTTCTTAGATCAAACTTAGTTCTTAACGGAATGGAATGGCAAGAGAAGATTCATGTAGTCAACTCAAATGAAAGTTGGGATTAAGGCTTTTATTTTGTCATTTAATGTTAGGATGTCATACTCATTGTCAGTCACATTTGCTTGCTGCTTTTCCGTAACTTTGTAATTTTAATTGTGTGATATCGTCTATTTACCTTAGTCCAACGCTGTTGAAGATTCATCCGTTTGGTTTTTTAGCTTGAGTTGATTTTTGTGTATCTTTACCTTAAAATTTGGCCTGCAATTGGATATATTTTCAGCTATATTCAATGTCCAGAGCACATAACCTTTAGCTTAGCCCATCATACATCTCATGTGGTCATCCGATAACAATGCATGCTTGTTATTTGGTTCCGTTTGTTTGATTGGATGCACATTGGTGTCTTTATAAAGTGTCAAATACTCAAATAGATTTTTTTTTTTTTTTTGGAGATATCCTAGACCTAGATCAACTAGTTGGGGGAGGGGGGGACAGTTAGGGAGGTTAAGGGTTCTTTCGCTGGCATGCAGCCAATGCCATTTGAGCTACAAGCTCATGGCATGGCTTTGGAGTTAATGTATAGGTTCTTTGCTTGTTCTTGTGCTTTTTTTGTTTTGGTTTATGTTTGATTTCTGCAACTGTTCAACTGCAATTCTAGCACCAAATTTATATTTATTTTCCCTAACCAAATGTTTATCTCACTTTCTGCTTTCAGATGTTCCATTTGATGCCAACACCACAGGGAAGCTTTTATGTATTGAACGACATATTTCGGTTGAACTATGCATGAAGACAATGTGACGCTTTTATGTGTCAAACAACATATTTCGGTTGAACTATACGTGAAGACAAGTTCAACTATCCAATCACTTAAATGTGGCCTAAATTTCCAAGATTGAGGCCACTTAAGTTACTTATGTTAAGTTTGAGATAGTCCCAAACGAAAACTTGGTTGGTTATGTTTGATGTTCCATTGTGCCACCTTATTGTTTGAAAGATTCAGGGATTGCTTTGTTTTGTGATTGATTTAATCGTGAACTGGCTAAAATATGCTTTGATGGATACATTGTTTTAAGGATTTCGATGTTGGAGGTTTTGGAACTTCTTTAATTGATTTTTGGCATTTCCTGGCATTTCTGGTCATCAAAAAATTCATAAATAAACAAATAACCATATAGAGTGGGTATTTCCTGGGATCAATACCGTGGCAGAACGGCATTACATTTTTCCATTCAGCCATCAGACATTCGAGACTATTGTTTATTCTGATCAAGTCAGATGTTTGTTGTTAGGGTTATGGTCTTGTAATCAAGAGACCATCTATCCATGCCATATTGTCAGATACGAAATTGGACATGAATTGTTGCGTTGGTTCAAGTATATAACACTGTTGGATCAGATGAGCTAGCCTTAGCCTTGTTTGCATCTTGCATAAGTTTGCACCAAACAGGAATTCCTAAAAAAATTTCACTGAACAGTTCAATTTCATATGTTACCAAAATAATTATACAACATATTCAATGATATTTAATAATATATATATATATATATATATATATATATATATATATATATATATATATATATATATATTAGTTTTAATTATCTAATATTATATATCACTCGATCTTATTTAGAATCTTATTAAGTATTTGTTTTCTTAGAAGTTGTGAAATCATAATGTCAATTCCTCTACCATTTTTGAAGAATTTGAAGGCAGGCATAGCGACATATAGCAATGTCGGGAAAGCGAATGTGTGTTCCAATTCTTCAACTTGCTTCGCTGCTGTTCTTTTGCCTTGCTATGTAAACTGATGCCTTCTTTGTGGCGTGGTATCTCACTGTAGGATGAAAATTAAGAAGGAAGCTGAAGAAAAAATGTCTCACGCTATTAGAACATAAAGAGGCTCACCAGTCACCATATATTCCTCTTTGTCTCTTTCCCAACGCACCCTCCAAAAACAACCTTTTGGATGGATAGTGCGAAATGCAATGGCGGAGCCCCAGTGGGGGCAGTAGGGGCGAAAAAAAAAGATATGATTTGTTAAAAATTTATGCAATTATTTTTACTGAAATTTACTCTTTGTTCTCATTAAAATTTGTGTTTTATATATTTGTCCTCACAGTTTTATTCTTTTTTATTCGGCATTTCGACTCTTTTATTCTTTGTCCCCACTTGGACGAAATTTCTGGCTCCGTCCACTGGTGAAATGTTCATTAACGCGGATGTCAACAGCATAAATGAATGTAAGGGCCTCGTGGATATTCCCTCTTTCAAGCACTTAAATGGGCAAAAGTTGGAAATTTCACAAACATATAACACAGCTTCTCAACTTCGATTCACCCCGATCTCCACAAAAAAAAAAAAAAAGGGTTCTTCGATTCACCCCAAACAACGTGACGCTTCAAGTGCTCCTGAAAAGCTAAAGAGATTGCGTTCTTATTAGTTGAATACAACAAAGATGCTACGGAGACGAGTGCTTCTCACCATTTGTGAATCCCAAATCCACGTGTGGAAGCTCCGGCAGTTTAAGAGGAGACACAGGCAGTATTTCTGCCTGCTGTTGTTTTGGAGACGACTTGTGATTCTTGTCTCCGTCCTGGGTATCGGTTGCGGGGCCTTTGACCAACCCAGTTAACAAACCCCCGAATGATCTAAAAGGGTGGCTGAATCCATCTTTAAGCTTCAAAATGAGGGAGACCTCGGAGAGTTGCCAGGCAACAGTGAGGACAATCATGACTGAGAGGAGGCAGTGAGTTATGACATTCTGCCTCCTCACCTTTCTAAGCTCTTTCACTATCTCTTCTGCACCAACTTCCAACCGATGACCACCCTCTTTCTCCCCCTCTTTATTCGACTTCTCTTCCCCAAAATCCACCCCTTCCCCCTCCTTTTCACCAGCTGATCTCCCAGCTTGCTCGAGTTTGGAATCTTCTGCCTTTAATTGCTCTACCTGTTAGATGCCTTATAATCAAGCAATCTTATAAAACAAATCACACAATCGCTCTAAATACAGTTCAAAAAATAAAAATAAAAACAAAACAAAACAAAAGAAATGTTATAGTGCACAAGATTCTCAACCAAAATTTCACATATTTTTACCAAAGAAACTCCTTTTGTAACAAATCCCTATTGGGTAATTTTACCCTATTTGCTGTTACACAAAAAGACTTGCATTGAGTATTAATCAAATCATGAAATAATAAATACATTTACTAAACTACGAATAAGTTATAATTTAATTAGTACTGCATCCTCACAACTCGAGAACTAATTACATTCACGAAACTAAGAAAAAAAAAACAATTACATTCACGAAACTAGTTAATATGCTACCGAATCATATGTTGCTAACAAAAAACCAGACGATCTTTATATTGTTTTAAAAAAAAAATTTCCTACTCTCTTTTTGGCTATCCTTTTTCATTTTTTGTCAACCAGAATTTTTTTTTCCTCCACTTTAAAAAGTCAAAAATAATAATAATAAAAAAGAAACATGAGGGAAAAAAAAAAGGCAAATAATAATAATAAAAAAAAGGCGTTTTTCGAAGGTGAAAACAACCACGCACAGAAAGATAGGCTGATTTAAATCGTTCATGGGGAAAAGGTAAAAGTAACCTCAGAAAGCAATTTAGAAAGGAGATGCTCCGCCCGGTCCTTCTCGTTCTGGTCGCCGTCGTTAATGGCGGCGGCTGCGGCGGCGCCTTTGCCTCTAGCGTCTTCTGCTACCATCTTCTGTATTGCTCGTTCGATAAACTCCAGTTTTTCAATTGATTCCATCAATTAGTCCCCAAAAATTCCAGATATTCTGCCACTGCTACCAACTTTAATAAGTTTTTGAAATTTTTCTTTTTTTTTTTTTCTTTTGATATAAAGAAATGCCTTTTGCCATGGCACTTGACTTGAATTTGTTAACTTAGTCAAGATCCAGACCAATTATAAACAGACACGTAGCCTATCCCGTATTATCGTGTCTCGTATTGGAAGTTGGAACCCACCACACTCCGGCTCGTTTTGGTTTTCCTTCTTTTTTTTTTTTGTAGTGACAAAAAAACAATATGTTTTTCTTTTTTCTTAAATTTCCAAATTTCATCGTTAATTTCGCAAAGGAAAAAGCTATTTAACTATTCGTTAGATAGCTTCTATAATTTTTTAATTAATAAATAATTTTTTTTTATTTTTTTGTTATTATTATAATTTTAATATTATATCGTATAATTTAATTTGATACAGTTGTATATTATTATTATAAATTATATAATTTAAATTATGTGTTGCGTATCTTAATTGACACGTTATATATTGACAATTATTTAACAGTTACTTAAATTGATAGATATTTAACATTATCTTTTTGCAAATAAGCATAATTTATCTTCCTAGTCAAGTTAGAGGAGGAAAAAAAAAAAGCGGAAGAAACTCGATTTTACTCCAAATAAAATTTTGCTTTTTTCGAATATAGGTGCAAGTTTTTTCTGGTTTTATTTGTTAGCAAATTTGGACGATACGCAAAAAAAAAAAAAAAAAAAAAAAAAAAAAGGACTTTCAAATGGGATAAGTTGTTTCATAGGTAGTTTAAAAATAAATAATTCACTAGTATAATATGATACCTTTTTCCCATTAATTAATTTATAAGTATAAAAAATTTTTAGCCAATGATTATTACAAAAACCATATACATCAATTCAAAGACGGAAAACCAACCAAACTGATTTTGGTTGACCACCAAATGCAAAAATCAAGATGGGGCCAATGAACCCCCCGCTATAAAAATCCCCCCAAGAAATGTGGGTTCGAGGACTTTCCTTTTAGAGGTGCTGTGCAAATTTTATTGTGCCTTTAAATTCGTTTTTTTTTTTTTTTCTCTTACTAATAGCTAATACATTAATTGTTAATTATTTTAAATGTCCAACAAAAATAAAATAAAATAAAATGCTGTCACAAACCTAATGGCTCTACTTCATGTTTGAGTAGTCATTCTTGTCAAAAATCAATTTCTCCCTTTTAAAAATGCCACCTTATTTTCCGTTAATTACTTCTTTTCATAAAATTGAAGACGAGACCTTGTATCATTGGAGTCGTAAAAACTATGAAGCACGGGCACAGCGTTAATAGAGGGTATTTTATGTTGGATATGTGTTGGACAGGGACATGCAGCCGACACACTACCGACACGTGTTCAACACGACAAGCCGTGTTCTGAAAAAAAAATTAAAGAAATATTAAGAAACACGGGTGTTGGACACGGCAATCTAGAAGGACACGGGGAGAGCTTGAGACTCTGTAATCAGCCATAAATTGAGTTGTGTGATTTCAATTTGTTGGCTTGAGGTTGAAATCTAGTGCAAACATGTGTAAGGCTCGGCGGATTTGGTGATATAACAAGACAAGTGTAGCTGTTTACAAGGGAACCGAACATAGGCAGAATGCAGTTGGAGGACGTTGTGACTCTTGGGGTGGGTACCGGTATGTGGTTGGCTACCATCAGCAATTTGGTTGATGGGTATCGGAAAAATAAAGGAGAAAATTTGAGTCTTGGGTAATTAAGGGGTCTCGGTTTTGGATTTGATTGGCTACCAACGGCAATTTGGTTGATGGGCGTTTGAAAACTAAAGGTGAGAACTTGAGTTTTGGGAGATTAAGGAGTCTCAGTTTTAGATTTTGATGGAAGGGTATGGGTGCTAAAGAAAGCGATGAAGGTTTTGGAAGTTTCTGTTTTGTTGGCGTCTTCGTAAAAACAGCGAAAAGAAAGCAATGGAACTCTGCAACAAGGTCAATATTTGAGTTTTCAGAGACCACAGGATAGGGGTCAGTTAGGTCTTTTTATAAGTTTCACCTCTTTGATTAAATGACAATGACTAAAAAAAAATATTATAGGATAAAAACGTGTCTTAAGTCATATTTATATCTTAATTTTTTTAAAATTTACTCGTTATAATGTCTACATCATGTCATGTCCATATTCATACATCCATGTTTCATAACGTTAAAATAATACTCCCAGAAATACGAATAAATTTGAATATGTCCGTCTTGGGCGGTTATCCGCGAGATTTTAAAATCCGAGATGGGGCAAGCGAGATGATTGTGAAAGCCGTGATAATTACAGCAACTACAAGAAGCATTTACAGCAACAATACCAGAAATTAATGTGACAAAAGAAAAAGAAAAGAGAAAAAGAAAACCATAAACGAGTTAGTAGAGCTCCAGGGAATTTGGACCATTATACACAAACTAAACCCCTGAAATCCTCTAGCAGCTTAGCAAAGCACACGTAACAGCTGCAGCAGAGTTGGCTAAGATTGCTTTGTTTTCTATTGGAATTGAAACATCTCATCATTTCCCATATCGGAGACACCAACCAAAGGAGTGCTTGTTACTTCACTCGTGTCACCGAGTTCGGCCTGCAAAGTACAGTCGAAGAGTTTATAACTCGAGAAATCCTTTATGGCAACACCAAATGCAGCACGTAGCGGGCAGTGATATGTACTATTAGATTGTAAAAGATGTATTAAATTCAATAAAAAAATAAAATAACTTGTTAAATATCGTTAGATATATTGCACCTACTGCATACTCCTTATTGTGTGTCTACATTGTTAAACTCTTATAACTTACCCTGACCACAACTCTAGAAAGCCAAGCCAACCCCTCACCTTATAACCATAATTTGTTCTAAAAAAATTTCCGTCTTCTTACTTCACAAGTTGATTAAGCGCATAATTTACGAGGTACTTGCCTTGGCTTGGCGGGAACGTTCAAGCATGCGACGATACTGTAGACGAGCCTCTGGAGAATCCACCATTGAGAGCACGCGAGAGACAGCCTCATCAATGGCGCCATCCACCTTTTGTTTGCGGAACACCTTGAGAATGTCTTCATCTTCACTGCTTTCATCAGTGGATCCTGTCTCATTCCGAAAACCTCGCAAGCCTGCGCCTTTGCGTCGCCACCGCAACACAGCCTTATCCAGAATTCCAACGGCCCAGCAGATTACTCTGTAGTGCTTCCTAACCTGATAGCCTCTTACATGAGCCTGACATGACAAAACAAATGTAAGCATACTCCCGAGTGCTTCATCCTTCAAATGTATGTTTATGCCATTAATGGTATGTTTATTGTCAGAGTTGCACAGACTATCACCAGGGACTGGCCGTACAAAACCCAAGTGTGAAAGAAATACAACCATTATGTTGCCTAAACAATTTCTAAGGTACACGCGACTTCACAAGATAGAAAAGAATCAGAAAAGAAAACTGGTACCTGTATCTTTACAACTTTCTGTCTTAATGCTAGAAAATCCTTGCGACCTTTCCATCCTCGATATTTCTTTTGAATGGATAAAGCAGCTGAATTGTAATCCCTTGCATTACGGAAGGCCAGCTTTGATGCCATTGAAATCCCTTGAACATGATTGTCATTGATACCATACTCATCCATACCAGCACCAGACGTAGTAGCAGCTCCTCTCTCTTGTCGTTTTTTGAAAGAATGTGCACGGAAAGCAGCTTGTATACGTGCAGCAGCCTGAGCTGCATTACGGACCGCAGCCAAGGTATCTTTAAGTGAATCCTGATCTTCACTGACAGTGAAATCCTCATTAGAAATGCTACTTACAGTTCTCTCAGCTTGAACCTCCGCAGAGCCTTTGGATAGTTCATTTTCTTCGATTGTAAGGGATGAAAGATGGCTTGTCAACGCCACCTCTGAAAGATAACCTGCAAGTCCCTTATGCCCACTGGTGGCAGCAATGAACGCTGCAGTTCTTCCAGTTGGATCTTGTGAACTAGGATCTGTCACAGCGCCAGGCGATGCACCAGAAGCTAAGAGGGCTGCAACCATTTTTTCCCTGTTGCAAAGTGAAAAAAAAAAAGAAAAGAAAAGCATACCACTCAAAAACCTGTAGGCATCCAACCAACATCTGATATAATTAATTCAAATTTGTAACACAGAGCCAATAACATTTCTTTTTTTAGTATAATGTTAACTAAAGAAGCAGTAACCGAAGTCCTCCATTCCCAAACAAAATGAACACCTTGAGGGTCGTGATTGAGAAGATGCAGATAAAACATCATTAACCTATTGTCAGCACATATGGAATAATCTTGAAAGAAGAAAGCAATAAACCCTAATAATAATTATTATTTTACAGGAAAATCCATTTCTTTGATCTCAAAGGTAAAGAAAAAATTTTGAAGTCATTTCAATCTTTTCAATATAACATTTTGATGCCAAAGATAATAGATGATTTTAAGTTACCTTCCAAATCGCGCAGCCCAATGAAGTGCAGTCCACCCATTGATGTCACGGAAATCTATACCGACATCATGACTCAGAATTGGGCCTAAGGCCCACTCAAATCCCAACCCAGCAACCATGTGTATAATCCCTTGCTCCTTCTTGGACAAGGAACAGCCAGATTGATTATGTCGTCCCTGGGATCTAAGTGAAAGCCACTGGCATAACTTGTCTTTTAGAAGCTGATGCAGAAGCCAATCATTAGTGGCAGATGAAGTACCACTGCCAACTAGAAGACCCTCAATGACATGGCCCCATAAATCATCATCAGGTTTCATAGTTTTAAGAAAATGGATTCCAGTTTCTACGCTCTCTTCTTTCTGCAAAAGGCAATCAGACAGAAGCATTTGCACAAATCTGACCAGCAGCAATAATTCTTCGGGACTCTTGGTAGCTTCCTCTTGGGATAAATTACAGCGAGAGCAACTAGTCGTTTCAGCTCGATACTCGAACTCTCTTATCTCACTGCAGGACTCCCGGTTGCCAGAAGTAATGCAGAAAGTGACCTTTCCAGGGACGTGGGGAGGAGCTTCACAACGGATAACACCTTCCTGAATGATTTGAAGAGGGACCTCAGAGTCACCAAACATGCATGTCCATGCAGATTCAGATGGATCACAGAGAAAAGATCCCACAATGATGACCTGTGCAAAAAATGTCATCTTCAAAGTTCAGACATAACAAGTTTTAATAGGAGAACACAAGATCTAGGCAATGAAGGATTGGACTTGGCTCTCAGACCAATAAATTTAGGTCAAGATCAATTTGAGTTGAGACTTTGGTCATCTTATTTTGCGTTGGGGGGGGGGGAGGGAGGGATCACGGAGAGAGAGAGAGAGAGAGAGAGAGAGAGGGAGGGAGACAGATATATCTTCATCAACTAAGATCCTATCAAGCAACAGTGGAGAAGTAGCCAATATATATTGCAGTAGAGCAACAAGTTTGTTAGACATCTTCAACCCAGAAATGAGACCAATTCATAGGAAAATGCATTTGTCTTATGGAATAAAGAGAACATAAGAAATGTATTCAAAGAACCATACTTTTGTAGCCTCAGTAGCATAACCCCACTCTGGAGATATTTCATGGATTGTGAACTTCTGCTTTTGTGCAACAGTCAACATCGAGTCCATTTCGACTGGCAGTCTATTCTGACCTTGGTCATACAGCATTCCATAGTAGTCAAGACTGATTTCATGGATTTTTGGAACAGAAGAGTACATAGGAACCTTGATATTTTCAACTTCCAGAGATGGTAGAATAGAAGCTGGCAACATCAAAAGAAAGCCAAAGCTTAATAAAATCTCAATTGATGCTGAAAGTAACATCAGGTAGTATTGATAGCAGAGATCATACAATTTACAGCATCAGTTCCATTAAAACTTAGCCAATGAATAGATTCTTGTTCTTCATCTGGTTCTCTTCTTAAAGTAGACATTGGATTTTTCTGCAGCAGAATTATCAAAGACCACAATGAAAGGAAGCTGTAAGCACTATATTTGCCTCTAAACGGAAAAAAAAGCAAAAATTACAAGGACATAATCACATGAATGAGTTAATGAAGGCACAATTGCATCTAAGATTTTAACCTGGAAGTTAACTGATGAAGCATTACTAGACTCCAACACTTCATTCCACGAAAGAGATTCTTTACCACCATCTATATAGTCATGTAAATATGGCTGAGGATATGCAGCAGGATCACCTAAACAACATAAAGCCATTAGCAGCTGTTACTAGCTTCATGTCCCGTTTTATTTAGACAGACTAACAAATAAAAGGAAGAGAGACTAGAAATAAATCAAACTGCACTTGTTCAAACGAACCAAAGGTTCTAAAAAAACCAAACTCAAGCTTTCACAAGAAGAAGAAAGCATTCCAGGCGAATAAGGTTAGAACTTCAGATTTTGAGGTCAAAAAGTACAAGACAAGAAGAAATAGGGGAGCAAAAGAGAGGAAAAGGGAGAACTTCAAATGAAATAAGGGAGATTTTGGGAAGATACTCACATATAGGAGTATAGAGAAGAGAAAACACACTAAATATCAATTCATCATTCAACTAGCATGTAAAATCAACAAATATTCTAATCAGATCATTCTAGTTAAAATAATTAACAAAATCTCTATACAGTGCTAATTGCTAACATTATTTTAAGGATTTCTTTCTCAATTTACATCAAAAAAGTCACTTAATAGATTTAGCAGTCTGAACGACTCTGAAAGTAACAGAAAGAAGTGAAAGAATGACTCTGTAATACATAACATTAAGTCATAACTGCATTTAATTGCAAATGTGTGTGCCAGGAATCTGACACGGAAAATTGTTCGGAGCTGAAGATGCCATAAATTTGAAAAGAGAAACGCATATCAGATTGATCTACAAAGGCCAACAGAAAATGAGATAGCTGGAGTTAAACGACACCAAACAAGATGTAGGATTAAGAACATAGGAGAAACACTTCTAAATTACAATAATTCCAATAATCACATAAATGTCACAAAACAAACCTGCTTCCTGGAAAATTGAAATGTTGCTTGTCTTCTGTTGCATCCCAGCCGGTCCACCACAACTTTCATGGTCTAAGAAATACTCTGGCCCTTGCCGTAAATATGCAGACTGACCATCCACCAAGATCTGCCTTCCGTTTCCAAGAAGTTCAGAATCATGTGTGGCTTCTGGCTGATTCCACAGTGGTTCAACATCTTTAATGCTATCCTCATCCAGACTCAACTGCTCTTCCAACTTCCGTAGAAACTGACTAACCTCGTTATTTGGAGAACTAACAATGTCTGCTTTACCGTCTACTCCATTTTCATTACTCACTGCTTCAGAACTAAACTCTACAGATCCTGGACTACATAAATTCTGATATTGTTTATATTTATCACAAACTGCAGAGTTAGATCCATGGTTTTGAGTGGTGTGGGAGCTCGCACTTGGACTGAGAGTAGAATAGGATTCTGGTGATAACTGTGCAGCAGATCCAGGAGAAGCTTTTCCCTGTGGAAAAGAATCTGACCGTTAACATCAATTTGAGGCTGGTCTGTGGCAATATGCCTCTTCTGTTCCCATTACAGGTTCCATGGGCTTCGAAAGCATGACCCAACTTAGATCATCAGCTTAAAAATTAAGTGGAAAAATGCACTAGAAGCACATCATGACAGTCTAAGCATATTTAGATGAACATTATACAACTTTGGGTAGAATGATGGAAAACATACAAATGGAAAGATGATATACAATCCATTGAGGTTGAGAAAAAGATGTAATACTATCAATATGAGGACAATATCCCACATTTAATTCAGGACCTAGAACCTCACCTCATTTATCTCCCTGTAATGAACAAAAACAATGTGTTCATATGCCCTGCCAAGAAAAGCAAATGTGAGCAACATAATTTCCAGATGGGGACTTATTACAACTAAGCGTGCCTCTGTATTCAGTTGTAAGATTGCTTTCTCCTTATCTAGATCACAGTTTGGACTCCTTCAACATCAAAAGAAGCTTCTAATAGCAAAATTTTCCTGCTCCCAGAACCTCTCAATTTGAAATTAAAGGAAATTACTAATAAGTACAGGTAACTCACGGATCCAGCATCCAGTAGCTACGCCTCTGAAAATTCGGGTTTTGTTCACCATGTGCATAATAACAATTTAGAGCTTCAACATTTCCGACCTAAGCAGGCAGAATAAAAAATTTCAACAGCTCTATTGATCCGCGGACAACAGGGAATGCATCATATGCAAACAATATTTCACTTTATTAAAATCTGCTACAACCCCAACATGTCCAACAGAGTTTTATCAATACGAACAATTTAATATCAAACCTTGAGTCGTTCATGAGCCTCCCCCACGGTTCTACCATCCTTCTTTTTCCGCCAATTGTGACCATCTTTACGAAAGAACCGAAGAACCCTTTTGTTAAAAAGAAACACCGATCCGCCTGTCCCATTTAACGCCAGAAAAACAACGTTGTTAACAGGTTTACTAATCTCAAACCTTCAAAGAACATAGACATAGAATTGTCTTAAAACTATAATTCAAATTGGATGTTAACAAGAATTAGCAGTAAATTACTAGCTGGCTGCCGAGGAGGCTCTTGAGTGAGCTGGTACTTTTCGTGATTTTGTAATATAAACAGCACTTCTGCTGGCTTCAGCCACCTCGTTTGAGCTTCTTGAAACAGATTATTAATATCATATCCTGAAAATATATGCAGAAATTTGCTTCTTCAGATACCCAAATTATAACAATAAATTTTTAAAAATCCACAACATAACCAAAAAAAAAAAACAAAAAATAAATCTCACCTGGTTGCGACATAATGAAGAATTTTTGAACTGCTTTCTTGAAAAAAAAAAAAAAAAAAAAGAATTGATATAACTTCACTCAGTAGTGCTCATGTGAACCGGAGGCTCCGCCGCCGCCGCCGCAGCCGCCACGTCGCCACACTTCAATTCAGCACAGCGGTCTCTGCGTTACATAACTTTGTTCTACTTCCTTTTCGCCGGAGAAAGAGCCGGAGCTGTCACACTTTGCGACGTCCGGCACGGGACCGATTCAGAAATGGCGGTAGCGGAGATATTTTGTGGAGTCGTTGTTTGTCTGTTTGTGCCGCTTGTTGTTTCTTCGGAGCGGTTATTTATTGAGGACCGACAGCGAAGACGAGGAGAGGACGGATGACGAAAATGTTTGCGACGTGGAAGGCGGGCGGGGGAACGGTGGTTGTATGGATTCTTAACACTTGGCACGATATTATTGGTCGTTGATTATACTGTTTTGCGATTTCATGTAAAATCGACCCGATGTTTAAAATCAAAAGGACCAAATTGCCCCCGTACCTGCCAGCTCGCTAGTGTTGACGCGCCGAGGTCGTCTCTCTCTTATATCACATTAACTTTAAAATAATTGGGTGTTTAAATTACTAAAATAGCCCTACATCGGTCAAAATAAAAAACTTTCCTGGTCAACACGTGACAAATGTGCTGGGCACCAACATTTTCCCACCAGCATTAAATTCATATGACAATTCACTTGTGAAGGCAGGCAGATAAAATGCATAAAGTACAACTGGATAAATTCCAATTTTTATGTTACTTGATTGACGCAAATAGATCAATCTTCAATTTTGTCGACTCTAGTTTTCTTTCTTCCTTTTTTTTTTTTTTTTTTTCCGGAAGATCGTGATTTAAAGTTTTAAACTTTAAACTTGAGATTAAAAACGTAAACTGTATTATCTCTAAAATATATGATTAGTGATTCTTAATTATAATTTATATAAGCAAAAGAATGATCATGTACACAACCAATCAGGTTAGTTTGGTCGGCCACAAGAGCATACTCTTGTGGGGAGGTTGAGTTGTTCGACTCCACTTCCCCCAACTATGGACTAAATTTGTGGTAAACAACCCAAAAAAAAAAAAAAAAAAAAGAGTGATTATGTAACCATGAGTAAATAGGCTGTGCCAGGCAGTTGTTATGGTCCATTAATAAATCCCAATTGTTTTGTTGTCAACTAACTATAAATCATTGACAATGTGATTGAGATTAGACTAGTAATTTGGTGGGTCAAGCATTGGGGGTCGTCTGGGATAAGCGGAACACAGCAAGTAGTTTCTTGTCTGTATTTGATTGGAAACCCTTCCTTACCAAACTGCCAATGAATTTTGGGCATTAGGCTATTAGCGTCCAAAAGGGGAGTGCTCTTGGATCGGCAAAGCCGCAAACTGGTTTATCAATTCAGACGTACGTAAAGAACATAAAAGGCCCCTTCTCCGTATAAAACCAAGACATTGAAAGCCATGTGATTGTGACATACCTGCCAGGAAACTTCTTCACAATCTTATTTTAGCTTATTGTGAAGATGGTAAAGTGAAAGAACAAGATATTTTAGTTAAATAATCGTATAAAATAATGGCTTGGGTTCCAATTTTCACATCTGAAAAATTGAGCGTCTCAGAGGAAATAATGAGTTCAATTCTGTCTACAAATGAGATTGGAAGAATTTAAGGGAAGAGATTGACCATTTATTTAAGTTTTTTTTTTTTCCTTTTTATTAGGAGACCTATTAATTATAAGTTAGTATAAATTTTTCTTTTTTGTAAATTCTATACACTTACTTCTTAATTATAATTACAATACGAGACATGTAGAATAGAAGTTTAAACTCTAATTACTGAATATTTCTAAAAAAACACACTTTAATAGTTCGTTAGGTTTTATGAGAAAATATAAAAAAGAAAATTGTGAGAAAAAAATTATAAGATAAAAAAAATTGTTTAGATAGTAAGAAAGCTATGAGATAACAAAATTGTGAAAAAAAAAATTTTGATACATGAAAAATTAGTAAGAAAGAAGATGATTTAATTTTTGTCTCTCAACCAAATTCTTTCCCACCTTTTATTTATTTTGGTTTACTTTTCTCACCTTTTCTTATGTAACCAAATAAAGCCCGAGTCTCCTTGGTGGGCAAAATAGAAAAACATGGGTAATACCTTATAATCCCGCAAGAAAGTATTGCGGTTGTATCTAGTAATAATGTGAATAGTTCGAATGATTACTGTAAAACTCATACCAAGCCAGGTGTAAGTTCAACTCCACCAAAGGAATATAGTAGCGTTCGAATCTAAGATCTTTTACTCTGATCTGAGCGCCTTGCGCTACTCGAACTACACTTTTGATGGTTAAAGCCTGAGTCTCTAATACTAAACCTTTTCGAATTGGGCCGTCTTAATCTGAGCCATGGTCAATGAGGTTGGACTGACGACATTATAAGCTCGATTTGTTAGAAAGCCAACCCAACAAATCACAAGAAATTTTTTTTTTTGAACAATAGAAAAAACTGTATTGTTAGTATGTGAGTTATCATATCTATGAGTCGATACCGAAAATCACTTGTTGACGTCCTCACCTAACTTCCCAATAGGAAGAAACCTTTATCCAAGCACTATTAGACCCACACGAGCTTTTCCCACATCTGGCCTTGGTATAAATGAGTCTTGAACCCATTATCGCGCTACGTCATCAATCCCCGTAACTCTAGGTCCAGGCGTCGACAAGAGAACTCACACTTAGGCCAATGTGAGAGAAAGCACAATGTATGACTATCAGACTACCACATCAGATAAACTAAATTGAAATTATTAAGAAAACTTTGATCTTAATAATGTTTGAATCGGCTCGAAGGCAATGGAGGAGCCAGAAATTCTTTTGAGCAAAGGCAAAAAATAAGCAGATGGAAATGCCAAATAAAAGAGAATAAAAAAATGAGTACAAAAATGTAAAATACAAGTTTTAGTAAGGATAAAATGTAAATTTTAGTGAGAATAATCGCATAATTCTTTTTTTAGAAGGGGTAGTTGGCTTCGCCACTGCTCAAAGGCAACATCATTTTTTTTTCTTTTTTTTTATCACTGAAAAGATTCATCACATGTATGTCGGTCATCAGATCTGTGGGCTGAAGCCGACGTATCTACCGTTGTTGTATCTTATTCAACTACCCTCAAATGAGCAGATCCAACACCCGAGTATCAGTGAGGTCAAGTGTAGATTCATCATTGGAGACCACGGCGATTGCTGAGCCGTCTCCCAACACCGCGCATCACTTCTTACGCTGTGAAAGGCCACTCAGCTTGTGCTAGGAGAGAGAGTAAACTTGAAAGTTCGAATTTAGATCGCTAGCGTGAAAATATATTGACTTACCACTAATATATTAAATTGGGTGGTGTTTTTTTTTTTCTTTTTTGTGGCCAAAAAAAGAGAAATTTCATTGGTAAAAGTCCAAGATATTTATAGAAAGGACCCATTTATTATAACCCACACCATAAGTCCATAAGAGAGATGGCCCAACCACCCTAGCTATACCAACATAGCTCAACCCAAGTACAAACCAAAACCAGGATCCAACAGTACCCAAACGGCTTACACCAAGCCCGAATCCGAGCCCAAAGCCTGGGTAAGACAGAAACTCGTTTGGAAAGGAAATTCGGGTAGGGAGCCAGCTACTCCCAAACCCTACCGCTACCCTACTGCGGCGAGACTCCTTACTGGGGTAAGTGGCAAAGCCCATAGGGCTATCAGCAGCAAAGCCACAACAAACAGTCAGGAGTAGGTCAAAAACACCAAGTCGCAGCAACAACGTGCAACAACTGGTTGAAAACCGTCAATCCCAAAAAGGTAGTACAGAGGCAAGCCGAACACACATAGTGGTCGACAACCAATCAGCACACAAAAATGACACGGGCAAACTATACAGTGGAGCCTTTAGCCCAAAAAACCCAGCTCTCCCCTGCCCGTGAGGGCAGGAGAGACCACCAGAACTGCCCCCCGAAATGAATTGGACACCCACAAAGCAGAAACCACCAACCGAGCAGAAGCAGCGAGCACCACCAAACCACCAACACCCGAGAACACCAACAAGAGGACGACGCCCCATAAAATCCACTAAGGAGTACAAAGCTCACATCGAAGCACCACCTTCAAGCACAGCGAATGCCGGCCAAGGGACAAAAAAAATGAAAGAAAGAGAAAAACATGCGCACGATAAACGTTCTCGGTGCATGTTAGCAATAACGTGCGCACGATAGCGTTATCTCTGCCCTATTTTTTTTTTCTTGTAAAAATAGCACTTTCTACCTTGAAATTAATATTACTACCCCGTGTGAGGTTGGTCTGAGCTTTCAATACAAGTCTACCACTATACACCATATTCATTTTATTTTATTTTGTTAGTTAATTGGCTTTAAATGAAACTTAAACTTGAGTCCTACAATGTTCAAAAAGAAAAAATGAGTCGGATCAGACCACTCAAGTTTAGTCTGCTATCTAGCTAAAAGCCCTAAAAGGGACATTGGAGTGAGGAGGCAGGAGTTCCCCTCATCTCCTGAACAATATTATCAATTTGGTAGCATTTGTGGTGTTTCCTAACTTAGCCTGGAAGACCCATGGAGCCTCCCACCCTCACTAACCATTAACGAGACCATTAAAAAACAAAAAAAAAGGATTGAACAGCCACCCAGTTGTCACTTTTTACTCAACTTATCTTGTTAGAGTTGATTCAAATTCCTTAGTTAGAACAAATTAGTTCATAAGCAAGTATAAGTTTGATAGTTGAGTCCATTTTAATGTATCATCAGTAGCTGATTAACACTAGACATACTATTCTCAATTAATTGTGTGTCTTGTGGGGGTGGTTGTTCATGTTATTGGTGTCACCTTTTGAATGATTAATAATATTGAAAACTATTATGTTATTTGCTAATGATATTGTTAACTACAATTGTTCGAAAACAGACCAATCCACGTTAAACTGACCAATCCAACTCGCACGAACCTGCATCCACAAAAATCACAAGGTCTAAATTGGTTGCGATTTCTAATTTTAAAATCTGCAAGGGGAGGATTGAGTGCGAATTGAGGGCTCTGAAATCTGCCCAATCTAATCTGACCTACCCAATCGACGCTCTTTCTTTTGTTGTCCCTATGAGGCTGTAATTTGCATACTCTTTTACTCATTTATCATCTATGTTTTGGTGTTTGGTTGTGCTGATGAATGATTTGTATTGTTTTCTGTCTCTTTACAGCTTCTCTTTGTTTTGTGTCACGCAGTCTACTCGCATAGTAAGGCCGCTAAATTTCCATCACTCTCATTACTAATTTTTTTTAATTTTTTCTTTTTTGCAAAGAAAATGCACGTCCATGGCAAATATATCACTAGCTAAAAGATGAATGTTCCAATGTCGCTCCTCTGTGTGTGTGTGGCCGAAGTTTGTGTCTCTTTGATTTGCTGTTGTTGTTATTGTAGTTGTTGTCGTCGTAGATATGGTTGACTATTCTACCATTTGGTTTACGCAGGTTGCATTTCAAATATTTGAGGTTGATGCAGTTTTGGATTATTCATTGATTCAAGCACTTGCATATTGCATCCCCAAAGAGAAAAATATGTGAATTATATGTATTGGTTTATAACAAATGTTTCTTTTGGTTTGCTGTTGTGATTAGTGACTTATGAGCCGAGATTGTTGTTGTGATTAATAACGTGGGCAAGTTATCTTATTGAAATATTTGTAAATTTGATGATTGATGATGACTGAAAATTAATTTCTTTTATTACATGCAATCCGTCAAAATCGATCCAATCTAATTCATAAATAGGGGCAAAACTATGGTGCAGAAATTCAATATTTCTGCACCCATACCTATTATATTATCACCAGTAGATCTGAAGTATCTTTTAATGACCGTTGGATTGAAATTTTCTATTTAATCTATTACTTACTAAATAGATAATCAAAATAAATAAAAAATATTTTTACAAGAAAATTGAACTTTTAAAAAAGTAATCAGACTCTCGTCTCTTCTCCTTTGTTGTTATGGTCTCTCTACGACTTTATCCCTCTCTGTTTCTTTGCCTTCTCTGTCTCTCTTTGATGTGGGTTGTCTTTCTCCCATTCTCTTTCTCTATGTATACTGCATCTTTCCTCCTCACCTCTCTCTGTCTCTCTTTATGACTCTAGTACACTATTGAACAAAGCTATGCACCGCGCAATAACACTCAGGAGATGAAAATGCCAAGAATTCAGTCACGACCTTTGGTTTAGAGAAGGAAATGTTCCAAGAACTTAAAGCACCAAATATTGACGATACCGAAATGATTTGAAATTGTGGCAGGAGACTTTAGCAGATGTGTTTATGTGTATCTGATCGACATCTACATGATGATTATCAGGTGATACGCATGCATGAGGTGGGTAAGACATGGACTAGGATTAACCTAATCCTTTCACACATATGCATGACGACATTGTGTTTTAAAAAAAACAAGAGAAAAGAATAAAAAACAAAAAAAAAACAAAAACAAAAAAAGAAGCTATTTTAGTGAGTGATTGAATTTGTGCTCTGCAGCTTGGCAAAGGACACGTACAAGTATAAGTGTCAAAACGGGTTATCGGGTCGGGTTTAGGTTGGGTCATTTCGGGTTCGAGTCACTTTGAGTCGGGTTACTTATGAGTCAAGTTATCTTCAGGTCATTTTGGGTTGGGTCACTTCGGGTTCGGGCCGGGTTCCGGTCAACCCATGGGTTGGCCACGTTATCAAAAATGATGACGTGATATTTTTTATTAAAAATTTTAAAATTTTAAAAATTTTAAAAATTAAAGAAAATCATATGATTGAAAAATAATTGAAGAAATTTCTTTTAAAACATTCTAAAAATTTAAAATAAAATTAAAAATTGTATAAAAAATCTCAAAATATTCTAAAAAAATTTATAATTAAGATTTATATTGAAAATAGTATAATCTATGCTTTTTATAATATAAAATATGCTAATTTTTTTCATTTTATTTTTTTGTTCCCTTAAGAAAAAAAAAAGTTCGGGTCAAACGGGTTGGGTTAAGGTTGGGTCGGGTTTGACCCAAAGATTTTTCAGTTATTCGGGTTCGGGTCATTTCGGGTTAGGTCATCCTTCGGGTCGGGTTCGGGCCATATTTTTTCTGACGGGTTCGGGTCAACTTATCAGGTCGGGTCAGATTTTGACACCTCTATGTACAAGTTCTTAATAGTTCACGAAATTCCTCTTAAATTTGGGTTTGAGGCTTATAAATATGTCGATAGCTTTCTTCTTCATCAAGTATGATGAAGCAGAAATTTGAACCATAAATCCTCTATTGAATATGAGACCACTGAAGAAGAAAGCTCAAACTGCGACAAGAGCTTATTTGTGTAAACTATGTCACTTTGTAAACTAGCCATGCCCGTGTAAGCATCACTCATTTCTTTGATATGTTCACGTTGGTTCATTGAAGTATAATTAAACATGTTCTGGATTTTAATTCGGATTTAGTTATTTTTAAAACCTAATACAATAGTGTGAGACCTTAATACCAAAGCTTAAAAGGTGCGACGCAAGAATAAGAGAAATCAAAATTTCAATTTAACAAAGTGAGACACCAATCTCATTCAAAAGGGATAAAGATCCGAGCCTAAGCTAATTTTAGCTAAGGCCTTAAAAAGTAATTCCAGAGGCGTGAGCTTGAAAATAAGAATCTATTGCAAAGAAAATTAGGATTTAAAAAAAGTAAGACACCAGCTTAAAAAATAGATTTTGATTTTATGCATAAAATTTGCTATCCGAGCTTAAGATAGCGTAGACCTGACCCTTAAAAAGTGATTTGATAAGCTTGAGCTTGAAAAAATGGGTCTGTGAGAAGAAAATTGAGATTTAAAAAAAGTAAGACCCCATTTCAAAAAAAATGAGATCATGATACAACACATAAAAAACGAGAATTGAGTATAAAGGAAGTTGAACTTTAACTTAAAAATGCGATTTTCAATATACAAGTTTTAAAAAATGCATTAATGCTTATAAAAATTAGACTTAAAAAAAATTAAGACCCCAATACAAAAAAAATGAGACTCTAGTTCAAAAAAGTGAGACTCCATTACTATCCATAAAAAATGAGAACCGAGCATAAAGAAAGTTGAACTCTAACTTAAAAAGGTGATTTCCAATATGCAAGTTTTTTAAAATGCAACTGATATTTATAAAAATCAGACTTAAAAAAAAGTAAGACCCCAACACAAGGAAGTGAGACCCTAGTCAAAAAAAGTGAGACTTCATTACTGTGTATAAAAAATAAGAACTGAGTATAAGAAAAGTTGGACTTTAGCTTAAAAAGGCACTTCTTGATATACAAGTAATAAAAATGTAACTGATGATTATAAAATCTGACTCAAAAAAATGAGATCCCAATACAAAAAAATGGTACTCTAGTTAAAAAAAGTGAGACCTTGTCACTGCACATAAAAATGAGAACCGAGCATAGACAAAGTTGGATTCTAATTTACAAAGGTGATTATTAATATACAAGTTTTTAAAAATGCAACTGATTTTTATAAAATCGGACTTAAAAAAGTGAAACTCCAATACAAAAAAGTGAGACTCTTGTTCAAAAAAATACCATGCATAAAAAATGAGAATTGAGTATAAGAAAAGTTGAACTCTAACTTAAAAAGGCAATTTTCAATATGCAAGTTTTAAAAAAATGCAACTAATGTTTATAAAAACTAAACTTAAAAAAAGTGAGACCCCAATACATAAAAATGAGACTCTAGTTTAAAAAAGTGAGACTCTATCACTATGCATAAAAAAAAAAAAAAAAGAAACGAGCACAAAGAAAGTTGAACTCTAACTTAAAAAGGCTATTCTCAATATGCAAGTTTTAAAAAATGTAACTAATATTTATAAAAATCAGACTTATAAAAAAAAAAGTAAGACCCTAATACAAGAAAGTAAGCCTTTAGCTCAAATGAGACTACATTACTATACATAAAAAATGAGAACTAAGCATAAGGGACGTTGGACTCTAACTTAAAAAAGCGATTCTTAATATGCAAGTTTTTTAAAAATGCAATTGATATTTATAAAAATTAGACTTAAAAAATGTAAAACCTCAATACAAAAAAGTAAGGTTCTAGTTCAAAAAAGTGAGACCCATTGCTATGCATGAAAATGAGAACCGAGTGTAAGGAAAATTAGACTCTAACTTAAAAAGGCGATTATCAATATACAAGTATTAAAAAATGTAATTGATATTTATAAAAATTAGATTTAAAAAAGGTGAGACCCTAATATAAGGAAGTAAGACCCTAATTTAAAAAAGTGAGACCCTATTACTATGAATAAAAATGAAAACTAAGCATAAGAGATGTTGGACTCTAATTTAAAAATGTGATTTTCAATATGTAAGTTTTAAAAAACATGCAACTGATATTTATAAAAATTAGACTTAAAAAAAGTGACATCTCAATATAAAAATGATAGATTTTAGTTCAAAAAAGTGAGACCCTATTACTATGCATAAAAAATAAGAAACGAGCATAGGAGAAGTTGGACTTTAACTTAAAAGGACGATTCTTGATATGCAAGTTTTAAAATGTAACTGATGCTTATAAAAATGAAACTTAAAAAAATTGAGATTTTAATATAAAAAAGTGAGACTATAGTTTAAAAAAATGAGACCCCGTTATAACGTATAAAATTTGCAGATTTAAGGTTAAAATTGGTCAGGACTTCTTAGAGAACATCAGGGAGCCTAATTTTAATTGAGTGCTTATTGAGGCTTACTCTAATATTTGTACTTCTGCAAAAACTCTATTAATTGTCGTCCAATTAGATAAATTATGTGTTTGCAGAGATGGTTTATAGCTTTGAAAGCAAGACCTTTGGGAGCTATAGTGGATTTACTTTAAACTCACAGGCATCTTCCCACTTCAAGAAAAGGATGTGATTAGCAATTAACACGTTAAGCAAACTGGCTA
Source organism: Carallia pectinifolia (assembly GCA_037832335.1). Classification (NCBI taxonomy): domain Eukaryota; kingdom Viridiplantae; phylum Streptophyta; class Magnoliopsida; order Malpighiales; family Rhizophoraceae; genus Carallia; species Carallia pectinifolia. The sequence continues at coordinate 21,656,757 of CM075453.1, forward strand.
TATTAGTAAAAGTATAACCATGTTTCCAAGAAGACATAATAAAGCTTTTCACAGCAATGTTACAACAACATCCAAAACCAAAAAACCTTCCTCTGCCATGTTCTTTTGTATCTCAATATCTCGAAATTTCCTTATCTATATTGGTGTCCATGCTAACGTCTGTTATAGCTTAAAGTAAATGGATCCAAGATTTTCAAGGTATAGTATTCCACCCATGAAATTTTACGCCAATTTTATGTATGACTTCATTTAAGCACAGGACAACATACAGATAAACTACAACGCTTGTGTGAGACAAGACGCTGCTTTGAAACGCATGGTGCCGACCACCAGCACCCTTGCAAGAAGAAGCCCAAGGAGGGAAAAAGAAAACCAGACTTATATTTCGATCGCTTAGTATGATTCCCGCCGTTCATTCCCATCAGCCACCGCCCACAAAATCAACGACAAGTACCTTCTAAACTGGGTGCTCGACGGCCAGAGTTCAAAGTTGAAAATTGAGGACGACGTGAATTAAATTGATTATTATAAATATTAAAACGTTTAAATATTCAGTTGTCTCAACCGGTTATTGCAGGTAAACATTACACGTGTCTTCATTCTAACCATTCTGCATAGGTACAGAATTTTTAATTTCTTCACCGTAGAAAAAGCCCATAAATAGTGGATTGAATTAGGCATATTAGGTAAGATAGCGGATTAAGTGCAGATGAAGAATAATTCAATCAGTGGATTATATGCGAATATATTTCAAAATTGACTAATCTGACCTACGAACACCTTTATTGTTAACCGTATTATCCGAGTTTTTTTGCTAACATTGGTGCGAGAGTGACTACTAATTACTTATTGACATTGCTATCATTAACATGCTTATTTTATATATATATATATATTATTGAGTCTCACTTAATAATCTAGATTTTAGTTTGAATAATTTCATGATATTAGATTTTTTTTTTTCGGGGGGTTTACATATTAGATTTTAAATTCAAATCACACTGCTGTACACTTACACTGTGTTTGGGAGGGAGGAAAGTGGGGAGAGAGAGGGGAAAGTGAGAGAATTAAGGTAAATTGTTGTGTTTAGGAAATGTTTGAAAAGTATGAGAGAGAAAATTTTCTAATTCCCCTAATCCCTCCTACCCCACAAAAATCAATCCTCTCAAAAATGGGAGGAAAGTTATTAGTTCTCTTATTAAATTTATTATATGACTCAATTACCCCTCACATAATTTAAAAATTATAATTTTATCTAAACAAAATATTTTAGTAGAATTTATTATAAATGATAAAATTATTATTTGAACACATTTTATGTTTCTTTCCTTCACTTTCCACCCTTTTCCAAACAAAAGAATTTATAATTTTCCTTCCTTCTATCTGCTCTTTCCAAACACAAGAGAAGATAAAAAATATTTTCCTTCTCTAATAATCCTCTCCTCCACTTTCCTCTCCCTCACTTTCCTCTCTTTTAAGAATTTTATCGAAATACAGTGTTAAAGTTTAGTGGACTTAAAACCAAAGATGTCAGCATCCATAACCCAACACATAAGGCAAGTATAAACAATGAATTTACAAGACAACAAGAAACATAATTAACAAGTTATCCTTTGTGCGCTCTTGCGAAACTCCCATTCACGTGCCAGTAAGACACCAGTACTACAAATGACACTGCTGGCTAGGTAGGACAGAATCAAAGATGACTTCAGCTTCTAACTTCCGCCCCACAAACAAAACTGAAAAAGAGCTGCTTTTCCATCTCATATTATCTCCATATAACAGAAAACAACACAAAAGGTGAGTATTAATGGGACACACTGTAATTTAAACTGTTAAATTATATAATTTTATTAAATTAAAAAGTAAAATAAATAAATCGTTATATATCGTTAAATTAAGTATGTATCTTCTACTTTGAGTCCACGTAATCTTGCTCCTCCATATAAACCAACCGACCTCAAACCAATCACTCACCTAATCGTTGTCCTTGCATTGCATCTCTCTTCACAGGCACCCATCAAAACAAATAACAAAGATCCGATACAGAAAGGCATTTCACAAGTTGCAAGGAAAGAAGGAAAATAATGTCAGATTGGGGCCCAGTGTTTGTGGCAGTGGTGCTGTTTGTTCTGCTGACTCCCGGGGTGTTGTTTCAGGTACCGGGGCACCACCGGTTCGTCGAGTTTGGCAATTTTCAGACCAGTGGCGCTTCCATTTTGATACATTCTCTCCTCTACTTTGGCCTCATTTGCATCTTCTTGCTGGCCTTAAAGGTTCACTTGTACATTGGTTGGTGATTGATGATCAATCATCATTTACAATTAATATGTATCTTATTGAATTTCTCTCTTTTTTTTCTCGTATGTGTAATTTGTGACCAATATTTATGCTTCCTTGATTGTTGGTAATCAGCTTGAGTATCAAATGGTAACTACTTGTCATGTAATAATTTTGGATAGAGCTATCATTGATTGATTGTAGACTTGTAGTGATTGATTTCGGCTATAGCAGCGAACAAAGTGCTTTATTGTACGCGGCATGAATTTCAAAAGGTAATCTGGCTTAGTAAAATTTTCATGTAATAACTCAATTTGATCGCCTGGCATAGCCCCTGCTCATCCCCTTTTCTTGTTTTTTTTCCCCTTCAATTGACTTAGATTCATACTCAAAGGGATAAATATTTTTAAAGTCCTAAATCTTTAGATTTTTTTACGTTTGAGTCCTAAACCTTTTTAACATTTCATTTGAGTCCTAAATCTTTTAATTTTTTACTATATCAGTCCTTTAAATTACGAAAAGTAGTCAATCTATTAATAAGTGAGTTTAATTTAATAAAAATCATTTAAAAAAGCTTAAATACATGAGTTAAATATTTTTTTCATCAACAAAATATGCATATTAAATATTTTTTTAATCAACAAATATACGAATTAAATAGGCAACATGTATATTTTTTTATAAAAAAGACATTCAATTCATATATTTAATCTTTTTTAAATAATTTTTTGTAAAGTTAAAATTATTTTTTAATAGATTGATCACTTTTGTTAAACTGAGGGACTAATTTGGTAGAAAATCAAAAAGTTTAGGACTCAAATGAAATGTCAAAAAGGTTTAGGACTCAAATGTAAAAAAACTTAAAGGTTTAGGACTAAAAAAATCCTTATCCCCATACTCAAATTCAAGACTTTTAATTAGTTACGAAAAGATTCCAATATTACTAAGTTAAAGTGTTCAGTACTTCAAATAACAGATTAATTTTTCCCGCCAACAATTGTTAATCCAGCAAAGTTGCCGGAAATGTATTCAATGGGACTCTTGCCGCAGCGCGCAAGATCAAGACATTCTTTTTTTCTTTTTGTTTTTTTTTTTTTTTTTTGGTGCATAAATTGAGAAAGCACAGGTAGTGCATTAAAGTTCCGTCAGGAATGTGTCTTATAATAATTGGACGATTACGATATTTCTCACAATAGACAATAAGTCAATAAATCATATGTTTAATTCCACCAAAGTACCAAACGGGTTTGAAACATAGGATTTCTCACCGAAGCCGGAAACGTGTAACCAGTTCAATCACATTGGTGGTAGGTTCGAGACACTCTTCTGAAAATATGCAAACACTTGCGCAACAACGTGCATTCCATCTCTAACCTGCTTTGCCAAATACCAGGTTTCTGACTACTAAATTATTTGGTAGATTCAAATGTGTATTATGGATCTCCAGATTTCTGCTGGTAAATTTTATGGATCTTCTAATTAATAATCATTAATTAGCTGTTTTCCAGGACTAGGTGCGGGCTTCTCAAGTGTGAATTAGTCGGCTTTGAAATCTTCTTCAGGGCATATATAGAGCACGAAACACATTCCATCAGCTGGACTAGTTAAAACCAATAGATATTGGATGACACGAGGGCTTTAAGATAGCTATGATTTGCCACAACGTGTTGGACATGACTATATAGGTACGTAATTTTGACACACAAAATGTATGCAGTTAAATTAATGATTTATTTGTTTTTTTTTAAATTTAATACATTTTTTTTCAATTTAACAGTACAAATTTCACCTGTCAATTTTGTTTTATCATTGTATGTTTACGCAGCTTTTCTTTAACATCGTACAGACAGATAACATGATATTAAATACTAACAAAATAAACGCTGAGAGAGTTTTGCCTCATTGGTTGGTCATTTTCAGTTCGAATCGAATTAATAAAGATATAATATGATTTTTAGGTACTGAAATTTAGCATATAATAGAACAAAGTATTTTACTCGAATAAAATTTTAAAGGAGAGGAAAATAAGAGAGAAGAAAGTGAGAGAAATAAAAAATAGAAGGATAAAAAAAATATGTTATAGTACTTGTGATGATAATGTAAAAAAAAAATTGTGAAAAAAAAACTATAGATTTTTAAATTAGAAAAGAGAAAAAAAAGAAAAAATATATATATTATGATATTAATTTTACCTTTCTTTTGATGAGGTAAAAAGAAGGATTAAAAAGGAGAATCAGGGTATTAAAGTAATTATGTTGCTGCAGGACGACCTATTTTTCCTGGCTTGCTCACCATTTCAATGCACTCGAGCCTCGAAATCGTCCCCTCTTTCCCTCGATCCAAGCAAGGTGTTGATGGTGCCGGCGAAAATGAACATCTTGGGGACAATAGGCGAGTTCTGATCAATTAAGCATAAGGTGACCAAATCCTCGTCGAGAAAAATAATCAGGCCAGATCTCACGTGTGATTGGGCCTCCAAGTTTTACTTAATTATCCCGTTTGGTGAAGCGCAACGAAGGCCACCATGACAAGTGTCGTACAGATTAAACCAACCAAAAAAAAAAAAAAAGTGTCATACAGAATTTCATGTTGTATATATAATATAGAAAATATTAATGGGTTTTGTTTTAAATAAGATTAACTTAATATGTGTTAATCAAAATTAAAAAAATAAATAATTTATTAAATATTAATAAATAAATTATATAATTATTTTAATATTAATTTATATTAAATTTTATAGTAGAACTCATATAATATTGTATATATTTTGTGGGTTGAAAAGATCAACCTTCAAAACCCCACCTTTTATTCGCTTTATTGGTGGTTAAAGGAAAGTCATTCCTAAGTGAGAATGACATCTCAGCGCAGGCATCTGTCTGGCATAAATATGTCTGATCAGTCTTATAAGCAGAGAAGGCATTTGGAATGCAACAGAAAATGTTATCCGAAGCACAATGCGTCTGCCAAATGGGTTTCGATTTTGCAATTGAAGCTGTGGGTTTGAATTGTGTTAAAATAAGATGATGAGATTAAATTTATAATTTACTATTTAACACTCAGGCAGACACGTTGGCTAATCTGACCACTTCTCTTGCAAAGTTAGAAATCCAGATAACAGTTGTTGTCGTATGCCAAAAATAGATAGTGCCACAGAAGGATGATGAAGAAACTACAACAGCTAACGCTATATCTGTACGTCTCGCGGAGGACGAAGATTGACGCCAACCAATCATTGACTATCTACAGCATGGGAAGCTGCCTGAAGATCGTCGTCATAAGACAGAAATTCAACAACGAGTTCCCCGCTTCATATATCTCAAGGATGTTCTGTATCGAAGATCTTTTGATAGAGTTTTACTTCGCTGCCTAGGCAATGAAGAGGCAAAACAAGTTCTCACTGAAGTACATTCTGGTGTTTGTGGCGGACATCAATCAGGGCTTAAGTTGCACTTTCAGCTCAGAAAGATGAGATACTACTGGCCAACCATAATACGTGATTCCATTGAGTTTGTTAAAACTTGTCAAACTTGTCAATTTCATGCTAATTACATACATCAATCATCGGAGCCACTGCATCCAACTGTCTCATCCTGACTCTTTGAAACTTGGAGTCTTGACTTAGTGGAGCCCTTGCCAAAATCATCCCTGAGTCACCTGTATATTCTCGCAGCAACATACTACTTCTCAAAATGGGCCGAAGCTATTCCACTTAGAGAGGTAAAGAAAGAGTATGTTGCCAATTTCATCCGGACTCAGCTGATTTATCGCTATGGAGTCCCTCGATTCATCATCACTGATAATGGCAAGCAGTTCTACAACAGCTTGATTGACAAGCTCTGCGAGAAATTCAAGTTCAAGTAGCACAAGTCATCCATGTACAATGCCCTAGCAAATGGTCTGGCTGAAGCATTCAACAAGACCTTATACAACCTATTGCGGAAGGTAGTCTCCAAAATCCAAAAGAGATTGGCATGACAGAATTCCGGAGGCATTATGGGCATATCGTACAACTTACCGGACTTCAACACAAGCGACGCCATACTCACTTGTCTACGGTGTCGAAGCAATACTGCCGTTGGAAACACAGATTCCATCTCTGCGCATGGCTGTTCTGGAAGGACTCACACAGGAGGCGAATGCTCGCCTACGTTTGGATGAGTTAGAAGCCCTCGATGAAAGGAGGCTCGAAGCACAATAGCAACTTGAGTGCTACCAAACCCAGCTCACCAACACGTTCAACCGTAGGGTCCGCCCTCGATCTTTTCAAGTTAGAAATCTTGTTCTTACAGTGCGACGACCCATCAACATGAAGTATCGGCCTGGTGACAAGCTTACTTCTAAATGGGACGGGTCATACTTAGTGTAGGAGGCCTATACTCACAACGCTTACATGCTGTCAGACCAAGAAGGCGTCCGAATCGGCCCGATTAATGGTAAATTTCTGAAACAGTATTATGTATAAATATATTTAAAAAAAAGAAAAAAATTAAAAAAATAGAAAAAAATAGAAAAAAAATCAAAAAATAAAAAAAAAATCAAAAAAAAGTTGGGAAGTCCCGATCTGAAAGTTCAAGCGAAAATTCAAACCCGAAAATCCAAACCCAAATACTTGAGCCCAATTCAGAAAACTCAAAACCCAACTCAAAAGTCTGAAAACTAAGTCCAGACTCAAAACCCAAACACTCAACCCAAATCCAAAAATCAAAATCCAAAACCCAAACACTTGACCCAAATCCAAAAATCCAAGTGTAGAAGTCCAAACACTCGACCCAAATCCAATCCAAAGCCCAAAATCCAAAAATTCCAAGTTCCAGACACAGTCCAAAACTCAAGTTCAAAATCCAATCCAATCCAACTCCTAGCCCGCATGAGTATAAATTGTGAACGGCCTAAAAATATAAAAACGACGGATGGTTTGAGTCTGAAACCTAACATAAGTCTCAACCGATCTTCACCACATACCAGACCTTTGCTCCTCTACCACACGAAAGATGGAACCAGTTGCAGAACCTCAAGACAAGGGAGAAGAAAAGTCACCCCGCACAAGGTGGCAACCAACCATGACACAACTGCAAATTTTGGAGGAAGTCTTCCACAATAATGGAGGTATTATTCCTAATGTATCTCAGCTTTACCAACTTGTCGGGGCAATCGAAGGAAAAAATGTGTTTTATTGGTTCCAGAATCGGAGAAGCAGGAAGAAACTAGTACTGAGAACTGCTTTTTCCAAAGCACAGTCTATCGTTCCGATTGTAGATCCCACCGGTACAGTTTCGCCCTCAAATGAAGCAGGTCTGAGTTCTACCACTGCAATGGTCTCTTCAGGCTACAACGATCAAAGTAGTAGCCTGTGAGAGCATGCGTACTGGTCCTGCTGGTCTTATGGAGTCAGTCAAAAGTTCATCCCTTCTAAGTACTTAAATTTAGGAGAGACTTTTCTAGCAGAAAAAAGTCGTTCCGGCGAAACTTTGCCTCTCTTTCCAGAATATTCCGGCAGCATCAACCAGTCGAAAAGCGACGTCAACATCATCGGCCCACCAGATGAGGTCGAGCTTGACTTGGAGCTGCGTCTCGGGCCCCGCTAGGACGGCTGATAAGATAAAGTACAACGACTTTGGCAGCACACGGCAACAACTTCTGTAACACACGATAACGACTTTCGTGAAGCGCGTCAGCCGGTGCCTCTTTTGTCTCTTATGCGGGAAAGAGATGTGGATGACTCTACTCGATTCTGCGTACCTCCTTTTTGACTTAAAAAAAAAAAACTCTTTATGTTATATATATATCCTGCATGTCCGAGCCATAATACTTACCCTACAGCTCTTCTTCTTCTCAAAAGAAAATGGCTAGTCTCTGCACTTGCCTCAAGAAGTTCTTTGATTAAGAAATTGGAGGCGCACGAACTAAGAAAAGAAAGAGTAGTCTTCCTCGAGGGATCCCTAAAAGCCCTCGAAACTCAGTCTCAAACGTCATCGGTATCATGGAGTTCCAACTACTCTCCTTAGTTCACATCTACCACAGAGGGATGAGACGCTGCAATCATCATAATCTTCCTTTAGATGCGACGACGTACAAGGAAGTTCCAACTACTCTCCTTACATCGGAGCAGACTCGGGAGTCATCACTACAGTCAGTCTCTCTGTGTGCAGGTCTTGAATTCCGAAGTGCTGGGTCTTCCTTTTAGGGAGGTTCAAGTTCTTTACCTACCGGATCATTCTCATTAAAGTTTTGGAATTTCAAAGAACCTTTACTAGCCTTTACGAGTTATGGAAGCTCGAACTCACCTGAAGCCAAGACTTCAATTTTTATATTAGCTGGGCTGCTAACTTTTTCAAGATCGTATCTGTTTCCTGGTGAGATCCAACAAAAGCAGGTCTAACCGGAGATAGAAGGCTTCAACATTTAATATTTATCAAGACATCTCAAGTTTCAAACTGGACTTCAAGACGCGGTTTGGATCATTTCTGTAAAATTCTTCCTTACCAACCCTTAAAGTGAGGGCATTTGTAAACAAGTAAATTATAAAAATAATAAAAAAAAGAGGTGTTGGCAGCCGCCAACCTTGAAGTCAAGGTTGGCAGCTGCCAACCTAAATTGAATGTCACCAACCAAATAGTTGGTGGCAGACAGGCGGGGGAGGCCTATAAATTGGTCTCCCCCCAAATCAAATAGAACCAGCAAGCGAAGCAAAAAAAAAAAAAAAAGAGAGCAAAGAAGAGAGAGATAGCAGAAAGAAAAAAAAATTAAAGTTTATCAAAAAAATTTTCTGTTGCGTATTCTGTGATATTTTTTTTTAACTCTTTTGAGGAAGATATCTCAGATATAAAGTCAAAAAAATTTGCTATTTTCGTTTCTAAAGTTATTTTAGATTTATATTCTCTGATCATATCAGATCTGGATCTGTGAGAGTATAGATCTAAAAATATCAAAATATTATAAATCTGGCTGATATCAAGTTTCATACGGCCCTCAGCAAAGTCCAGACAACTCATCCGAGAGTAAGTCCCTTCGACCATAGGTGAAATTAAGTCAGATCGGCTCAGATCAGGTCTCTGCGATTCTGAACCGTAGTCTAAATGTCTACATTAAATCCAGTTTCAGTCTACCCAGTTCAAGAAAAAGTTGTGGAAATTATTTCTGTCAAAATCAAGATCGTGCAGCCCTTGACGGAGTCAAAAAAAAAAAGAACACTAATCGGAGAATTTACGGAGATCGACCTCACGTAAATTTTCTTTTACTTTAAATTTTTATTTGTAATTTATTTTTGTATTTTCGAGTTTAATTGTTTTAGACTTGAAATTTACTCGTTACAATCTCTAATTAGTCTTATAAGCAGAGAAGGCATTTGGAATGCAACAGAAAATGTTATCCGGAGCACGGTGCGTCTGCTAAATGGGTTTCGATTATGCGGTTGAAGCTGTGGATTTGAATTATGTTAAAATGAGATGATCAGATTAAATTTATAATTTATTATTTGATATAAAATATGTTGTCATTATACAAATTTTTAAATTTTTTTAACACAAAATTATAATATTCTTTAATATTATTCTTATTTTCTTTTTTTTTTGGTTAACAGAAAATATTACAGAGATGGGTGGACGATGACGAGCCAAATGTAACTTTACACATTTATATAAGATGATTATTAATTACATTTTTTTTTATTTTTAGTCTCACAAAAAACGCAAAATTTAAGAAAAGAGAAACTTAATTGATTTTTTTAATTAAAATTTTTTAAATCTAACTAATTGATTAGAAAAAAATAATTAAAAAATTAAAAATTTAAATACCTAATTTTCTTTTTATTATCATATTATTAAGTTCATTTGAATTATAAGTTGGTGACGAAAAAACTTAATTGAATTGAAATGATGGTGTTGTAGTCATCATTCTGACAGGATCAGTTCCCTCCGAGAAAAAGCAAACGCAGCAAGAGAGCCACGTGCCATTGCCGTCTCAACACCTATCCAGAATCCACCGACCGCGACATTGGAATATATTTGTTTATTTTTTTAAATACAGTTACATGTTTATGTGAGTTTTGTATAAAGATTTTATCTTACATAAAATTATTATTGATATTTTTAAAATTATAATTAATATTTTTAAAATATAAAAATATTAATTATTTTAAAAATATTAATTTTAATTTAAAAAATAATAATTTTAATTTTACTCGATACAAAATTTAATATATAAACTATCAAAATATTATAATTTACTCTTATTTTTTCCGCCCAAATAAAAGAAGATTTCATGTCTTAATCTGTACTTGAATGCTCCAGTTCTTTCACTTATTGATTCTTTTCTTCCTCGACAACGCCAGGCCATTCCACAGAGCATTTTATTCTCTCTTCCTTTTCTATAAAGAGTCAGGAAGAGTCGTAAAATAAACAATAAAACAAACCAAAAATTGAAACTGAAAATAATAAGTAAAGATGGCGGATTGGGGGCCAGTGGTGATAGCAGTGGTGCTGTTTGTGCTGCTAAGTCCGGGATTGCTGTTCCAGTTGCCTGGAAGGAACAGGGTGGTCGAGTTTGGAAACATGCAGACAAGTGGGTTATCGATTCTGGTCCACACCATCATCTTCTTTGGCCTTGTCACCATCTTTCTCATCGCTATTGGTGTTCACATTTACACTGGATAGGCATCCCACATACCCCCACTTGCTTTGCTTGCTTGTGTGTTAATTCATTCTCTTCTTTAATTAGTAGCTTTCTTTGTTCTGGATCATCTTAATTGTTGCTGTTCTCAATACTTCCATTCTATTTTGTGTATTTGATTTATTTTTATAAAGATAAGAAAAATCACTTCCAGCCGAGTCAAATCCTCGTTACCAACTAGAAATTTGAAAAACACCTAAATTTAATAAATTTGAACTTGAGATTATGCCGACTTCGTCCTTGATATTGAACTTGTGTACAGTAACACCAGGGGTGGATCTGGGAACCAAAGTCAGTAGGGGCAAATTGACATAGATAAATTTATGTGCAGTTTGTAAATTAATAATTAAAAAATAATATAAAAAAAGATTGCATAAAAATTATTAAATTATTTTTTATGTAATTTGTTTTGGTGGGGCACCTATGAAAATCTTAAAATTGGATGTCATATAATCAGTTAGAGCAAAATTAACATATGTATGCGATTGATAATATGTGAGAATTTTTATTTTTAAGAATTAAAAAAAAACATAATCTATATTTTGTTTAATTTTTGAGAGAAAAGTACTTTTAGAATTATAATTTGCAACCTCTAATTGCAAAAAATGTTGTTATTGTTTTCTATACAAGTTTCGTCGATATACTTTATGAAGTTATAAATACATAAAAATTTTATCTTATTACCAAATGAACTTCAAATAATTTGTTTCCAATCTTGCATATATCCTAAAATCTTGCATATATTTGTTTCCAATCTTGGAAATGTAATAAAATAATTTATTGACAACTCTAACAATTTATATCTATTGAAATTTTTTTGTCAATCATTTTAATGATTTTAGATTTTAAGTGGGGGCAAAAATACTTTTTTGAGTGGGGGCAAAATTTTTATCTTCATATAAATTATGTGTAACTTTTTTTATTGAGTGGGGGCATTTGCCCTCACAACATACAACATAGATCCGCCCTTGGGTAACACAACGTTACTTCGAATGGCTAGCAACAACCAGCAACAGTTCTTTATCTATTTTTCTTTTTTTTAATATAAATTTAATTATTTAATAATTTATATTACCTTTTTATTATTTTAAAATTAATTAAAAATAGTTACCAAACTTTTTTCTTATGTGTAATGTATTTGATTTTTGAAGCATCAATTTATGCCATACTTGGGGTGTCAGGTTTTTTCATATTTGAGAATTCATTTCAATTTATACATTTTTAGTTAATTACCCCGATTTATATTAGGGAAAGCTAATGTAGTTTAATGTTAATTAATCTTATAGAGTTACAGAGAACTTAATTACAAAATTTTAAATTGTTTTAAAAATAACCAATTAACATTGCTGAAAAATCTTTGTTTTTTCACTCTTTGTTTCTCTCAATTACCCCACTAATTCTATTCACATCATTAGAGTCTTTGGACATTAGACAAGGAGACACTACAATTTTTGCTTGTTGGGCACTTGTCATTTTGATGACATTAGGCTAACGGACCGAACACTAGACCCGCGCGTCATTGGCACGCGGCTTCCGTTTTCGTAAAAGCGACGATCCAATATTCCATTCCAAAGCTGTTAAATGTTCGTCACTTCTTGTAATTATTTTTTAAAGTTTAAAGGGATGGTGATGCGTTCACCCAGAATTTAAATATTCTATTTTTATTCGTTCTGTTTCAATTACTAACTATTGCTTACAAGCATTTTTGGGGGCGGGGGGAGTACTTGCACGTCATAGATTAAGAATTGAATTAATATTTAAATCATTTTTAAAATTAAAAAATTTAAGTTTGATCTTTAAATAGAGTAAATTAAAAAAATATATATATATAGATTCAAGAATTTGACTCTACGTGCCTACCTGAAGACCAGGATTTCAAGCACATTTCTTGTAGTCAGATTTACCCATCCCGGCGAAGCTGACCCAGTTGGGTGGATAACAATCGGAGGAGCCACGCCAACGTGACAGATGCAACGCATTTCGATTGCCATGCCGCGTGAAAACAAAAAGCTCGGCTCGACATTTCTATTCCTCGGGCCCATTCCAGGGACCTGCTAAATATGGTTCCGTATTTCCATTCGAAATCTCCAAGGTTCTTGTACGACAGAGCATGAAATCATGCCCTTATCGAAGACCACAGCCACCTTCCGTCTTTACTTTACTCAGATTTTCAAATTCTTTAAATTAATGATAGCCATTAAAGACGATTAAGATTACAGTATCATAATAAAAAATACTTGATATGATATTTCAAGTAAAATTAAATTATTAAATAATTAAATTTTAAAAAATAAATAAATTATTAAATATCGTTAAATAATTATATGACTATTTTTATAATATTTAAAAATATTTAAAAACATGCCCGCGTATTAAAGTTCTGTGCTAATACGGTATTTTACTGACCGATGATGAACACAATACTCTGAGTCAAAATCCAGTATCAGTTAGCAACTGGGAACGCAACCTTCCCATCTCTTCTCAGAAAAAAGACAAGAACTTGATTACATAACTAGTTCTGAAAACCATCAACAATTCACTGTATTCTAATTTTTAAGAAGGGCCCTTATTCACAAATTTCGAATACAGTTATCCACAATTCCTGCATCAATGCTTCTAGAGAGATGGGTAGTTTGCATATTTCTCCCATCAGCCTTTAAGCAGCAGCAGCATCAGAACTGGAACATAAATGCTGCTCGGTCCTCTCTGAGCATATTTATCTTCACAAAAGTTTCCATTCTGCAGCAATAAGATTTTATGGGGAGAAAAAAGGATTAGTCACCAATTTATATTAACTCCTAATGCATGGCGGTTCTGAAAATACGTTATAAGCATTTTTAGCATTAACATATCCCGACATTTAAACTAAACAGACTACTAAGTTTCAGAAAGTGCGCCCTATCCAGCAAGCAAACCAGAACAAGCAAATATCTACGATAAGCAAGCACCATCCAAACTCATCTCAGTTAAAACTCTTGAGAAGGAGGAAGTCAAAAAACAAAACTAAACATGATAAGCTTTATTCAACCATGAAACGAGGCAGCGAACATAAAGCAAGCGTTTGAATTATGATATATCAATAACTTCCCAAATTGGCAAGAGAAAATGCACCAACAAGAGATGTTGTATCTTAAAGGCTCATAGATCCAGACACTTCCCGTCTTTACCAGCTTCAACTACAAAATAAAGTGATGTCATCTTCCATTTGGAGAAAGTGGAATTCAAAGTTCAGAACATATATGATTGATTACTAGCAGCATTCCACATCAAAATAGGGAATGTCTTACTGACGCATTTTCATCTTAAGGATTAGACAAATATTATTTACAAACTCCTAGATTCAAAAGGTCGAAGTAGCGACTTAATTCAGAGTCACTATCAAATGTTCTTATAAGAAATAGTGGAACCAAAAATAACCAAGGAAGAGCAATGATGGGATTATGATTCAGATTCTCGATTCGTAACTTAGGAACATGCATAAGCCTCTCTACACATCCCATCTCGGCTATAGAGCTTCGAAAAATTGCAATTCATTAACGACACTAAGTCAGGTAACAAACGAGGCATAGATTCTCACGGGTGCAAAACAAAAGCCATGGTAATAAACGGAAACCTCTTCCATGTGTGAGGACAGTCCTAACATTAAGACAACCTTAAATTTCGCTTATAACAAAAATACCCAGATGCAGCAGCCACCACCTATCTAATCCTCCTCCCCCACAATCCACTCCTCCCTCAAGAGGGGGAAAAAAAACTTCTGAAAACAGAAAGCAGTTCAAATATTGACCAGGTCAACACATTACAACAAACTCTAACAAGCAGAAACACATTAACCATGTCAATAATAATGGCAGCAACAGTAGGAGACCGTAAAGCCAAAAAGGATTCTAGCAAAAATTCGAGGCACCGCACCAACCCCTTCTTCATAATGGAATGACGTGCTTCACAGAGTAGGTCCAAAGTTCATTCAATCAAATTCCTTTATCCATATGGATCCACTACAACCAGGCCCATAATTTTTGCTTACATAGATAGAACACCCAGCAAAACATATGGTGCTTTTAATAGATAGAACTTCCATGAATGAGACAATCTATATAACCCCATATGCTCAGGCTATTTATTGATTCAATTGGGCTTTCATGAAAGAAAAAGGTATCCAACTAATTAATGATTCAAAACTCAAAAGAGTAAAAAATTCATCTTTACACCTACAGGGAATTGAATTGGCCATTTTACCACCAAAATTAGTTAAAGATCAATGAAGAGCAAACGAAACAAAAGCAACGTCCAAGAACATTATCAAGAAAAAGAACCCACAAAAAAAAAAGAACAGATTTTTTTCAAAATTTATAAGAGATTATTGTAGAAAATGGTGACAAAAATTCTTACCAGGAATGTCCTTCTTAGGAGATGGGGGAGCCATGACGTAACAGAGAAGGGAACGGCCCAACATGGAGATGGTAGAAACGAGGCCAGCCACATAAAACACCATCACCAATCCAAGAACCCAAGGCATCAACAAGAACCCGATAAAGAACGTCACCGATCCACACAGCATCAGAGCGAACGATATTCCCAGCAGCAGCGACGCGAACCCCGCCGGAGAGATCTGCGTCGTCGACCCCGGCGTCCTCCTCCTCGACGAAGGCGTAGACTGAAGAACAGGAGCAGCCTGCGGCCGGGGCATCGCCGGCGGTTGGTCGGAGAACGGGACCGGAGTCGGCGGAGAACGTAACAGATTGAGAACCAGAGACGATAGCTCGTAGAAAATCCTGGATTGCTGATCTTGCTCCTGCTGTTGCCTTCTCATCATTCTCTCTCTCTATCTCTCTCTTTATCTCTGTTTTTTTTTTTCTTGAAAAAAACAACACCACAAAAAAGACAATTCCGAAAAACCTCTAAACAACGGAAAACAATATCCTTAACCCAATCTGTTCAAGTGTTTGACTGATGCTGATGATGTCTCCGGTCGGTGGTTTTTTTTTTTTTTGCTAATACCGAGGCTGAAGTGGATAAACACGAAACCTTTTATCTACAGCGCCGTCCAATTAGAGATTCAAAAAGTTTATCAGGTTCTAGTTCTGACAGGAGCACAGGCTTGTTTGTTTCCCAGGAAATTCAAAGAGAAACAAAAGGAATGCGGCGGTGGTTTTATCGATAACAAAGATCTGACACTCAAATTTAAGAAAAAAAATAAGAAAGATAAAATTTTTCTTTTCTGTATTTTTCCCGGAAAAATCTGATATTCCGCAATGTGTTAGCGTTTGGATTGAGAGAAAATTTTTGAGCTAGTTAGAACATAGATATGATGCGCATCCGTGGCCATGCAATCCTTTCCATAGCAATCCTTTTTATAGGTGAATATTGAAAAAGTTCCCCCAAATGAAAGATTTATGCACTCAATTTATTTAATATTATTTATTAATTAATTAATTTTTTTAGTATTATAAAAATTAGTCAAATTCATAAAAATATACTAAATTAAAGAGTATGAATATGAGAAACAAACAAATCAAGCTTATGTCAAACAATGTTCACAAATTTTAAATCTAACTAAAATGTCGAGCTAAAAATAAGAGAACTTCATAGTTTATTATAAATCATGTAATTTATTTATAAAATATTATGTTATTAATATAATTATATTTAATAATTTATTTATTTTTAATAATTTATTTATTTTTTAAATTATATCATTATGTTGTTATATAATTATTATTACTTAATATTTACTTTGGAGGATTACTATGTAAATACATTTAAAAAGATACATAAAAATACGTAATTAATTAAATAATATCTAATAATTTATTTATTTTTTATTTTTTTAAATTAATTAATTTTTTATAATTTAATAATTTAAATTATTACGTATCAATTATATTCTCGTTTATACATGTTTACTTATTTTTTTTTTATTTTATTCGAATTTAACGTTCTAGATTATGTAGGCTCGCTACGTGTTCCTTTTGCGTCGACAAAAAGCAAAATAATCAAGGTTAGGGGTGGATGATTGAGCTAGAACCTATCTAAATGAGTATTAGAAAATAAAAAAATAAAAAGCTGGATTGGAACATCACACACGCGAGAATAGCGCGTGCCTTGGCGCTGTTTGGATTAGACTGGACAGCTTGTGTGTGGGCCTAGTTGACGTGGGACTCTATCCCCAGAGAGGTTATTGTCAACCTCACGTTTTTCATCCGTTTGCGTTAAAGGCGGATGGTTTAGGTTCGGAATTAATAAATGTTGTCGTTTTTACAAAATGCTTTATTAGAGAATAATTTTAGGATAGCGTAAAGACAATGATGTGAAGTACTAACCCGTAACCTTACTCGTTAAAAAAAAAAATAAAAATAAAAATACAGTTGCGCTAAATATTTATTAAAAAATTTTAATTATTTTTTAATTTGTTTAAATCGGCTCAGATTAGTCAATTCATTGGATAGAATACTGAACAGTTTCAAATCTAAAAAATATTAAGAATACATAATTATGAAAATACAGTAAATATAATTGTAAATAATATATTAAATTTTTTTTGATTTTATTAAATTAATTATATATTTCGTATATATTTTACTAAATATATTTATGTAATTTTACGTATTTTATTAAATGTATTTGTGTAATTTTACTCTTAAGTTAAAATTCTTGTAATAAAAAAACTACCAACTTTAATTGAATGGAGACTTTATTCTAAAAAAAAAAAAAATTGAGTCTTGATGAAGAGTCTAACATTTTTTTTTGACAAAAAAAATGTATTGCAAATGTGGTGGTCATTAATTTTATGAGTTAAGATCAAAGTGATTTTCATTTATTTGTATTTCGTTCAATCACCTTCAATATAGACCAACTACCTAAGTATTATTAGGTCTAATGAACATTTCCTATGTTTGACTATAATGTTAATAAATTTTGAAACAACAATTATATTACTACACAATTTCAAGTAATTAGAGCAGGCAAAATTTCAACTTTGTTTTAATAATCTAACTTTGGTCAAAAAAATTTCTACTAAAATTGTGTCTAACTTTGTTTTAGTAATTTTTTATTATCTAATTGTGTCTAATTTCTGACTTTAAGTATTCAAACCAAAATTCCAAATTTCAAAAGCAGAATTCCTCCAAGTCGCGGCATTGGAACGATACAAGTCAATTTTAGAAAATTCTACCGTACTAAAATTTTATATTAAAGCAAATAAATCAGCCCAAAAAATTTTCAGCACAAATCGGAAAAAACAAAAGGAAAAAAACAAACAACAATAAATAGATTTGAAGATGACTCAATATTTTATACGTATTGCCATTTGTTTGAACATTAATAATAAGGACCTGCAGTTTTTCTCTATACTTGTCCTACATAACAATTATTTTAGGGAGCCCTCACCTTTTAAAAATAATTTTGCGTGTAACATATGCAGACCAGAGATGTATAGTTCCATAAAGAAGCTCAAACAAAGAAAGAAGAAAGCAATATGTAGATTACTAATCTGGTGTGATTAATATTACTTTGCTTAAAAGAAAATACTTGTTGAATATAAAAGTGATATTCATAGTTAGACATAATACATAAATTAATCTAACAATGAAAAATTGAATTACAGAAGAGAAAAAAAGTTAACAAAATAATATAATTCTATTTACTCTATTTAATTGCATACATCATTTCTTAATTCTTCATGCCTTTTTAGTTACTTTTTTATTATAAAATGACAAAAAAATATTATGCCCTGATTAATTTCTTCACAAAAAATATTAGATAGTAACATTTAGATAATAATATAATAATAATAAAGTGATATACGCCGTTAAATGATTAAAATGTTAAAAAAATAAATTAGTTATTAAATATTATTAGATGCACATACACAGTTACTTTATTACTATATAAAATTAAGATACGTAATAAATTTTTTTGTTAATTTGGTTGCAATAACAGCAACGATGACCGGTACGAAATGCTTCCAAATGAAGACCAAATTAAAGGAGCATAATCGTCGAAGCAATTTGGCATACAAAACCTAAAAAGGAAAAAGAAACGAAAGTAACATAATGCTAACCATTCATCCAACAATTGTTTATAGCTTATATTGTTTCTTTTTTCCAAATACGTTTTGCGTATATTGTTAGAAAAAGTATCAATCAAGAGGCGAATTCCGATCACACAAGCAATAGCAGTTCTTTGTCCAAACATTGAATGTATGTACCTCTCAATTTCGTCTTTATTTACCAACCAGTCTCAAAGCATGTTCAAGTTCAAGGCACGTTTTCTTCCTCAAAACAAACTCATCTACCAATATTATTCCACATGAACCAAAAAAAAAAAAAAAAAATCCTCATCTACCAAATTCTCCTCGTCTCTCCATCTTTATTTTTGCTTGAAACATTCAAATCATAAGGCTTTGATTCATTTTACATTGGTTGCCAACCTATCCTGACTCTCTGTAGGTTAATAGCACTGATATAAAGTCTTTTTTTTTTTTTTTTTTTTAGAGTTAATATATAAAAATATCATTAATTTTGTCTAAACTAACAAATTTAACATAAATTTTAAAAAGTAACAAATATAATACTAATTTTATTTAAAATAACAAATTTAGTATGTAATGATATTATATGAATAAAATTTATCAGTTTTGATGACAAATTTATAAAAATATATCTATTTCGATAATATGATAATCATATAAATTAGTGTCACATCATTCAAACATATAAATTCTGTTTAAGAAATTTCAAAACGTGTTAGAATTGTTATTTTAAATAAAATTGATATTAAATTTATTATTTTAAATAAAATTAGTCATATTTTTTTTTATATATGTCTATTTTTTTTTTTTTATTAACACTGATACAAGGTCTCGGAAGTTAAGGTTTTGTTATTGTTGCCTCTATCTTCAATTTTCAATTAGTCCTCCCCGTACGGCTTGACTTGACCAATTGAGTTTGCGGTCACACAATTCTCAGGCATTACCCCTGAAGCCGCCAACGCACAATTCTGCACAACCAAGCCCAAATTTGCCTTGCTACCATTCTTGGGGCATGCCCAGCCGCTACTGACGACACACAATTCTCTAGTATACTTCATTAAAGCGCGTCTACATAATCTTATTCATTCCACTTTTCTTCAAAATACAATGTCATGTTGTTATCGCATCCACTCCTTCTATCGGCATTAATGAGAGCGGATATGCAACAAAATTGAGTGCGAATTATAGGTAATTTATTGGCCTTGTTGAATGAACAGACAATAGTTGTGACCCATCATGTTTCCCTCACTCATTTCGTTGATAAGTTCTAACTTCTAAGGCACGTGTGACCACAAGTCCACAACCCATTACGTGCAAGAAAATTATAAGACGACCCAAATTTTCGTTGGATAGAGTCTTAAAGTGGTGCCATTAATTTAATTTAGGAGTACGATATATGAACCACACTGGCTAGTCGATGTAATAAAGGTTAAAGGCATATATGGAAATAAAATGAAGGGACCTACTTCTTTGAACATTCAGCCATGCCTGCCATCCACATGATAAACTTGGGGTCCTGCTTCTTTTTACTAGTCATTTTCCAAATTTCAACTTTTATTGTCTTGGTCAGATTCCAAATTTGTACTTTGAATGTGCATTTTTCTTGGTCAGATTCCAAATTTTTACTTTGAAGTGCACATTCATCAGAATGAAAACAAATGACAATCACGGAGAGGCCCCCTGTTTAAAAAGATTGAATAATTTTATGATGCTCGCGCGCCCACTTATGCGTTGTTATATATATTTTTCTTAAATTTTTTTATCGTATTATTAATTTATGTGAATAATTGACTTGTATAAAGATGTCACCTACTTATGAGTTTTTCAAATAGAATCTTCATTAAACGTGAGGACGTGATTTCGTGTTATATTTAATGAAAGACATTAAGTTAGTAATTAATATTAATATAAAAATTAATCTACTTAATTATGACATGCATTGAATCTTTCATGCTTTCATTTACTAATTTTGTGATCATGGAGAAGAAATATTTTTTTTTTGTTATCAGAGCTGATAGTATAACGATAAAAAAGAGGAAGAGCGATAACGAACTGAGTTTTGAATTGCAGTCTTGTAATTAGAATTCACTTCTCCAATCAACTCTAATTAGTGCAGCCAACGATGCTCCTCGAAGAAATGTTTGTTATTTCATCCCCAAGTGTCATAATATTTTTAGTCGACATTTGAGACTTGAGAAAACATGTTTTGCTTGGCTGATTGTTAAATAACATCAGAGAGGAAAACGTGCCGTTCTTTATTTGGTGGAATGAAAATCAAGAGAATTTTTTGTGGACCCATTTCTTATGTCTTTCCAAATTGAAAGCAAGATGAGAAAAAGTTACTCCAAGGAAAATTAAGTATAGTAGTCACCAGACTTAAAACTTAGGATTAGATTATAGTTAAATTTCCTTTCGACTGTCAGTGGACCATAGAAAATTGCGTTTACTGCTGAAAATCCAACCTAGATTGCGTAATATCAAGCATTTTCTTCTCGGCCCGAACAAAAGCTATTTTTTTAGACATTGTGTTGGTTAAGCTAAACTTAATTGAGATGGATGGGTGTCGGCTGGCACATTTATGATCACTACCCCTACCTGATTTTTCTGTTGACTCTTAGAATCTGCCAGAACAGAAGAGCAAAATAGATATATTTAAAAATCATTCCTCGTGAAAAATGAGGAAATTAAATACTTTGGACATGCGTAACATGCGTAGACATGAAAACGAGCAAGCAATTTTTTTTTGCTTGAAGATATATATATATATATATATATATATATACACACTATAAGTAATCTCTATTTTTAATTTTTTTATTCAATTGAAGTGGATGAGAATGATTTAATTATTAATAAAGGGGCTACATGAACTGAGATTTTCTCAGTTTTTATAACTTAAATCATTATTTAATTTTTTTTGTTTTTCTCACGAAACTAAAAACTTAAAATCGATAGATATTACCTTAAAGTTTAAGGTAAAATCTGGGATTCCAAACCCGAATTTCACCTTGCATTTTGTTTTTCCATTCTTGGATTTGCCAGCTGAGCGTTTGACTACAAGGAATGGGGTTTTCGGGCCCATCCCAAAATTTAAAAAGCGTGAAATGAATGAAGGTCCATGGACTGGAATATGCGATAGTGTCCGAAAAGAAAGGGCCTCACCAAGGACAAGGCGAGCCCTGTCTAACATCAACATGGATTTTTTTGTTTTTTTAGCACACCATGGCTTCTCAACCTCCCAGACCCGAACAACTTTCTGGGCTGTTTTTGTAATGACTTATCCTAAGAAGGGAAAAAAAAAAAAATAGAGATAAAAAATTATAGAAATTTTAAGTGTGAGTTGTATAATTCATTAATTTTATGTTGAAAGTGAGAGTGAGAAGTGAATAATATATAAGTGGGAAAGACTTATAAATTCAATATTTTAAAAGTTTTGGATTGAAATGTAGTTACAAACTCGTGAGTATATTATTTACTTAATCCCTACTTAAATTTCTCTCCAGTTTTAGGCTTTTGCGTTTCCTTACAAGTGGTATCAGAGCCGATGATTTGATAAAGAATGAGTATGGACGGCGCACGTTTCCTATGACTAAAAGTACAAGTCTGGTTACACTACCGGGAGAAGGATCAGGTGGGGTGGTAAGACGTGGCTACGAAAGAAGAGTGGTAACACGTTTGGATCTAGCGTGGCTCTTGGAGTATTAACAGGCACACACTCCAAAATTAGGCGAAGCATAATTAGCTCACATGCGAACTTAGTGGAGTGGTAATGGATTCTTAGTGCATCTAAAGAGAGAGCAGGCACAATGAAAAAGAAATTCTTACTTGAAGGGGAGATTGTGAGAATTTTAAGTGTGAGTTGTATAATTAAGTAATCTTACATTAGAAATGAGAGTGAGAAGTAACGTATAACATTTAAATAGATAGGACCCACAAATTTAATATCTTGAGATTTTGAGTTGAGATGTAATTTTAGATCTATAAGTATGTTGCTTATTTAGACCCTGCTTAATTTTTTTTTTTTTTAGGCTCTGGCGTTTTTTCACAAAAAGTAAAGGAAAATAGACCTTGTATTTAAAAATATGTTTTTGAGTTCAAGAAAAATAAAAAAGATGAATACTAACTATTTTTTCCCAGCTCAGCAAATTCATTATCCTCACAATTGGGTGGAAAATAATAGATTCTCCCATCAGTTCGATTAAATGATTCCATTGCTCCTATTTTACACATATCGTATCTTTACTACAAAGGGTAAAAATAGCACTTTGATACATATTATTTTCTTTATCTTCATTTTTTACGTTTTTTTTGAATAAAAATATTTAGTTTTTCCCTCTCATTCAACTAATTTCCTCTCTTTTAGTTTCTTATCTAAACACTATGTAAAAGTTATCGCAACAGAAAATAAAAAACACACGGAAATTTGAAAAGCCTTAAAATTATTTTTTTTTCCTGTGACAGAAGCCTTAAAATTATTTTGGGATATAACTGTTGACAACCAAATATAAATTTGTCCAATCTGTTCCCCTGGCTTTATCTATGCCACATTGCCACTACATTCCCAGTCCTGTCTTCCATGAATATATTCATGGAACAAGTCCTTCCTATTTTCCATATACTATTTGTCGTAAGACATTCGGAAAAAAATTTATAATCATCATGAGAAGTAGTTTCAGGAATTAAGATTTTTTGTTAGATTGTATGGTGACTTTGGTATTGAACAAAATAGAATTACCTTATAACCGTTAGCAATTAGAATGGCTTGTATTTTTTTTGTTCAAAAATATACAATTTCTTTATCTAAGACTTTTTACTAATCTGTATATAATTTCCAAAATTAATTTTCGGTGTAGGCTCTCCTTTATTAAATTTAACTTTTGAAATGAAAACATTGAGCACCCGTGAATATAAATTAAGAATTTTGTTTGTATTCCATTTAATCCAAAAGTTTGAGCTGTAAATGTGAGTCTAAAAAATAGATTATATGTTAAATTCTAATATGCCATTTACATCAGAATCTATTAAGCTGAAAGCATGAATGACAAATAGAGTCACTGTATTACTAAAAATTCATAACTAAATTTAAGGAAACGTTGAGCACCCATGAATAGGCTTTCCGTCCTTAAATTTAACTTTCTAAGGAAAACATTGAACACCCATGAATATAAATTAAGAATTTCTTTAGTATTTCATTTAATTCAAAAGTTTGAGTTTTCAAGGTGAATGTTAAATTTTAACATCTCCTTCACTCCATTAGCCTGCAAGCATGATGAAAAATTGACTCACTGTACTAGTAAAAATTTACAACTAAGCATAAGGAAACATAATTTGAATACGATACTTTTTAATTATAAAGTTCTAATATCAAAATAAGAAATTATTTGATTTAAAAATTTAAATTATTGGGTGAGATCTTTTTTTTTTTTTTAAGATATCTAGACGAAGATCAACTGATTAAAAAAAGAGAAGATAATTTGGGAGGTTAAGGGTTTGAATTTAAACTTTTTACCCATTTTTCACTAATATATTTCTACTGCGGTTTGCGATATAAGTTCATGACAGCTATTGGGTGAGATCAAGGAAGAGATTATAGCAGGTAATAGTTATGTAGAGCATGATAGATTTATGTAAGTTAAAAATGGACTAAAATTGCAGAAGACAATTATTTTCAAATGAAGCCTGCGCCAAGAAGTAGCGCAGTACTTACTTTGAAACACACACAAACAAGACCACTTACATAGTTCCTAGGCTGAGTAGAGATAATTAATTGTACGTCTCAACTACAATTGCTAGTGTCATCAAAACTACACACAAAAGAGATAAATTTGCTAACTTGGGGAAGAGCAAATGCATGGCATGGCATCCACTTTGGAGCACCCTTGTTATCATGGTAACCATCCTGACATATAGCTGCTCCCACTTGGGCCAGCAGTGACTGCTGATATCGGATCAGCAGATTGATATCTGCAATTCGGATCAATCCAACGTTTTATTGACTGAGCATAAACTGAAAAATCTCGCGCTGTCTGGAGATAGAATTTGCATACCCAATTTGTAATGTGGGTTCACAATCCAGTGGATGGAAGAAAGCATCAGCCTGAGGTTGAGCCTGTTGGCGGCAATAACCAACTTCTTCTGCACATGGTTGTAATTGGAGTGCATTTACTTGGTATCCTTCCATTAACTGCAAAGCACACCAGCCAACTCAATCATTTTCATTCTTTTGCACAGGAAGATTTATTAGTTGTATATATGCCATGTGTTTGTGGGTTTTTTTAAGTTGGTCAGTATTTGTGTGATGATTAAGGAGGCAATAAGGTTAAAAAATGTTGGACACGAGAAATAGACATCAGTGAATACCGACCTACAAATATATAATCATGTTAGTTATAGTTTTTGTCTTTTTATACATAATGATAAAAAATTATAATTAAATAAGATGGACTCATGTTCAAACTGTATTTATTTCTCGTATCTATATAATAAAATTAAATAAGTTGTATAGGTGTTGCCCTTGCAACTGGAAGGCTAAATAAACACAAATAATGTGAAACCTACCCTTTGTTTCAAGGCATTATTTGCTTCGTTCAGCAGCTGCTCCTGAACGCAGTGATGAGTGAGACGAAATTTCATACGGATGAAAAGAAAGCGTTTAATGTCCAAATTACCTTACGTTGAAGATCAGCGAGCTGATCCAGCATGTATTGAGTCTGCAAAACAGCCATAAATATCAATACAAAAATATTGTTCCCACACTGTAATATCTCGCGTTTAGAAAACTCAACAATAGTTGAAGTGACAGTAATTTCAAACTAACTGAGGCTTTTGGATCCCTCTCTCAACTCCAAAGGACAAAAAAAAAATAAAATAAAAAAATCTCACATTTAGCTTATAGACAGTTTTAAATTAATTGGACTAACAGCATGTGACGCATATCTAAGTAAATAATTGTTTGAGAAATTACTCGAGTTGATCTGATCTGCTTCAATGAGGAATCCAGTTGTCTTTCAAGTGACTCAAGATCTTTGCTGCTTAGATGGCCAAGATCTTCTCCCAGAACATTCCTGCTACAACAACAATGGCTGATTTTAAACAATGGTATAAATCAATTCCTCCGATGACTTTCAAGCATTGAAGAGCTTAATGAGAATGCACTTGACTGACCTTTGGTGCCTTTGGAGGGCTTCATAGCGTGCTTTAAGCTTCAGATATTCCTGTTGGCTACTTAGCTCCTGCAGTCACAGCAGCAAACTCCATTCAAGGCATGGATCAACTCAAAATTGATTCTACTTATGCAGCCCAGACGACTATTGAATGGCAATGACATGGTGTTTATCCCCCATAAGGGTCCATAACTTACTATCTAATCTAATATCAAGTTGCCTAAACATGTGGAGCTCCACATATAAACTTTGACATAATTTTTTAGTACCAGGCTGCACCCGATTGTAGTTGTGTTACACTAGACTGGTGATTGATGTAGGTGGCATGCATCATGTGAGAAGTGCATCAAATTAAAATGTAGGTACAAAAGCAAACCATGGTATCTAAGAGCGTAATTTGAATCTCCCATAGCTCAGAGTATCTTTTCTTTTTCCCCTCCATTTTAGTTTACTATCAAATCCATGAAAATATAATTGTTAAAGTTAGTAAACTTAGGCTTTTCTTAATTATAAAATGGAAAGAACAGACCAAAATCATTCTTAATTTTAATCACGAGGAACCTCGTATTTAGCGGATAACCTCAAACCCACAAGAATCACATATATATATGACTTAAATCGTGAGTCGAAATCTAGACAATTGATCTAATCATGAAAAGACAATATGATTATTTAAATTAATGTTGTAAAAATCAGACCGAACCGACAGATTTAACTGGTGACCGACCAGACTTCCGGTTTAATTTAAAATCGATTCTTGACCAATTTGAGAACCAGTTAAACCCGATAAAAAACCAATCAAAACCAATAAAAACTGGACTGATTGGACTGACTAAGCTGGATGAAAAAATTAAAAATTAGCTCCAAATTTTATTTAAATTATAATTTAAGTCTAAGTTTTATATAAAATGTTCAATTTAGTCCTAAATATTATCAAAACTTTCAATTTTATCCTTACAACTAAAAATTAATACACAATCACCATTTATAAATATTATTTTTCAATCAATTTTATAAATATATATTTATTAATAAATATCGGCTTTATTAGTGCAATTACCGGTTAAGTTAATTGGACCGGTTTAACATTGACCCACTAATTATTCCAGTTCAATGACCGGTCTAATTATGAAAACCTTGATTTAAACTTAATTAATTATTGTAGCAGTCTAGTGTTTTTTTTTTTTTCCACGACACCCCATGTGGCTTCGAAAAAAAAAAAGGTACATTCACTTCTCACCAAAAAGAAATTATATTAAAAAATCTCCATAAAATTTTCCAAAATAAAACATGGATAAAATGTTAAAGAAGTAAAGTATTTGCAAATTTTAAAGTCATCAAGGGTTGTTCTGTTAACTGATTTCTTTGAATCTAAAAAACATGACAAGTATGATCTTTGAAACCCCTAAAAGCTAAAACTCTACTTCCCCTTTAAATCCAAAGTTAATAGGGTGAAAGGCCATATCCCTTAAAATCTATCACCTCAAACCGAATTCAATGTGTTAAAAAAATGTTAACATTTTGCTATCTTCCCAACATCAAGTGCTTGACTTCTTCCAATATACCCTGGTCAAAACATAGACCTTAACCAAGGTTACTAATAATGGCGAGACTTGCATATTCAACGGATGCCTAAGAGTTCTAAATAGCACTGACCATTCCTTGTAATCCTCTTGCTATTAGCTAATCTCCAGCAGACAAAAGATGGATTGGAAAGACAGAAGGGAAGAGGAGAAAACAATACCAGGGCCTCCCTGGCAGACACATTCGGCTCTGGTGCTCCATAGTTGCATTTTTGGTATCTCTCAAGTGTTTTAGGCAAGCTGAACATGGTAACATTAAAAATCCAGTAATATAAAAGAGAGGACAGCATAAAACACAGCAAATACAAGCAAGTATGCATGTACAATGACAAATGCCATGCCAGACCCATGAATAGGATATATAATTTGAGTGATTATGTACATTTGTTTTTTTTAAAGCAATGGGCAACAATATATTTCAGAAGCTGATTCAGTTTAGTCAAAAAGGGGGAAAAAAAAAAAAAAAAAAAACAGAAGAAGGCAAGTTAAATAAAAAATGCCATTATGAAAATTATTCATTTTACTTTCTGATTTTGAAAAAAAAATAAAAAATCGTTTATAGGGCTGAAAATTAAAGTAAACTTAACAATACTTATACACTAAACTACACAAAAGAGAGTAAAATAATAAAATGGCCTTTTCCTCTCTTTTTCTAATTTCTAAACAAGAAAAAGAGTCGGAGAAGAAGAGAAAAGTTTGAAAAAATTAAATTAAATAAAAGATGCTTGTAAGCTATCAAAAATTTTAATGGGTGAGTGGGGATTATTGTGATTAATAGTCTAAAGCCAATCATTATGCATTGTAAACAGAAATTAAGCCCTAAAAATTTGTGTAATCTCCTAATCAAGAAAAAAAGATATCATTGCAACTTTACCAAAACCAACAAGAATCCGAACATCTAATGGATGTCAGTGCTGATCACTTACTCTCATTTACGGACTTCAAAACCCATTATAGTCAGTCTAATTTCAGATCTGTCTGAAAGAAAACCGTTTTAACTAGGACCAAAAAAAGAGAAAAAGCAAAAAAAAAAAAACCCTAAATTCTTGGAATGACCAAAACCCTAAAATGTCTCTCATCCACTTCACTGATCTCTGGAAACATAACCCCCTTTCCTGTATTGTACACTTGTGTGTGTGTGTGTAAGAGAGAGAGAAAGAGAGAGAGAGAGATGGTCCAATGGAAAGAATGGAAGCTCTAATCGGACAGGAGGAAAGAAGCAATCTTGAAGACGAGTACTCTCAAGAATAGAAAAGGGGATACCTTTGATTGACCAAAATGTCTTTGAGAACATAGGGAAGAGAGTATGAAACATCTAATCTTCAGTTCTTCAAAATTTTTGAAAAATTTGATTGAGATTCACAGAACAAAATTGAATCTTGTAAACAAAAGAATTGATCTGGGAAAAGAAAGTGCAATCAGTTGAAGGAAACCCTAAGGCAGAAACTTAAGAGAGAGAGAGAGAGAGAGAATTTTGAAGAATTGGAAAATTATTGGATCAAAACTAAAACAACCCATTATTTTTTTTTTTTGGCATTTAACAAACAAAATTAACAAAAGTCTTACAACAAATTTTTTTAAAAGAATGAATTTAGCTAGGGAAAATGAGAGGGAAAAAATTGACAAAAAGAGAGAAACCAGAAAGTGAAATGGTTCAAAGTACTGGCAGGCTTAGCTAGGAAATGAGAGGCAGCCAAACCCTCAGTAGTTGCTCCAAAATAATCAAAACGAAGCCTAAAAGACAGCTGCTTTTGCTTGTTTAATTAAGAAGAAAGCTCCAAACATGAGAGAGCTTCATCGACTCAAGTGAAGTGCTCCAAAAGCAATCCATCAGATATCAGACTTTTATTTTATAAGCAAGAAAATATCATCACAAAAATGGAAAATTGAACAGAAAAGGAAAAGTATAATAAAAAGCAAAAATGACTTTGTTGTTGGATAGGAGTTGGGGTGTTGTTGGCATAAAACTAAGAAGAAGAAGAAGAAGGAAATTGAAAAAGAGTCATTAAAACAGTAAATTTCCTTTTCTCTTTCTTTAAGGTTTTTTTTTTTAAAGTTGCAGATCTAACACCAATTCCAACACCAAAAAAACTCAACCTGCCATAAACACCAAGACATTCACAGAAATGGCAAACCTCGCCAGACATAAAAAAAACTACTTTTGTGTTTCGTTATTCTTTCATAGTGTTTTTTTTTTCTTCTTTCTACTCCTCGTTGCTAAGCCAACCCCAGAAACAGCAAAGATCAACTATCAAAGCTCTCAAGATCAAGAGTCAGATTTCAAAACAAGGAAAAAAAAGGGGCAGCAAATAAAAGAAAAAAAAAAAAGGAGAATCTAGCTATGAGAGAGAGGGAGATAGAAAAAAAAGGAGAAGCTTTTTTGATGTGTTGGGGGCACAAGGTTTGGTTGTTTTGGTGATATACATATATATATGTATATATATATACCTTGAACTACTGCAAAACTCGTACAGCTTTCCTCTATTGGAGAAGATGATGAGAGCAACCTCTGCATCACACAGAACGGAAAGCTCATAGGCTTTCTTCAAAAGCCCATTTCTTCTCTTTGCAAAGGTCACTTGCCTGTTAATCTTGTTCTCAATCCTCTTCAACTCAACTCTACCTCTCCCCATTTTTTTTCCCTTAATTCTTTCTTTATTCCTTTAATTTGGTTAATTTTGCTGCTCTTTTTCAAAGATTTTTTGCACCCAACAATTCTTCACCCATCAAAAGCCTCTCTTGCTTTTGCAAAAATTTTTGTGAATTAGTGAGCTCGTTGGACTTGGACCCCTTATTTATATGCTCTCTCCACCACTTCCACCTCTAGCTCTAGCTCTCTAGATATATGCTTATCAATTGCAATTTATCAGAATCTCACTGCAATGATAAACATTAAAAAAGAAAAAGAAAAAGAAAAAGAAAACAATGGTAAAACATGAAACCCCATAAAACAAAAAAGAAAAAGGAAAAGAAAAAAAGTGGATTTGTTCTGTTTCAAAGCTGTATTTCATTCTTCAGATGAAAGGGGTTTCTGATCGGACGGTGAAGGAAAAATGATTAGAGAACAAGGTGAAAATTAAAACAGAATTATAAAAAAAAGAGAGAGAGAGAGAAAAAAAAAGATGGCATTAAATGCAAAGTAAAAAATTACATTTCTGAAAGAAAAAATGTCTGAATTACTGTCTGAATATAATTAGGTGAATTTTATGTGCAACCGACCGAATTGTATATGCAACTAATTATAAGAAGAAAAGTGTTTCTTATATTTAGTTGCATATGCAATTCGATCGATTGCACATTAAATTTGATTGGTTGTATTCAGGTAGTAAATCAGACATATTTTTTTTTGAAAATGTAACAGTAATCAAATGCAAAAGCAGTAAAAGGACAAAAAAAAAAAAGCTAAATGACACGTGTCGAACGATGAAGTGAAAGGCCCTGATAATCCACCTGATATTTTTTATTTTTTTTTTTATGGGTTCCCCTGGAGACGAGTTCGAGCAATCATGTAACCTAACCTTAAAGATGGTGAGCCTTTCGCGTGCTCCTCTCCATTTTACGCTAATATCCACACAAGCACACAGGGGCTTTTACTGTTCTGCCTCCCAAACCTAGTCACATTGATTGTACTGTTCTGCCCCTTTTATCTCGGAGAACAAATATGCTTTTTAGCAAGGTTTGAGTTTCTAGTAAATACGTAATAATTTAAATTGTTAAATTATAATAAGTATATTAAATTTTAAAAAAATAAATTATTAAATAAATTATATACTTTTTACATGTTTCACAAAACGTATTAACGTAATCAAACTCATTCAAGAAAGAATTAGCTGATGCAAGATAAAAAATTGCAGGGAAAACCACCTACTATTAGTTTAATGGTAACACAATAGCATAGTTTCCCGATCAATTTTCTTTAGTTGTATTATATATTTCAAGTACGAGCACAACACTCAAGGTCGTACTAACAAGTCGTAATTTGTCTGAAAGAATCAGGGAAAAAGGAAAAAATTGCGCCGGCATTTACCTGATTTCA
The DNA here is from genome assembly GCA_037832335.1 of Carallia pectinifolia. Classification (NCBI taxonomy): domain Eukaryota; kingdom Viridiplantae; phylum Streptophyta; class Magnoliopsida; order Malpighiales; family Rhizophoraceae; genus Carallia; species Carallia pectinifolia. The sequence continues at coordinate 21,688,521 of CM075453.1, forward strand.
CCGATATATATGGATTTGGTTTGTACACAATTTACCATTTAGTGAAGAAATGTAAACCAAATTAAGAGCAGAAAATCGTAAAAGACTGGAATTATACTCTTGATCTTTAAAATTTACAACGAGCCGTATGATTAATGTCATCTGGGCCAATTTCAAGCTTTCGGATTTTGATTTTCCGTTTGGAGATTCGAAATTCAATAAATTAACTGAATAATTAGAAAAAGTTGTATAATTGGATCAGAAAACAAATGCAATTGTTGGGGAGCAATGCAATTTTTTTACTTTTTGATGAATCAGTAGATGAATTTGCATTAATAAGTAGAATATATACAAACAAAGGGTAGTATGACAAATCCCTTTTGCCAAAAACAGTTTCAACTGGAGACTCAAAATTATACTATGAAATCAGAACGGCGGAGCAATGAAATTGTCTATCCCTTTTTCTTTATTCCTCGGTTTCACACAAATTAGAGAAAGAACAATAGGGAAACAGTCCTGCGCATTACCAAGAAGTAATCCCTTATTGTTTGCCTATAAATTACCAAGAAAAAATTGCAGCACACTAATGTCAGGACTTTCCATAACCAATGCCATGATAGGCACCGTATCCCCTCTAGGTTAGATACTAAAATTTTGAGAAATGATTCCTAGGTTCAATAGAACAATTATACATACATGAGGAGAAACTTGGACTCTGTTCTTAATTAAAAAGAAAAATTGTTCCTAGAATCAAACACGATTTTTCTTATATTGCCGAGACATGAACATGTCGAGGATTTTTTTTTTTTTGGGGGGGGGTGTTTGTTTTGGGATGAACTCTTTTTTTTTTTTTAACGGCAAATTGTGAAATTTATTGATTATGAAGAGTCAATACATAAAATTCGATAGAAGCATTCTGGGAGTTGCTAACTCAGTCTAGGAGACATATGCCTTTCCTAGACTGTGTAACAAATCTAACAGCCACAAATTGGCACCTTTAGATACGAAAGTATAAAAGCATTGATAGAGAGATCCAAATCCTTCGGGATGGGAGCAAATTCCCACGGCCATTCGTCTGGGTCTGCGAGCAAAGCTTCATGTATCACTCTGGAATCTTTCTCAATTGTTATATTACTGGTGCCTATGAAACGTGCTAGGAGAGCAGCGTTGAGAACTGCCGTGGCTTCCCCCATCAAGGGTGATCTGGTTTTCCATCTCTTGGTTGTTCGTTTTGGGATGAACTCCTAGCAACTGGTGGTCATGTGCTAAAAAGGATTTGCTGCTTACTATAGTTATGGAAGGCTTCTGGTGACTTGCTGAAAAAAATGATCAAACCATAACACCTTTGTTTTTGGTCCTCCCTTTTTCTCCTGGCATTTGTCACTGCCATTTATAGATGCTTACTTACACTCAAATTTTGGAGGCACATTTTCATTTTTTTTTTTCCCCTTAACAAGCCTAGTTTTCCATGAAGGGTTAGATCATCTAGATGTAGGTACATGTTGGAAATCACAAATCACTACTCAAATGAAAAATTTTTCTTTTCTTTTTTTCTTTTTTTTTGCAATCTGCTGTCAATTTATGCACACTGTATTAAATTTTTTTAATAGTTTGATCAAGGACAAATCACAAACTAAAAAATAAAAGTTCTAAACAAGAAATTATCTGTTTCTGACTTGATCATATAAATTAAATAAAGATCAAACCTTAATGAAAAAGTTTGAGAGCACAAAGCACGTACCGACTTTTGAATTAGGACGAGGGAATTCACCAAGATGAAATTAGGTTAAGATAGATATATGAACATTCAATTTTTTTATTCATTTCATTTTGTTTGGTAAAACAAGAATGGCTGTTTGATTTTTTTTTAATTTTTGTTATCTTGAAGGAGTGTTCACAACTACAAGAGAAAGAGGTAAATAGGTGAGGACTGGAAGGCATTTGAACCCTCGCTCACTGCAATGGGATACACACCTCATGACTGTTTGTATGTTACAAGTATGTGAAATTGCTGCCACAGAGGAAATTATACCAACATCTATATCTCTCTTAAGTCTCAACGAAACTATTCTTTTATCAGGACAATATGGAACTCATTGAGAATCCAATTTATTGGTAATCTACAGCCAATCATTTCAAATGTATGTAGTCTTTCCAATCTATCGCATGGTTGAATTAATAATACCGGGTTATGTTAAAAATGTTTTAACAATTTTTTCATTGTTAAAGCATTCGACGGCTTGAAGCCTTGAACATAAGGGATTTGAAAGAGACATGACCTAGTATTAGGCAGGAAGATTTTTCTAGAATTCAACAACTGATGATGTAATTTTGGTTATTTTTATTTTATAGTTTATTTAGCTGGTTTTAAGATATTTTAGCTAATTTGAGTTAAAATATTACCGAGGTGCAAATTTAGGTGATTAATTAATTAATTAATTAATTAATTTCCTTATTAATTGATATTTTTTAGGGTTTGAGAACTAGCATGAACATGGTCTTAACTGCCTCACTGCATCGGGGCCATCCAAGAGGCCCTGTCCGTCTAACTTTTTTTCTTTTTTGAATAACACGATAGTGATGTTATTAGCTTAATTAAGCAAAAGTTTAGGTACAAAGCAATGGAATACCCCTAACATATCCTCCGCAGTCTCCTATACAAAAGAATTCCCCAAAATCCTACATAGAATATATCCCTTGTTGCCCTTGTACACAATCAGAGGTGGCAAACTAATCATATTGGATTCGAGTCGGATTGTTTCAGGTCATAAGCATCAGGACATAGACAATGGCACTCCTCCCATCCAACTAGCTCCAGCAAAGAGAGGCCCTCCTCCGTTCTAACAAATATCTGGAGAGTAACTGAATTTGCATAAATTTCAAATTAAGAATATTAATAGAGGAGCTGCATACTAAAAAAGAATGACAAAGGACTCGGAAGAACTTTCAAAGAATGTCACTATAGCTGTAAAGCGTTTAATATTTAGAGAATGAGTCCCGTTACATCTCCAGAAGAAATGTTGTTTGAGAAAATAGCCGAATGCAACTAGTTGGCTTCAATGTGCAATTAATTGCATCCAGTGTGTAATGAAATAGAAAAAGAAAAAATGATTATCATTTCTTTACACACTAAATACAACTGATTGCATATTAAATTTGATCAGTTGTATTCGGACGTTTTCTCAAACTCATTTTTATCCAAAAATATACTTTTTTTCCTTAGAGAATAAAGACATAAAAAAGTTGGATAAAAAAAGAGGTAATCCTAAACGCTAAATGGAGTTATTGTTGAAATGAGAGCAAAGCTACATGGACCACTTCCCCCTGTTCTGATTGCGACTGCCGACCACCCACTGTGGCTCTATTTCCCACGCCTTCAATCACCGATCGCTGGCGGGCCAACTAGGCAGATGGCTTACTATCAATCTATTAAAGTTGCAAGCAGAGTCTCACAGTACTATTAGTACAGTGGATATAAGCGTTTACAATTTAATTAATTAAATTAAAATATTATATCTATTCTCTAATTGAATTATGTAAATTCGAAAACAGTTCTCAAACTAAAAATTTGATTAACTAAAATTTAGATAATCGAAAACTTTTGTTTAGTTTCAATTAATTGTTCGGTTAACGAAGTGTAATAATAAAAAAAATAAAAGTTATAATTTAAATGTAAAATTTTTTTTTGATATAATCTTTGAAAAGAAATTTATAGTTATCAATAAATATAAGATAAATAAGTGATTATTGAAAATATAATAATTAGTATTAAATTTGTTTGATACTGATTATTATATTGGTAATATTTTTTCTTATTATTAGAAAAAAATATAAATATATATCCAAAATTATATTTTAGGTCGATTCGGTTAATTACGATTTTTTAATATTCAAAATTGAAACCAAACTGAATATTTTGGTTTTTATTTAATTTGGTTAATTAATTATAAAATAGATTCAGTTAATTGAGAACTCAGTCCGGTCCAATTTTATTTTGTCGATTAACTAAAATTTTTGATTTTTTTAAACACCTCGATATGTAAGCAAAAAACAATATTGAATAAGTTTTTAAGTTTCTCATTGCTAACAAAGGTTATTAAAATGTGATTCAAAGTATAGGACTTTCTTATTTTGATAAATCAAAGTTAGATTTTATTAATGAAACTAATTAGACGTTACAAGAAGTAATAAACAAGGATGGAGAGCAAGCAAAAAGAAACAAAAGTCAGGAAATGTGATTAGATTGCTTCGTAAGTAGCTCCTTACTTTGCTAAAACATTCGCCGTGAAGTTACAGTTTCTACTAATATGATGGAATCGCCTAGTTGAATTATAGGACCTTGCTAATTAAATTGCAGAAAACTCACTTTTTGGTAGGATAAGTATAGTCTCATGGAAGATCATAGGATAGGACAAAAATCGTTTAAGATTTTAATTAATATCAAAGGAATAGGATAGCAAATTTGCGAAACCCACTTCATTAATCAAATTTCCTAGCTCCCCTTTTTTGGGTATCGTAACTAATTAATGATTGGTACTAATAAACTTTGAAAAAAAATAAAAGATTCTTGGGCATGATTAAGTTAATTACAAAGATTGAGAAGATATTCAAAAGAACCTACAATATTAAGAAGGACATCTATTCTCTTGTTACTTTAACTGTCGTTTGCCATGTGCTTTCTGTCATAGGCGCCCCTTCAGGCTTCTACTTTTTAGGTATGTGTGTGTGTATGTCACTGTGTGTAGAATTTGACTTCCTATATACATCACAGAATAATGCCAACGTTGAACCATGCCATTTATTAATTTCTCGAACTAAATTTGTACATCTAAGGCCGAATATCAAATGGGATAGAGTATGTGCCATTTTACCTATTAGTAAATTAGGTTTACGTCTCAAGTTTAACTATCAGGTTTTGACATTTGGATACTTTCATAATAGATTTTTTTTTCTAGTGATAAAAATTAAAAATAATAAATATAATATTTTAAAATCTCTTCAAAAAGTATTACAACTCTACGTTTAACAAAGCACCAACCAATTGGTAAACTTAGACCCGTCACTTCAACTTATTCTTGACTTGAATAATTGGAACCACAAAACTATCTTTAATGCAACATGGCATTTGTTTGTGGCATTTGATAGTTTGGGGATGAGAGCATAACGCAAGCCAATGTGGTGGTGGCCGGAGACGGTGCGGGACCATCTGGGCTGATGGCAAACTAATGGTTAGTAAAGGGGTTGAATGAAGTGGGCCCACCGGGTAACCTAGGGCTGTCAGATATCATTCCAAAACAAGGCAAACATAGTCAATTTCAACAATAATGACACGTCGACCTCATGCCCACATTAAGAAACTTCTATTCAATTAGGTCACGTCTTAGCGTGGAGTTTGTTCAAAGTGGGCCAAAAGTCTAAAATCCCAAAAAAAAACTTGGCCTGTTTTCCTTGCCAAGTTGTGTCACGTTTCTTGTTTCAATCCGGAGTCCGCCATCTTATTTGATCGCGAAACCATCTCATGTGTTTTTTTTCATTTCAGTTTTTCTTTTCTTCACGCATAGATAATAATATATTTTTTTTAGAAAACACGCATAGATAATAATATTAACACTGCGTTACAGTGATCCAAGAAGTACGCGATCATTGATTACATTTTTATAATTAACATAAATTACAAATATATAATTAACAATGATTATATTATCATGTTAATCCGTGTGAAAATGAAAACTTGTACTCACGGAATAAACCTTTGTATATAAGATAAATAAAGAAAAAAGTGCTAAACTGAGAAAAGTATTGAGAAATTCTCCGTTAGTCAACTGAAGTTCTAGGTAGAATCACATGCCATGCGTCTACAAGCCATGGTCATCTTCTTAAACGCGAGTGATTCCGATTTGCTGGGTACATTGTGTGTGTGAGGCGTCCAATTGAAATTTTCACCCGCGATTGTTTTTCCTCAGTCAATTAGCAGAAACTTCCATGTAAAAATGGGTAATTATACATTTTAACCCCAATTTTTCCACCACTTTCAAGTTTTAATATAAATTATTAGGAGTGCTTGTAAGATGTTATGTTATAGATATAGTCCTAGTTCTCAATAAAATTTCCTGTCCGGTAATACACACGCATAAACATACATTTTGACATTACATATTTTCAAGTGTTTAATCATACCGAGACAGGTTAATGGTTGTATTATCAATTTGAGCTTTATTAACAACAAAATAATTATATAATTTATTTAATAATATCTAGTGAGTATCCATGGATAACAAAGAGTTGGAAAGCTCTTTTAATATACGAAGTAACCTTCTCACCAATAATGTCTGCCTCAGATTTTTCTCATCAACTACTGCACATGGGAAAAGTAGTTGGCCAGTTGCTTGGACAGCGACGTGCATATACATATATATATATTATGAATCATTATGTAACTTTATTAGAAAATTAGGAAAAGATTACAATAGGGGAGCAAAATAAGAGACTCCTTATAAAAAGAAAATAAAGTAAAACCTCACATCAAGTAATAAAATTTGAGTTCCTAATCCTAGACATTAAGCAACAGCAACGTGCATATATATTCTTTTCTAGAATCCAACTTCCATTATTGTAACTACAAACACAATAATTAACTTCTATTAATATCTTCTTGTACGTTTTCATTCTCTCAATATTTAGATTGTACGTAAAGGCGTTCATTAGAGTTAAACATATGTCAGATCATACAAATTATGCAAATGATTGTTGACTCTTATTACGTATCATAGAGCTTGTTTTTCCTTGAGTTCACTGTAAAGGTCCAATTTATAATACATGTGATCAGAACAATCATTCTTGAGGACCGCAAGATATCACCCTTACTTTCTTATTTGACAGCAAAATGATATTTAGCTCACATTGGCCTAAAAGTCATTGATTATGTTGGACATCATTACCTGATTAATTATGAAAATAATTTGGTTTTACTTTGAGAATTGAGGATTGAACGTTTAAAAAATGGAATTGACTCAAAATGCCACCTGGGGTTGCCGAACTCACAAGTTAAAGATACTTGTTTGTCTGGTCGTAATCAGACTAACTACTCAGAGGAATAATTCCAGGTACCTAAGACAATTTCGGACAATTACGATGATATCTCTTTAAGATTAAACAATTAGGGTCAAGGCCGAAAACATGAGTAAGTAAACAACAAGAACGTTTTAGAGATGTCTGTGTCATTCACGTGGCTGCCATTTTGTGGATGAACTTGTTAGCTTAATGAGCACAGACGATAGGTTACATCTTATGAATATATCTGTTCGGCCCCTTTAACTTCAGCACAGTACTATGGTCACTTCCTGAATTTGAAGTACCAGTTCTGGGCTAAATCGTAGAATTCCCCCCTCCCCCCCCTTCTCACGAAAATAAACATAGTTGTTAAAAAACAGTTGCGCCAGAAGCAAAGTGGGCAAACGTGCATGGGTTGGGCTAGGTTCCCAGGGACTAAATTGAGAATTACTAAACGAGCCTAAAATAGATTAGGCGGCACTAACAAGTGGGCCTCGACCAGCCTATTTAAGACCAACAAGAGTAGCTCAATCCTGCATCAGCCTGGCCCATATTTTAGTATGATTTATTGTTCATGGGTTGAAAGTTCAACTTTAAAACTAAAACCTACATTGAACAACCCCCTCCACCCCCCCCCCCCCCCCCCCCCCGGGAACAAAAAAACCCAAAAAAGGGCTTGCTTTCTGCTCTCCTAATTATATAATGTGATTGTTTGGGGCAAAAAGTCAGAATTTTAGGAGACATTTGGTTTATAATCTGGAATAAGAATTAGAATCAAAATCGTAATTAAATGGAATAAAAAATAGAATGACTTATTTCATAATATGTTTAGTTTACTTCGAAATCAGAATCAAAATTTTTAAACTTTTATTTCAGTTCGGAATCAAAAATTAATATTAAATATACGATAAATATTTATTTCACAAGAGAAGTTTTATTAAGTTTAAAAAAATATTGTAATCAAATTAAAAATGGTGAAATACTAATTTTAATATAATTTCAAATTAAAAATATGAAATAAACATAAAAATAAAAAATTATTATTATTATTATTATTTACTTCACAATAATAACCATAAATATAAAATCCAAAATAAAAAATAACATAAAATGTATTAATAATAATAATATTATTATTATTAAAAAAGAATTATTATTAATATTTTTATAATAGAAATGTTAGTGTACAGATAAAAAAATATTTCATTATTAATAAATAAATAACTATTAAATTATGAAATTGTTATGTTAATACTTTTATTATTTATGGTTATTATTACTATTATAAAAAAGTATATAATAACATTATTATTTGAAATTTAATTATTTTCCTAATTTTTTAAATATTTGATTTTATTATAACATACATACATTTATTGTCATTATCATTAATTATTATTATTATTATTATTGTTGTTGTTGTTGTCAATATTTTATTTATGAATATTTGTATTATTTTAGTATAAAATATTACAAGGAGGGAGAAGATGTGGGAACAAAAATGATTAACTATCTAAAAGTGAAAATAGTGATTCCTATACATGAGAAAATCTTATTTCAAAAAACAAGGGACTAAGAATGAGAATTTTCCCTACTAAGAGAATAGAAATCACTCATTCCCAAATTAAAAATGGTGAAACAAACACCCCAAGAATTTTAAAATTTGAATAGCGAAAATGGAAGGTGGTTATGAAAACTAAATCGTTTAGGAGCCAAAGTGAAAAGACAAAGGACTTGTTCAGTTTACTTGTTGTTAATTACTATTATTGATTTTCATTGCTGATAAATAAAATGCAGTCATAATGTTTAGTTAAATAAACATTAATAGTTGTTGATTAAACAATAAAATGATTATTTTAGATATGCTATTTTTGTTTTGCTAAAATAGATATTATGTATTTATAAATAAAAATAAATCAAGTGTTTGAATTGAAGATCAATTATAATTTATGATAAATTTTATTATACTATATAGATTATTATATTATAAAAAATATTATTTACTGTGTAAGTTACTCTTCACACAATAAAAAATAAATAAAAAAGAAAAAGAGAGAAGAGAGGGAGACAACTATATTCGAAATAATATTATTTTTATGATAAAAATACACGTTGATACCTACATAAAACTTTAATAAATTATATTTTTATACTGTACACCAAAAAGTTTGAAAAAAAAATTTTGCTTTAGTTTCTTTTCTCCCGTTCACCGAATTATTACAAAATAATATTATATTATATATATCATACTATTTACCAAAATAAGTTTAAAAAAAAAAGGAAAAAATTGCCTTATGTCTCTATGTACTATATAGAAATCGAAAAGTCGCGTAATTAATTTGGAGTTACAGCATTGTATAATGTGCAACTATGTTATAGATAGTTTTGTAATTATATGCTGATAAAATTAAAACGTAAGGAAACCCCTACTTTTCTTATAACCTACTTTTAGAGGTATCCAACAGCAATTAGTAGTTTTTATAAAATTTAATTAAACACTTAATATCTTATTTTTTAGAACAGAAATAATAACGACAATCCTCAAACGCAAAATCAAACACCCTCAAAGAGTTTGTGGTGTTCAGTGCTATATTTTCCTGTCCGGGTAACTGGAAAATGTCTAAGAGCTTATGGGCTTAAAGCTTTTTAGTCATGATATAAGGTTTTAGTTTCGCCAATGAAATTCGAGTTAACTTGCCAAGGAGACGTGTGCAGTTGATGCCTCCTAGGAACCAGCCCAGAAAACCAAAATGGACTAGGTTTGGCTGGGATCGCTTAACCCAAGGGTATGCATAGTTTGCACATGCCACGTACGCACTAAATCCATGCATAAAAAGACCCCAGCAGATTCAAGGAATCTATATATCTTTTTATATAATTCTGGTTGTCACAAAAAGCCATCAACGAAGGACCGTAATTTCAGTGTCTGATGCGCTAGAAAATAAACATGGAGTGGAGGCACTGCCATTAGTTTTGTATAAGATAACGATAAAAGTGGGCTGGATGCTCAAAAGGAGGGCTCATCAGTGACTGACAGTGAACTTTTGGACAGGGACACTTGTGGCTGACGTTTTGGCAACAATCAAACGTGCAGATATTGTGGTCAAAGAAGGAAGCTACGAAAGCAATTGATCAAGCAAGTACGTATACTGGCTTGTAGGTGTTAAAAACATGGACCAATGCATCACTAATTGACAAGCTCAGACACTTCAAAAAAAACTTTGTTTCTATGTTTTGGAAATGACAGTTGTCACATTTTATACACTCAAAACGTGTACCATAAAAAATAACCCAAAAGAAAAAAAATAGTAGGGCTTGTGACTCCTCTATGTCACGGGATCGAAAGGCCACCTGCGGCAGAAATAATCTCCCCCGAAAAAATAAACACAAATACAACACTTCTTATTAACGTGTCAGACACTCATAAAAATATTTTCAAAATTTGTAGAGATCAAACAGACACAACAATCTTTTCTCATGAAACATGCTAAAGAATTTTAGCAAGTCTCGTGTCAATAACATGATTTATAATTTTGCTGAGCCTAATCAAAGCAGAAAAAATTAGCATCCTCGTACAGCTCCACACAAGGTCAAGGTGATAAAATGCCTTTAATGGTTCACACTTAAAGCCATCTATCTGGTCACAAGACAGAATCAAAATGGCGTCAATTATTGGTATATATATATATATATATATATATTACTAATTAACCCCAGGAGAAGGAGAGCATCTGGTGGGGTCCGCTCACAGATGAAACATCACCTTCAGTCTGAAAAGAGTTTTGCCTTTGCCTCTGGTGGATGTTTGATGAATTAATGTTGCCATCATAGTTCAGACTACTAGATATCAAGGACAGGGGTTGAGGGGTGGTCAGTTGAGGCTGCACCAAGTCCATCTGGTTCAAACCAATTATCTCCCGCGAGCTGTTCGCCGGCGGAGATGACAGAAGAGAGAGAGCACAGTCAGAATGATGATGAATGTCCGGCATTAACCCGTTGGAGAACAACATCTTCTGACTGCTGCCACTGCCACTGTTGGCTAATATTGAATTTGCATCCAAGTTGGATTGACCACCAGATTCTATAGGAATTGACGAACTAGTAGTGCCTTGCATGAAAGGGAACTGCTTTTCCACCTTATATTTCAATGACAATGATCCTGGAAAATGGCTTTTTCTAAAACTGATGTTGAACGAGGAGGACTGGCTACCATAAAGCCATGGATCACTCTCAACTTTGACCGCTCCCGTCCAATTGGAGCTCGCTGCAGTGGTTGAAAATACCTGAGAGCCGCCAAAATTTATATATGTGGTACCTGCATATGTACGTAGAAGCCAGTTTCATGCACTACAGATGCACAATGTGAAAGACTCATGCATTGGGACACTTTTAATAGAAGGAATTAAAAAATTGAATGAATTCATATTCGAAATTAGAAAATGAACCTTGGTGATGGGAAAATAGACTTGGAGAATTTATGGACAGAGAATCTGGCTGGGGCTTCCTTCGCCGGCGATTGTGTCCGTCAAGACGTTTTCTGCAGCTCCGCTTTCCCTCATCAAACTCCACTAATGAGTGGAACCTGGACAAAGGAATTTGAAGAACAAATACTTATTATAGACCAAGAAAATTGCTCCTTAACATATTATTTCTAGTGATCAATAGTTATGATGCTGCCATGGGGTATCTCTAAGAAGAAAATTTAAGACGCTTGGCCAAGCAAATGCAGTGCAAAATGCTCGTTTCATTTTTTTTTTTTTTCGTTCGTTGCTTTAACCATATGAAAATATGCAACACATATTGGCAACCATATGCATGAAATTCCACTAGCAAAATTGATAATATTTGAGGAAATACCCCAGCAGTATAGCACCACTTTTACCAAGCATGTCAAAACAAAATGCTGTTGACTGCTCTCTGTTGGATAGTAACAACACCTTCTTTATTTTAGCTTGCTATATACATATATGGTCATCATTTAATTCTGAGATAAAGTTCATATAATAAAATATATACTTTCTAAAGATAATTATGATGAAATCATAATTATGAGATAATTATTTGATGTTATTTCAAAATATTTCTAATTAATGTACCATTAAGTGGCGCATTTTATGTTTGCTTCTTATGAATAAAATAATTATTTTTATAGACTAGAGTATGAGATACTTGAACAACTATATAGGTGCTTTAGGAAAAAAGTACACTAAATTGATATGCAATAAAGATTCTCTAGAATGATCTGCAACTGATGGCCGAATAACTCTTAAACTTAAGATAACTGAGGTATCTCCTATGCAAGTTATGCTTTGATCTTATTTTTGAGTTATCACAATAAAAAATTGCCAGTAGAAGTGAATATTGAACATGTCATGAATTATATGAACGTAATTAGGTGATCAATAAAAGATTTATTATCCTAAATATTTACGAAAGTATGTTCTATTATTTTCAATAAATATTGATTCAAGAAACTTTCGACCAATGTGGAATGGGGATTTATTAAGGAGCTATGATTCTCATTGGACAAAATATGATAAATACTAATTTCATACTTTATGTCTAATTAAAATATTAATATAATGAAAATATTGAATTATAGAGAGAAAATGTGCAAAAAAGAGGCTATTATAATTACTTTGAAGTTTCTCCTATTTGAGTGACTATAACACATTGCTACATATCAGGTTTAGTCTGTAAATATAGATTGATTAATTGAAGCATTAATGATAAACTAAAAGATTCTTAGGATCTTAGTGCAGGGACTATAAATTAGCGAATATATATATATATATATATATAAAGATAATGTTGAAGTTAACTGAAAAATTATAAAAATTTTGAAATTTACTTGAACTGGTAACTGATTCCAAATAATCAAAATCCTATATAAATATCCATCATAGAATGAGCACAAATAATGCTAGAATATTAGGATTTTACCTCTCTTTTTTTTCCTCCCTCTCCCTCTCACTCCTAAATAGTTTAAGATTTGTGAGACCTGTTCTCCCCACTGTTTATATTGATAATTGGTAGAGGCTGAACAAATGAATTCACGACAACGCGATAAGAAGTTTGTAGAAGATATCAAAAATTACAAGTAATATCTAAATTAGATTGTGATTATGATAAACAAGCAACCAGTATATTATTAGAAGCTAGAAGTCAAAAAACAAAAGTTCTGCTGATATTTATTCAGTAAGACTAATAATATATATCACAAAAATTGTATTACAAAATATTTCAAACTTTATAATTATAAAAAAAATCATTAACTTTTTTCAGAATTATAACTTTAGGATATTTCATGATACAATTTTCGTAATATATATAATTTCTCATTTTGTAAATTTCTCCTCACGATTCTTAAAATGTAATGCATTTGTTTCCTTGTATCCATCAAAGGAAGGCTTAAATTTAAATCTTCCTTTCATGACTAAAAACAAAGTTTTTTTTTTAAATTTTTAAAAGAAGAAAGTAGACATGACACCCCACAAATTCGTCATGATAATTCCATTGCTTCATCACAGTGAGCAAAGGTTGCTATGCTTAATTATTAGAGGAGCATATTTCTGATACTCAATAAAAGTTATCAAACCACTTCCACTACTCTTCGGGGACAAAAGATGCAAATGATGAAGACAGTAAACGCTAGCAAAAGATGCTACGTTTTTTTATTTCTTTTTTGTTTATCTCGTTAGAAACAAGTATGCAAATGATAAAGAACTCCACAACACACATGCTACTGGCATACCTGCTGCACTGCTGACAGAACCGCTGTTCCTGGCCTTTGATAAAGACCTTAGGAGTCTTAGAGTGGAGTTCACAGACCTTATGTCGCCGATGATAGTCCCTGCATTTGCTGAGATCTGAAACACATCCATCAACCAAGCAAGAAGGGACTTGTGTTCCATTGCTAAGCATCCGAGCTCTCTTCGATGATCCACATGATGATGACTCCATTAAAGAGTTCCCCGGCCGGCCCCTTGAATTTTCCCAACAGCTCCTTTCCTCCAAGTCACCCAAATTCCAAAGCTTTAAGATCTACTGAGCAATGCCCTGTAAGCTGATGCACTATTAAAATCTTAGCAATGGCAGGAACGTTTTGCCTTTCCAATATTTTAGCTAATTTCCCAAGTGCCCTGTAATGGCATCCCATAGAACAACCTTGCTTTGCAAATGGATTTCTTTCTGGTCAATTGGGTAAAGCAATTGAGGGGAAAATGTAGGAAAAGGGCCATATGCTATTAGTTATTGCCACCCACCGCAGTAATAAAGTGAGACTTTTTACTGCTGATTAAAAATCACTAGATACATATGTCACATCAATGGAGTCACAACTCTATCTCATCCAATTCTAGCCACAAACAGTCCAGAAGATATTTATTTTTGAGTGAGAAAAATAACTAAACATAACCATTTTGCTTCCATGCAGGAAAAAAGAAAAAATAAAGGAAAATTATTTCATTAATTGACAAAATACCTACCTTACAGGGTTCAACCTATTATTTTATTAAATAAAATAAGAAAATAAGGATGGCACCTGGACTGCGCTGTAGTCACTATGCAGAATAGGTAAGTGTAACCAAGCTAAATTAAAAGAGGAATAAACAATAATCGTCACAACTGTAAAAAAATAGACGTACGTTTATCTTTCACCTCGCACCTTGGTATATTCGAACCCTCGTCCGAATGAACAGTGGCTTTTTGCCGCTGCGCCACGACCCGCGGCGGTAGGGCTCAACCTATTGGCCATTAAACAAGTTAACACGGGCCAACCCGACTCTACAACGCACACGCAAGTTGTGTCACGTAGAACTAAAATATTATTATATATGCATATATTTTTGGTGCAAACTATATTATTATTATATTGTAATATATTTCGAAGCAAATTACTTACTGATTGAAAAGAGTTACTGTTTAAATCAGCCGTGATTGCGAGAAAGCTACAGTGAACCAAATTAAACGGATAAAGAGGTGAAATTCAGAAAAGGGTACCTGAGAAATTAAGAGGCCAAAAAAACTAGTCCTGGTCACCTCCAGCTGCAGGCAGTGAGGTTGCCCAGAAAATTTTTAGACAATAAGCAAAAGAATTTGAAGATCTAAACCGACTTGGACACAAAAAAGAGGAACAAGAAGAAGATTAAACTTGACCCCCCAACCACTGATTTTTTTTTCTAAAAAACAAGTTGATTCAAAAGAGAAAAAGGCACACAGAGATGATGGTTGGCTTTTTTGTTCTCTGGTAGGCAAAGGCCAGGAAGCAGAGAGAGAATAGCAAGGGGAAAGTGACTTGGGGGGGTTGTTTATTGTTGAGAATTATTGCAAGTGACAGAGAAAGTGGATAATGTGTTCAACTTTGGAGGTAGGGTAACAAGGAAAGTGTTGGGAGAGAAAGAGAGAGACAGAGAGGAAAAATGGAATGGAGATAACTATGTAAGGCAAGGAATTGGGGTCATTCCAAGTCTTCCTCCCTTCCTTTTTTAGGCTTTTGTCTGGCCTTTTTGACGAAAGAAGGAACCAATAAAATAAAATAAAGGAGAACATTATATGATTTGAAATAAATAATATTATTTAAACATAAAAATTAAAAATAATAAAAATTTATTATTTAAATTTAAATTATTAATTATATTAGATCTATTATTTTATTAATAATTAAAATTTAAATAACGAATTTAAATCTAAATTTTATTTATATATATATATTTTTTTTATATTAAAAAGGAGTGAAATACTCTTATCAAACAGACAATTTATTAATTTTGTAATAAATTCAATGATATGATAATTAATATTAATTTATTATTATTTTAAAATTATTTAAATAAGAAAAATTTTACAGAGCTATAAAATTTTTTGTCAGCTCTTTGAATTGTACAGAATATGAAAACAGACTCATTTTAGACTCATTTTATGTGATTTATTATTTTGCATGAAATTATAAAAAATACAATAAAAAAATTTATAATTATATATTTATGAGTCCGTCCATTAATTCTTCAGCACTTCACGAGATTTTTTAAAACAGAAAACGAAAGAGAGCCCAAATACGAGTAAGGAAAGGGACAGAGTGTAGTTGCTTTCTACTTTTCGGGGAGCAAAGAAAAGATTGAATTTCTTGTGTTTCACATTGCATGATGTTTCCTTTGAGGGGTTTGTGGCTGTTTTGAGTGTTCATATGATGGGAATTCCACCACGGCAAGTGCCTGATAGCACTATCCTCTAAGCCGTTGGACTGGATTTTATGAGTCTTCAAGTTCCAAGGATTAAGACAAATCTAAGTTCAAACTTCAAACTACATGCCAACCAAAAAAAAAAATTTTGAACCAAGATAGCTGAATAGTAAACCTGACTCCCACCGGGTCCCATTTTCAATTCAAATTGGTAGTTCCTATATGCTGTTGCTGTCGGTTCAAACTAGAGAATTGGTTCTAATTCGATTTCAATTTATTCCTATTGCAGTTCAGTTCAAAATCTGGTTCGACTCAAATTAGGTTTATCAACATAATCATATTAGTGAACTAAAATTTTTCCTCCTTTTGGAAAGAAAAATAGAAAGAGAAAACATAATATCTACAGAATACATAAGAAAATACTATATAACAATATTTATGTAACATTAAAATAATATAAATAATTGGATGATTGAAATTTAAATAAAATAAATTATTAAATGTTATTCAATAAATTACGTGATAATTTTGTAATTATTTAAAATTAAATAATACAGTAAAACTCAAATACATGGAGAGTCTTTTGCTTATGGATTTGTCTGTCTTTGTTTGTTCCTTCCCGACCCCTACTTTTTTGTTTACCGGAACAGGAATTTGCTGTAAGTAGCCGTTTACAGAAGATGCAAAGCATCAATTTTTCTATAATAACCAAACAAAGCCCGTCTTTGTCCTTTTTTTTCTTTCTTTCTTTTTTTTTTGTGATGTCGTCAACAAAAAATTGGGAGACTTTACTTGCTCGTTTGTCTTCATGCAATGATCATAGAGATATTTAATAATTTGAGCTACAAAAATGGAAACTTTCCTAATTACCCAGCATAGCAAGTGCCTATTTGCAGCCCACTAGGTCAAGAAGAACAGTGAAATATAATTATTTTAAATCTGCCAGAACATAGCTCAATGATTTTTTGTCTTTTTTTTTTTTTTTTTTTTTGTGGCCCTTACAAGGCTCAATGATGGTGCTGTAGATTGTTTAAAATTTTTTGATGATAGGGGAGCACCTAGGGCACATCCCAGCCTGGAAGGCTTAGCTTAGCTTTCTTTTTCCCCTCATTTCAGGAAAGGCAAGTTAAGTTCAGACTTCAGAGAGTACAACCACTTTCTTTTCTATGCAAAAGACAATGGAAGATGAAATATTAATAAATTAAAGGAAAAGGTTCTTTTTTGTGAAGGTAATTAAAATGTGTTGTACTTTCAAGAAAATGTAATCTATCTTTAAAAAAATTTATTGTATCCTAAAAAAAAAATTCTACATCCTATATGAAAATGTACCCAATTTTCTCTCTATTAAATTTTCCTCTTTCCAAAGAAAAAAAGACAGTAGATAGGCTTCAACCGTATTACACTCCAAATAAAAGCGTCATTGAAATGTTAATTATTGTTCATGCGAGTTTAAGTACGAAATCATTTGTTACTCTTTTAATTTGACTATCTTTTATAGGACCGACCTACTTTCACAATAATAGGATTGAGTTAATTTTTTTCACATTAATTGCTCAAATCTAAAATCTACCAGCACACATGCCTATAGCTCTTATTTATTTTAAGAAAAGAAAACACTATAAAAATTTTGAGCCGAGTTAAAATGAGAGAGACATGCAGACTTACTGCCATACATTCACTTGGTATGGTTATTGTGTGTGAAACCATGCTCAAAGAAAAATAGGATACTGAAAACGATAGAGGTCCCCCTCTACTATAGTGCCTTTACTTGAAAAGACCAGCCTCTAGCAAAGTTAGTAAGTTTTCATTACGGCCACCCACTCTGCGATTAAGTTTAATGACGTGGCCCCAGATCTAATTCCCACCATAATGCGCTGCACTTCATATCTTTAACTTTGTGAAGGAATATTCCATTGGGCATTGGCAATTTTGCTTCATTATTTATATCTTCTCCTCTACACGTTCACGTGTCTTTTTTTTTTTTTTTATTATGGGAAGAAAATATTGTATTATTATCAATTAAATTTGTACATAGATCTAACGCGAAAGCGTTAGAAAGACGTACAGACAATAAGAATATAAAATAAGTAAAATAACTTATAATTGATTTGATTAAACTAACTATTAACTAACTAAGCATAAAAATTGTTTTGACGAATTTTCTTGATGAAGGAAAAAATTGAAACGAAGTTAAATCTATCTAAACTTGATGTTTCAAACAAATCTAATTTATTTGGACAGAACTGCCTACATCAACACAAACAGTACTTTGGCAGACTTTCAATAGAAATCGACTGGGTAAGTTTAACAACAATTTCTCACAAATCTAAACTACAAAACAAAGCTAAACAAAATTTAAACACTACACTGCATCCATCCCCAAAACAACTAACCCAATATGGTAGGACACCCATCCCAAAAAATCCACAGCAGCAAATCCCATCAGACTAGAGGTAGTGGTGGTGAGGTCAGTGATGGCGGCGTCAGCCACAACAGTGAGAGTATCAACAGTGGCGTTGCCAGCAGCACGAGGGGCAGCGACTCCACTAGCAAAGGCTACATCAGCAGCGTTGCCGCCGAGATAAAGGAAGTATTCGCAGTGTCTTCTCTGGTGGCTCGAGCGACGCCGACGTCATCTTCAATTGTGATAGAGGGGCTCAAGGCGTTAGAGGGGATAGAACCTGAGACAACAACAAAGGCAGTGAAAAGGACGTTGAACACGAAAGGGTATAGATCCAACGACAAGATAGTTATGAGTGTCCTGTTTCAAGTTAGATCTAAAGAAAACAAAAGGTAGAAATTTATGAAAAAGAGACATGAGTAGATGATGAGGAGGATGGTGGTGGAGAAGGAGTAAGGGCACCATAGAGAGAAGGGGAGAAGAAGAGAGCTGGATGGAAGAGAAGTGATTGGGCGGCAGCAGTGGCTAGAAATGAGGATATTATACGTCGACCTTCAGACAGTAGAGATAGTTTTAGGGTTAGAAAGAGAGAATGACGCTATCGATTCACATATATCATTTAATTTCGAGTAATGTTAAATATTTTAAAAATCGTGTTATGAAATATTCTGAATTGTATAATTATGAAAAAAATTGTTAATTTATTTCCTTTTTTTATTTGACGGTATTATAAAATTAACGATTATTTTCATAATTATTTATAATTATTTATTTTGAGATATTCCATAATATAAATTTTAGAATATTTAGTATTACTTTTTAATTTCTACTGTTGCGTGCCTATGTATATATATTAAAGAAAAATAGAAAGTTGGAAAGCACGATCCTTTATCGATGACATACAGGACCATTCCTTATAGCCATAGATGGCATATAAAAGTTATTGGAGATATTAATATTTTTAGTTCTAAACCTTTGATTTTTTTTATATTTAAGTTTTAAACTTTTTTGACATTTCATTTGAGTTCTAAGTCTTTTGATTGTTTACCAAATCAGTCCCTATATTTATTAAAAGTGATCAATATATTAAAAAATGATTTTAACTTTACAAAAAATTATTTTAAAAAAGATTAAATATATGAATTGAATGTCTTTTCTATCAAAAATATGCATGTTACATATTTAATTCGTATATTTATTGATTAAAAAAATATTTAATGTGTATATTTTGTTGATGAAAAAAATATTTAATTCATGTATTTAACCTTTTTTAAATAATTTTTATTAAGTTAAACTCATTTATTTGACTACTTTTTGTAACTTAAAGGACTGATATAGTATGAAATCAAAAAATTAAGACTTAAATGAAATATCAAGAAAATTTAAAACTAAAACGTAAAAAAAATTAAAAATTAAAAATTAAAAATATTAGGGGCCGTTTGGAGTGGTTTAAGTTTTCTGTTTTTTGTTTGTTTTTCACAAAAAAAACATGAAACATGTTTGTTATTGATTCTGTTTTCTGTTTTTTGTTGAAAAGTTAAAAATGTTTTTCAAAGAAAAAAAACAGATTGGGAAAACAATAAAAATAATTTTCTGATTTTATTTTTCACTTTTTTTTCTATACTTGCTCTCACAACTTTTTCTCTCTCTATCCACCCTCTTTATCATATCTCTCTTTACTCATCCTCTCTCTATCCCTCTATATTTTTTCTCTCACTACTCTTTCTCTCTCTACCCATTCTCTCTCTACCCTCTATCTCCTTTTCTATCTCTATCATTCTCTCTCTACCCTCTCTCCCCTTTTTCTATCTATATCATTCTCTCTCTACCCTCTCTCCCTTTTTCTATCTCTACCATTCTCTCTCTACCCTCTCTCTCTCTCTTTTCTCTCTCTACTCATTCTTTCTCCACCCTCTTTCTCTTTTTTCTCTTTATACCATTATCTCTACCAATTCTCCCTCTACCCACTCTCTCTCTCTCCTTTTTCTCCCTCAACCATTCTCTCTACTCATTCTCTCTGTGCTCCTTCTCTCTCTCTTATTTTTCTCTCTCTACCATTCTTTCTTCTTTTTTTTACTCTATCATTCTCTCTACTCGTTCTCTCTCTGCCCTCTCTCTCTCTCTTTTTTCTCTCTACCATTCTCTGTCTACCCATATTCTCTCTCCTTTTTCTTACTCTACTATTATCTCTCTAGTCTCTCTTTCTTCTTTTTCTCTCTCTACTCATTCTCTTTCTATCTAGACTCTCTTTTTTTTCTTATTTTACCATTCTCTCTGCTCATTCTCTCTCTACGCTCTCTCTCTCTCATTTTTCTCTCTTTATCATTCTCTGTACTCGTTCTTTCTATACTCTCTCTCTCTTTTCTCTCTCTGTCATTTTCTCTACTCATTCTCTCTCTACCCTCTCTCTCTCATTTTTCTCTCTCTACTATTCTATTTATTCATTCTTTCTCTACCCTTTCTCTTTCTGTCATTCTCTCTACTCATTCTCTTTCTTCTCTCATTCTCTCTTTTTTCTCTCTCTACCATTCTCTCTACTCATTCTGTCTCTACCCTCTTTCTTTCTCTCTCTCTTTCTCTTGCTCCCATTTTTTTCTTCATATTTATAATTTTTTTTATCATTTCTCTCACTATCCTATTTCTATCTATTTTTTTATTCTTATAAAAAAAATAAAAATTGACAGCAATAAATATAAAAATTTAACAAACAGTAAAAATAAAAAACAGAAAATAAAAAATAGAAACAAAAAATTGACAACGTCTTCAAACGGACCCTTAATATTCCAAAATTACTGGTGGGTGCTCGACAAGTAACAGGCGCATATTTGGTGAGCCTCACCAACGGCCCATAACGCAGCATAATATAAAAATCTTTAAATAATTAGCATAATAACAAAAGGGAAATTTAAAATTTTTCGGAAATAAGTTACGCAACATTACATCGCCTGTATTATATTTATGTCCAATCAAATAGAATAGTGCCATGCTTCGCCAAATTGGGGAAGTCCAAGCAATTATCTACAACCAAATCCTAATGGACATGGAGTTATTTGATTTTGGCAGTAATCATTGACGAGTACTTCCAATGAACTTTGGGACCTACAAATACTGTTTTTCTGAATTGATACGATAATTCGCTTTCTCAGACAGAGAGATGGGAATAGTAACAAAAAAACACAATCACAATTTGTCAATTTGGTTCATGAATGTCGTCCAAATTATAATTTACATTTGAAAGCTGCCATAACTAATAGTATCTTTAAAGCTCCTATTTCATTTTAATTTTGAAAGTTAGTGTACGTTAAATATAACCAAGCCCTTTCCAATTGCTTTATTTTTAAACATAAGACTTTTTTAATGAAAAAATGACCCAAAGGAAAAGAAAATAGAAAGCAACGTTTCACGATTTGATGAAAAAATATAAAGAGTCCAACTACAAAGACGGATTTTTCAAATAGGATGGATCGCTGTAGCAACAGCAAAAAAATAATTTTTTTTCTTGACCATGCAAACAGTATAAATGCAACAAAAAATAATAATAGTTTGTTTGAGCACGATAGCCTAAGTATCGTGTCCGTTGGTCCTTGTTTTTCCTGCTTATCCACTAGGTTTGTCCAAAACAAAAATTAAGCAATGTTTTGAACAAAACAACCCCTTTGACACAGATGATGAGATCTTTAACCATTGAATTTAACGTGAGATAAGTTTGTAAGATTAAGGGGTCTGATTTAGATGTGGATTGCGCGTGCCAAATCATCAACTTAACAACAAACATTACAAAAGACTTAGATTGATAATTTCTTTTTAAGAATAATGATAAATATTTTGAAAATTTTATCATGAAATATTCTGAATGTTAGGTATATGACTTATATTTTTTTTATTTAATAATATTAAACAAGTTAATTAACACTTTCTATAATAATAATAGAGAATATTTAATAATACAGAGTTAATAATATACATCGTTACTTTTTCTTTAATGTGGCTTACCTGAACTGAACTATTTCAAAGTATGAAAATATCATATAAGTTTCCGATGAATTTATGAACTTATCCCATTTAACGAGTGGGAAAAAAAAATAATAAAACGACTTGATTACATGAAAACATTAAAACAAGGGTAAACATCAAGCTCCTATAACGTATAGAAAACGTCCCTTTGTGCTTACATCTTAAGCCGTTAAACCGATGTGTTCCCAGCGAAGCATTGTGGCATGTTTTCTGATTGTAGAAGGGTTGGTAGACTGAAAAATTTTGCTAGAAGAAAGCTGGAGTGAACTAGCGAGCAGAATCTACAGAATAAAAATTATTATTTTTAAAAAAACCAATGCATTTCTTAGTGAGAAAGTTCAAAATTCAAAAAATATGATTTTTAACGCGTAGAGTCCATATGCTAATTTATCTCGCACTCTGACTTAGGGTGTGTTTGTTTTCAGGAAAAAATTTTATAGGAAAAAATTTTACAGGTTTTCCGGCGTTTGTATCACGGAAAATATTTTACATAGGCAAAATTTGGGGAAAATTTTTAGATTTTCAGGTAAAATAACTTCTTCTTTTGCAGAGCTGAAGTTATTTTCAGGGAAAATACAAACTGTGCTATAAGTAAGTGATAAAGAAAAATTATTATTTTTACTACAAATATTTTTCTCTACAAATATTTTACAAATATAAATTATTTTACAACAAACAAACGAATCCTTATTTTCCGTCCGTGAAACTGTTGCTCTTTCTGATGAACCAGTCCAAAAAATTCAACGACTTTTTTATTGCCACACAATTTTTATGATTTTGTCTCTTCAAATTCTGGCTACGAACCACCAGCTTATGTCCGACGTCTTTCTGCCTGCCTACCAAGCTAAAGGTCAAAATTGGAGGTCTACCCCCGATGGACTGTTTTAGCTAATTGGCCTTTTCTTTGCCGCTAAATTGATATCCCTAAAACCAATTTATGTACACTCTTGTAAAGGTCAAAACGAAGCTCGCTTGTTGTCAATAATGGGCAATATCAATGCAGTAGAAGCCTAAAACGTAAAAGATCGCAACTTCCGTTGGGGATGTTTTTGTTTTTTGGGGAGGGGAGCGCCCTGGGAATTCAGGGAATTCTTGCCTTGCAAAGGACATAATATAACTCAACTGTGGCAATGATGTGGTAATCTCATTTTGACTAGCGGACAAAAGGTCAACTTCCAGAAGCTGAGCTTGCTATACGGAAAAAGTCTAGACCGCATAAGAGCCTGCTATTGGGAAGAGTGTAATTATGTCTCCTGATACTTTTATCTTAAAATTTTGTATTTAATGAAACTTCAGCTGTTATTTTTGAAACTGCGATTTATATTTTTGAAATGTAAAAATAACAATTGATTCAAAAATATAAATTTTAGTTTTAAAAATAACAGTTCTAATTTCATTCGACACATAATTCGATACAAAAATTATCAATCCACCAACATTTATTTTACTAGGAATTAACTTGCGTCCTTTTGTTGGTATCTGTGGTCCTTATGGGAACAGCAGTGTCGGTCGCCCCGAAGCTTCTAATTCCAGGGAATCATTCTGCAAAATAATGGACAAACAACATTTACCACACAGTTTTCACCTATCTCAGGGTTTAGTTTTTTTTTTTTTAAAGGCTTATGGAGCTCGCTATATCACGGGCCAAGTACTTCTGACTAATGAATTCCCGGAGTCAACATGCAGCCTAACTTGAAATCAGCTTGGCACTGCTTTCTACCCATACTCAGTGCACTGGTAATATATGTATCAATGTACGCAACACACGTATTATATGCCTAGTTATGGCCGTTTCTTTTGAGGATCAAGGGACAGAGAAAATGGAGGTGGGGTATGTAGTATTTTAATGTACGCTGCAAGAATGACAACCACATGCTCCTTTGCTATTGCAAAATGACCACAAAAGTCATAGCGATAGATTTGATGATGCCATCCATGATATTAAGTTTGCATCGACGTAAGACTCATGATGATAATATTAATAACAGCAACTTGGGCCCAGCAATTCAATTTATACATTGCAGTAGTCCCATGTGTGATTACAAGTCACTTTCAAATTGAGTTTCGGGCATATTTTGCCTTATGAGATTTAATTTGATTCAAACTTCGGTAATGATGTGAAGTTAATTAGACCTGAAGAATACAAGTCTGAGTCACGGAAATAGCCTCTTTGTAAAAGCAAAGATAGGGCTCTATACATTTGAAACTCCTCAAAACCTACGATGTAAGAGCCTTTCGCTAGGATCATAGGATGCCCTTTTAATTTGGTTCAAACTTCATGAGTTTTTTTGGCAGCAATTGCCTTAGATTTGATGATCTTTTGGCTGTCACTAAAACACTGGTTAGGATGGTTAATCCCAGAATTATTTGATGATCCGTGTATAGCTTCAAACATCAACGTGCGTGCCAATTGTAAATTATGGTTTAAAGGACGTAAATACCACAAAGAAAGTCGAAGCGCCTGGAAGGCGAAGTCTGAGACAAGCTAATAATCATAAACCTGATAATGTCTGTTTCTCAATGTCCATCACCTCATCTGCAGTACTGCTAGATGCATCATGCCGGAAAGCACAGCTGTCAAGTTCTCCACACTGTAATTGGCGAAAAAAACAAAACAAAAAAGGAATGAATACATAATATATCACGTCAAAGATATCAGGCAACGTTAGGGGAAAACTCCTCAAAAGCATCAGGCCCAGTTATGGGGCAGAAACTTTAGAACACTAGCAATTCAAGTCGTTCATGATAATAGACAATTCTCACCCTCAGGATGTGAAATCGTGTTTGGCTTAATGACCAGCAGTTGATGCAATTTGTATCTTTGTATTCTTCTACAAGGCTTGGTGACCAAAGGTTGAGGCCACTGTCAAATTAAAGAAGTTTTCGAGGAAAGTGAGCTATCTGTGGGGGCTAATTAAAGCAATTTGTTCTTCAATTGCAATCACTCTCCCCCCCCCCCCCCCCCCCCCAACCTCTAAGGGTCACCTCTCTCTCTGCCATTGAGCTCACACTGGATTTGTCTGATTATTCTTACAGTGTGGTATCTTCCCCAAGGTCTGCTTATTTAAAGCTGGGACATACCCAAGCAAATGGATCTGAAAATCAGCATAAGAAATTTTGGCAGACACATTTTTATAAAATGCTCAGAATGAATGCCTTTAAAGTTGCTTGTCATTGTTCTGCCGCAGATCTATTCATCTCTATAAAGGATTGCAATTAGTTGGGGAACTGACCTGAAATGTTGATAGGGACAACCATGAACGTCTTCTATACTAGGGTTGATGAGATGATCTTTGGACAAGAATAAGGTGTATGACCTTGCAATAACCCAAAACGTAAGATTTGAAGAAAATCATGTATGCATAAAAAATAATTCCAGTGAGAAAAGTTGCAAACCCTGTCTATAGAGAATCAACAGCCAGATAAAATGCTTAGAGAAAAAAAGGTCTTGGTAAACGTTACAAAGCTATGTTCCGTCACAAAAATTACCCGGCCAAGAATCTCATTAAGTTAAGCATTCTAATTATTATCTAATTGCATACACAATCCATTGCAATTGTGATAGAGAAAGCATATACATAACGCAAAATTGGAGGCCATAAGTTTTCGAAACAAGACAAATTGAAGGTAATAAGTTCGAATTTTCACAGTCCTTTTCCCCTCACTCCCATAATTATGGCGTATGCTGTATGCATTTTCTTTTTCAAACCGTTCAGCCCTTACCTACGACAAGAAGATCGAAAAACAGAAACTAGTGACTACTATGTAACATTAAGAAAGAGAATCCACTGCACGAGGTTCCCACATTTGTGAGGTTTAGGGAATGGGTCGATGTAGGCAATCTTCTCTTTCTTTTTTAGACAAAAAGGCTGTTTCTCATATTCGAACTCATGACCACCAAGTCACAATGGAGTAACATTTCCACGACACCAAGTCTCCGTTTCAACATTTAGAGAGAACACTTGACATAGTCATCTTGAAGCTGTTTGCCTATGGATGGATCATGTGACCACTAGATGATAAAAACAGAAAGTATAAAACTCAGAATTGACTGGTTTGAATTTGAATTAAACCTCACATATCTTGCATGTCAGAGCACTCAGAACAGAAGTGGTGTACATGCGGGCATCAGCAATCATGAAATGGAAAACATATTAATGAAATTTGACATACATTCATACATACATACTTAACAAAAATCCCGAATAATTAACAAAATGTTGAGGAGCTAAGATTATAAAATGAGGATCGGATCGGAACCGTACAGATTTCTTCAGTTCTTAGGGTTTCTTTCCTTGGCGAGATGGTGCATCGGAGATCCTTTTGAGAACCGTAATCAATGTTTTGAACAATTGAAAAAACAAAAAACGAACAATAAAAAGAATTTATATTACTGAAAATTAGTTAAACCTCAGAGACGATCGGCGGCCAAGAGCTCGAAACCCTCAAGTCTGACTTCGAGGGGAGGGTGGGGGCAGCAGAGAGAAGAGACTGGGAACGACGTCGTTCGAAAGAGTCTTCCTCCACTATCTCCGTCATTTTCTCTTTCTCTCTCCTCTCTCTCTCTCTAGATCTGATTTTTTGAAAACTCTGAGGCCGCCAAAGAGAAAGGGGTTGCGACTTGGCGGGAAACAGCTTAGACCCGACCCGGTTTAGAAGTCGGGCTGGGATGTGTAAATGAGCCATTAAACTATGGGCCCAATAGACATGTGGAGCCCTCAGCAACTGTGGGCCCAATCAGGATTTATTTGTAACACTCAGATGGCATTTAGGATTTTTTTTTTCCCGAGATCAAAAACCATTATATATCCTTGTGTTATATAAATTAATATTTTATCAACTTACTTATTTCTTATTTTAATTATCAAATATATTCACCATTAGAGTTAGAGTTTGATTCTCTGCTTAATTTTTTGCAGCCATTATTTTTTATAAATTGCATCAATCAACCATGTCTACTCAATAAGTAAGAAATCTAAATATTTATTTTAGAATTCTAAGTCTCGGAAAGGAGAATGAAATGGACCCAAAAAAAACTGCATCCTCAATTGCAAAATCTATTCAAAATTTTTCACCAAAAAATTTTTCGTCAAAATAAAAACGCAAGGCATGAACAACGGGGATTTTTTTTATTATATATTATTGTTTCACAAGTTAGAAATAAATAGACATAGCAGAGTTTCCTTTGAAGCAGCATTTTTCCCTCTACCTTGGCCTAAGACATCGAGAATGACATGTAATTACTCTTGTGCCAAAACCATCTCTACAAAATTTAGTTCCCAAGTTGGCACCTATATTCATGGGGAGAGACTAGGAAGTACAGCAAATCTTGAAAGACCTCCCCAAATATAGGTACGTACCCACATATAAAATTATACGGCTTTCAATGTATAATATCATCAGGATTGTAATCTACGGAAACCAATTCGGTGAAGTACAGCAGTTGTTGCACTGCGAGTTCTCCCAAGAACTGCAGACCCAATAATGGGGTCATCTGGAGCATGGAAACCATTAGAATTCCCAGGAATAGGCGTAACCTCAACTGCTCCTGAAATTCCTACACCCCTCTGGGCGGGGGAATGGAAAGGAAAGCATTAGTGATTGTATTTTGTATAGCTACATGAAAATATGGGTAAAGTTATGTACATTTAACCTTTTCTCATACCAC
Organism: Carallia pectinifolia; assembly: GCA_037832335.1. Classification (NCBI taxonomy): domain Eukaryota; kingdom Viridiplantae; phylum Streptophyta; class Magnoliopsida; order Malpighiales; family Rhizophoraceae; genus Carallia; species Carallia pectinifolia. Next base: position 21,716,812 of record CM075453.1, read on the forward strand.
ACAGTGCAGGGGTTTCATGCACTGAGATGTCCTTTTATAGATGCATGAAAACATAAAAGAATATAATAGTCCAATTAAAAGTGAAACTGTGGTTCAAAAGTTTGCAGCATGGACAGCATAATGCAGCAGGCCTGTGGACGTGAAAAGCTCTCAGTAAAAGGACACTTTTGTTTTTTTTTTTTTTTCTGGTTGAGCATCGTGCTGCAGAGGAGCTTTTGTCTATGTGAGAAAGCTTAGGGATGGGAAGCTCTTAAGAACGGATAAAAAGACTTCAGTTTGAACCAATAAATTAGGCCACATAGGATCATTTAGGTAGCAGGTCGAATTAAGGTATCTAATTGCTATCTTGGATGCCATTTGTTGAATGCAGCACAGATAAGCAGAAAGAAACTAAATTTCTGAATGTGAACAAACCTGGAAAGATTGATTAGAAGCAGGAGAAGATGGTTCAGAGGAAGGCGGAGGTAAAGCCCCAATCTGGCAGCACAACAAAACCAGTCAGAACAATGCTAACTAGCAAAGCAAATTTAGGAATCTAGCAAGCAGTTTAATCATGAAGTGTTAAGCTAATGGCAACTGGCGTAGCGTAATGAGAACATATCCAGCAAAAGTAACACTCATGTCTAAATCTCCAAGAGAAATTACCCTTGATAAGGATTGAAGTTGTGAACTGGCTTGCGGGGCCTGAGGAATTTGAGGAAAACAGTAAATAGAAGTAAGTAAAATGAAATTATCCTAGAAAAGATTTAGTAGAACGAAAAATGCAAGTCTTGCTGGGACATCAATAAAGGGATCTAGAAAATCATGTCAGCTATAATAATAGATATGAAGAATGGTCATCCAAGGGGGTAAAAAGCCTCTATTCATACCTGAATAGTCTCTCTGAGAGTGTTATTTTCCATGCTGTAGGCATAGTCACACAACTTCTTTACACCCAGGTTTGTCAAATCCTGAACAGAAAGCCAGACTCACTAACAACGACCACAAAACAAACATAAACAAATCATACATAGGATTGCATATAAGAATTACCTGCTTCCCTTCTATTCTACTAATTTTCAGTTCCTGAAACATAAAAATGTCAACCAACTCTCAAGCTTCTTATACAGACATTTGTTCATGAGCAGCAGAAGAACTTGGTCTTAAGAGATTGCTTACCAGCGTTTCAACAGCACTGCGCACAAGCCGAACATCATGACCAATGTTTTCTGAATGTTGTAGTAGTTCAGTAACCTAGAGAGTCAACATATTTGACATGAGTATTGCTACTCCAGCCATCCAGCATATGAAATTATATTTACTAGGTAATATGCCGTATGGAACCAACCCTATCTTGTGTATTAGCAGTCAGTTCTGCAGCCTCATTCAAATTAGAGTCAACACGATCTATGCTTGAAGATAGTTGCCTCCTGGTGGCCTATTAAACAAAAATTTACCAAAAGACATTCAAAAGAACGTTGCAATAGCACGGAAAGCAAGGCACATCATTCAGTTTTCAGCTCTTCTTTAAAAACACAAGACAATTTAGTAACGGTTAAGAAACTTACCCGGATTGATGAATAAACATTCTCAAGCTGTTGGGCTATGGAAGTGCAAGCATCAGACAAGCTGCGTCTTGTAGCAAATGTAATATCAGGAAGTTTCCAACCCTGAAGACACACAAGCATCAGCCAACAACAAAGACGACAATGGGGCTAAAAACATAATAATGTGTCTAAAAGCACAAGCAGTCATGAAATGTTGATTCAAACAAAATGGCAGCATTACATTATCAGATCTTGCTTTTTTTGCTGAATTGGCCTATGAAAATCTTTCCTAAACCTCAAGAAAAACACAAATTTTCAGGAACTAGACTATGTAAGCTAGCTGTACACCATTTATTAAACTGTAAGACAAAAATTAAATTAGAGTCTAATGAAAATTGACAGTTTTCATTTTTTAACGCTATCAGATTTGCATTTGCATATAATTTTTAACAAACATAAATAAAGTTGCACTTAAACATTACCTTCCACCATATATAGCCATATCCAACTACTGAAATAACAATGACTATGACATATCTACTGGCACCTGCAAAAGTTCAACACATGTCAACGAACATTCCAGAACAAACCCCAAAGTCAAAAATAGAATAGACCAGAAGAACTCTTATACAGTGAAGTTGGTAGGGACTAGTGTGAAATTGAAGCAAAACCAATAATTAGATAATTTTTATTGCTTATGGGCAAAGGGTGGGACTTGAATTTGAGACCTTTTGTTCCTATGCCTTAACTTTATCCATTAGGCTCAAGCTTAAGTCCTGTCTGATGATTCAACAATTACCCACAAAATGCACAGAAGAATAGAGGGAAAAAAAAAAGAATAAATAGCAGAAAGAGAATAATGAAGACAGAAGATATCAAGTAGGGGAAACCAAAGCCAGAACCACCTGAACAATTTTCCATACAAAACTGTCAGCACATCCATTTCACTTACAACATAGCCCGAGGGGAATCATTTCCTAATACAAACTTGATTATCGAGAGAGAGAGAGAGAGAGCGAGAGAGAGAGAGAGAGAATGTGGCATGTAGAGATTGTACAAGTGAACATGCAAAATGCAAGTATGCTGTGCGCACTACAGTGTTTAATGTAAGTAGCTCGGCAGGCAAATGCTTAGATTGTAAATGTTCTATTAAAACATATGCAAGAGAAGGGGCCAATACAAACCTCTTCCACTTGCAGTTACAATAGTAATTGATCTATTGGATGCCAACATTTGCAGCTCTTGCCGAAGATCATTAACCTGTAATATTAAAAAAATAATCACAATAAAAAAATAAAACAAAGCCCTTTAATCACAGTATCTGCCACTAGTTTCCAATGTTGAACAGGTCAAATTCTTAATAACATAAATAATAAGCACATTTGATGTCAAAACACGACAAAGAGAATTGAGCAAGTTTAACTCACATTAATTAAAATTGCAAATAATAATGTGACTGACAGATTTTAAGAATATAGGATAATCTGTGTGGTGCCTCAGAAAAAAATCGTTGCTTTCTTGTTGGTACATCAAAACAAAGAAGTGGCGAAGGGAATGAAAACTAACAAATGAAGTGCTCAATTTGAAAACACAGGATGTTCAGTCCATTATCTTATTTCTGCAAATTTTTCTCCAAGTTCTAGCTAATTGGAATGGAGAAGCACTGTGGCCGAAACATGACGACCACATACCATTACCTATAACAAATTTAATAATGGCATCAATTAACATCATGCAGGATGTTCACTACATGGTATAGAGTTAAATGCATGCCAAAACCCTCAAATTGCCCATTTGCCAAGTCTGGCTGCTGAGCAGAAAAGGATTGGATGGTTGCTCTCAGCTTCAACAGTGAGAAGATTCAACCCAACTAACTACAGTTTTGGTCAAAACAATGCTGTAAGGAGGGAGAGAAAGCACATCCATCATTTTGTAAAACACATATGAAGTAAAATGACAAGCCAGAATTTCCATAAGATATGTCCCCAGAAGTTAGCCCAACAAATTATTCTGTAATGGAAATATAAGATTGATTTGCTAACCTGATTTAACAGAAAGTTGTCATGCGGCTTTTTAACTGATGAAGTAGAATCATCTCGCTTAATTTGCCTCAGAGCAATCTGCAGTAGAATACAAAATATGAGAAATTGGAAGAACAAATGATGTGCAATTCTGTTAATAGAAGGGGACAAAGGGAAAACCATATAACATCATGGTTTGTACAACTGCGAAATAAATGAGAAGTAAAGGAGAAATCTCATCTTAAACTTAAAAGGCCAACCAAAATCTGGTCGTTTGTGGCAACACAAGCCACAAAGCCCTTTAGTGTACAGAACATGAGATGCAAGGAATGTTGAAAATGATTAAGAACGACAGGATCATAATTTCTAGAGTTATGGGGGTCTAAGACATCCGAGATTAATACAAACCAGAGACTAAACAGCTGAACAGGGTCTCAGCAGACTAAATTACGACCAATGACAAAGAGCACACAATGCTTTCACAACAATCTAATGCCTGGAGGGAAAAGGCTTTATTTTTGTTTAAAGGCTCCCATCAGTAGTCCACTTAGTAGTTTATGGAGTTTTGGCAAACTACGTAAGGAAAAGAATAGTGGCCCATTCTACCATACATGGAAACAAGATTAGATGGGCCTTCATCTGAAACAAGATGAAAGAAGAACTAGCAAACAAGTCTAGCCATAGAGGAAAATAAAGCACCAATACAGCTTCATGCATACCTTGGTAACTCCAGAAATAAAATCAGAAACACTTGAAAGGCGTCCCTCTTTTGCAAGAACAGACCCAAGAATACCTAGAAATGCATAATCAATTCAGAGATAGGAGATTATTTCTGTTTTGGCATATAAAATGGAAATTAAAAGGGGTTAAACGAAAAAAGAAGCAGCATTAAAATATACTAGTGACACAGAAAATTGATCATGGGGACATTACAAATTGGCAGAAGCACATGGTCCAATTCAAATAAATGCACCCAACAACATCTGAATAGAGAAACATGCCAAAATTCTTTTCAATAAAATCACATCCCAGGACGATATTATAGTCTGTCAAAATGATACATTTTCTAACCCAGATATTCATCATTCCAACAAAGTCATTCAAACCCCCGGGACATTTTATCAGCCAAACCTTGATACACATTACACATGTTTGAGGAAAGCTTCTGACTAGCCAAAACAAGCAGGAACAAATTTCAGTTCAATTGCAATGCAGCCCCACTCATAACCAAAACCCATCAGTTGCCAAAACCATTACGCCAACATATTATTCGTTACATTAAAGACTCGTCAAAAAGTGCTGAACAATTCTAAAAAAGCGCTAATCCAAAGGCATTATTCCTAGTTAAGGACAGTACTCACAGAAGTTCAAAACAAAAATCTATATCAAGGCACAACAACTATAGCAATTGATCACACGCCACACGAGGTCCTCAGCACAGATTTTTCCAATGTTGCCATAAACAACAGCATAGACTACAAAAACTGAACTCAAGTTCCCCAATATATAATCAAAACCCCAAGTTGCTACACAGAATCACTTCATCCGAAAAATAGACAGGACAATATAGAAAAGACCCAAATGAAGAGTTTTCTACAACAATTTTGTAAAACCCAATTCATAAAACTCGCGTCAGTCACTTTACAACTTATATATAACAATTCGAAACCGACAAAGGGCTTAGGGTTTATCAAAAACCCTAGAAACTATAGCCACCCACGAGTATCCCAAACCCAACAGAGAACAATCAAATCGATTTGGAAACCAAACAAAGACAAAGAAATGAATAAGCGGGTGGTGGGGGCGGGGGAGTCGTTGTTGTACGGACCTGCGCCGGCGAGGATGGCTATCTTGCCGACGGAGATAGCCATTAGAGCCACTGATGGGCTAAGACTAATGAAATTATTAATTGTATGGTTCCAGAGAGTCGCGGCTCAGCAGCACGACTATAAACTATCCATCCTCGCTGTACATAACAATCAAGAAAAGCTGCGGCATCTTTGCAAATTGCGACGGTAAAAATAAAAAGAATATTGGATTGGTCAATTGTGAGTTCTTTTTTACTGGACTGGGTTGGGGTTTTTGTGAAGCCTTCTTCGGGGGCTTGGTTAGTTAGAATTTTTTTTTCATACTTTATTCTATAAGAATAACTTTTTTACCAGATGCAATTTGTGGCTTGTATCTTTCTCAGGCCTCAATTAATGTTCATCTCAATACACGCTAATAAGAATAATTGAGATAAAATTTATTGTTGTGTTTTAAAGTTGGAAGATTTGTATGTACTATGTAGTAATGGGTTGAATTTTGATTAAGGTCATTGGTAAGATAAAACTTATGTCTGCTTCTACACAGTTGTAGGAGTAATTTAGTGATAGTAATTCAGTATAATGATCATTATTTACTGTGTGTGGCTTTCCTATAATTATGAGAATGACTTGATGATTTAATGATTTAGTCTAATAGAAATTATCTACTATCTACAATAAAATGATGCAATTTTTAAGTCCGTCTATTAAGTGTTGCCCTACTTTCTCATTTTTGTTCTCCTAAAAAAATATTTAAAAGTTTTATGTTGATATAATAAATATCTCACAATTATAATTATACCCTAATTAATTTTATAAAGCATATTTATTTCATAAATTTTGTTGATAAGATTATCATTTATACAAATAAATGTAAAGATAAATAATAATTTTATTAACAACCATCTGCACGAATATCAAATACTTATATTGTGGGTAACTAACTTATTAATTATTAGAGCATAAACTAACAAATACTAGATTACTCTTTAAACAAGCGTTGTTCTTTCACAGCATGTTTTTATGATTTTTTTTTTTTTTTTTGTTGAGATGACCTAAAACTAGACAAACCGATTTAGAAGAGAGAAGACAATTGAAAAAGTTTTTTTTTTTTTTTTTACTGAGATATTGTCAATGTTATTCAAGTTACAAACTCGCGACATATTTCTATGATGTTATAAATGCTAACTTCATGTAATTGGAAATATGATTTCCAATTTTATGGATACAATCATAACATTTAGATTGTTGTAAACAGTGTAATGTTTTGTTGATATTATTGTACTACATCAATCTTGGATGTTTTATATTCAAAGTTTGGAAGACTATCTATGTCACCTCACGAAAAAAAGAAAAGAAAAGAAAAAACTAATGGAAAACAACACAAGTATATGCTATAAACGTCATCACAGGTTTCTTAAAATTTAATTTTTTTTAGGTATAGAAAAAATCAAAAGGCTAAAAAACGAGGGTAAGATTACTAGAATTTAAATCCAAATTTTTACAAGAATGTCATATAGTAAAAACGGAAGACTTAGAATGGCAATTCTTGTGCGGAAAATAGGTCACTAGATACAAGGCACGTATCAACGTATGTGCTTAAGATCACAGAACAATATTTTTTAATGAAACTAACTATAATGCCGTTATTATTAGATATAAGACACGTATTATTATATATCTTTAAAATCACAAAATAATGTTTTTTAACGAAATTAATCGGAACATTATTATCACTCTTCTATTTTACCCAAAAAAGAAAAAAAAAAAAAAAAAGGTAAAACTACCATTGCCTACCACGCAAGATTGGCTTTATAGAATGAAAGCTATAGATTTTAATTCAATGGAAAAGGGAAGCTACAGTGTAAATTCGCCCTTGCGGAAGCGAATTGCAAAGCGTCTCGTGATGAAGCATACATGCACGGCTGAAGGCTAATGCTGCGTCTTATCACGCTGGCCACAAAAAAGAGTTGGTCCTCACCATGCTACGTGTAACGTGTGAATTGCGAATCAATTTCTTTTTTTGGCCGCCAGCGCAAGCTTTTTTTTTTCACAAGGAAATAATTACTGAGTAATCTATTAACAGTTAACAAAAAGCGAGAGTCACGAGTACAAAAACACCATAAGAATGCACAGCACTTTAGAAAGCAAATTCCCATGAATCACACACTTACACATTAATGCATTTTTATTCATATATCGTGTCCTGTGACATCAGTTAAATGTTAATGTTTGGATATTACCAAAAAATAATGAATTTATGAACAACTTCATGTCAGTATTTATATAATTTTGTGTATAAGATTACGTCCAGTCCACATAACAACACTCAAAAAATATTTTTTTTCCCCTTCAAACGACTTGATTAACACTAATTAAATTAAAGGGACCATCTATATATCTCAAAAATCCAAAATTTCCAATTAGATTCTAATTCATTGGCTAGAGAATAGGAAAACAAGCAGGCTGCGCATTTTGAAAACTTCTTCCTGTCAAATAGCATTTCATGAGTGTTTCATATATAGAGATCACAATTCACAAACACATTAACCATCTGCAACTCCCAGTTCAACAACCTCCACTATCAATCCACCAGTGGTCCAGTCATACACGCGTGTATCATAAAAATCGGAAACTTGTACAATATATCCATTTCTATACTTTAATTTAATGTGTTTTTCTTTGGTCACAATCCACCACCCATTTAATGAAGTTGAACAATTACAACAAATTAAAGGCATTCTTGTCCAAAACTATAAAGAAGCATAGTAAGTGTGACTTATTTCTCGATGATTTAGCATAGAAAGCGCATATTTAATTAATGTACAAGCATAGATTGAATATATTGGATGCCTTAATAGGTAGTGTAGATTTGCATCTGGCTCAAGATATGCTCAAAGTTGTCAGTAGACTTCTCAATTGGATGTGAATGCACTCCTTCGTAAGTAGTTACAACGACCCCTTCATCTTTAGTTAATCGTTGCACTTGCTTTTTGACGTTGCATCCTTGATAAGTACACCGGTAATAGCTTCTACAGATAATGGTTAAAAACAAGGATCAAGCTCCATAAACTATAGACAAAGCAAGCCAAGTGTTCAAGTAATCTTTGAAACTCAAATAGATATATAAACACAAAGGAACACTTCCTAATATTCTTCTTCCATTTATAGTTGTTCCCATTGAAGGGTAGGATCTCAAAATTGAAGCTAATTAAAATCCCTAAAGCTTATGTGGTGAATGTAAGGAAGGAGTGTAGTCATGTAGTCATTGGTGTGTCACACATGCCCGCTAGCATATCTATGTATCTATGCTACATGTGTTGTGTATGATATATAAGAACTTCATTATATGACTGTACTTCAAATATCAATAAAGTGGACACGATGTTTATTTGACGACATCTAACATTTAATCTATTTATTCTTTTTTCTAAATTCAGTCATCCAACTGATCATATTACTTTGATTTCACCTAAAAAATCTCAGCAATTATTTTCCAATACAAAAAGGTAGCAAAATTTTTGACAAATTAAGATTAGGAATGTGAAAGAAAATTAATGCCCATGTTACCAAAAAAAGAAAAAAGAAAAAAGAAAACTAATACCCAATTTCAATTTTTATTTATAATTGATATGTGCATGTCAATACTTGGCATACAGATATTTATTGCTAGTTTGCAAGGGGGCTTCATCCCTTTATCGACACATCAATGAGAAGAGACAATGTAGCATACTTCAAATAATTGAGGGAAATCGTCATCCAAGATACTATATCCTAGCACTTTGGGTTAATAATTTTACTTAAGTTCAATTTTGCATATCAGAAACGTACCAAGTACCTGGAAATGACATTCAACAGGAATAAAATCAATCATAACTTTGCAGTCAACGACACTTAATAAGTTATAGTTGCAAGAGCAAAATGAAAATCATGGTGAAAGAATACAATTGCAAACATTGGTAACAAATGTATCAATGCATTTCATCTGTTCAAAAAATATATCAATGCATTTCATATTCACTAATCAAAAAGAAAAGAAACGAAAATTTTTGCGGTGTCATACTTTATTCACAAAAGATATGCAGAATTATGTGAAGCCCAAATTGTGAGACTTACACTATGTTTGGGGAGTAAAAAAAGGGAGAAGGAGAGGAAAGTGAGAGGATTATGGTAAGTTTGAGAAATGTTTAAAAAGTGGTGAGAGAGGAAAGTGAGAGGATCAAGAGAAATTATTATATTTATGAAATGTTTGAAAAGTATAGGAGAGGAAAGTTTTTAATTCTCCTAATCTTCCTTAATCCACCAAAACTAATCTTCCAAAAAAAAAAAGGAGAAAAATTGTTAATTTCTCTATTAAATTTAAGAAATGATTCAACTACACTTTGCATAATTTAAAAATTATAATTTTACCTAAACAAAATATTTAAATAAAATTTATTATAAATGATAAAATTAGTATTATAATATAGTTTATTTTTTTCCTCACTTTCTACCCTTTCTCAAATAAAAGAATTTATAATTTTTCTCCCTCTGATCATATTTTTTCAAATACAAGAGAGAATAAAAGACATTCCTTTCCTCCAATGATTCTCTTTTCTACTTTTCTCCCTCTTACTTTCTTCTCTCGTGAAAATTTTATCCAAATACAATGTAATTTTCCCTCACCAACCAAAACCATTTCTTCCAAACTTGAGAAAATTTGGGAGAAAATTTATTAATTTTCTTACTTTTTATTAAAAAACTATATTACTCTTATTATATATTAATAACTACAAATTTACTTTAAAAAAATATATACATTCCTTAAAATTTTATTAAATTTCTTAATAAAAAATTATACAAATATTAAATTTATATAATTATTTCATACATAATTTACAAATTATATATTTTTCGTATTATATTTAATATTTTACATTAGAGGGTAAAATTAGAATTATTATATATATTTTTTTTCTCTCCCTTACTTTACACACTTTTTAAAAAAGAAATTTTTAATTGTTCTCTTTTTTATTACATCTTTCCAAATATAAAGGAGAATAAAAAATATTATTTTCCTCTATTAATCTCTTCCCCTTCCCCTGCTCTCCTCTTCAGTTTCCTCCACTGTCCTCCCTCTTAAGATTTTATCTAAACACGGTGCTAAGCACCATCCCAAATATTCGGAAAAAATGTACGCAAATCTTGGAGAATGATAGTGTTTAATCCAAATATCCAATCCCAAAGTTCAGGCAGCAAAGTCTTTGGCTCCCTTTATTATAGAATCCAGAGCCTACTTACCCGTATATCATTGTCACGCTTAATTTCTAGCCATGACTATAAGATCGAAAAAAGAAATCAAGTGGCGATTATAGACTCCTCAGGATTTCCAGCTAAAATTAAACCGATACTATTCCTTGATAGAAAAATCCTTATAATTATGCTTTTAACTACTACGAAGCAATACACAATTCTTATGATAGGTCGACAGCTTCTTGATAATCCCGAACGTCACTACACTATTTAAGGAATATTGAATTTCATATCAATGATATCACGCAACAAGGTGTTTGGAAGCATCTTAATTTGCTAATCGAATAGGATGATCAATATTGGAAACAAAGAATAATCGACCCATTGTGACCTTTTTTTCGAAATAGCATGTTAATCTTCCTGTATTTTGCTTATGTTTAACTAGCTTGGTGCATTTTAATGTACTTTTTTCACAAAAAAAAAAATGGAACAAAGAAAAAACATGTAAGATTGGAATAGTCACAGGAAAATTATATAACTAAGCAGATTGACCTGGGGAATTTGTTGTTCTTGACTGCCTTTTGGCCATACTTTCTCCATCTGTACCCATCATCAAGTATATCGACTTGACTCCTTGTTTGAAAAGCATATCTAGGCTTTCTAACCTTCTTTGGATGATCTCCCTTTTTCTTGCTCACAATCATCTTCCCTTCTGATTCAGACCCATCAAAGCTCAGTTTGTCCCTAGAGATGTTGTTGTTAACACTTTGGTCGACCGTTTTAGCTTCCAACTCCGGGGGCATGATTCCCAACAACCCACGAGAACTTCCAATGTCCAATAATGACATGGACGATGCTGCTGCCGATGTTGCTGTTGAAGACGATGAAAATTGAAGAAAAGACGCGTAGTTCTCCATTTGGGAGAGAGAGAGAGAGAGAGAGAGAGAGAAAGGGCGTCTAGTAGAAAAATGTGACTTGTATATATGGTGAGACTACTGGTTATTAACCTAAATTATTACTATAAAATAACATTTTTTTTTTTTATCAAAAGTAACATTAGTATCTTCATAATTATATACTATTATTTAAAAAAATTTTAATAATTTTTTATTTTTTAAATTTAATAATTTTATATTATTTTTTAATTACTTTTAAACCCCTTAACTGAAATTACAAGTTTTTTCATTGTTGTAATGTTGGATCCACGAGAATATTATGTCAGTGAAAGGCGGCGTATGGGCCAACATCAATCTTCTTTGTCCAGAGTTTCATATGCCGTAAAAGACACGCAAATGGTTAGAGTCGTAGTGGAGATTAATCTTGTCAGAGACGAAAAGAAATATGGAGAACCCAATCTGTTTGATCTTAAATTTACTTTGAGTAACCTTTTTTTTTCAAGGAATTTATTAGGATAAAATCAGGGATGTGTATATAATTTTAGTATATTCAGGCTTATTTTTTTATTTTTTTATTAATTAATTTTAATTAAGATTCAAATTTAAAAATTAAATAATTAAGATTCAAATTTAAAAATTTTAATTTTAAAAATAACTCTAGTCTCAATTAAAATATGACTTTTTTTTTATGTCTTAATTTTTGATGTCAAAATTAGAAGAGTTATTTTAAATACAACTCAATTAAATATATCAATGAATATTAAAAATAATTTAAATATTAAATAAACTATATCTCATTTCTTTCTATATATATTGGGAGGAATTTTTTGTTTGCCGATACAATTTCCACCAATCATATCATGTCAATTTCTAAAGCAGAAAAGTTACGAGGTTGTGTATAAGTACGAGTGCAGTAAATATGTAATAATTTAAATTATTAAATTTTAAAATATATAATAAATTTAAAAATATAAAAAAATTAATTAAAAATTATTAAATTAATTATATATTTTTTACATATTTATTTATATATACCTATACAATCAACCTCTTTCGAAAGTATCTATAGGTCCGCCATTGTAATTGCAGATATCATTGGCCTGAGACGTGCTTATATTTATTTTATTAAGTCTAATTACGTAGCTATATTAAAAATGAGACATATAATCGACACAATATAATTGATTATTTTATTTTTTTTGGATTAAATGCTTTTAATTTGTAATAAAAAAATTATATGAAAAATACTTTCTTTTTTTGTTAACTGTAATAAAAAAAATTAATTATAAAAAAGCGATCTATTGGAATGTATTAATTTTTTATTTCTTTTATGGTAGTTAAGTATTTTTCTCTATTTTAATTATTTATTTATTTATTTTTGTTCTCCGCGCCTATGTTAATGGCTTTGTGAAGTGTAAACACATGAAACAAGGTCGCCTTACGCACGATCGCGGTCAACATATATTTCACGTGTAGTTTCCCGGTCAGACCATTTGTCGCCTTTTCTTATTTTGTTCTCTCTGTTTCTTTGTCTAATTGTCCTTTTGGTTTTACATTTATAAATTACAATTTACATGAAGCAAAATTTTTCATTGACTAATTAATCACACATACGTTGATGAGAAATTTGGGCAGGCATCTCATCTACAACATTCTTCTGTTTTTTCCAAACTCTTGTTAGAATCCTATAAATTTTGGTAAATAATTTTGTATAAAGTAAAAATTTATTGTACAAATATGTCCGAATGATATTTAAAAAATGTATAAATCTCTTTTGATATTATTTTATAAATATCTCATTCATTTTTTCCTTCCTTGATATGACTTTCTTATTGTGCATGTCTCTCACTGTATAAATTAAAGTAACATGCTATATTTTTTTTAGCAACAAAAAAAAATATTTCACAAGTATGTTGTCTATCGCATATGTGGCGAAAGTTGAAAGAGAACATCAACATGTAACTTTTAATCTTCATTATAGGGAGGATTCATATCTGGAACACTATTGAATCAAAATGAATATCTTTCACGTTTGATGATAATATTAACTAGTCGACAATTAAACACCGTTCTTTCAATATAAACCTTTTTTTATTTTTAGGGTGAGCGACAACAAAAAAAATTTTAACCTAAATCAATACCACAAAAAAACATATTGGATCATTATTCGGCTCCAGTAGTAACCTACTACATTTCAATAAACACATAAATTTATTCTCTTATTCTCTTTTTTTTTTTTTCAACGCTAATGATCATCGAGTTGAAACTTGAAACAATCCGGACGCCATTGTCTAATTGATTCAACCATATTTAAATTTATAAACGCATGTAAGTTACACCGGATCACACGGCATACTTACATTGAATCACAACTATTCATAGTCCAGGCCAGTTTGACTATGAAATTGTTAGGCCATAGAATAAAAATAATTGACCAGTAAAAATTTGAAAAACGCTTCTAGAAGATTTAACAGTTTGGAATCTCAATTATTATATTTTTTTAGAGCTTGTGACATATTTATGTCTGATCATCTCAATTGCAGAGGTGTTAGTACCTTTTTTTTTTTTTTTTTCCAAATACATGCAGTGAGCATTTTTGTCACTATATTTCTGTAAATATAAGTAATGTTGATAAATATTACTCCCGATCGAACAATATACAGTGATTTAATTCCCTTCTAAAAAAAAAAAAATCAAAAGAGATGCGCATATTGACTTATTAGCTTAATATGAAAGTATTTTCTTTTCCATGGAAATGGTCAATGCCATTTTACCGTGAACAAATAAAATATGGTTGAACTTAATTTGTGGATTATAAACAAAGACAAATAGATGACATTGATACCCATGAGATGAGGTGCTTTGATGAAAAGAAGGAAAAGTTATTTTGATTTTATAGAAATAAGATGATAGGGTGATACTTTAACACTCTCGTTAAAGAGTATTACATTTTATTTTAATAATACTGAACTTTTAATTTGTTACGAACAACTCAATATCAATGTAAGATGTATATGTTTAGCCTACTATGTATTTTAACAGTATTCTAATTTAAAATCTTTTACAAGACACAATTAACAGTAACGTTTCACTGTATTACTATTGAACCATGACACGCAATGGCAGGAAAAGCTACCTACTTGCAAGACACAACTAATAATTATTAGGGCGCTGCTAGCGTTTAGCGTCTGAAGGACATATAAAATTAGTTTTTTTAAAAAATTAAAATTTAAGTTAAAATAAATATTATTTTAAAATATAAAATTTAGTTAAGAAATAAGATTTGTTAAAATTTTTTTTAAATTATTATTTATTATTATTTAATTGCCTTGATATGCTTTTGGTGCACGTGCACCGTACTCTGTATACCTAACATTTTGATAATTATTATCATAATGCATGTTTTAACAAATCTAATTTGATCTTTTTATTGAGTAATAATTTGGTAATTGTAGAATTTTTTGGTAACAAATTAAGTGTGCATTTAACTCCCGGAAATAAAAATTGTCAAATCCTGTACTGACGCGAAAATTAATGATGCGGCTGTCGCGGGATTAAATTTAAAGTAGAAAATGAATAAATAATTAACCAAAAAAAAGGAAAGTACAGATGTAATATATATTAAGGTGATAAAAAATTAACCAATCTGACTCAATCCAATTAATTCAATCTAAATCAATTCAAACTTGTTAAAACTGTTAAAGTTAGAATTGATTGCGATTTCAAAATTTTACAATCTGTCAAAATCGGATTAGATACGGATTGGGGGATTCAATCCGCCCAATCCGACACAATCTGGCCATATATATATATATATATATATATATATATATAACTGATATTGTGAATTAAATTTATCGATATCAATCAGATTAAAATCAGACAATCACATTTTATATAATCTTACAAATCATTAAAATTAGAAGTAAAAAATTATTTTATTACTCTCGCATTATTATCATATTTTCTAATTGTTACCACGTAATTTTATTTTAAAAAATAAGAAAAAATCGAAATATCTCTATCTCCCTATTTTTTGGCAACACAAGTAAGACATTAGACACTATAAAAGAGAGAAAGAGAAAGAGAAAGAGAGAGAGAGATACTACCTTATTTGTCGAGTAGAAGTATAAATAAGGAATTTTTCTATTTGATAATTTGTGTTTTTATTAAGTAAAATTGATTTAATATAATTTTTTAATGAATTTTGATCAATTCTCATAAATATTTAAAATTACGAATGGATATGATATATATGCATTATAATAATAAAGTTGGTAAGAATAAGTAAAAACATTGATAATTGATGATATGTGTAAATTGAAAAAAATTATAATTTTTTTTATTATGTTAATTTGCTCAAACCGATCCAATATAACCTGTTTTTGACGGATTGAATTAGATGGATTGAGTTGTATGCCGAATTAGGTACGGATGGAAAATTATCCAATCCGCCGACGGCGGATTGAATACGGATATACCCTTAAGTCGACCCAATCCGACCCGCGAACACACCTAATATAGATTCGTTTCAGACCTTTGAAAGTAACCAGTTATTAATATTAAAAATTTAATTAATTTAAGAATTTTACTATATAATTTAATTGAAGATAATAATAAAATAATTATATAATTTATTAAATATTATTTAAAATTTTAATTTTTTTAAATTTTATTCATTTAACACTTTATATTATTTTATTATTATTTACATGTCATTATATAATATTTTCATTAAATATTGTGGCACAAAATTCTTCTGTGGAACTATGAGAAGACATAATACATTATAGCTGATCTACCTCTCCCACTCATTAATTACTAACAGTTTACATTTTACTATTACTTTATTTTTTTATTTAAAAAAAAAAAGAAAGAGAGATGAGAACATTTGGTGAAAACAAGGTTGTTTTTCTTATAGAAAGCAGGCGGGAGAGACTTTCGACTTTCGTAAGTAGGCTAATAAAGGGCACGCAATGACTTTGGTTTCTTCTACAGTTACTGAAGGCAAAAAAAATAAAATGACTTTGGTTTCTTAGATACATCAACGTCGCCGTTTGAAAATAAAATATGCCAAAATTTGCAACTGTTAAAGAACTTGGGAAAAAGAACAGTTGAGTGGAGTCTCTCCTAAACCCAAAAGAACTGGGGAAGCAAACACTACATAGGTTCTTCACCAGAATCTTTTTTTTTTTTTTAAATAGAATTCAAAAGCAATGAAGAAAGAGAGAGCCGTCGCGGTTGTCATCATCACGCGGGGCTTCAATTTTCTTCTTCATGGATGGCGAAATGGTTGCAGCCGCACCCATTATTCTCCCTCTTCCAAGCTGTTCTGGTGAGTACGTCGGCGGCGCAGCCTTTCACGTGCAAGAAACTTTTTACGAGTCTCGATTATTGGCGACGATAAAGTATGTATTTATATTATTTAAAATATTAGTCCAGTATTAAATTTAGTATGCCTCTCTCATTCTTGACTTTTGTACAAGTTTTATAGGTAGCGTCTATAAGACTTTGAGTTTTGAATTGTCAAATTTAGATAATAATCTGTGCGTTTATGATTTTATACTTGTTAACACTTAATCAATTTGAAAGAGATTCCTCAGATTCAATAATATTCAGGCAGAGGGCCCAAACTTTTAGCATAAATTGAATATATTTAATTAGTATAAAGGGGAAGTTTAGAGAAAGCTTCCCCTTAATTTATGCTGCCACGTGTCAAATAATTCAAATTTTTTATTTTACTTTTTTATTATTTCTTATTTTTTTTTGTACACAATTATCATTTACAAATAATTTTGAATGTTCTCAATAAGTACCCTTTAACGTTTTAACCGTTTATATTTTTTCTAATTTTTGCACAATTACTCCCATGAATGTTATAATTTCGAAATTAATTCTTCCTTTATTCTCATGAATGTTGCAATTTTGAAATTAATTCTCCCTTCCGCTTCCTTCCTTCATTTTGAATTTAATGTCTGCCACACGACAATTTGTCTTCATTTTTTCCTTTCAATTTTATTATGATTTTATTCTAATTAAATAGATGTAATAAATTGTTGGCCATTAATGTTAATATAGTGGTTAAAGAAAAGAACGGTTAAGGAAAGCATCATAATTAGATTTTATTGTATAATTAATGGTTTGGTTTGAATTATATTCTAACTATATGTTTGTTTTTCAAGTCTTCATGTTATGTTATAAATTAAATACTGATTAAGCATTATGCTCATGGAAAAGCCGAGACGGTTTATGTAAATGTTGATGGGCATCAATGAAGGCAATGACAAATTTTTCCTTTCAAGTGCAGCTAATGCAAGTCTAATTTTATTGTACAATCTGTTTCTCAATCCCTCTCTCTCTTGCCATTTTTAGGGTTGTCAAATGTTAGCGATTAAAGATTAACTTTCTTACATGATTTTGTAGGTTTAAGCTATCATCACATACAAAGGCCAAAAAGCAACAGTAGGAGGATTCAATCGAATGAAGAAAGATAAAACTTCAGTGAATTTTTCTCTTTGACGGTTAGTTTGATTTTGTTTCGAATTTAATTCCATGAATTTAGAGATTCTTAGGTAAATATGGTCCACTACATATTTATGGATCTAAATGCAAATGTTCAATTTTTTTTTACATCATTTAAATTCATTTTGTTCAATTTTTACCACTTTTTTTAATAGATTTTTATATTTTTTTATCATGTTTATTCCAAACTTTACTTAAATCTCAATAAGCTAAGTCCTAATTTACATTTTCTCTTACAGTTTGAATGCATTCTTTTGATGTCTGTTGTGAACAAATTGCCAACAATTTTAGGTAAGACCTAAAATCTACTTTGGAAGATGACTTGGATAATATTTTTGACATCACTGACCTACCGGATGGAAATTGAGATAAAAAGTATATTCTTTTGGTTATTCAAGGTTTCCTATTTACTTTGAAAAAAAAAATTGTTGATATTCACATCTTCTATGTTTCATGTAACATGTTGCAAATCAAAAGGCTAAAAGAAAAGTTTAGACTAATACACGATCATATTTATTTACATCAAGTAAAGACAGATGTTAGTAGTAGTTATCAATAAACCCATTTTACGTAAATCAGTACAAAAATATAAATCAAATATGAAAAAAAAAATCACTAAAAAAATTATTAAAGCCTCGAAAATTGTGGGTCCATATGACACAACCACACATTTTCTTTTTAATTTTTTAATTTTAAAAAAAATATTTTAAATTACAATATAATATAAATATAATATTAAACACAATAATATTTAATATATATTATTGGAGATGAAACTGAAAATTTGGACTGTTCAACAGTTAATGATAACAGTAATTAAATAATTTTCTTCGAATAATTTTACTAATTTTAATTTAATATGAAATAAATATATTATAAAATTTTAACTGTTTAACGATTATAATTGGGAGTCAATAATTACAGTTTATGATTTTTTAAATTATATTAATTTTTTAAAATTTATTTAATATTATATCTAATTAAATTTGTATTAATATTTTTTAATAAATATTTACAACCCGCGTAACGCGCAGGTCAAATTCTAGTATGATATAAAATGGTATAATAGTCGAACCTAACGTGTAAATTTAATGATTAATATATTTAGAATGAATTTTTTTATAAAAAAAATAATAAAGTACGTATTTATACCAATTTAATCTTTTGTTTCTTCCCAAAAGGTGGATTGTTCTGTTCGAATTTTGACCACTCATTGTCTTTTCATCTTTGCTTTTTCTTTTTTTGGCCAAGTTAGAATGGAGGACGAGATTCAACTGTAATGAACCCGGAAGCTGTTGGCTAATATGCTTAATGTTTCTTCTATACCCTGAATTTAACATTCTAATCGGCGATATTTATAACAAAAAAAATCTCAGTGTTAGATGCAATTCGGAGAAATTAAAAAATAAAATAAAATTACATTTCAACCAACGACTTAAACTTTTAGTTTAATAACAAAAACTTAATCCTAACAGAACTCACCTCAAATTCTTTTAAACTTGGTGGCAAATAACCCATATCTAGCTAGTGGTTATTTTGAATATTGTCTACATGTAAATTGCGTAACCAATGAAATGGCACTAAGCTACACTAATCCTATTTCAAACGTAATTGTTTTCAATCATTCATAATTAAAGATTTTCAAGCCAATGAAAGTCCTTGTATCCCTCTACTTTACGCATCTACCCTTCTCTTACATCTAGCGCATTGCAACCTGCTGTTCTTCTGCCAGCCCCGAAAAAGAAAGAAAGGCATAGGATTGCAAAAGCTAGAGAGATTGTCAAACCAAGCATTACATATTTAAAATCGATATGTTGATGGCTACTTATTGGATTTGTGATCAATTTCTCTCAATGTAAATAAATAAAAAAAAAAAAAAGTCAAAATTGGCGTTGCTGATTTCAAAGTCGGTAACGCTGACTAAAGAAAAAAAATATATTAAAAGATTCCTTTCCCATGTGATGTTCACATGGTAAATGAACCCTATAAATAGGCCATTACCCCTCAGTTCAAAACAGATTCAGTAAATCTGTAAACAGAAAAATTCAGAGAATTTGAGAGAAAAAGAAAATTTTGAAAATCTCTCAAGAAAATTTATCCTTTTCCATTTATCCTTTTCCTACGTACTTTTACTCTGCAGTGTACTCTCCAAACTCCTTTTTGAGAGATATTTCAGGGGTAAACCCCAAAAAATTTGCTGTTTCCATTTCTAAAATTATTTTTAGGTTTATATTTTCGGATCGCTCTAAATCTGAATTTATGAGAATATAGATCTAAAAATATCAAATTACTACAAATCCGGCTGGGATAAAATCTCATACGGCCCTCAGCAAATTTCAGGCAGCTCATCCGAGAACAAGTCCCTTTGAGTCTCGGTGAAATTAAGTCAGATCGGCTCAGATCAGGTCTCTGCGGTTCTTAACCGTAGTCAAAACGTCCAAGTCAGATCCAGTTTCAATCTACCCAGTTCAAGAAAAAGTTGTGGAATTTATTTCTGTCAAGATCAAGCTCGTGCAGCCCTTTACGGAGTCAAAAAAGGAACACTAATCAGAGAATCTACAGAGATCGACCCCACGTAAATTTCTTTTTATTTTACAATTTTTTATTGTAATTTATTTTTGTATTTTTGAGTTTAACTGTTTTAGACTCGAAATTTACCCGTTACAAATTTTTGGCACGCTCGGTGGGATCTTTTCACCACCCATCTCTTGTTCCTTAAAAAAAAAAACAAAAAAAAACCAAAAGGAAGCAGCAGGGAAAAGAAAAGAAAAAAAGAAAAGAAAAAAAAAGAAAAAAAGGAAAAAAGAAAAAAGCCGAGAAAAGAGAAAAAGAAAAAGAAAAAAAAAGAAAAAAAGACAAAATAGAGAAAAAGACGAAAAAGATAAAAAAGTAAAAAAAAAAGAGTAAAAAGTAAAAATTAAAAAGTATAAAAAAAAAAATTTTACAGGTGTTCAGCATATTAAATGACGCCAAAGAGAAGTACAGCTGCCGGTACCAACAAGAAGGCAACGGCTCCATTACTTGCATCAACTACCTTACCTGGGTACACAGGTCCAGAAACCCGAGGACGGACACAATTTCTTACCGTCCAAACCCGACAAAATATCGAAACGGAGAGTCCACAGCTCGCACAATAGGATCTCTCTTCTGACTCTCTTGCTGCATGGAGGAGTCGATCACCCACCCCGATCGAAGTTGGGGGCAACGCAACAAAACCCGCTCAACAAAATCCAACACATTTTGTAGAGATCCACACAGAGGAAGCAGAAGAATTCTCTCCCCCAGTCTTTCGCGGAGCCTCATTTGTTGCTGTTATGATGACCAACACAACCAGTACAGAAGAAAGGATTTCAGAGTTGGAGAACAAAATTTTGCAGTTGATTAGAGTCGTGGAGGAAAAAGATCAACAGATTGCCGCTCTCAAAGGTAAAGTTCCGATCCAAATTGATCCCGAAATCCGCGAGGAGCAACCATATCCACCCGGTTTCATTCCAGAAGCCACACCAGCCAACGTCTTCACTGCAGAAAAGCGACCAGGTAGTTCTACACAGCTGCCACCCTCAAATTCTGTAGCTTCATTATCTGTTCAACAATTGTATGAAATGATAGCTAATACGATCCGCCTGCAATAAGCTACATCATTCCAAAGTTCACAGATGTACGTCAAACCGTACACCAGACGGATTGAAAGTCTCAACATGCCTCTGGGCTACCAGCCGCCCAAATTTCAACAATTCGACGGACGAGGCGATCCCAAACAGCACATCGCCCACTTCGTTGAAACCTGCAACAACGCAGGGACTTACGGAGATCTCTTGGTGAAGCAGTTTGTTCGTTCACTCAGGGAGATCGCTTTCACCTGGTTCATAAATCTTGAACCAGAATTGATCGACAGTTGGAAACAGCTACAACGAGAGTTCCTCAACAGATTTTTCAGCACTCGAAGGACAGTAAGTATGATGGAGCTTACCAGCACCAAACAAAGGAAAGGAGAGCTCGTTGTCGAATACATCAACAGATGGCGTGCCCTCAGCTTGGACTGCAAAGATCGCTTGACGGAAACTTCTGCCGTAGAGATGTGCATCCAGGGAATGCATTGGGAGCTGTTATACATCCTGCAGGGTGTCAAACCCCGAACCTTCGAAGAACTAGCGACCCGCGCACATGATATGGAGATAAGCATCCAGACTTCTGGAGGCACGGTTCCCATCCAGTTGGACCAGCAAGGGGGCAGAAGGAAAATTAAGAAACCCAACAGTTCCGGAAAAGGAAAAGAAGTGATGACTGTTGAAGCCGCACCAGTAAAAGTGGGAGCTAAAGCCAAGGTAAATCCTCCAATTCAAATAACTCAGCCAAAACAACAGGAAAGGTGGAAGGTGACATTGCGAGAGTTGGAGCAAAAGCAGTATCCATTCCCTGACTTAGATGTCCCCGACATTTTTGAACAACTCTTGAAGGCGAAGCTGATCGAACTCTCAGAGTGCAAGCGGCCGAATGAAAAGGATCGAGTCAGCGATCCGAGATTCTGCAAATATCACCGGATAGTAAGTCATCCAACCGAGAAGTGTTTCGTCCTGAAAGAGCTAATCATGAAGCTCAAAAGCCAGAATAAAATCATTCTGGATCAGGAAGGCGTAACCTCAGCAAACCAAACCACCATCACTTTAAAACCATCAGAACAGGTGACACACCGTAAGGAGGAGCTGCTCGACAACAAAAAGTCGATAACGGAGAAGGTATATGAAGCTCTCCAAACCCTACTCACTAACCCACAGCTGTTTACAGCTTTGCAATCAACAGAAATGTGGCAAAATCAAGTCAGCAATACTCTCCAGACCTCAGCTGGATCTCTACCATCAAGTAATTCCAACTCGACGGAGCAACAGACGGCCCAAAATCACGTCGGATGTTATTCCGCCATCTCATTTTCAGATGAGGATCTCCTGCTGGGGTCCAAACCCCACAATCGGCCGCTGTATGTATCAGGCTATGTGAGAGAGCAGAAGGTTCGGCGTATTCTGATCGACGATGGCTCGGCAGTTAATATTATCCCAAAATCCATCATAAAAGAGCTCGACATCGGTATTGATGAATTATCAGACAGCCGCTTGATGATTCATAACTTTAATCAAGGAGGACAGAAAGCAATTAGCATGATTCGCTTGGAGTTAACTATCGGTAATCTCACTTCTAGCACTCTATTTCATGTGATCGATGCACGTACCACATATAAGATGTTACTAGGACGACCGTGGATTCATGGAAATAGAGTTGTGCTTTCAAGCCTGCATCAGTGCTTCAAGTACTACAATGGTGGAGTTCAAAAGGTCAATGCTGATTTAAAGCTGTTTGATGATACTGAATCACATTTGGCGGATGCAGTCTTCTACACCGACACAGACAATCCGGAGATCATTCCATCAAAAGCTACTTGGACTGGGGGCATCCACAAAAAAGGAAAAGCTGTTGAAGAACCTGTCAATGCTCAACCTCATGCTCCGACAAATGAAAAGCTGCCACAGCTTGCTGAAGTTCGTCCGAAGGATGTCGCATCTTCGAGCTCCACTCCAGTCCTACGCTGTGTGCCGAAGTCACGACGCCCAGAAGGTCAACCCCCTTTCTCTTATTGTATTGATCCTAAACAAGAGCAAGGACATAGCCAACCCAAGACAAAAGAGCTGCACAGCCTAAAGGAGATTAACACTCTGCAAATACCAAAGATTGAGCCGGTTTTGTCCTCAAAACCATTAAAAGGCTTCGTCAAACCACACACAGCAGCAATTGAAGGCGGCTCACTTCCAAAAAGAAGAACACACGAAGGATTCGATCCTAATGCATACAAGCTTTTGGCCAAGGCGGGCTATGACTTCTCAAACCCGAGCACAATTGGTACGCTGCCATCCACACATGGCGCTACTTCTCAAACATCACAGTCCTGACCTGGCTTAGGCTATCAGGAGAAGTCACCTGTGCGGATCACGCTAAAGAGCCGAAGCCGAGCAGCTGATGCACGTGCCATCACCACCACCACCAAACAAGACAGACTTATCCAGTCAAACAAAGAAGGTGAAGTCAGAGGCTCTACATTTCATGTCACAATTAGCGAGGAGGCTGAGTCTGACTCATCAGACGGTGAAGTAAAGGAGGCTCCCCCAGAACTTGAAGATGGTGGCCAAGCAACTGTTGATGAACTCAAGGAGGTTAATCTTGGCTCTCCGGAAGATCCTCGACCTACATTTGTAATTGCTTTACTTACTGCAGAAGAAGAGCAAAAATATGTTTTGATATTAAGTCAATACAAGGACGTGTTCGCATGTAGTTACAAAGAAATGCCTGGACTTGACTCGAAAATTGCGGTGCATCGTCTAGTAGTAAAGAAGGGTGTTCATCCTGTCAAGCAGCCACAACGACGATTCCACCCGGAACTCATTCCACAAATCGAGGAGGAGGTTAACAAGCTGATCAATGCTGGCTTCATCCGAGAGGTCACCTACCCAACGTGAATTGCCAACACAGTCCCGGTAAGAAAGAAGAATGGACAGTTGAGGGTATGTGTTGATTTTCGAGATCTTAACAGGGCCTGCCCGAAAGATGACTTTCCGTTGCCCATAACGGAGATCACAGTCGATGCAACAACGGGTCACGAAGCATTGTCTTTCTTGGATGGTTCTTCAGGCTATAACCAAGTCAGAATGGCACCAGAAGATGAGGAGTTGACAACATTTCGCACCCCAAAAGGTATATACTGCCACAAAGTTATGCCGTTTGGATTAAAAAATGCTGGCGCCACTTATCAACGTGCTATGCAAGAAATTTTTGATGACATGCTACACAAGATTGTAGAATGTTATGTTGATGACTTAGTTGTAAAGACTAAGAAGCGCAAAGACCACATCGAGGATCTCAAGACGGTGTTCGAAAGACTTCGCAGGCATCAACTTAGAATGAATTCTCTCAAGTGTGCATTTGGTGTCACATCAGGAAAGTTTCTTGGGTTCGTGGTGCGCCATCATGGAATCGAAGTTGATCAGTCAAAGGTTGAGGCAATTCAAAAGATGCCTGAACCTAAAAACCTGCACGAGCTACGAAGTTTACAAGAAAAGTTGGCCTACATTCGCCGTTTCATCTCCAATTTAGCTGAGAGATGTCAACCTTTCCATTGGTTGATGAAGAAGGTTGTCAAATTCGAGTGGGACGAAGCTTGCAGTAAAGTCTTTCAGAGCATAAAGAAGTACCTTTCCAATCCACCGGTCCTAGGTGCTCCAATTCAAGGAAGGTCGTTGATTCTTTACATTGCAGCGCAGGAAAGATCTTTAGGAGCCCTGCTTGCACAAGAAAACGAGCAGGGAAAGGAAGTTGCCCTGTATTACTTGAGCAGAACACTAAACGGTCTGGAGCTGAGTTATTCGCCCATTGAAAAGACATGTCTAGCACTGTTCTTCGCCATTGATAAGCTGAGAGACTACATGCAAGCTCACACGGTACGTCTCATTGCCAGAGCTGATCCTGTCAAATATATCTTATCTAGACCAATCTTGTCAGGACGACTTGCCAAGTGGGCAGTAATCCTACAAAGCTACGACATTGTCTACGTGCCTCAAAAAGCAGTCAAAGGACAAGCTCTAGCAGACTTCCTTGCAGATCACCATATCTCGTCTGATTGGGAGTTCACAGATGATCTTCCAGATTAAGAGGTCTTTTACATTGAGACACTACCACCATGGACGATGTTCTTTGATGGTGCAGCAAGGCGTGATGGTGCTGGTGCCGACATAGTGTTTGTCACTCCTCAACGACAAATACTACTATAGAAGTCCATGGAGATTCCCAGCTCGTCATCAACCAACTTACAGAGTTGTATGACGTGAAGAAAGAGGACCTTGCGCCTTACCATCAACGTGCTCGACAGCTAATGGATGAATTTGAAAGCATCACCTTGGAGCATGTGCCTCGACGAGAAAACACTCAGGCAGACGCGTTGGCTAACTTGGCCACCTCTCTTGCAAACTCAGAAATCTAGGCTACAGTTGTTGCCATATGTCAGAAATGGATAGTGCCACAGAAGGATGATGAAGAAACTACAGCAGCCAACGCTGTATCTAAACGTCTCGTGGAGGACGAGGATTGGCGTCAACCAATCATTGACTACCTACAGCACGGGAAGCTGCCCGAAGATCGTCGTCATAAGATAGAAATTCAACGACGAGCTCCCCGCTTTATATATCTCAAGGATGCTCTGTATCGAAGATCTTTTGATGGAGTTTTACTTCGCTGCCTAGATAATGAAGAGGCAAAACAAGCACTCGCTGAAGTACATTCAGGTGTTTGTGGCGGACATCAATCGGGGCCTAAGTTGCACTTCCAACTCAGAAGGATGGGATACTACTGGCCAAGCATGATACGTGATTCCATTGAATTTGCTAAAACTTGTCAAGCTTGTTAATTTCATGCCAATTACATACATCAACCACCGGAGCCATTGTATCCAACTGTCTCATCATGACCCTTTGAAGCTTGGGGTCTTGACTTAGTAGGGCTCTTGCCAAAGTCATCCCTGGGTCACCTGTACATTCTCGCAGCAACCGACTACTTCTCAAAATGGGCTGAAGCCATTCCACTTAGAGAGGTAAAGAAGGAGCATGTTGCCAATTTCATCCAGACTCAGCTGATCTATAGTTATGGAGTCCTTCAATTCATCATCACTAATAATGGCAAGCAGTTCTACAACAGCATGATCGACAAGCTCTGCGAGAAGTTCAAGTTCAAGCAGTACAAGTCATCCATGTACAATGCCCCAGCAAATGGCTTGGCCGAAGTATTCAAAAAAACCTTATGCAACCTATTGCGGAAGGTAGTCTCTAAATCCAAAAGAGATTGGCATGACAGAATTCTGGAGGCATTATTGGCGTATCGTACAACTTACCGGACTCCAACACAGGCGACGCCATACTCACTTGTCTACGGTGTCGAAGCAATACTGCCGTTGGAAACACAGATTCCATCTCTGCGCATGGATGTTCTGGAAGGACTCACACAAGAGGAGAATGCTCGCCTAAGTCTGGATGAGTTAGAAGCCCTCGATGAAAGGAGGCTCGAAGCACAACAGCAACTTGAGTGCTACCAAACTCGGCTCACCAACACGTTCAACCGCAGGGTCCGCCCTCGATCTTTTCAAGTTTGAGACCTTGTTCTTGCAGTGGGACGGCCCATCAACATGAATCATCGGCCTGGTGACAAGCTTACTTCCAAATGAGACGAGCCATACTTAGTGCAGGAGGCCTACACTCACAACGCTTACATGCTGTCAGACCAAGAAGGCGTCCGAATCGGCCCGATCAATGGTAAATTTTTAAAACAGTATTATGTGTAAATATGTTTTTTTTTAAATTAATATATATATATATATATAAAAGAATAAAAAAAATAAAAATCAAAAAATCAAAAAAATAGAAAGAAAAAAGTCAAAAAAAAAAGTTCGGAAGTCCCGATCTGAAAGTGCAAGTGAAAATCCAAACTCGAAAATCCAAGTCCAAACACTTGAGCCCAATTCAGAAAACACAAAACCTAAGTCCAAAACCCAAACACTCGATCTAAATCCAAAAGTCTAAGTCCAAAACCCAAAACCTAAATCCGAAAGTCCAAGTCCAAAACCCAAACACTCGACCCAAATCCAAAAATCCAAGTCAATAAGCCCAAACACTTGACCCAAATCCAAAAATCCAAGTCTAGAAGCCCAAACACTTGACCCAAATCCAATACAAAGCCCAAAACCCAAAAAATTCCAAGTTCCAGACACAGTCCAGAACCCAAGTTCAAAATCCAATACCAACTCCTGGCCCACATGAGGATAAACTGTGAACGGCCCAAAAATATAAAAGCGACGGAGGGTTTGATTCTTAAACCTAGCATCAGTCTCAACCGATCTTCACCACATACCAGACCTTTGCTCCTCTACCATAAGAAAGATGGAACCAGTTACAGAACCTCAAGATAAGGGAGAAGAAAGGTCACTCCGCAGAAGATGGCAACCAACCATGGCACAGTTGCAAATTTTGGAGAAAGTCTTTCGCAACAATGGAGGTATTATGCCTAATGCATCTCAGATTTACCAACTTGTCTCACGATTGCGCCCGCTCGTGGCAATCGAAGGAAAAAATGTGTTTTATTAGTCTCAGAATCGGAGAAGCAGGAAGAAACCAGCACTGAGAGCTGCTTTTTCCAAAGAACAGTCTGCCGTTCCGATAGTAGATCCCACCGGTACAGCTTCGCCCTCAAATGAAGCAGGTCCGAGTTCTACCACGACAATGGTCTCTTCAGGCTATAACGATCAAAGCCGTAGCCTGTGGGAGCATGCGTACTGGTCCTGGTGGTCTTACGGAGTTAGTCAAGGTTTCATTCCTCCTAAGTACTTAAGTTCAGTAGGGACTTTTCTAGCAGAAGGAAGTCATTCCGGCGAAACTTTGCCTCTCTTCCCAGAATATTCTAGCAGCATCAACCAGCCAGGAGGCTCCAGCAACGTCCACATCATCGGCCCACCAGACGAGGCCAAGCTTGACTTGGAACTGCGCTTTGGGCCCCGCCAGCACGGCTGACAAGATAAGGTGCAATGACTTCTGCAGCACACGGCAACGACTTCTGCAGCATACGGTAACGACTTTCGTAACCCACATCAGCCGCTGCCTCTTTTGTCTCTTATGGGGGAAAGGGACGTGGAGGACCCTATTAGATTCTGCGTACCTCCTTTTTGACTTTTCAAAAAAAAAAAAAAAACTCTGTATGTTATGTATATATATCCTGCATGTCCGAGTTATAATACTCACCCCTCAGTTCTTCTTCTTCTCAAAAGAAAATGGCTAGTCTCTGCACTTGTCCCAGGAAGTTCTTTGATCAAGAAGTTTGAGGCGCACGAGTTAAGAAAAGAAGAATTAGTCTTCCTCGAGGGATCCCTAACGCCATCGGTGTCATGGAGTTCCAACTACTCTCCTTAGTTCACATCTACCATATAAGAATGAGACGCTGCAATCATCTTAATCTTCCTTTGGATGCGGCGACGTACAGGGAAGTTCCAACTACTCTCCTTACGTCGAAGCAGACTTGGGAATCATCACTACAGTCAGTCTCTCTGTGTGCCGATTTTGAGGTTCCAAAGTGCTGGGCCTTCCTCTTGGGGAGGTTCAAGTTCTTTGCCTACCGGATCATCCTTACCAGAGCTTTGGAACTTCAAAGAACCTTTGTTAGCTTTTGCGAGTTATGGAAGCTCGAACTCACCTGAAGTCAAGATTTCAATTTTTATATTGGTTGGGCTGCTAACTTCTTCAATATCATATCGATTTCCATTGCGATCCAACAACAGTTGGGTTAGTCGGAGATAGAAGATTTCAACGTTCAATATTCATCATAACATCTCAAGTTTCAAACTGAACTTCAAGACTCGGTGCGGATCACGTCTGTAAAGTTCTTCCTTACCGACCCTTGAAGTGGGGGCATTTGTAAATGAAAAAAAAAAGAGAGAAGAAAAGTCAAAATCGGCGTTGCCGATTTCAAAGTCGGCAACGTCGACCAAGGAAAAAAAAATTAAAAGATTCATTTCCCATGTGATGTTCACATGGGAAAGGAATCCTATAAATAGACCTCTGCCCCTCAGTTCAAAACAGATTTAGCAAATCTGTAAACAGAAAAATCCAGAGAGTTTGAGAGAAAAAGAAAATTTTGAAAATCTCTTAAGAAAATTTGTCTTTTTCTTACGTGCTTTTACTCTGCAGTATACTCTCCTAACTCATTTTTGAGAGATATTTCAGGGGTAAACCCCAAAAAATTTGCTGTTTTCATTTCTAAAATTATTTTTAGGTTTATATTCTCGGATCGCTTTAGATCTGAATTTATGAGAATATAGATCTAAAAATATCAAATTACTACAAATCCGGCTGGGATTAAGCCTCATACGGCCTCAGCAAAATTCAGACAACTCATCCGAGAACAAGTCCCTTCGACCCTCGGTGAAATTAAGTCAGATCGGCTCAAATCAGGTCTCTGCGGTTCTTAATCATAGTCAAAACATTCAAGTCAGATCCAGTTTCAATCTACCCAATACAAGAAAAAGCTGTGAAATTTATTTCTGTCAAGATCAAGCTCGTGCAGCCCTTGACAGAGTCAAAAAAGGAACACTAATCGGAAGATCTACGGAGATCGACTCCACGTAAATTTCTTTTTATTTTACAATTTTTTATTGTAATTTATTTTTGTATTTTCGAGTTTAACTGTTTTAAATTTGAAATTTACCCGTTACACTCAATATATCACAAATGTGTAATTTCTAATGACTTGCACCAATTTTGATTAATATCTCAACAGAATCAGAAGCACCTAGTCACATTTTGTTGGGTTTTCTTATATATGTTTGCTGGTTTGGCTCCCCTATCATTTGATGATTTCTGCCTTGGCTTATATTTGGTCAAAACATTAGGCTCCGTACGGGTTAATCTCAAATACAAGGAAAAAGATAAAAATTCACAGGAAAAGTGAGAAGTGGAGTAGGTATATTTCAGTTAATCACTTTTTTTTCTGCAATTACAGGCTTATTTTCTACAACTAAAAAATGAAACTATTTTTTTTTCTGTATTATTGTTACAGATAAAAAGTATCTAGTTGGAAAAAAAAAACAGTTGATTACAATATGTAGGCTTTGTTTCTCATTTGTTTTGTTGTTATGTAATTGGACTTCAAATATAATTAGCCATCAACACCATTAATTACAACTGTTATGACCTGATGTGATTCCTCAATTTCCTGTGGTTATGTTTAGCTAGAACAATTGAATATCTAGTCCCCATTTTGACGATTATGATCGCATATTAGTTGTTGGCTATTAATTCAAACCACAATCACGTGGTATTGACGATGGACCTTGTCATGCTTCAGATAAAAATATAAAATTTGAGTTTAAAAAGAAATCAAAGGCCATTTTTTTTTCTTTTTCTTTCCCAGATTGCATGAATGTGCCAATTAAATCAATGTCGATTCAGCCGCGCGTCTGTCGGTCTTGAATATAGGGCATATATATTTTTTTTTACATTGATGTTTGATAATTTTTTTTCCTCGTTCGTCAAGCTACAAACCAGCTAGGTATATTATTGGGTAGTTTTTTTTTATATTTTTTTGCATAAATCTCTCGTCTTAATTGTAGAAGAAATTGGATAGTAGATCTTACGGAGCAGTACCAAGAAATTTTATTGATTACAATAACTGACAGGAGACTGATTATTGATTTCTGATCGAGGACCAAAATGGAATATCGGGAAAATCGACATTGGCTTCACATAATGCATTGTGGTCTATGGTTTTCTCTAATTACTGCATTATGATCTGCCTAAGAATCTGTCTGTGTTATCAAACTAATATCTGAAAATAAGTCTATGGTTTTTGGATGATATATATAATATAGGAAAGGACAACCTTATGGTTGAGACTTTCAAATCTGCTTTGCTTGAGGTCTAACTTATTACATCTGCCTATATAGTATTACAATGATGAATGCGACTGGTCAATGTTTAGAAATTCTAGAAATTTCTTGAGAACCTAAAAGTGGACTCTTCGAGATGAAGGGTTTCAAGTGCTAGCTATTTTAGGAGTTATGTATAAATTAAGTTTTAAATTTTTAAGTTTTTTTTATATTTGAATTTTAAATTTTTTTAATATTTTTGTTTAAGTTTTAAAATTTTTGATTTTCTCTCAAATCAGTCCTTCTGTTGAGAAAAAGTGATCAATTTATCAAAAATTAATTTTGACCTTACAAAAAATTATTTGAAAAAATATTGAATATATGAATTGAAAGTTTTTTCTATCAAATAATATGCATACTACCTATTTAATTCATATATTTATTGATTAAAAAAATATTTAATGTGCATATTTTGTTAATGAAAAAATATTTAATTCATGTATTTGACTTTTTTAATAATTTGCATTAATTTAAACTCATTTAGTAACAAATTGACCACTTTTTGTAAACAAAATGATTAATGTAGTAAGAAATCGAAAAGTTTAAAATTCAAATGAAATATTAAAAAGGTTTAGAACTTACATGTATAAAAATAAAAGGTTTAGAACTTAATTTATCCATATCCCGCCATTTCAGTGAAATTTTGCAAACAGCAACCTCAAGAACCTTCTAGTAATTTGTTAATGTCCATGCTTGTTGATGAGAGGAGTCATCGGATTGCTAGGTGGGCTCACGGACATGTCACAAACGAAACACGGCTAAGGGATCGGAGAAGACCTTTAAGTGTTAGTACTTTGACATTCAAGTCAGTTCAAAGAACTAAGGAGTGGGATAAGGAAAATGAGTGTAAGGATTGAAATAGCCATCATAGTTGGTAACAACAAATCTTAGGTCAAAACTTGAGTGTGTGTGAATTTTGTAATAACGGGATAGAAGTGAAGAGATATTTTGAATTTGTTTTGAACTTAAGGAGGGCTCCATACTAAAGAAGTAAATTGGGTCAGAGGAGAACGAGGCATTGCAAGGGATAGGGATTTTAAACCCATGACACGTCTGGTTAGAGGAGTAGACGAGTGGACGAGTGTTTTTATCATTTATAATAACTAATATCTAAAACAATCAATTATTTTTTTCTCAGTCTCTCCCTTCTTCTTATAGTTGAACTACCAGTTTTGATGGACCAAAAAAATTGTCTTCAACGTGCTTTTTGCCTTTTTTTTTTTTTTGGCTATTTAATTGCAACTCTATTGTCATTTGGCTAAATTGTTGCAGAAGTACAATCAAGAGTTGAAAAAAAGTATCGCAATATGCACAAAACTCTTTCGGGTTTGAGGAAGGTTAGAAGTACATAATTTTATATTTGTCTTTCACAAAGATGCTGCGACTCGAAAGTATAAATGAAAAAAAATGGTGTAGTGTATCATAAAAGTAAAATGTTTAACGTATAGCTGGAAAAATCGGCGAATAATCCACGAATGTCAAGTCGAAATAATGCAAAACAGCAATGCATGGATTCTTGCGGAAGGCAAAGCAGCATAGAAAGTTCAGCATGCACCTATCTTAAAATTTTTGGTACTACCAACTCCTTTATTTTCAAGATAACTTTTATACAAGTAATAATTGAACCTTGCAGTTTGAAATATATTGAACTAATTGTGCTTTACATATATTAACGAAAATATATTATTGAGGCTTGTTCATAAAAGAGTATCGTCGATGATTTTTTAAATCAACATTTCTGCACAGTGACATAGACCATATATATATATATATATATATATATATATGGTAACTTGGGGTTCATTCAGTCAATAAATTGTCCATTGATAAGTCAGGTACATGCACATGTGCCTGTGCAAAATGACGTTTACTATATTGTAATTTGTAAATTGCGAAAAACAAAAAATAAAAAAATAAAAAACAGATTCTTCTGATATCTCGTATAGAACTGTCCATCAAGTTATTTGTCTATAGTTGACACAAATGATTAATTTGCTGATATCTTCTATAGTTTTTTTTTTTTTTTGGGTGTAATGAAAGGATTCAAGCCATATAATAAAGAAAGGACATCAAATTATGCAGATGGAATCAGTTGGATCCAATTCACACCAATTAAGTCTACCTTCGTTTAAGCGTCTAACACTACGGACAGGAATAAAAAGAAAAAATACATTTAGATCAAATGATAAGTTAACAGCTTCATAAACAAGAAAATTCGCTGCTCTATTTTAGCTTCTCTGTAGGTAGGACTTAGGAGACACACGTACCCGCCAACGTGTTGAACACTGTATAAGTACAATTTCCTATGGTTTCTTTTTTCTCTGGTTGATTGTTCCTGTAGTTTTTTTTCTTGCGAAGTGCAATTTCCCACAGTTGCCCCCAAAAGACTCTGACAATTTAACTCTGACTTTTGAGGGTGGCCACAGCCACGGGCTCATAGCTGAGTCCACAAAAACCTGGGCTCGCGTTTTTGCTCATGGGCCATCATTTGGATCGTGAAATTCGGGTCGATTAAGTCTGATTTAATCACTTGGAGCTATGAGGCCACTAGTATTGTGCTGAAAGTTGAGTTCACATCAAGCAGATAATAAAGTCATGGTCCTCGATTATGAGGCTATGACC
Source organism: Carallia pectinifolia (assembly GCA_037832335.1). Taxonomy (NCBI): domain Eukaryota; kingdom Viridiplantae; phylum Streptophyta; class Magnoliopsida; order Malpighiales; family Rhizophoraceae; genus Carallia; species Carallia pectinifolia. The sequence goes on from CM075453.1 coordinate 21,750,934, forward strand.
CAAGATTGGGCCCCATTAATCACCTGGCCTTCATTTTGGGCTTTTTAATTTAAGAGACAGAGATTGGAAGCGTTCTCTCGTTTTGGGTTTTTCTTTTGACTCTAAAGGAAGGGCAAATTCCGAACAACTAAAGAGGAGGGGAAGAGAGGTTGAACATTTGTTCAATTGGTTAAAAAGGTTGTCTCTTAATCAGTAGGTGAGAATTTAAATCTCACTAAATTTTACTTTTTTCTTTCCAAATACTTAATAGGACTCCTTATAGATAAAAAAAAAAAAAAAGAGGAGGGGAAGAATAAACCCAAAAAAACAAAAAAAAAAAAAAAAAAAAAAGAGGGGAAGCTATAAGACCAAAAAAACAAAGGGGAGGGGAAGAGGCTGAATTTGAAATTTTGAACCCGTTCATTTGGGTTTTTCTTGTGCAGTTTTTTTGCCTTCTTTCCTCTTCTCTTAGTTTTCGCGGCCGGTAAGCACCATGTTCAAGTTGCATCCGTGAGGCTCCAACTATTATGAGAAAGGCGTCTCGGGAAGTACTTTTAGAGTCAATCCCTGCAAAAATAGCTCATCGAAACAATCTTAGTTCTCATTTTATGGCCTTTTTGAAGGATGTCAAAAACTCTTATTAGATAAGAGGGTAGCTGTTGACACGGATATATTATTTTTCAACAAATAAATGGATCCAACTGAATTTGCACAAACTATCTTATAAAATTAGGAACATTATAGCGTTTTTAATATTTATAACCAACCTATTACAGCTGAATCTATTTTTTTTATTTGACTAATCTAGCTGATGTTTGTTTCATGTGAAACTAACTTTTGCATGTATTTTTCCTTAGCTTTTTTTTTTTTCCTATGCACCAAAAAAACAACAGAGAAACAAAAAAAAAGAAACAAAATTGCATGCTAAAGCTGCCTCATGTCCTCCTTGGGAGGGTTGAACATCTCAAGGAAATTGAGGACATAATCGCCTCGAATTTTCTATAAATTGCAGTCGTTGTAAGATTGCCGTCCACCGTCCCAATATAGCTTTCGAACAATCATTTTTTTTTAACAAGATGACCTGGACATTGAATGGGTCTGGGTCAGGCTATCGAACCGTTCTGCGGTTAGTTCAGTCAAAATTTAATCAAATTCAGTGGGATTTGAGTAAACTCGAAGACCCAAATTGGATTAATCAGGCTGTGTTTGGTTGTAACTCTAAATGAGGCTACTAATTTTGACGTAGGTTTATGTTTTTATGGCTATTATTACTGAGTGCTTGACAACATCATCATAATAACATTATTTCTTGAATTGGGTTTCTACTTAATATAAGTCATTATAATTCTTTTTACTCTTTAATTGTTTGGTATTAGATTATTTTGGAAACCTAAGAGTACGTTTGGAGAAGCTGTCAATTTTTTATTACTGTTTCTTATTTTTTGTTCTTCTATTTTTGCTATTTGTTGAATTTTTGTGTTTATTACTGTTAACTTTTGTTTTTTTTTATAAGAATAAAAAAGTAGATAGAGAAAGGATAGTGAGAGAAATGGTAAAGAAGAGTATGAATAGAGAGAAAAAAAATGTAGAGAATGATGGATAGCGAGATGAATAGTAAAAAGACTAGTTAGAGAGAGATAATAGAAAATGGATACAGAGAGAAAAGGGGGAGAGAGAGTGAGAAAAAGGGTAAAGAGAGAATTAGTAGAGATAATGGCAGAGAGAGAAAAAGCATAAAGAGTGTGGATAGAGAGAGAATGAGTAGAGAGAATGGTAGAGAGAGAAAAATGAGAGAAAGAGTAGAGAGACTGGTAGACTGAGAAAAAGAATAGAGAGTGTGGGTAGAGAGAATGAGTATAGAAAGAAAAAGGAGAGAGAGAGTAGAGACAAAATGAGTAGAGAGAATAGTAGAGCAAGAAAAAGGACAGAGAGTGTGGGTGGAGAGAGAATGCGAAGAGAGAATGGTAGAGAGAGAAAAATGAGAGAGGGTAGAGAAAGAATGAGTAGAGAGACTGGTAGAGCGAGAAAAAGGAGAGAGAGTGTGGGTAGAGAGAATGAGTAGAGAGAAAAAGAAGAGAGAGACGATAAAGAGAGAATGAGTAGAGAGAATGATAGGGCAAGAAAAAGGAAAGAGAGTTTGGGTAGAGAGAGAATGAGTAGACAGAATGGTAGAGAGAGAAAGAGAGAGGGTAGAGAGAGAATGAGTAGAGAGAATGGTAGAGTGAGAAAAAAGAAAGAGAGTGAGTAGAGAGAGAAAAGGAGAGAGAGACGGTTGAGAGAGAATGAGTAGAGAGAATGGTACACAGAGAAAAATGAGAGAGAGAGGGGGTAGAGAGAGAATGGTAGAGAGAGAAAATAAGAGAGAGAGGGGGTAGAGAGAATGGTAGAGAGCGAAAAATGAGAGAGAGAGGGAAGAGAGAATGAATAGAGAGAGAAAGAGTAGAGAGAGATGTGGTGAAGAGAGTGGATAAAGAGAGAAAATGTTGTGAGAAAAAATACAAAAAAAAATGAAAAACAAATTGGGAAAGTATCTTTTATTATTTTCCCAAATTGTTTTTTTCTTTGAAAAATGCTTTCAATATTTTAACAAAAAAACAGAAAACAAAAACGATACCAAACATGTTTTCTGTTTTTTTGTAAAAAATAAACAAAAAATAGAAAATAAAATCATTACCCAACGGACCCTAAATTTTCTAATTCTTGATTTGACTTATACTGATTAGGCAGGTCTTATTGGCAAGATTGTGTTTTTTATGTGACATATTCGGAATTTTATGACCCTTTTAATTTCTAACCATTTTATGTAAAACATTTTATTTGATTTATTATTATCTATATATATTAGTTAAGCATGTGGTTCGACTAGCGATTTCCAATAACCTATGTGGTTCGATTAGCGATTTCCAATAACGTTACTTCTTTATCAGGCAATGTCTGGGTAATCTAGTAACTATTCCTATTCACTAACGTCCTAAATAAGCCATTAGATTAAATCTGAAGGAGGAATTGAAATAAATAAACAAATGGCATTTTTGGGGAGGATTCTGTCCGTTAATTGCCTTTCTTTTTCTCCAATGTCAAATTTTACTAAATAGCAAGAGATATAATCGGATGGTTCGTCAAGCACTCAATCGAAACCCCTCTCTTTGATTTTTCGTTTTTTTCCCTTAAAAAGAAACGAAAAACATATCTAGCCATATTTTGGAAAACGCGCAGTGGTCACATAATAATATGGACTATTAAATCGTAAAAAGTGTATTAAATTTAAAAAAAAAACAAATAAACTGTTAGATACTATTAGATTAATTACATATTTTTTGCATACCTATCTATACATGTCTATGTAGTGGACCTAAAAAAAAAAGATATGAAACCTCTTTTTTGTCCTTTTAACATTGCTAATTAATAAGGCCACGATGACATTGGCAGCATTAAGACAATAGATAAGACAATAATAGTTTAGGACCCGTTTGAAGACGTTGTCAATTTTTTGTTGCTGTTTCTTATTTTTTATTTTCCTGTTTTTGATGTTTGTTGAATTTTTGTATTTATTATTGTCAATTTTTGTTTTTTTTTAACAAGTATAAAGAAGTAGATAGAGAAAGGATAGTGAGAGATATAGTAAAAAGAGTATGAATAGAGAAAGAAAAATAGGAGAGAGAGGCGTAGAGAGAGAAAGCATAGAGAATGAATAGAGAGAATGACAGAGAGAGAAGAGAGAGAGAGAGAGAGGTTAAAGAAAGAATAAGTAGAGAAATTGGTAGAGAGAGAAAAATGAGAGAGAGAAGGTTGAGAGAGAATGAGTAGAGAGATTGGTAAAGCGAGAAAAAATAGTGTGGGTAGAGAGAGAATGAGTAGAAAGAATTGTAGAGAAGGAAAAAAAAGAGAGAATGAGGAGAAAGAATGGTAGAATGAGAAAAAGGAGAGAGTGTGTGGGTAGAGAATGAATGGTAGAGAGAGAAAAAAGAGAGAGAGAATGAGTAGAGAGAGTGGTAGATTAAGAAAAAAGAGAGAGTGTGAGTAGAGAGAAATGGTAGAGAGAGAAAAATGAGAGAGACAGGGTAGAGAGAGAATGACGAGAGAGAATGGTGGAGCGAGAAAAAGGAAAGAGTGAGGGCAGAGAGTAAATGATAAAGAGAGAAAAAAGAGAGAGATGGTAGAGAGAGAATGAGCAAAAAAAATGGTATAGCAAGAAAAGGAGAGAGTATGAGTAGAGAGAGAATGACAAAGAGAAAAAAAAGAGAGAGAGAGAGGGGGGTAGAGAGAGAATGAGTATAGAGAATGATAGAGATAGAAAAAGGAGAGAGAGGGTACAGAGAGAAAGTTAGAGAGAGAAAAATAGAGAGGGATAGAGAGAGGATGAATAGAGAGAGATATAATGAAGAAGGTGGATAGAGAGAAAAAAAAGTTGTCAGAGAAAGTATAGAAAAGAAAGTGAAAATAAGTTGGGAAAACATTTTTTATTATTTTCCCATTTTGTTTTTTTTTTTTAAACGCTTTCAAGTTTTCAATAAAAAAATAGAAAACAAAAACGATACCAAACGTGTTTTCTGTTTATTTTGTGAAAAATAAACAGAAAACAAAAAAAAAAGAAACCATACCAAACATGGCCTTAATACGTTTTTTTTTTTTTTTTAACCAAAGCAAACATTCTATTAGATAGAAAGCACATGTATACAGGGAAGTTTCAGAAGAAACTCCCACATACAATAGGCTCAAGGAACCCACAACAACCTAGCAACCTAAAGGAGGAGAGCACTAGCCTAAGCCACAGTCAAGCCTGAGAAGAAACTCGAGCCCAAAGCCCAGGAAGAAACATCCTATAGGCTGAAGGGCAGCAGCCCCTAAGGAAGAGAGCACTAACCTAAGCCACAGTCAAGCTTGAGGAGAAACTCGAGCCTAAAGCTCAGGAAAAAGTAGCTTAGAGGTTGAAGGGCAAGAGCCCCAAGGAAGCTCCACACAAACCCCGCCATGCGCAAGGTAGGAAGGGGTGAGGCATTGGCGACATGCCGATGAGAGCACTGTCGCGAAACATGGCCACTCACCGTCAAGGCGACACCATCCCAGCAACCTCCGATCGAATCCATAGTTAACCATGTAAAGGTCGTCAGAAAGCAGCCGAAGAAATCCAACCTCAGTTGCGCCCACCACCGAACGCCCACCTCTAAAGAGCCACAGGACCACTTGAACCGCTAAGCAACCACAAAAGATTCCCCCCATCACAAGCTATACATGGCCCAATCGGCAACACAAAAAGGAAGAGCCTCCCCTGCCACCCCACTGACCGCAAATATGGCTAGGAGAAGTAGGGGAAAAGAAACCCACACAAAACCAAGCAGGAGCAAACAAGAAGACGAACAGGAAAGTCGACGAAACTAGCTACCAACAAAACCACTGTATGGCAACCGACATTGACGAAAAGGGAAGAAGTCAGCTACAAGGACTAGAACTAAGCTCACAAGGAGTACAAACCGACACAACTAGAAGGAGACGATCGAACACAAACGGAAGCTCTCAGCGCAAGATAACAAAGGTCGACACACAATAGCCCCATTATAGAAATGAAAAGACTTGGATATAGCCCGTGATGGGGGGCCGACTCACGATAACACGTTCTTGTTCGTGCTGTCACGCTACACTTTTACGCTAGATACAAAATATTATATGTTATAAATGAGAAATATATAAAAAATAATCTAAATTGTGAAAGTATAAAAGATTTTCATATTATATAAAATATTGTATATATTATATATGTTATTTACGTTTAAAAGTGTTCTGGCGCTACTATATAGACATACAAAAAAATTGTATACTATGGTCATATTACAATAATTAACACATTTTTTGTAACCACAACTCGAAAATATGAATAAAAAAATAATTATATTTTTTTATATATTTTATTATTATAATTATATAAAATATATTAATGATTATAGTATAACTATTTTATATAACAAAAATATATGTCGACTAATATTTTCCCGAGGCTAAAAGCGTTAGAACTGTAACTGGAGATATCTTCCTTGTCTCTTGTTTGACTTAAACAACCAGAAAGCGACATGCCAAGCCAGCCCTCATTTGATGAAAAATTTTTTATTCGGCAAATTCTTTACACTGGGCACATAACATGGTACTCAAAAATTTTAATTGGTAATACATACGCGACCCATATTATTTTAATTTTTATTAAGATAAAACTATGTAAGTATTGTAAGATATGTAAAAAATTAATAATTAATTTAACAGTTCATTTATTATTTATTTTTTAAATTTAATAATTTAAATCTCATATATGAATTTTATAATTTTTTTTATGTATGTTACATGACTGTTTCTTTTTAATTATTCATTGTAAATTCGTATTTTCATAGGCAATTATAATCGTCTCAGACCATTTACAAAACAAATTATGTGATTTAAATTCGAATTCTAATTTTTACTTTTGATTAATAATAAAGCATTATTTTTTACAACCGACTAAAAAAATAAAATAAAAGTAAAATTATACAGGCAATGCGTGGCAATTTTGCCTAATACGATAAGAAAAGAAGCAACAACATAAACCCAAGAAAAATAATTGGATGTTCAATGGTTAGACTGTCTTGCACGCTACCCTTTGCTTCTTACAGAAACATCGTTCAGCCGAATCAGCCGTTCACATCTCTCTCTCTCTCTCTCTCTCCCTATTTATAATTTGTAATTGTAATAATTTTCCGTGTGTCGTCGGTGTCAATTCTACAGTCTCCTCTTCAACATCATATTAAACAACACCCAAACAGGGGACAACAACCGAGTACAACGACAACGTCTGAGGAGGAGAGTAATAATAATGGATGTTGTTGCTGTTGCTCGTGTGAAGTCAGAATTGGTTCGGTTTAGAGCATCTGCCAATTCGTTTCTGTCGGACTACGAGCCCCTCGCTTTGCTTCTCGCTCCTTTCCTCACTCTCCTCCTCGCGCGTGTCCTCCACTCCTTTCTTCAGTTTCTTCGCGAAAATGGACTCAAGGCTACCGTTTTAGGGTTCCTAATCAGCTCCATCAAGTAAATTCATCTGGGTTTTCGTTAATTTTGTTTGTTTTGATCATTCATTTGGTGACAATTTTTTAAAAAAAATATTTGGGAAAATAACAGGCTAGTGCCAGGTGTCAAGAGCTACATCGAAGCAGAGAAAAAGAAGGTTAGAGGTCTTTCTTTAGTAGTTCATTTTTTTTTTCCTGAATTTTGTTTTTTATTAAAAGAAGATATAATTGAAATCTGCGAAGATTGTTTCTGTGTACAGTTATTCTTGTATCTTTGCTTTGTGGGGTCATTTTTTCAGTTATGATAATTGTGGCTATGGGGCTGAATCGGAGGATGCATTAAATGGGCGTTTGAGCAGTGCTGCTGTGCCCAGGCCAGAGAATATTTATATGAATAATAAAGAAAAGCTGCATTAATTCATTCTTCTGATTGAAAGTTTGTTGAAGGTTATAAATGGCCAATACCCATTTGTCAGGGGCTGGTGTTTTGTGGGGCCTTTTAGTTGTGGAATTATAAAGCCGTCATCTTGTTAACTGGGAGTTTCAATTCTTTCAAGTTGGTTTTGCATTTGCTTAATTGTGTAGTTGTGGGTGGTTAAGGTAAAGATTCATATGTTTAATGAAAATATTCTCTGAGACGTCATCATAATCATCAGAATAGTCTCAAGAAGGAGTCCCAAAATGCAAGCTTGAAGGACCTTGACTAAATATTTTGACATTTTGGATATGGCAATTTGTGTACGGTTTTATTACATTACATGTGTGCTAGGCCATTTGTATAAGTTAAATTTTATGATAGCATAAAAATTTAGTTGCTGACCAGGTATTCCCCCCAACAGTTTGTCAATGCATCCTTTTGCATTTCCTCTATATTGGGCATCAAGGGGGAACGCCTGAAATAAGTTTTTCATGAAGCTGCTGTCAATTTAATATAATCTTCTGGGTATGTTTGGTTTGCGGAACGTGCAGGTCGTGGATAAGTTACAGTCTGGTAGCAAATCCAAAACGGAAGGTTGGATGTCAGAGCTACCAACACAAGGCTTAGGAGTTGGAGTTCTAGAAAAAATGAAAGAAGACAAAAATAATGATGCGGCTTGGCAAGGAAAATGCTCTGGTGCAATGTGTGTATGCAGCTATAACCAACGGTTCCAGATTTATGTATCTAGTGCATTTACAATGATAGCGTTTTTTGTTCTGCTTGAGCTTAGTAAGTTGCTGGCATTTTGTTTCTAAAACTCTTATTGGGGCTTTTGCAGTTACATTGGAGGAACTGAATCTGAAGGACATTTTTCTCTGATAAACAAGGCGTGTTCAATGTTAGTAAGATGTGGCAGATCTAGTGCTCTGTGCATCATCTCAGTGATTTTGTGAAACTTTCCTTCTTTATCTACAATTTCACTGTGTACTGTTTTATTCCAAGATGTGTTACACCCTGCTAACTTACTCAGTATTGTATACCAATTGTCGATAGCAGACTAATTGATGTGATAAGACATGAGTTCGCTAATTAATTGTGTTTTTCCTTGCAGACATGGTCTTTGTTTTTTATATTGACCACTCAAACTGTGAATGCTTTATTCACAATTATAAATTTTGATTTTTTAGGTTTGCACATACCAACCCACTGCATATGGATGTATTTAAGAGTGTTGCGAGATATGAGGCAGAAGTGGTTGCAATGACAGCTGCCCTGCTTGGTAGTAAGGAAAAGGCTTCTGGAGGAGAAATATGTGGAAACATGACATCAGGTGGAACTGAAAGTATATTGTTAGCAATCAAAACATCCCGTGACTATATGAAAGCTAAGAAAGGAATTACAAGGCCTGAAATGTGGGTCTATTCATAATTTATCACCACCTTTTTTGTAATCATCTCGTCATTGTCTGAAATCCTAATTGAAGTGATCTTCTTCTCAAGCATAGGATCATACCTGAATCTGCACATTCAGCATATGACAAGGCAGCACAATATTTTAACATTAAGCTGTGGCGTGTGCCAGTAAATAAGGAATTTCAAGCAGATGTAAAAGCTATAAGGCAGCACATGAACAGGAACACAATTTTGGTATGCTTTTATATGCTGATTAATAATTTCCTTGTCCTATCTCTTTGAAAGTAGCGCTCAGCCCGACTGCCTGGCCACCACTTGGAAAAGTATTAATTTTCTTGTCCTTTATTCCATTGGCTTAATGTTATTATCATGGTGCTGCAGATTGTTGGTTCTGCACCTGGTTATCCTCATGGTATCATTGATCCAATTGAGGTACACAAATTCTGCATGCTGAACACTAGTTTCCTTTATACTTTTTTTATGTGGAATGTTTGGGTATTTATTCTGCAGGATCTTGGAGCATTGGCCTTTAGCCGTGGAATATGTTTCCATGTCGACCTTTGTCTTGGTGGTTTTGTGTTGCCTTTTGCTCGTACACTTGGGTATGTCTGAATTCTACGTTTCTGTTCTTCTTTCGGTTGGTGGCTGCTTGTTGTTGTGCAAAGTTTTGACTGCTCACGAATACTTTTTGAAACCTGTCACAACATAATGATTTATGCAGATTTGAGTTTATTACCATATTGAGTATTTCAATGTGTTTGAGAGTTGTATAAGTTAGCTATGTTCTGTTAAATCCTGTATTGCATTGGGTTATACTGAGACTCTGGAGAAATAAATTTGTGGCTTCAGGATAGCAACAGCGTTTGAGCTATATTTTTTGCATTTATTTGGAAGCTTTCCATCACGATGCTATTGTTCTATTTCTGGAGTTTGTGAATTGTGACTGTATTTTATGTCCTTCAGTCCGTCTATAAAATTTGAGTTTTTATGTCTTTCATTTAAGGTATGCTATATCAGACCAGTGGATTGTTTCTGTATAGCCCTCTTCCTCATGCAACAAGGAAATTTTCCTTTTCAGGTATCCAATTCCACCTTTTGATTTCGCTGTTAAAGGAGTGACCTCAATATCAGCGGATGTGCATAAGTATGGGCTGGCTCCAAAAGGAACTAGTGTAGTTCTGTACAGAAATCATGATATTAGGAAGGTAAATTCTATGGCCTATTTTGCAGCTTCCTGGAAGATGTTTTATCGGTAATTGTCGGAACATAGCAAAAGATTGTCTTTGGTTTCAAGTTTTGAGCCCATAGCATCTTGACTCGTACTTTTGGACATGTATATCATCTAGCACTACTCTTTGGCTTTGATAAAACTGTTTTCAGCTCATTCATTTGATTTTTAGCTGCTGATGCAGCTCAATAATAACACCTGCTCTCTGTAGTTCGGTTTCTTTACTAAGAAGTTGGATAGTGGGTATTCCTGGATCCTAGAACGTTAATAATTGATTTTTTCATATGTATTCTTGGGTTGCAGATTTTGTGTTGTTGTAGATAGTTCATTTATTTACGTATATAATTATACTATTTCAAATATGTTCTAATATTAGTTTCTTGTAATGGAATCTTGGGTGGCACTATACTGCTCTTTTGTCCTGTTTTCCAACAGCATCAATTTGTCGCTGGTAAGTAGACTTTTCTTAAAAAATATATATTTTTGTTTTTAGAGAAAAAAAAAGGGTTATCTTGTTGAAATGCAGAGCTGTTATGGATAAGCCTCAGGGCTTACCATGGGCTTTCTAGTTGATTGGTCTTGAAGGTACCTGTTTCTCTACATCTGTTTCCTTTTTGCCCTTACTGCAGTTACTGAGTGGTCAGGTGGGCTCTATGTATCACCCACCATTGCTGGAAGCAGGCCTGGGAGTCTGATTGCTGGAGCTTGGGCTGCAATGATGTCTCTAGGCCAAGAAGGTGATGACATGTTGTTTCTCTTATTGCAAGCAATACATGATGGAATAGTTGTTCTTTCCATATTGAATATTACTGGCTGCATGATCTTTGGGCTGACTACTGTTAAATTAATTCCTGCAGGTTACTTGGAGAAGACAAAAGCGATAATGGAAGTATCAAGGAAGATAGAGGATGGGTCTGAGTTCTTTTGGCATTTTCTTTCCTACTCTTTTGGATTCCATTTAAGGATATTGAACTACTGAAAAATCCTGACCTTTTTTTTAATAATTTCAGCATTAAGGAGATACCCGAGTTATTTATCATTGGAAAGCCAGACATGACAGTTGTGGCATTCGGTTCGAATGCTTTAGACATTTTTGAAGTCAATGATATTCTGTCTTCCAAAGGCTGGCATTTGAATGCATTGCAGAGACCTAATAGGTAGGCATTTTGTCACTTAAATTCCCAAGGCACCACATAATCATCTCTTGATCTTTGTGTTTTCCTCAAAAGAGGATCTCTGATGGGTGTTTTTTTACAAAAGAGGACCTCTAGTTGCAAGTGAAGTCATTACCATTTGATATGTGTCATGATTTAAGTCATTCAAATTTGGAGCTTATTTGATTATAGAATTTGGGTATCAGTAGTTTATTATCCCTCTTTTATTTCAGTCGGGTAGAATGCCAAAGATATTAGATTTGGTGATCATTATATCCTAGGCTAGCTGATTAATTTATACTCAGTTATTTTGTTCAAAACCCACTAAAACCTTAAACCCAAAAGCTTAAGCTGTTAGGTGAGAGCCTATTACCCGAGAATAGATCATATATTAAACTCTAATATATTTGATTGTGATTGAATCAGCATTCATATCTGTGTCACTCTTCAACATGTACCAGTTTTTAAGGACTTCCTCCAAGATTTGAGGGACTCTGTGCAGACTGTAAGTTATTGTTACGGAAAGTTATTTATCTTTTATTCAGCGCCTCTTCCTCTCAGTTACAATTTACTTTCGGGATGCGATTGAAGTAAAGGGATCGAATCTTCCCTCTCAGGTGAAAAAGAATCCAGGTCCAATAAATGGAGGTCTGGCTCCAGTTTATGGTGCTGCAGGGAAAATGCCAGACAGAGGGATGGTAAAGGAGTTGCTCGTAGAATTCATGGACAGTACATGCTAGTGGCATTCCCTATATTGAGTTCCTCTTGATTTCGTTTCATACCTTTGACTGGGATTACGATTTATCTGGGAAAGAGTTGTTTTTCTTTCCTCTTTCAATCATGGCTTTGAATTCTTCTTAAGAAAAAAAGAAAAAACGGAGCTCTACGTATATAGCATCAAAGTGATGTAGATCTTATAAAAATGAGAAAATAAATAAATTGTTAAATACACGAGATTGTATTATTAATTTAGTTTTACTTGAGCAAGACTACCTAACGGTGTTCTTCTAAACAGTTTTCAATCGTCAAAATTTGCTTGTTGGCGTTAAGTGGAGGGCTTCTAGGTTATCATGTTTTCGTTGGGTGCCCAATGGCCACTAAATAGATGTTGTAGGTAATTCACTAGCCGGACGATGAGTAGAATGTTTAGGTTTTTATATTTGAGATAAATGGTCCAAAAATGGGGAGCCCAATAAGAAGTAACCGCAGTAATGGTTCAGAAATAGCTTTCAGGTTACCTTCAAGCATAAATCCTCAAAACTGCCAGGTAGATGATAGCACTGTAAGAAGAGATAATTGGGAGTTTCAAGCTTCGATAGGGTTAGCAGCAATCTACTTGAGTGACCAAAATGAACCACAACTAAATATGCAATGATGCCTATATATATTATATATATAACTTTGAGAACAAAGAGTGCTATGTGGCATAGTTCTTTGATCATTTTGGTTATTTTGAGGTGTTTTGCTTCTTTTACAAATCTCTTCATCTTGAAACGATGAATGCACGCTTTATTTCTAATTTTCGGTTTTGAGAATATATAAAGATTGAGGAATAATTAACATCTATTAAAATTGATTGTTTGGAAAACTAAAGGTTGGGAAACTCAAAAGGGTTGAAATCAATTGTTTTAAAAACTGAAAATGTGAATTAATGAATTCTTATTATAATGTGCTCACTTTTTTTGGATTTGAATTCGCTTCCTTTCTGAATCTATTAATCTTTGTGGTTATGTGTTCGCTGATGCATGCCATTTTGAGTTTGTATCGTTGGCAATGTGTACATGTTTGAACGCAAGTCTTTATCAAGATATGGTGATTCCGGAGACTAATATCCTCAACGAAGACCAAATATTTTCATCATATTTTTCGATAGCAGCTTGTGAAAAGACGGCAGGTATTTATCAACTATTAGAACAAACATTGGAAACACGTATTTCATGGCCTTGTGAGAGAAATTAATATCATAAGTGTCAACAAAGGTGGGAAATATTGTTTTGGCATACGTCTGAATGTTGGTCATCCAATTGGGGATATAGCTCAAAATATTGCTACGATTGCTCCTATTTACTGTCCTTTTTATTCTTTCAAGTACTGCAAATTCCATATTTCCATGTTCTTTTTTAGGCATTGATGCAGAGAAAAAGGATGGGATGCATTTTCCACTGTAATTCACTTACACAGAACAAGTGAGAGAGGGAAGTCTTTTCGGGGTCAGTCAACTAAGAAGTATAATAAGGAGGCAGGGGGTGGCAGATGGGAAGGCATCTGTTGCCACTTTAGTTAGTGTTAGGAACTTGGTTCTATTGTTTATGAGAGTTGACGAATTCCTATCAATTATTGTCCATCGTGTGTCATATGTTGCTTAAAATCTTGGATGCTGAATTAAATTTTAATGTCAATAAAACTAATGCAAATTGATTCTCTTAACGTACACATTCAACAAAAACTATCAGTGAGGTCAGTGAGACTGGGAAAAAGCCAAGTAGACAAAAGGGCACCGGTGGAGCAAGCTAGCAATGGGACATTGCATGGACCCCAGGCGTTTGTGTATTTCCATTGTTGATTATCAAGTTTGTTAACTTTGCATATTATTGATGTAATTAAGAAAATTTCTGGAGACCTTTATATCTCTCAGGTGATACCAGTCTAGAGGTAGGCCCATTAATGAGACTCTTAAAATCAAGAACATTGTGAACCATGTCAAGCAACTGGAGAACATCAAGAGAATAGGTTAATATATGGTGGGCCCATTAATGAGAAGCCGAAGTTGTTTACCCAAAACCTGCATTATGTTAATGTGCTAAACCATCCATTGTAAGTTGTGATTCTGAATCTTGCCACATTCTGAACTTTGCTTCCATGTTCAGCTATATGAATGTCAGGTCACTAATTTCTTTTATATATATTTTGAAACTAAACTAGTTTCTTCTTTTTAGTTTTTGTAAAAATAAAATTTAAGATTACCGTGCACGGCATGGGTAATAGAGCTAGTTATTGCCTACTTTTGTACAAGTCATGAAATAGATCCCAACCCATTATGAACGAGCCGAGCTGAACATTTCATGAAAGCATCATTTAATTTTATAGTATCAATGAAAATAATTAAAATTGTAAAATTTACTTTTTTATAATAGAATTAACTGATAAAAATTTGTATTTTAATAAAATTAACTAATTAAAAATAATATTTATTTTTCAAGGTATAACTATAAATATTCCAGATGCATCCATATTTATAAGATTTATTAAAAGTTAAATGTGTAAAATTTTATCATTATTTTTATAACAAAAACCGGAATAAATCTCTTAAATATATTCTAATGAAATATAAAATAAAATTTTTAATAAATTTTAGACAAAATTTAAACAATTTTTAAATGAACCATTCACAGAATTTATCAAATCTAAATTTATTAAATCAAACCTAATTTAAAATTAAATGAGTTTTGATATCGAATGCCGAACAAACTTTTATTAAATCAAATTACACTTTTAATAAATGTATTAATTTGTTACAAACTTTTATCAAATCGAGTTGAACTTTTAATAAACGTATTAATTTGTTTACAACGTCACCTTAATAGGAACAATAAAATTTGAGATCTAAAACAAAACACGGATGGATCCACAAAATAAAACAAGATAAAAAGGGCCTAACACGCAAACAACATCCTTTCAGCTGAAATCTTACAAGAGAAAAAGTAAATGGTTCTGTATATGCTCTTACCGAAGAACACGAAACTCAAAAAGAACCTTAATAGAAAGTGTCACACCATGAACAAAGAAAAAGGAACTAATTTAATCTGCTTTCTTATCAGTTTCTTGGGACTTGTTTGCATCCACAGAACGCTTGTCCTCCTCCATCTTGCAGTGAATTTCATCCCTCTCCTTGAAGTAACTCTCAAAGGCACGCGGAAGAAACCGGGGAATCAAGAAAAGAAAGAGATTGACAGAGAAATACACAAGGTTGGCAACTGCCAGGACCCTGCCAAACCAATACCACGCAATGTCCTGTGCCAGACAAGTGAAGATTAGCTAGCAAGTTGGAAACTCACAAGTTGTTAAAATCGACTTCCAAGTTTTGGGTACAGAAGTACCTTAATATCAGCATTTGCTGACAGAGTTTTGTTAAGCCAAACATCATGCATCCAATCGATGATAACAAAGATCCTCCTGACAGTGTAAAGCAATGGGACTAGAGCCCTCACCGGTGACGAAAACAACGACAACCCGCTTATTATGTTCTCGGTGAGTATCTGAAATGAGAGCAAGAACAAGTGAGGTGTCGCTGACCGGACTGCATTTTCATCCCCTCTTGCAAATCCGCCCAGCACATATGCCAGGGGCAAGAACAGCCCGATTGTTGTCCCCAAAATGACATAAAACCTGTAAAATTTCCCTCCTTGGAAGATCTCCCGAGAGCCGGAACTGGCCCTGCCATGTGAAGGGAAGACAAAGCGAGAGAGGGCTAATATGTAAGCGGACGCGAAGGCTGGGAACACCAGATCGAGAAGTGGTACCAGACCGCTGGCTGAGAACACCATAATGAAGGCTACAAGTTGGAGTTCAATCACCCGCAACGATCCCATTATCCCTCCAAGCGTAGTTTGCTGCTGTCGTTGCTTGTTTACAGGATTCTGCTGTGGTGGAGTTGTGGTTTCTTCAGGCTCACTTCTGGGAGCCACGGCAAGTGTCACACCCGACATTTCTCCTCCAAATTAAAAGTATACTCCTTAACTTGTAAAGTTAAAAGTATAAGATCAGCCTGCTGAATATGAAACTTATGATCGAACGAAGACAACCTGGGAGGAGGAAAGAGTAGAACTGTATGAGAAAAAAGTTACACATATTGCTGCCTAAGTCTTTTACTGTGATTGGTCTAAAGTGATTGAAAACATGGCCATTAAAAATTGAACAATTGAACAGAAATGCCTAACAGCAATTTAGAGACAGCCCGGCCTTCAGCTAATTGGCCTTTCCTGCCTGTTTACAATTCAATTCTATGCTTGCAAAATTCCTCAGCTCATCATAATGGTATGAACGGCCAACCACTAAGAGTTGGAGCAGTGGTTGGCCGAAAAGCCACTTGTAGCTGTAGACACAACACCCCAGAATATAACTACACAACAAATTCACAATTCACCAACACAACTTTCCACATATCACACAGATGTAAACGTGAATATACAAATATCGCTTACTGCTTCAAAAGGGTAGGAGATATTAAACAACCAATTGCTTCAACGATTCATGTCGAGAGAGTTTAACTAATTTTACGCTGGCCGAAATATCAAAAACCACTGCAAAATGCAAATTAAAAAAAAAAAACAATAAGAATAAAAAAAGAGGAACAAAACCATGTCTTGAAAAGTTGCTAGAACTAAAATTTAAGAGTTTCACCTGCAACTCCAAGCAAAGACCAAAAGCGGTAAACAGAAGAAGCAGAGAGCATGCAAATAACAGAGAAAAACCTCAAAAAAGAGAAATGGGTATTAAAGAAATAAACTTTAGAAGAAGAAGAAGAAAGAGATCTCACTGATCAAAAGAAAGGCGATTCATTCAACGCATGGCCTCCGAGGAGAAGGGGTCTTCTAATCGAGCGGGACAATGGATCTCTATTGCACGTTAAATAAAATAAAATTAGTGCGAAAATTGAGAGCTCGGTGACTAAGTTGTGAGGTGTCGCTGCCAGGAAATGCCACGTGGGTACTCGTAGATGTGGACATTCCAGTGCATGACACGTGTAGCTTAATTCCTCGGGCACCGAATGATGCTTGATATCTAGTTCCCGTCCCGCTGCTAATGTAACTACTTGGGCTGTGACAAAGAAAAGAAGGCCCGGCTGCGCTGGGGCCCGTTCAGGCCCAAGTCCTTGGCCCCAGATTTTGCGTTGACAACGACGTGCTTAGGTGTTTGACTAATGTGGTCCCAAATAAAACAGGATATATAAAAAATATATAATTAATTTAATAATTTATTTATTTTTATTTTTTTAAAATTTAATATATATTTTTACGATTTAGTTGTTCAGATCTTTAAGTATTATTTTTGTATTTATCATTAGATGCTTATTTAGTTTTTTTCTAATAAAACAATAAAAAAGATAAAGAAAATAAGGTAGATGGTATATCAATCAATGCTTGCAACTGGGTTGACGGAGATTGGGGACCGAGCCAAAACTTCTTATGGTCAGAGTCTGTCCCGTTCCAGTTCTTAATTTATCATGCGGCAAAATTCTTCAGTTTCAGCAGCTCGAGCACAATCGCAATTAGAAATCCTGCAATATCTAATAATCCCTCCAATCAAACACAAAATTAGTTTCAATTAAAATTTAAATTTGAGACTTTAAATTTTAAAAACAAATTCAGTACTATTGAGTTAAGCTTCGTTAAAAATATGTAAACTAAACAAAGAATATTAGTTAGTCTCCATAAAAGTTCCAAGGAGCTGGAGCCATTCCCGAAGCAAACACTTCCGAAATCAGCACTTACTTTCCAGCGTCTGGGTATTTGTAACCAACTAACGAGGAGCCACATGTATATTTATTCTCAAATTTGCACTTCTGGGGATGAACCACAGTCATCAGTTCACATTTATGTTTTTTTTTTTTTTTTCTGGTGAAAAGCACGTTCTTGTGCCTTGTAATTGGTCAAAGACTCAAAGATAAGGCGTCCAAATTTTGTGATGCTGGCTGGCCGCATGGTGGATCTGTTATTCAGTTGCATCAATTTGACGGAAAATAACGCAGCTGAAATGCTCCCTCCTTGCGCTTTGCTTCCATCAAAATTGTCGTGGAACGACATGCGCCATTAGCTTTTTTGAATGAACCATCTACGTTAGATAAAATTAAATAAAAAAAAAGTACACGGACCTAGATAATTTGTCACGTTCGATCCTTCAATTAGTCGCTGTTAATATATAAAAAGTAATGTTAAACAACCCGACTGAAACGTTCTGATTTTTTTCGAGTAGTTTACGTGACACTTTTTTTTTTTAACTTTAATTCTAACGGAGACCAAGTGGTAATCAGTTTTTTTTTTCACTTTAGAGTCGTGTCCTTGTCGGTAGGTAGAGCAAAATTTCGCCGGCAATCACACTAAAAATCTCTCTAGGTCCGATGACCCTGGGCTTTGATGATTTGGTTATTGGGTCGTTAAGGCATGCAACCAAGCGCATAAATCTGAGAAGTACGCCAATTATATTATTTGTGCAAATGTTGCATTTTATTTCCCAATCTCCAGAATGGGATTTTGGTTACTGACACGTCAAAGGATAAGGAATTCGAAGAGATCTTGAAGGAGATGTTTCTTGATCTTCTGGGTTCTTTAAACACAGAAGTGGAATTCATGAAAATGGAGTAAGAAGCAAACAAACAAACAAACCGACTAATTTTAATGTAGTCTAAGCCCCTTGAAGCACTCACCAACAAACAGAAAATTGCCCAGAAAAAACGTAGATATCAGCATGTAGCCGTGGCCTTCTTCGTTGGTTGTTTGGTTTCAAAAGTTGTCTAAACGGACAGACACCTCAAGTGGTTTTTTTTTTTTCTTTGTTGTAATTAACGATACACGTCATAAAATAATCGTTAATAGTTGGATGGACCGTTGCTGTAACGCCGCACTGGCAGGCGACGCAGTGTCGTGTGCGCACAACCTTCACATCTAATCAGTTATCTGTTGCTGACGTGTCTTTATCGTAGTCGCAGATATTTAGCCACTAAAATAATAATGAGTATAATAAATGAATTAAGACAAATTGAGTTTTAAGAAAAATTAACGAACTGAGATGAGTTATCATTTTTTTTTTATTGGAGTTTTTATGAATGAATCGTTTACCTTCATAATCTTAACAAAAATGTTTAAAATTATGAACATTTTTGTTATAAAATAGAATTAAATTGATAAAAAATTTTAATTTAATAAAACTAAAAAATTATAATATAAGTGTTTATTTTTTAATATATAATTATAAATATAAAAGGACAAGTTTATCTCATGTATGAGATACATGAAGAATCAATTTTATAAGATTTTATTCTTATTTTAACACAAAATTATTTCTGTAACTCTACTAAATATATTCAAATAACATATTAATAATGTTTTTAATAATTTAAAGAAAGCAACATAAATTGCTATATGATTAAAATTTAAAAAAAAATAAATTATTAAATATTATTACTATTTAATATTAAATTACATAAAATTTTAATTTTAAAATAAATTATTCACAAAAAAATTACCATTACTCAAATTTACTTATTTATTAAATAAATTTTAATATTACATTTAAAACAAATTTTTATCGAATTGGGTTACAGAAGTTTTAACTAACATATCCAACGCACAAGCTGGCTACCACGTGAGAAATCACCTACTCAAAACGGGCGAGTCATCGTATTATGTGCCAACGAACAAGTGTTTATTTTTTTGCGCATTCGTCTCTCTCTCTTTCTCTCACTCACTTGTGGTCAGACAATAACGTCTCATAAATGCACCAGATACTGCCACGTGTCAGGAACACTCCCGCGTTGTTACATCTATCCGTTAACCCTATTCTCTCTCTCTCTCTCTTTCTCTGTGTCTTCTCTGCAACGTCTTCTTGTTCTTGAAGAAGAGAAAGGAGAAGGCGAGGAAAAAAGGAAAAAAAAGGCGGAATTATTATTATTATTGAAAATTAAAAAGCTGAAAGAAAAAAATATAAAATAGAATAAAATGGGGAAGGTGTTCGTTGATTCGCCGGCGGTTGGGAAGACGGCATTTCAAGCCTCATCGCCGGCCGTTCATTGGAGAGGGTCCAGCGCCGCAGCAGCAGCAGCAGCTTCTATCGAAGCCGTTGATCTCGTGGACCAGAGTGCCGTAGCCAAGACACGTGGCACCAATTGGGAGGATGTGATTGGTTTGGAGGACCAGCAACGGCGCCAACTCCAGCGGCTGCAGGCCAAGGGCGTGCTGTGGAAGCACCCGGAGGGCGGCGGCGGCGGCGACAAGGACTCCTCCGCCTCGCAAAAATCGGTGGTTTTCAGGCTCTCGCACGGGGGCGAGGTGTCGCCGGACGGGAACTGCCTGTTCACGGCGTCCCGGAGGGCGATGATGGCGCGTGAGATGGACGCGCAGGAGCTAAGGAGGCGGACGGTGGCGCGGTTCTTGTCGGACATCGAATCCGCGAGCGACGAAGAGAAAGAAGCCATAGATGGAGCGATTGGGCATATGTACTCGCCAGATCTGAAGACCGGGTGGGGGATCCATGTGGTCCAAGAGGTAAAGCTCTTGGCCAAGAAGGAGGATCGCTTGGCTTTGGATTCCGCCATTGATGAGCTCGTCCAGCTCGGCATGCATAGGTAACCACCCGCGTCTTTTCTTGCTCTTCCATTTCATGGATCTGTGTGAGTTTGTTTCCACTTTTTGGAGGTTCTTGTTTTTTTTTTTTTTTTTTTTGGAAAAGATTTTCTGAAATTTAATATTTTAAAGAAAGATTGCATTCAGAAAGGATTTTAATCTCTTTGTCTCTCTCTCTCTTTCTTTCTATGCCCTTTTGTTCGTCTGCCGAGAAAAGCACTGGAAATATGGGAAAGATTCGTTCTTTAACTTGTTGGGATCTGTTACTGGTAGCAAGTTTTCCTCTTTTTGGGTTTATATTTTCCAATTTGTTTAAAAGATATGTGAAAAATTGGCGAAACTTCACAATCGAAATCCATTTTTTTTTTCACCCCTTTAGGTGTTCATTTCAACTGCATATGTTAATAAAAGTTAGTGATCCCTGCTTGTTATATCCTGATTGCTTTCTGTCATATTTGAGGCAAATCACACCATTATCCACGACACCCAATAGAATTTTGTTACGCTTTGAGCCATTTTCTTCCATTCACTGTGCCAGTGCAATTTTCAAATTAGTTGCCGGTCTTTGAAGGTCCTTTCTGGTTTATATACAGTTTGGGGACTTAACACTATTTATTGTGTTTGAAGGTTTTTTGATTGTGTTATTGCGAATCAGCATAATATTGCTGATTGTTGAAGATTTCAGGTACTTGTGTTTTTATTATTTACTTTTCTGATTTGAAGAGAATTGGCTGCGGAGTCTATTTACAAAGAGAGATGTATTCCAGTGAATGATGGCCCGAGCTGGGCCAAGTATATGTCGATCTCTGGTTCACCTGATGATGAATATGATATCATCTCTTTGCAATATACTGAGGAGGGTTTGTTATCTGTAGATGAGAATAGAAGAGGACATGCTGCGGCCTTTGGAGATGATATAGCCATTGAATGTCTTGCGACAGAGTTCAAGCGAGAGATATTTGTGGTAAGGATAAAATTCTTCTTATTTTGTATATAATATGAAGACTTATTTTGTCAAGAATATGAAAAATTTCTGAGGTTGTGCTTCATAATATTGATCCGTATTATATGGTTATCAATATGCTTCTGCAATTTTGTTTATAGTATATTGGATGTCATTAAGAGGGAATAGCAGATGGATGCCATCAAAGTTCATGCAAATGCAACTGGATTATTAGCATTTTGGTCTACTTTGAGTGATATATTTGTTAACCTCTGTCCTGCATTCTATTTGGGATATGCGCCCATGTGCTTGCAACCAAAAATATTTGGATGGGCACAGCAATTTTTGGATAGTCCCTCTGTTAGTCCGCACTCATGCTTCTTGTTCGTTGCAAACAAGCGCATCTCTAATAGAAATCCTTTCTGCTTAATTATGCTGAGAACTTTCCCATCCCAACTGTTCTGGGATCGGCTACTAGTTGGGCCGGTAACAGTGCATGGGTGTAAGTTTTGTGCAGAATAATAAAACTGAGGTCTTTAATACTAGCTTCTCTAACTGATGAAGGATTGTGCATACCATGAAAGTCTTTTTATTGTCATGCGAATGTCTGCACTACAAGTATTCTTTTTATGTTGACAAATTTCTACAGTACAGCTTAGCTATTCTGCTCAAACAACTACAGGTGCAAGCGCATGCCAAAAGTCTTTTTAATACTAGCTTCTCTAACTGATGAAGGATTCTGTGCATACCATGAAAGTCATTTTATTGTCATGCGAATGTCTACGCTACAAGTATTCTTTTTATGTTGACAAATTTCTACAGTTCAGCTTAGCTGTTCTGCTTAAACAACTACAGGTGCAAGCGCATGGATCTGATGCAATGGTTGATGAAGAAAATTGTGTTTTCTTCCTCCCACATCGTCCAAGGGGTGAAATTTGTGAACTGCCCTTCTTTCTGTTTATGAAAGGATCCGGTAAGTAATGGATTGTTATTACATTTTTAGTGATGTTTTATTGCACAACCTAATGTAAAGAGGAAAAGTGTAGGCTTCCCTATTTGGGAAGCAGGAAAATCACGCAAAAAATTGACCAGTTGGGAGCCCGTCTGGGTCCTACAATTTTAATGGCTCCATTAATTTTTGTGTTTCCTCCCCCATTCGGGAGCCATAGCATTGCTCGTGTACAAGTTAGTATTCAATTGCTCCCATTCAGCGGCTAACAAAGTTTTGTTTGCACCTGTTTTGCGCAGGCTGGTGTGGTGCTGGTGCCGACCATTATGAGCCCTTGATTGCCCATCCTTCTTCGCTCATCTCGCATGAGAAGGTTGCTTTAGTACTTTGAGGGCAGGGTTAATTTTGTGACGTAGAGGTTGAATAGAATTAGTAATACTTTAAATCCCCAACAATTTTGCAATGCATTGGTCCTATTTAGATCCTTTTCCGGAATAGAGGAGGATTCTCTGTGTGACACTCAATTTTTTTTCCTCTTTTTGTGGGTTAAGGTCATCTAGACTTGGCATCCTATTGATTGTAGTCTGCAGGTTTGCTGCCCCCATTTTGGCAACCCCTTGTAGTCTACTTAGCAAGCTTTGCCGGCTTTTGTTGTTGTTTTGAGTCCTCTCTCAGGGATGGTATTGGTTAGGTACTGTCTGAGCTTGTGTAGCATATTAAACTGGATTTAGTCCCTTCAATGAGAGACTTCAGAGTTGTATTTGGAAATTTCCAAATATATTTCATTACCATGTTGATGGTCTCAAACTTGCCGCATGGTAGTGTTTCTGTGCACAAAATGGGTGAATATTCTTTAACTACTTTTTGTTCGCGGAATTTGATGTTACATAGCAAGAGCTACAATAAAATACCATTTAACAGAGGTGTCAAAACATATCTCTCAGTTTGAATTTGAGTTGGGTTATTTTTGTGTCATTCAGAGATCGGGTGGGTTGATTTGTAGATTGCACGTCGTGGCGTGAAATTTTTATAAAAAATTCTGGAAATTTCAAAATTTTGACAAAAATTGTGAAAAATTTTTTAAAATAAAAATAATATCAATAAAGAATTCAATGAATATAAAAAAATCTAAAAATTTGAAATAAAATATGAAAATTCATAAAGATTTGAAAGTATTTAAAAATAATCTATATTCAAGATTTACAATAAAAATATTATGTTTTTTTGTTTTTGCATCTTAAAATTTATGGTGTAAATATCATAATCTTTAATTTTATATTTTATATATTTTTTTAAAGTGATCCAACGGATTAGTCGGGCCAACGTGACTCTAAATTAATATGGTCATTCGATTTCACATCATTTTTGGATTGGTACATTACGAATCGGGTTCACATCTTTTTTTTTTTTTTAGGCTTTCGAACCGATGTATAAGGTTGAATTATAAATTGACACTTGGTCAACATCAAAATTCATTTTCTGAAAAAAAAAAAGTTGTATGAAGCCTTGAGTGAAGATTGTCCGGTTGTCTAATGTCCATCGTCAAAACTGGCACGCTATACTGTAATTTCAGATCTTTTGAAGTAGTAGTTAAACGAGATTTAATTAAATAAAAATTATTTTTATTTTAATATAAAGATTTGATAATTGATATATACAGTAAATTTTTTTTTTTGTTAGTTAAAAAAAAAACTATAATCCCAGCAATTTAGTCATCACCGTCAACAAAACATTTTAATCACCTTCTAATTAACAAGTTAGCATCACTGATCCATCTTTTTTTAAAAAAAAAAGAATCAAAATTCTCTCTCCATTTTGTTGTATCTCTACTACCTCTAGAATTATTTATTTATTCATCAATTTTTCGTCTGCTGCTTCGTTTTCTATCTCTAAACGAAAAAAAAAAGAGAGAAAAAGACGAAGACAAAGACGGGAGGTTTTTAATTGTTATTTGGCCAGACAAAAGCAGCCTTTCGGAGGTCTGAAGGGCCCTAGCCCCGCTCGATGCTTCCGAAGAAGAAGTTTCTTTCATCTCCTTGAGGGTATTGATGCTTGCTTTATTCCTACTCAAATACGTTACCAATTTTTATTCATTCACTGCAAATTGAATAAGTAAATAAACTAACAAAGGGGGAAGAAGAGAGAGGAAGAAGAAGAAGAGGAAGAAGAAAGTGAGAAATGGCGAACCTTTCTTCTTCAACGCATTGTCGTTCATATTCATATTCAAATTGCTTGTTTTCCACGCCGTCGTTCAATGGGCAGAAGCATCAAAGTCACCTCACAAAGTTGTTATCTTCCATTCCAAAGCGGTCTCTGTTGGCCAAGGCTTCTATTCAATCTCAAAGAAGTTCCCACCCTAATGTGATTCTCATGCAAGATGGTCAGCTGCTCTTTGCCAATTTTCAATTTTAATTGGAGATTGTTCAATTTTCCAATTTTTTTTATTCTGTTTTTTTTTTTTTTTGGGAGTTTCTGCTTTGATGCGACTGCATATTATTTTTAGTAATTGACATGTTTGTTTTTCATTGATCTTTGGGAACTAGTAGAACCAGATGTCTTTGTAGCTTAGGTACATGTTTTTTCGACCTTTGAATTAGATGGGTGTTGGAAAGTTTTCAGCTTTAATCTTCCCACAAGGCGATGTTTAGATATTTCAGGGCTATGGATATTCTTAGATGTTTCTTTTGTTTTTTCTTCTTGTTTAAATGGCAATTTTCTGTAGGTGCAGTGGCCACCCCGGTGAACCCAGTAGGAAATGAAACTCCTTTTGAGAATCTGAAAGATGGGCTGTTGTCTTCGATTGTATCTACTAAAGAATCCGAAGAAGCAGCTGGGGTTGATATTAATGAAAATGAGTCCTCTGTCAGTATCACTGTTGTTGGAGCCTCTGGTGACCTTGCCAAGAAAAAGATATTTCCTGCACTTTTTGCCCTTTATTATGAGGGTTGTCTTCCCAAGGTTGAATATAATCATGCGTTTCCCATTCATTCACTTGATTTTTCTTTTTTATTTATTTTTCGTTTTTGCGTTATGTATGTTTAATTGTTAAATTACTTGCTTGCAGCACTTTACTGTGTTTGGTTATGCTCGGAGTAAGATGACAGATGCTGAGCTTAGAAACACGGTTAGCAAGACCCTTACTTGCAGAATTGATAAGAGGTGATTCCATCTCTATGTTTTGGCTGTGAGTGAAGGCTATAGACGTCAAGTTTGCGTGTAATTTACTTTTAGAGGGAGGGAGCAGGTTGGCTGTGCTTATCACTTAAGGAATGTTTTGAGTATTCTGTAACGTGATAGGTATTGCTGATTGTTGATTTCCAGGGAGAACTGTGGTGAGAAGATGGACCAGTTTCTCAAGCAATGTTTCTACCATTCTGGCCAGTACAATTCTGAGGACAGTTTTGCAGAACTAGATAAGAAGCTCAAAGAGCATGAGGTAATCACAGTTTTGCATGGTACTGTGATGGGTCTGAAATTACTTTTGGAATTAGATCAAATAATGATTCTTATCATTTTGGATAAACGTTAAATAGTGTTCCTGCTTCTTGGTATGATTTAATTGATGCAAGAGAGTGTTGCATTGGTTGTATGGAATTGTCAAAAATTCGCTGACATGATGCTTCTTTACTAATCTGCAATTTCCCACATTAAAGAGGCCAAGGTGTGCTGCATTGTCCGCTGGAATGGAGACTGTTGCATTCTTTTTTCCTTTACTTATTTGTATACTGGTGCACCTCCATAGTTTCTATATTTCTTTGGCATCCTTGCTACTAGTTACTTGTCCCAGGGTGATTGCTAGAGAACATAATTTCTTATTGTTTTTGTTCACCATTGTCAATGAACATGGTCTGCAACTTGAGAACTGAGCTCCATTTCATTGCAAAATGGCATTCTGATATGCAGGGTAGGAGAGTTTCCAATCGCCTCTTTTATCTATCAATCCCTCCAAATATATTTATTGATGCAGTAAGGTGTGCAAGCTCCAAGGCATCGTCTGGTAATGGCTGGACAAGGGTCATTGTTGAGAAACCCTTTGGCCGGGATTCAGAATCATCTGCTGCTTTGACAAAATCTCTTAAACAATACCTAAATGAAGATCAAATATTCAGGTGGAGCTTCTCGATCGAAAGGATCTTTAGCATGTGAAGTATCTGCATATCATAATCTGATCAGGTGAAATTCCTTTTTCAGAATAGACCACTATCTTGGAAAGGAGCTAGTAGAAAACCTATCAGTTCTCCGCTTCTCCAATCTTATTTTTGAACCTTTGTGGTCAAGACAATATATAAGGAACGTCCAGTTGATATTCTCTGAAGACTTTGGCACTGAAGGACGTGGAGGGTACTTTTGTTTCTGTCATGGGCATATAACTTTGGATTAACTTCTATGGCCTGTAATGAATTTTCTTATATTGGTCGAAATTAGGTACTTTGACAACTATGGGATAATAAGAGATATAATGCAGAACCATCTGCTTCAGATACTAGCCCTCTTTGCCATGGAAACCCCTGTCAGTTTGGATGCAGAAGATGTCAGAAACGAAAAGGTTTCTTTCCTTGCATTATACTGTTGGGAGAGTAGCCTGAAATGTAGATAATTTATGATGCTCTTTGTTCACAAGCTGAAAGGATGTCGATCTTGCTGGCTTGCAGGTCAAAGTTTTACGATCAATGAGGCCTATACGACTTGAAGACGTGGTTGTTGGGCAGTACAAGAGTCATTCAAAAGGAGGAGTTGCTTACCCAGCCTACACTGATGATAAGACTCTGCCAAAAGACAGCTTAACTCCAACATTTGCTGCAGCTGCCCTTTTCATAGACAATGCAAGATGGGATGGAGTGCCTTTTCTAATGAAAGCAGGCAAAGCATTACATACCAAGAGGTTTGTTAAATTATGTGTTGTGTAACGTACACTTGGATGGAATGGATTAGGCAATTTAACCCGTGGAATTTACTGTTTTCCTCAGGGCTGAGATCAGGGTACAGTTCAGGCATGTGCCTGGCAACT
This sequence comes from Carallia pectinifolia, assembly GCA_037832335.1. Taxonomy (NCBI): domain Eukaryota; kingdom Viridiplantae; phylum Streptophyta; class Magnoliopsida; order Malpighiales; family Rhizophoraceae; genus Carallia; species Carallia pectinifolia. The sequence goes on from CM075453.1 coordinate 21,778,388, forward strand.
TATATAATCGGAATATTGGAACAGATCTTGATCGAGCTACAAATGAACTTGTGATTCGAGTGCAACCAGATGAAGCTATCTATTTGAAAATTAATAACAAGGTCCCTGGACTAGGAATGCGATTGGACCGTAGTAATCTCAATCTTCACTATGCAGCAAGGTTAAAAAATAATTTTTCTTGAATATTACGCATGAAAAAGACACATGGCTTATGCATGCACATTTAATTCATTTCGCTTTTAGTGGCCACATTCCATTTTTTTTGTTCCATAGCTGTATTAGTTTGATTCTTTAGTCCAGTTGAAAAAATCTTATTGGTACTTAGTGATGTCTAAATATGTGTTAGATCACCAATTTTTAATCTTCCTGTGAAGGCGCCAATCAATCACTCTACAGTCAACTTATTGGTAGAAAATGAACAAATGGCAGCATGCTGGATTTCAGGGCTAGCTGTTTTCGTTTGATCACTTCAAAGAATGTTGTAATTCTAGTAATATTTTGCCTTTGATTTATATCCTCTGATTAAGTAATCTTTTTGTTTGCTTTTTTTACTCATATCTTCATTAAATTTGAATAACAAACATGTAAAGATGTCACTGAATTCGCACCAAACTTTCTTGGTATGCCTTTTCTAGATATTCAAATGAGATTCCAGATGCATATGAAAGGCTTCTGCTAGATGCCATGGAAGGTGAAAGGAGGTTGTTTATCAGGAGTGATGAACTGGATGCTGCTTGGTCACTCTTCACTCCTGTTCTGAAGGAGATTGAGGAGAAAAAGATTATTCCTGAGTACTACCCGTATGGTAGTCGGGGCCCTGTTGGGGCACACTACCTTGCAGCAAGATACAATGTCAGGTGGGGTGACCTTGGAATAGAGCAATAACACCTTTTGTCTTTAGGAATGCTTTTCAAGTTGCAACTGAAGTGGTTGGTTGCCAGGCGCTGAGCCATGATATCGGTGTGGTTAGATAGACAAACAGTTGTATTGTATACTAAGCTTGGAGGGGACTAGAACATGCAGCCATTGTGTGGGGAAGCAGAATTATTGAGGAGAAGAAGCTTTAGTTCAGTTTTTCACTCTCCAAGTCACATTTTCCTTTCCAGTTCGCTGTTGCTATCTTTCCTCTGAGCAGAAATAACTGAATTTCAGGCTGTAGTTTTGTTATTCTCATGTAGACCGTAGGCCCTGTCTATCCTTGAGCTAAAGAAAACTTTAAAATTTGCATTTAGGAGAAGGATATAGCATTGGGAACATGGAAAAATAAGTGAAAGGAATGTCAGCTTTCTGAGTAACATGATTTTATGCTCTTTGAAATCTCTATTTTGTTGAAGGAGTTTTGATGTAATAATAAAGATTATTACGTTATGAGCTAATAGTCACAGGATGGAGTCTTTAAGCAGTCTTTTTGTGAAAATTTGGGTAAGATTGCATCTATCTAATATTTTTCCGGATCTTGCATTAGGGTGTTCTGTACTGGAAAACTCCTTTTTCTTTTAGCTTTTAACTCATATGCGTTGCATGCATTTAACAAGTGAATCATAAAATTTATTTATTTTTTCCAAGTATGAAATAATAATGTATGATTTTTTTTCTTATTTAATAAATTTTACAAGTCTTGAGCTACAAAAAAGGACCTGCCGAGGCTTTGCTTTTATGGCCAGCATTTTAAAGGTTGGACGCTCCTTTATTTACTGGGCACTTGATCAAAAGATGTTAGTTTGTGCTTGGCCCATTCATGCTGGGTTCCGAGCCTCAAATTCTAAGGCCATCCTCAAAAAATAGCACAATTCTTCATATTCCAAAATGAGACTCTGAACATTGAGTTTAGCTCAGTTATATATATATATATATATAAGACGGTGAGTCTAATTCATACAATTTTTAATTTATCCTTACTATTAGGTTAACCATGTGAGTGATTGATACTTAGCCGAAGATTGTTTATGCATAAAAAAAATCTTACGAATATATTTATCGCATAAAAAGAATTATATCGTGCAGTAGCTCTATAAATATTTGTAGAACTAATCTTCTTTAGAACCCTTTTGCTTTCATGGTCATTGGTCCGTCCCAAAAAGCCAAAATGGAAGACAAGCGAATTCTGTTACACGGCGTCTGTCAGCTTCCGTGAGCTTTGACAATGATAACGCACGGTGGTCACAGCAGAACAAAGCCACTTGCCTTACCAAATTTTGAGGCAAATCGTGGGGTGTCTGTGGTTTTTGCGTCAGATACATGTCTTTTAGCTACGTCCATTGTTCTGCCTTGCGTGCGTGCTTGCCTCATCTTCCTGGCTGCCGACTTCACATCTATCCCTTTTAGTTGATATGGGGACAAAAATTGGTAATTTTACTTTGGTTTGAGAAGTTGTTTATTTCATGATCAAAGGTCTCTCACAGAATCAAAGCACAATAACGAAGACCCTTTTATAGCTTGGATGTCATCAGTTTGAATTACAGAACTATTTTACTACAAAAAGAAGTGTAAGATCGTATACATCTCACTTTTTTCCAAATATAAAAATTTTTGTGCACTAAGACATCATTTTAAGTTGTCAGATATGCTCACACGAAATAAGAACCGAACTGTCTCACAATGTTTTCAATCCAACTCGCACACCGCTTTTAATCCGCGAAACAACTCAAAAAGGAAAATTGAGCCAAAGATGGTTACATTTTTTGCAAATATTTGGGAGAGTGCTTAAGCGTACAATTAATGTGCTTGGAAACTATAGCTTTGGATAGGATGTTGGAGGAAGGGAAACGCTTACATTTGACATCCCAATAAAGAAAACATTGGTTATTATCCAAGGCTCGACCTGTATGCGAGAATTTAGGAAAATAATCGACAATAAAAGGATTAATTATGTAATCCAGAGTCTAATAACATCCGATCAGTCAAAAATATTTGGTAGCTGTTTAAACTTGCAAATCACTTTTAAGTGTGGTTGTTTTCATGTTCATCGTATTAACAGAAGATTATATTCTTCATAAGAAGAGGATAATTTAATTAATTCAAAGTCCAATGCCATCCAAACAATCAAGAACAAAAAAAGGGTTAAATCCAATCTTTGTTATCAAAGATTTTGTCACTAAATCCTCCCTCAATATTTGAAATTTACATATCTATTTTCAAATTATAAATAACGAGAGAAATAAGATTGATGTAAAAGAAAATGTTAGACAGCCGGAGAAAAATGAATAAGTAAGGGGAAAAGAGTGAGGTGGCATGTGAGTTCAGCACCTTTTTATTTTTATTTTTATATCTTTTAATTTATGATACGTATATATCTAAAATAAATGTACAAGAAAAATGATGAAAATGTATATATAATTATTAGAAAAGTCCTTACTTGCTTGTACAAATAATTTAAAAAGTCTTTATGTATACTCTTATTTAGTTGTGTGTAAATGTTAATTTTTTTTTTAAACGAAAAAAGAAATTGGCACGGATTCCGTGCCAGACTCAGGTTTATGATATCACATCATCCTATTTCCATCTTGTCAGGAAAAGTTATATTTTTGAAAAAAAAAGTCAAAAAATTTTTTTTTTAATATAATTTAAAATTTTATGTGTAATTAATTAAATTTTATATATAAAAAATAATAATTTTTTTTATTTTAATTGTACTTAAAATCGAAATAATTATAAATTAAATATAATCAATTACATTTAAATAATTTTTTAAATAATTTTTTATTTAAAAATATAACAGTACCTTTTTTTTTTTAACGCTTAAAACAGATCTTTATGTTAAAAGGATTGTCACTAATAAAGCACAATATGGCTTAAATAAATCTTCATTTGTTATTTCCTAGGTTACTTTTGACTGACAAAAGCTTAAATAGAATAGAACGACCAGCATCGACTTTAAGATTAGCGTCAACGACTCTATTAATAGAGTAAAGGAATTTTCCAAAGCGGCTGTGGAGAAATCGCCAAGATTATCGGGATGACTGTGTGGTAAATAACTAAATGCAAGTACAAAGCCTGGATTCCTGGACCCAAAAGCAACTATCATCGATTGAATTATTGTCCCCTTCGCAAATGGGAATGCGTAGGGTTTTCCTACAGCTAGCGATTTGAATGATAAAAAGCTTCAAAATGAAGTGAAATTAAAAAGCTTCAAAATGAAGTGAAACTGGGTGATACGTCAATGGCTAAATTCTTTTAAAAGGGGTTCTCCATACGTCTCCATCTTCAATTAAACAACATAAAATCTCACATCAACTAAAATATAAATACTTAATATGATTTTTATTATTTATGGAGTTTCTCGCTTATAAATTTAAATTTTTACGTATATATATAATTTTAAAGTGTTAATTGACATATTATTAAAGATTAATTTATTATATTCTTTAAGAGACAGTCTAATGATTAGAACTCAAGTCTCTATTATAGAGGTCTTGAGTTCAAATCTTAGGAAGGGAGTGGTGAGATTTATGAGAAGGGAAAGTTAGTCTTATTATCTAACTCACGATCCAATAAACCTTTAAATAGACAAAAAAAAAAAAATTAATGTACTCTCTTTTCTACACTTATTAGTTGACAGGTTGGTTCTAAAGTAGAAAAAGTAGTTAAAAATACATACCTCAATCGCTCAATCGGTTTTAACAGCATGAAATAAAGCAAAATTGCCAAAGTCGTTGGAATTAGTCAGTCACGATCTGAAAGAGAATTCATTTCATTTATTCAGTTTCATCAACGGAGCCCCAATACTAATGGACCTACTACATTTCTCATCGCTTGACATGATTTATAATGTATATAAATGTTTTGCTTTAAATTTGTAAGTAGATAGGAGATTTGGAGATGCCATCTTACAATATAAGATAAGTGGCACAAATGAAAAGCAAAGGCAAAGGGCACCAAAACATTAATCACACCTACCCATTATTATGACCACCAAGTTGCTGCTTTTTCTGCTTAAGAAAAGTCCATCCTCCAAACCAAGTTGAAATATATCGTTCAGCTTTTAAACTTCTGGGACACATGGGCAGCTAAGTGAAGATATATATAACAATAAATAGGGCCTTCTTTAGTTTTAAAAAATTTTAATGGCGTGCGCCGGGAAGCATTACATAATGTTGGATCGCACGGCTGGCACGCTATGGGTGGCCGTGTGCTCCCACAAAAGTTTTATGCTGTGATTGGATATTGAGAATTTGAGTAGAAAATAAATATAAAGGAAAATGAATAGAAAATAGTACAGTAATAATAATAGTATGATTAAAAAAAAATAATTATTAGAAAGTTGTGAGAAAAAAAATAAATAGTAATTTATGAGAGAAAAAGTAAAAGATAATTGTTTCGATTGATAGAAAATGAATAGAAAAAAAAATGAGTAGAAAATTTTAAAATTTTCTTTTCTTTTTCCTTTTCCTTAGAAAATACCCAAACATGGCCTTAAGGAATCAAAATCCTCCCGTTCTTAAGTTTAAAAACTCTATTATATTATGAATTATATAATAAAAGTCGTTAATTTGTAATTTAAACAGCATTGACAATATACTAATTATCACTCCTCTCCGATTAATTGGTTTAGGTCTATGAACACTAAAAAAAATGAGTTATACAATAAAAAATAATTTTTCCAATCACTTTTTTTTTTTTCATTTTCACATCACCTAAGGAAGGAAATATTGAACATGCATAGGGCAATAAATTTGGTTATAGGGCAATAAATTTGGTTATCACCATCCAATTTCAATATGTGTAAGAAGCTCCAAATATAGTTACTCTTTTGTAAATAAGAGCGAAATTTTATAAAGTAGTTCATAAGGTCGTTAAATATAACATTTTTAGAGTGCTAAAGTTTGATCTTTTATTGTTGTAACTAAGAATTCAACTATTTTATTACGGGACCACGCACCTATTGGCTGACATTTATATTTGTTACGAAATACAATTGAACTTTTCTTACAATAACTTTAAATTTATACATGAGTTATAACCAGGTCTTGTGAAAAATCACTATTGATTTTAACCAAAATTAGATCGGTCAACTACTTAAAGTTTACTCATTGAAAATAATGCTGCTTTCTTCAAGTTTCATTTTTCTCCCCCTCCTTTGTGTGCGTTTACATTATATTTTGCCTTCTGGTTTACGGCCACACGCTTTGGAAGGAAGAAAGCAGCTCTCTTTCGCTCTCTCTCTCTCTCTCTCTTTTTTGGTCTTGAGAAAGTTTTCGGGTAGGGGGTGCTCCAATCAGGCAATCCCAAGATTAGGAGGCGCGTAAGACTACTAAAAATTTATAGTTAGATTTAGACATTACACATTTATAAAGAATTATAACAGTAATTAGAAAGATTCAAACTCGAAATAAAACGCATCAAAAACTGAATTATTAACCGTTGAGCTCACTGTTGTAAACACTTTCTCTTTGTTACACTGACACAAAAAAAATATGCAACAAACTCAACTACATCTAATGAGATTAGCTCATCAAAGAAGATGGAACTGTGTGCATAATCCATAATTCATGATTGGCTCAAAAATTATAAAAAGAATTTGAGGGGTCTCTAACTCTGGCCTCTGCATTCATGATCCTAAGCAGTTGAACCGTATGTAACTCCTATATTCAGTGGACCCACATATTACTTATTTATCGTCCTCAATTAAACCCTTAGCATTGAACTAACTCTATATGTACTGTCCACTCCATTGGACCCATTAAAATTTGTATTTATCTTGAATTTTTCTCCTGCTACAGTGCTACTGCTTTGCTTGGGGGCCAAACAAGTGATCCACTAGCAAATCGCGTGACTCAATTGAGACTTGTGTGATTACAATAATTCTCAGAAATGGTCGAGTGCACACTAATTATAAGGTCTATTAATAAAAATATTTGAACTCTTAGGTTTAAGCATAATATTTAATTTTTAAACGTGTTGAATAATCTTCTGCAATAGACGCGTGATTGCAGTAATTGTCAAAGATAGAATCCCGGAGGATTGCAATGCTAACAAAGGGACGTTGAAGTAGGACAAGACACATCATTGTCGAAGACCAAAGTTCGTGGAAAACTGCAAATTTAAAGTGAAATTTAACTAAACTTGCCTTTTGGTCCTACAAAATGAATGTGTCTCCGTGATTTCATAAGTTGAATTCAGCCCTACAATTTTTATTCGTACAAGATATAATTCACAATAAATTACTTGCTAGTAACTTGAACCTTTAGAAATTTAAGCCTTACCAACCAAAATTGTGAGCAGATTTATCTTGCCTGTAAGGCTAATTCTTAGGATTTGGAAAAGGGAATTATTTTTTTATTTATTATTTACAAAGAAATTTAGGCATTAAAAGCGTTGCTTCAACTTCAAAAACCGTTGCCTTAACTACTTACTATAATCATTTTGTGCATATAGGACCAAAATCTACTTGTAAGCCTGAATGCCCTCCGGGACCAGGAAAATATCTTCAACGTCACTTACTGACAGTGTCAGTTGGATCTTCCATTTGAATTTATAATACAAAATATTTACTACAGTCACTTTTTATCTTTTCTTTTATAGACATCAATCACAAATCAACATATCAACACTTTTTAATGATATTTTTATAATATTTTTAATATTTAACTTTTTGACAACTAATCAACACTTACCACATAAATAACAATTATAAAAAAGAAATTAAAAATTTCTATTACTAACATTTCTCTATAAGACAAAGGGCTAAAATAGCATTCCATCAATGGCAAAATTTAGCAATTGCAAATTCCTATAATTTGATCAAGGACATAAAAAAATTATCACCATTTTGTTTTTTTAGTGTGAAAAGCAGTACATTTTCACTAAATAAATCAGAAGAAAATGTTTTTGTGCTAATTTTTTAGTGTTATGGTTGTTATCTTAAATAAAAGAAAATTAATAATATTTATAATAAAAAATAATAATTTTTAAATTTTATTTTAAAATTATCATTCTTATTATAAAAAATAATCTTATTATATTTATAATACTAATAAAAACGCAAAAAATCATGAGTGCTTATGACTCACACGCTACAAATTAGTCAAATTGAAAAAAAAAAAAAAAAAGAAAACCGGCTAAAGTTAAATTGTTTAGCAGCAGTAACTCCAAGTTAAAACTTAGTGATTCCAATTTTTGAACAGGAAGCCAAAAATGATGATCAATAATTTGAAAACACAAGAAAGTATATGCCTTTTGGGTGTCATCTTCTTTAATCAAAGAAGGCCTCTCACTTGCTCTCTCTCTCTCTCCTCTTTCCTTCCTCTGTTTCCATGGAACCCAAGGGCCCAAATCGTCAACTAAACGTGCCCACCTTCTTGAATCCTCCACAAAAAGCAAGCATGGCAGACAACCCCACCACCACCACAACCGCCAAGAGGCCTGCAGAGATCCAAGATTTTCAGATTACGATTGCAAACAAAGACGATAACAAGAAGCAATTAGCACCAAAAAGAAGTTCAAACAAAGATAGGCACAAGAAAGTGGATGGTAGAGGGAGAAGGATAAGGATGCCAGCTCTGTGTGCGGCCAGGATTTTTCAGTTGACAAGGGAATTGGGTCATAAATCTGATGGTGAAACAATTCAGTGGCTGTTGCAGCAAGCAGAACCATCTATTATTGCTGCAACTGGTACTGGGACTATGCCTGCTTCCGCTATGGCTCCTGCAGGGGCCTCTGTTTCTGAACAGGGGAACTCTGTTCCAGCTGGTTTGCATACAAAGATGGAAGTGCTGGGGCCAAATATTGGGTCCAGAGACAGGACCAACTGGACAATGATGTCTGGTAGTAGTCTGGGAAGATCTAATGTTCCGGTCGCCGCGGCGTGGCCCTCTTTAGGCGGAATTGGGTCAGGCTTTGCTTCCAATTCTGGTCAGTCAACATCGAATTTTGGACACGAAAGCGCGAATGCTATGTCAAAGTTTGGGTTCCACGGGGTTGAATTCCCAAATATTAACATGGGTTTAATGAGTTTTTACTCAATGTTTAGTGGGGCTAACCAGCAAGTTCCTGGCTTGGAGCTTGGACTTTCACAAGAAGGCCATACTGGGATGTTGAATTCTCAAGCTTTGAGTCATTTTTACCAGCAGATGGGGCAGGGCCGCGATGCTGTAATCTCTTTGAATCAGCAACACCACGAGCACCCTCCTGATAAGGATGATTCTCAAGGATCAGAACAGTAGGAAATTGAGATCAGGACGTTGAAGATCTTAGCAGTTTCGCATAATTTGTGGTTTTGGTGGACAAGAAGTGAGTGCAAAGGCTTGGAAAATTCAACACTTGCATTGACTTCCAGCAACAGCTCTTAATTCTTATCTTGGCCAGCATTTTCCTCCACATCTCAAATACAGGTGCTTTTGCTGTCTCCATTTTTTTTGTTTTTCTCTTTTTAGCTTTATCCATGGAAGCTCTAGTTTCAAAGTGTTGATGACAATACATCCTCAATGGCCGCTTGCAGGAAAATACTTGGACAGAGAGCTTGGTTTTGAAGACTTGCATATGAGTTTTGTTTAATATGCATACATATATCTTCTTTTTTTTTTTTTTGCGGGAGTGTTTTTCCATAAATGTTTGCATCGTTAGGAATGTTTCTATCCGAATCAATCAATGGTCTGTCTTGGAAGATGAGTTCTTTTAGAATTATATGCCACAAAGTAATGGAATATTGATCTTTCTAACTTGCGGAATCTTGCTTAATCAAGTTCTTCGCTATCTTGGAAAGCTTATGGCTTTTTTTTTTTTTTAAAAAAAATTGCTTAATTAAGCGCATTTTCTTGTATATTTTTGACTCATTAATGGATATGTTAGGTTCTCTGTGCATGAGATTTTTCTTGTTGTCCCGCGCAGGCTTTCAACTGACTGCCATTATTGCACTGGTTCGCAAGTGCCGGCAAATCACTCTAAAGCTGATGGATAAAAATTCCTCTGGTAGCTTATATAAATGCAACATTTACTCATACCATAAGAATGGGATATTAATTGCACAAGCATATCTTGACTTCAGCATGTGAAAATTCCCGGACTTTCTTCTGTGATGTTCAGGATTTTCTGTGGATTTTTGTTTAAAGTGAGTAGATTAAGTAAGCATTTTCAACATTGAGGGAGTTGCAACTCTTCTCCTGACCACTTAGTATGGGGATGAGGATTTTCGTTGATCAGTCAAGTTCTGAAGTGGAGACTTGGGCTGATCTCGAGAACTAGGTAGTGGGTTCAGTTTTGGAGAGAATTTGGGGATACTGGCCCCAGCCCAGAAGGGAGGTTTGGGTGGCGTGACTTGCAACATGAGGAGACTAAGAGGTGTCAGGCAAATCCCTGATATTAGTACTTTGATACTTAAATAGTACTTTGATACTTAAATTAGTACCGGGGCTAAAGGGTGATGTAATTAATGGGTAATAAATGCATACCTTAAGATTTTTGCTCTAATGAATATTTATAATTAAGTACATATGCTAACGTTATCGTTGTTAAGTATTCTTGAGGTGTTCTCCTAAAAAGGGATATTCAGCCCTAATAGCCTAGTCTTTGGGCCTGATGAAAGTTGTTCTGGGATTTCCCCAAACATTTGTACAATGAGGCGTCCTTTTGGCAAGTTGCAGCCAGCATCGTGGTCACAACTCCTGACTGGTACAACTAGAGGTCATACAAGGAAAATTTCACAGCTTGCGGCCAAACATTCAGACGGCAATCAAATTAATATCTGCAAATCAAGACCATGCCTGAATTAAATCTCAACATTTCATGGAAGATAATAATAAATTGCCGCGCGCACGCACGATATATAGCACATCAAAGAAGTTTCGAAAGCAGCTCTATGATGGAATGGAACAAAAGTCTGCCTTTTGTCGCTGCTTCCAAAGGCCTATGCTATGAGGCAGACCTTCTGTTCTCCTTTTATAGCATCTCAATATGCTACGCCATCGCCGTGGCCGAGATTCAACCTTGTGCTCATCCATTTCAATGCAATGATCTCAGTGGGTTGACTTATCTTGTGGGAATGATTTCATTCTGCAGGACAAGTGACTTCAAGTTCTAAGAACTCGCCCTAAAAATCAGCAGCATTAGGCTTAGCTACTTAAGGCTACCAAGCTGAAATTTCCAACCGAATTTCTTTTTCCTGTCTCATCCCCCTTTCATTTGCAATTGATTCTTCATTCACATGTTTTTGTCCTTGCTGCGGAATTTACTTGTCAGTGATGCACCGGTAGCTTGCAAGAAAATTGGCAGCCTACAGCGTTAGCCCGAATTATGGGCCAAATCAAAACCGAGCTGGTCATACTAATGAATTTTAGCTCACAGTCATTAAAGTTGTTTCTACCACTTAAGTCTAGAGTTTGACTCTCAGTGAGAATTAATTCAGAAGTTGCAGAATGTTTACACCGAGTCGACCAAATTAATATTCTAGCATTTGTATTGAAAGTGACAGCGATTCCACATCATTACCAACCTGTTCCATAAAAGTACCTGCAAACTCAGCAATGAGAAAAGAGTCACTGGAATGGAGGCTGGTAATGATGCCCACGTCTCCAGCTCAAAATGGAAATGAATTAATTTGCATTGCCCACCATGCTTGCGTAGGCGTAAATTGAAGCCTTACCTTATTTTGGGCCGACCAACCTCGTGGAAAATTGCATTGTTGGCTCATAATTTTGCCATGTTCATGATGCATCAGCACAGCCCTACATTTCTTTCTGGTTTTTGGCTGTCAATTCCATCTTCTTTTGATCGCTTGTTTCAATCTATACCGCTAACTTAAAAATTTTGAAGTCTAAAACATTAATTAATTTAACTGCTTAAAAATTACCTTCCCCACAATCTGATATAACCATCTTTTTTAGTTCAAGGGCTTGTGTGTTTATTTTAAGCCACTTAATAAGAGAATTTGTGAGGCTAAACGTAGGATTAAACCCTAAAGGATCACACATGATCTTATGACATTTATTGGACAGTTCAGAATTTACTCTCTTGAGTGTTCAGTGTAGATTGTTTGATTCGTTTTGTAAAGAAACAACATAATTTTCTTTAATTAGTTTGTAAGATACTATCTTTATTTTTCTGATTTAATTTAGAGAGAGAGAGAGAGAGAGAGAGAGAGAGAATTTGTATGTCCTCTTAACTAGATAAACCTAAGAACCAAACACTTTGCCGATGTACCAATAATAAAAGCCAAATTAGATGATTGGTTGGACTATTCCATTAAATTTTATGACGTCTCGTTACACATTAAATAACAGACGAAGAATAATTACAATGTAACTGCCTAATTTTTTTTGCAATCAAACGATTACTGTTTACAATATAAAATTAATAAAAAATACAAATATTTATTGTCTGATTACACAAATCAATCTATTAATTACACTAAAACTATTCTCTACTTCAAATTTTTCGGTTCTGTATATATTTTTTCGTTTTACGGCTGATAAGTATCATTTTAAATTCTTAGAACACATTTCAGAGAACCGTTGACTAAAATGTGTTCTGAGATTAGAATTGCAAAATCTCGCTTTTGGTTTATCATTGCTTCAACATATCTCGTCACTTGACCCACACATCTTTCACAAAACGATCTAGTCTTGTTACTGATGATGCCGCAATAAGCGAAGCTAAAAAGATTGATTATGACTACAATTTTGCAGCATAAAAAGATTGAATATTTACCTTAATTTCCATTTGCCTTGGCTCCGGTGATTTAACATTTGGACATGAGACGAGGTAAAAGATCGAACTCCCATACCTCCCATATTAAGTAAAACTATTTGGGGTGCTACCGTGCACGTTCCACTATTCCATGTTGGTGTGCAAGAATCTACAAGTTTTTCCTCCCCACTAACAACAGAAATCTACAAAAGGATTCAACATAATTCCACCTTGAATATATATGAACCCTAAAAAATTGTTAAATGAAATGGAATTGGAAACACTTGGTTAAAGTGGTTTATCAAAAAAAAAAAAAAAAAAACACTTGGTTAAAGTGTTTCCAATTTATTGCAACAAATGTCAGTGTCACACACTAGTGGTCAGGCAACAATATGGTTATGGGTGCTTGGACCACCTAGAGAATATTTTGGGAGGAAGAAAACATTATAGGTTGATTGTGACTTGTGACGTTATTTTAAAGCTTACTTTTTCTGTTTGTTCGATGAAAGTAATGCCCACACAGACCCAAAGTCTCAAACTACCGACTAGTCGTGTGCAATATGTGTGCATGACATTCTTTGCGCATGAATCTTACTTGGGATTTGATGTACGACAATTTGATGCGACGCTGAAACAACGGGTGACCTTTAGCCCAATGGATTGGGCCCTTAAATAAGTGAAATGAGGGCCTTTTAGGGCCTTTTGTGTTTGTAGTTGGAATTAGAGTGGCTCTTTTTATTTTTTTTGTCAAAAAAAGTAGGAAGATATTGATAATGTCTTATAATTTTGTCAAAGAGTATTATCTCTACTCTTATAGTAATTTTTAAATTATCTGAATAGTTACAGTATAGTACAGCGTTATAAAAAAGAAAAATATATTTAATTCCATTAAACACTTTAATAACTTTCAAATCTAAAACTTTTAATTTGATAACATTTAATACTTACCACTAAATCACAATAATTAGTAGTAGAGTGGCTCTTTTAAGGTATGAGATTTGTCTCAGAAACATGAAATGCATGCTTCATTGCAATACACAAAAAGTTTAAATTATTGTTCATTTTGCACATACTTTTTTTTTTTAATGTAATTGTAACCACTCTTTTTAAAACGTAAAAAGAGTGGCTTCTTTTTATTCTATGGCTATTGTTTTTGGAAGAATGGGTCGAGCCCAGCCCTCACTTTCCTATTGGTGCGGCTTTTTTACCGCAGTACAACCAAATATGTATTTTTCAATTCCTTATTTTCCTATTTCAACTACACTCAGTCTTTTTTTTTTTTTTTTGGGTCCACACCAATACTTATGTTATATTTGCAAATTTTTCTATATGCTGGCCTTTTATTTTCCAAAAAAAATCTAGATAGCCTCGCTTAGTAAGCCACACGTGCATGCACCTGTGATTTAGTAAATTTCAATTCAATGTGCCTTAAAAGCAGGGCGAGAAATGACAAAGTGTGCATGGGCAAGGGCCCATGTGCATTTATATCCTGACTCTCGAGCATGCTACTACGTAGTCATACATTTTTTTTTTTTTTTTTTTATGACTGAAGGAAAAATAAAAAAAATAAAAGAAAATCAACTAACAAACAAAATACAACAATCTAGTCACTTCTAAGACAATTATTTCTATTATATCACTCATGAGAATCTTTTTAATGTATGGCGGAAGAGATTCCAAAAATATACATTGGCTAGTAAATGATGCACCCTAACTTCACTAAGTAATTTATATAAAAATTATTTTTACAGAGCATGTCTTAAAGTCAACATCACTATAGGTTTTTTATCCAAGCTAGGCAGTCCACAATGAGAGGACAGTACATATCCACCTCCCAGTCGTGCCTTTTTTTTTTGTCACGAGATGAGAGGAAGTCCCTTCTATAAAGACCAGACATTTTCTACTTTAGAGACACTATTTTTGTGGGAGATTGGGGGGATCAATTATTAGACCCAATATTTTTCCTTTGTTTTGGGAGTTGGGAGACCATTCAATTACAAAAGATTAATTTATTATGGATATTTCTAAAAAACTATTTCTTTCAGATACATTTTTTTTAGCAATAATTTACAAAAATAATATCTTTTTGTTAGAAAGCGGCCGATCACCAATTTTTGCACATGTAACACGGCGAACCCATGCTTTAAATGGATTCATGCGCAAGGAAAAAGCCAACCACCGGAGAGGGGGGGGGGGGCCCTTACTCGGTGGCCTTGTTGCTTTTGTATTTTGACGATGCGGACATCGTCTCCCGGTTCCTTAAGTGTGCTTTGTGTTATAGCACAATTAGGCTCTTATAAGTCATATAACTTAACTAATTATGTGAATTGTGAGTAAAATTTTATTTTATCAATCTCAAAATGGCGCCTACAATTAACTGAGAAGCACACATTTTAATTATATCTATTGAGTATGTAGATAATAGACTAAAACATCACATACTTATATAATATGCTATATTTATTCTTAGTTAAATGCCGAAACTATATCAAATAAGACTCGACTTATTATGAATTCCATTTAAATAATGAATCCTAATCTAATCTAGATTAAGTTCATTACTTTGCAGCTTGCAATATCATGCCCTTCTTTGAGGTAAAGGTAAAACATCATAATACGTCCCGATTGTACATTCAACAGAGTGTGTCATTTGTTTAACAGTATAATTCTTTGAATAATTTTTGGAGCCTAGTGATATTTAACTAATCAAATTTAGTTTGGTTGGCCTTAAGAACAAAATTATCGAAGAAACAATAAAGGTTAAAATCTCTTCCCTCAAATTAATCTCAGAATATATGAAATTTAACTCAGCTCCAAAAAAAGAAAAAATCTTTTGAAAAATCTAGTGAATTTAAGATTTTCCCTTTTCTATCATTCCATCTTTTCATAAATTTAAATTGGAAATAAAAAATTCAATCTTTTTTTTAGCAACGAAAACAAGATTGAATTTTTTATTTCCAATTTAATCTTACTTATCGTTCAATTATTTTTTTTTTGCCTTTTCAATTCTTCACAAGACTATGAAATAATAGTTTTTTTTTGTCCACTAAGTGACTTATTGGACCATAAGCACTTCTCATAAATTTCACATCTTTATTCAATATCTTTATAATAAATATTTAAATTCTAATCATTAAAATGTAATTGAACGTAATAAAATTTATTTCAAAAAAACATTTAAGTTGTCAAGAATCTAAATACCTATATTATGTATCTCCAACTTGAGTGATAAGATATTTTTTAAACTGAAGTCTGAAGTGCAAATTTACGTACCACTGACTACCTTAACTGAGAAAGAAAAAAGAAAAAAGAAAAATAGAGTGGCATAACATTGCGTAAAAGCTGTTGACTGGTCCAAGCAAATTGGAACCAACCGAAAATCCGCAGGAAAATAGCAGATTGTCAAAATAAATAAACAAATAAATAAATAAATATGACAACGATAGCCTAACGCCAGTAGTTCATTTCATGCCTGTGGTAATGCCCAAAATCGCCTGGACAACCGAACCATACAATCAAACTCTGATCCGTATAGGCATACATGTGCCTTGGCTGCAGTATTTGGGGGTATGGCAACTGGCAAGTGGCTATTAATTAAATTTTTTGAACACATGATTCTGGATCTGGTGTGTTTTTCAATAGTTCCCAAGTCCCATGCTTTGTTTGTTTTTCGTGTATGTTACATATATAAGATGTTATGTATGACTGAGATAGGAGGTGCATAATTACAACCAACAATGATAATTACAAATATAAAATAATAGTATTGCTCCGTCTGCATATGTTCCATGTCAAGAGAAACTCTATTTATGTAATAAATCCCTTAAAAGAATGAGATATTCTATGACTTCCGACTTATCTGTATAACCACCAACGTATGGTGAAATTGGACAACTGGGAGGTGATTTGCCTTCTCAAATCTTTTTTTTTTCTTTTTTTTTTAACAACAATTTGGATTCCCAGAGCAGGAAATTAAGAGTAGCCTGGTTTTACATAAATGCCATGCATGATAGAACTATCGTAACTTACTTTCATGAGGTGAGGTGAGAAAAATATATTAATTTTCTTTTTGTAATTGTAAGTAGCCATACGAATATAATAATAGAAAAGTATGGTATACCAAGAGTGGTGCACTGCACTTACGCACATTTAATATAATCATATTTTAAAGAAAAATTTCATGCCATATCAACTTAGTGAAATCCACCAAAGTGTAAGTTTAGTTTTTGTTAAATAAACAAGAGACGAAACAATAAAATATTGATGTCACGATCAGCTCGTTACTCCATTTGGTGCAAATGTGCGTGTCTGTAGGGGAAAAGTAGGTAGAGAGGAAGAGAGAGACGTGAAAGAGACTGAAAATTTTTGTTTACAATCAATTCGTTTATTTATATAATAATATATTGAATTATTATAATAAAATTTAAAAATATTTTCTATCTATTTTTTTATTACAGGAATTTAGTGTCTCGTTATATAAAGAAAATACTTAATTGCACAAAAAAAATTTTAATCTATTTCGTATCTTATTTTTCTTGTTTACATAACGGGACTCGTATAATAAAGACACGAGAGATGACCGATAAATATTAGAGAGTTAAAATAGAGAGATAGGGCTCCCCTACAGCATAGCAGACACCCTCTACATATGGAAAGTAAGTAAAAGATTTGTCAACGAGGTTCCCTTCTAGCCCAAATGAACAGAATGCCCAAAAGCTCACAAATTCCAATTAGATATCAAAAGCACAAAGTTCTCCCAGTCTGGGGTTCCTGTAAAAGAGCACAGCAATTCCTGTTACTAGATTCTCATTTAATGTTGATATGTACGAAGATGGCAATTTGCACCCGAAAAAGGATATGTATTTATTTAATTTTAAATTTTTAAATTTTTTTTATTTAAATCTTAAATTTTTTTAAATTTTATTTTAATTTTAAATTTTTTAATTTTACTCTAAATTAGTCTTTCTGTTAGTTAAATTGTTAAAAATTACTGTTGACTAATGAAAAATTTTTTAAAAAGGTAAAATATATTATTTAATTTTTTTTATTAAATACTTGTATTTTACTTTTAAATAATAACAGATTTTGAGTTTTTTTATTTTTTTTTATTTTTTTAAGATTACACAACGTATTTCTGTTAACTGTTGAATTAAAATAATGTATTTTACCTTTTTATAAAAATTTCTGTTAGTCAACAATAATTTTTAACGGTTTGACTAACGGAAAGACTGATTTATAGTAAAATCAGAAGGTTTAGCACTGAAATAAAATTTTAAAAAAGTTTAAAATTTAAATAAAAAAATATAAAAATTTAGAATTAAATAAATGTATATCTCGCCTAAAAATGGCTAAGTTCCTTATTTTTTGCTACATTCACGGGCAAAAAATTTAGTTTGGGACATTAGAGAGCTGGGAGAGGTTTATTTAAGAAACGATTATTATACCTAAGAAAACAAAATCGTCTTATGTATGTGGTTCTGCACTATCCGACCAAAAAAAGATTGTCTTCGATTTTTTTTTTTTTAAGCTAACAAATCATGAAACCAATTTTTTTATTTGAGTAGTATTATTCATCCCTACTAAATATCATAATTAGATGTCTCAAATATACTTACAAAGAAAGATATGAAATTGAAGAAAAAAAATGAAAGAATCTTATTAAATACAATTTTTCCTGATTTAATTTTATTTTTTTTAATGTATTTGGTACAATTCATAATATCAATTTGAGATGGAATTGTATTAAATAAAACATAGTAATGCTATTTTGCCCAAAATGTAATGACGCGAAATGGATGAAAATCACTGATCCTCTTCCATGACATACACAAGATCAAAGACTCCAATTCGTATACTTTCGGGTATTTTCATTTTTGGCTAATTCAGCATAATTCATGGTGTTCTATGAGTGTGTAATGCTTGCTAAAACTAGACCCGGAGGAGCGTGAGAACATGAACGAACAAACAAAAACATTGAAACGCCTTGTGAGGCACAAACACGAAAAGAATCCAATATTTGGACAAAGAGGCCATATATTGCAATAAATATTATATAATATAATGTGCAACGAAATATAAAAAATACTTTTTAATAAATGGTTGTATATCACATTGCGCTTGTTACATATTTTATTATTATCGTTCATATCATGTGTTTTAGACGAAAAAATTTTAAGTTTAGAAAAACTATATATTTTCTAATGTTTTAGCCCATATGCCAATTCAGCTATGTTCGCGTCTCCGACGAACAACACTTTCCGATGAACGGAGCCACGGAGGGAAGACCAAAGGTTAGGAAAGGGAAAAGATGGTGGGGTCCATGTCAGCATCCACAAGCCCGGATGACAAACGCCTCCGCACACGCACACACTCTCTCTCTCCTCTCTTTATTTTTGCTTTTAGTTTGATTTAAAAAAAAAAAAGAATAAAAGAGAAAAAAAATATACCATAATTTTTTTATCCTTGTATTTATTTTGGATTTGGCCGGTGGGCGTTTGTTAACGTAGTGTTGTGTCCCCTCCAGGACTCTTCGTCCAGCTCAGAAGCCACCGCTGGCCACCACCCAACTGACACACCAACACAAACACCACATAACATAACACAACACAGAAACAACAACAACCAAATTCAGAATCATGCAAAGAAACTGCAGGAAAATACCATAAACAGAACTGTTTCTGATCCATTTCTCTCCTTTTCCCTTTCCCAGAACTCTGCCTTGCCTTCAATTCTCTCTGCTTTCTTTTTTTCTTTTTTTTTTTCCTTATAGAAATGGATTACTGGGGCCCTTCTTTCGCCATGGATGATGAGTTTGAAAAGCTCGTGACTCGAATGAACCCACCCAGGTATTCGTTTCTTGGTTGGTTCTTGCTTTTTGATTGGTCTTTCTGCTCAAAGTTGTTATCTTTGTTCTTTTTTCCGGATGAATTGATGTGGGGTTTTTCCTGAAATTCAGTTTTCGAGTTGAAAAGCCTGGAACTTGATGTTGTTTCTTTTTCCATGTTTAATTTGCAGGGTTACAGTTGATAATGCATCCAGCATTAAAGCCACTTTGATTAAGGTGTTTGATTATATCATTTGGATATTTTAGGCCAATTCTGCAAGAAATTGATGATTTCACCATCTAACACTTCCATATTATTATTCTGATAAAACTTTTTATTATTTTCTTTTCAGGTTGACAGTGCAAATAAACATGGTAGTTTGTTGGAAGTTGTTCAGGTTTTAACAGATTTGGATCTTATGATTAGACGAGCTTATATTTCTTCAGATGGGGAATGGTTCATGGATGGTTAGATTCTGGTCTTTTCTCTGCTTTTTATTTTGAACTCTTGGGCCTCCTTGGCTATTAAATTCTGTGCTGTTGTTGATAATCTTGTTCTCATTGGTTGTTTGCAGTATTTCATGTTACGGATCAGCAAGGGAACAAGCTATCCGAAGATGATGTGGCTGAAAGAATTCAACAGGTAAATCTGCAACTTCTGGCGTCAATTATTGGTTTGGCAGAAGATATCTAGAAAGAAGTTATTGATTTTTGAGGACTGGCGTGTTTTAAAGCTTCCTAGTTCTGCTTTTTGTCCCTATACATTTGAAGGAATCAAGGCTTGATGTTATGCACAATTTTCCCATTAAATCCTGATATTCATTGCTGAAGATGTTTTATTTCCAACATGCCTGCAATGAAATTCTTATGGGAAAAAATGGTTCAAAGAGCACTGGTTAAGTGTAAATGTAATGGAAAGAACACTATACAGAAAATTGTGCATGATGTCTCTCCGTAATTGGGCGGTACATCCGAATGTTATAAAATGGAGACCAGACAAACATGAAACGGCAGTTGGTTTTTGCTCTTATTATGAGTGTTCAGTAACATTGTATTTTACGGGCAAGTGAGTTCCGAGATATTCTGATTAGTTGCTTTTTATGTCACAGTCACTGGGAACAAGAGGATGTAGCTTCCGGTCCTTGAGACGGACAGTGGGTGTTCAAGCTGCTGCAGAACACACAACTATCGAATTGACTGGAAGAGACCGGCCAGGCTTACTTTCGGAGGTTTTTGCTGTTCTTGCTGACCACAAATGTAACGTGGTTGCTGCAGAAGTCTGGACCCACAATTCAAGAATGGCATCTGTTGTTTACATCACTGATGAGGCTACCGGTTTGCCAATTGATGATCCTGAGTGGCTTGCTATGATCAAACAGCTTCTCCTGTATGTCCTGAAGGGAGATAGAGATAAACGAAGCGCCAATACAGCTGTTTCTGTGGGCTCTACTCATAAGGCAAGGAGATTGCATCAGATGATGTATGCTGATCGTGATTATGATATAAATGGTGAAGATTGTGGGTCTGCAAGTGAAAGGCGAAACCCCCTTGTAACAGTGGAAAATTGTGTTGATAAGGGATATACCGTTGTGAACTTGAGGTGTCGAGACCGGCCCAAACTACTCTTCGATACAGTGTGTACGTTGACAGATATGCAATATGTTGTGTATCATGCTACTATCATAGCCGAAGGACCAGAGGCCTACCAGGTTGACTTTAACTCTTTTACGATGCATTTTGTTCATATCTGATCGATTATGCATTGTATTTACTGAGTTGAACTATGCCATTAACAGTCATTACATTCCCAATATGTCTTAACAAATTCTAATGGGTGGTCTGCCTATTCTTTTCTGGTGAGTAGGAATATTATATCAGGCACATGGATGGATACCCTGTCAGTTCTGAAGCTGAGCAACAGAGGGTGATTCAGTGCTTGGAGGCTGCTATTAGAAGGAGAAGTTCAGAGGTGGAAACAAGGGCTGAGTTTCGTCCTGACGCTAGTTCCTTACGTGTTCCATCCCTTGGCTGATGCTTTGGGTTGTTGTTGTATTGTTTTAATGCAGGGTATAAAGCTGGAACTTTGTAGTGAAGACAGGGTTGGCCTATTGTCAGACGTGACTCGCATTTTCAGGGAAAATGGTCTTTCGGTGACTCGAGCTGAGGTTACAACTAGGGGCTCTCAAGCTGTGAATGTGTTCTATGTGACTGACGCATCAGGACATCAAGTGAAAAGCGCAACAATTGAAGCAGTTAGAAAGGAAATTGGCCTAAGCGTACTTCATGTCAAGGATGAAGATTATTCAAAGTGTCAACCTCAAGAACGTGGGAGATTCTCGTTTGGTAATCTTTTCCGAACGAGGTCAGAGAAATTCCTTTACAACTTGGGTTTAATAAAATCCTGTTCTTGAGCGATTTGTCAATCCGAAAGGAGGTCTAGTCATCATCTGTATATGTTAGTTCAGTTTGTCTTGGTGGCATAGAGTTTTCCTGAGAGCTTCAGGTCAATCCATCTGTTGATCTGGCCTTGAATTCTAAATCAAACTTGTGAAGCTTCTTGTAAATACATTTTCCCAGCCTCTCTGGCCCCAAGAAATTCAACATTTGTACATATATATATATACATATCAGTGTTCCGTTGGTAAAATTCCATTAGGTTGGTTTGCTTGGGAAAAGGCTTGGATAGCATTTTGGATTCAATTATTTGTGTAATGGCAGGAGGATTACTCCGGAGCGTCTTGAAAGTAAATCACAATGCTCTCTGGGAGCCTTTTCAAATCTGAGCATGGTTCAAATAAACCGTAAATTCGTGGGCTTGGTTCAAATAATACACAAATTTATGGGTTTGACACTATATATCCACCCAAAATTTTAAGATATTAGATTAGTGTGTATTTTCCACTTATAAAATTACTTACTTTTTCATATGATTTCTAATGTGAGATACCTTTGATTTGGAAAATGGGATCTTAGGTGTGGTTGTCTTACCTACCAATGATTGTTATAGTATATTAGGTCGTTATATTGAATCTGTGGAGGAACATATTTCTTAGTATTAAGTAAGGGTTATTAATCACTTTCAAAATTGTGCGAAATTAAACGAATTTGTATTTTTGAATAATCATACACATCCATACTTAAATCCTCAACATAACGTTAGTTGTCTTGTTGGGCTTACTAGTAGAGCTGGTCATGGACTATACCTGTTCATAGGATTGAAGATTCTTCCATGACAAATAATTAAAGAATTGTGACACAGAATCTTCTCCAAAATCTTAACAACGGGTAAGGTGCGTTAAAATTCTTCCTGGGAATGATGTTTTAGATGTACTTTCGGCCATTAGGACTATAAAATTGGAATTGATGATATGCAATGTGACAAACGAGGCTTATTTAGTGGACCAAAACAGATATTATACATGGTCATAGGCCGTCTAATTTGACATTTTGATGCAAATTTTGATTAAAAATGCCCACTTGTTGGTCATGGGTCATGATGATTCATGAGCCTCTTTGCACCATTTTGCTGGGGGTGTGTCATAGTCCGATGATCAGCAGAATCATTTGTGGAACAGTGCATTGTTGTCTTTTGCCTTTTGATCAACTGACTGAGCTAGTGCCCTTAGTAGGTAGGGTCAACTACAGAAATTATTAATGAAAGAAGAAAATTTGGTACCCTTACTTAAATAAATTTAAAATAATTATAAAATAATATAAATTATTTAATAATTAAATTTATAAAAACATAAAATAAAAAAATTATCAAATGTTATTATATAAAACTATAAGCTCCTTATTATCATCTATATTAATTGCTATAAGCTCTATATCATCTATAAAACTGTAAGCTCCATGTAAAAAAATCGGGATATTAATATTTTTAGTCTTAAAATTTTAAATTTTTTTATATTTGAATTCTAAACCTTTTTGACATTTCATTTGAGTTCTAAACTTTTTAATTTTTTACCAAATCAGTTCCTCTGTTTACAAAAAGTGATTAATTTATTAAAAAATAATTTTAACTTTACAAAAAATTATTTAAAAAAATATTAAAAAATATGCATATTATCTATTTAATTCGTATATTTATTGATTAAAAATATTTAATGTGCATATTTTGTTGATGAAAAAAATATTTAATTTATATATTTAACTTTTTTAAAATGATTTTTATTAAATTAAACTCATTTATTAATCAATTGACCACTTTTTGTAATTTAAAGGACTGATGTAGTATAAAATTAAAAATTTTAAAATTCAAATAAAATGTAAAAAAAATTTAAGATTCAAATATAAAAAAATTTAAAAATTTAAAATTTAAAATATTGATATTCCTTAAAAAAAAATTTATATTAATTGCTAATGAAAACAATGTTCTGTCTCTTTCCTCCTGCGGCGCGTGGGATCGATTCTCATCGAAACATACCAAGTAAAATAAGATTCTCAGCAGGCATCTTTTTTTTTTCTTGTAAAAAAAAAAATATTGCTAACATATAAGTTATCATATATATATATATATATATATATATATATAAACTGAATTTAAGAATCATTTATCTTAGCAAGCAACTTACATTCTGGATCCTAGCCAATTTAAATGTGAGTTTTTTTTTTAACAATACAAGAAGATATATTGTCGATACATAAGTTATCGCACTTATTGCATTTATTGGGCCAAGTCAAAGATATTTACTGATATACTCATTCAATCTCTTATACAATAAAAACTCATCATCTAAATACTATTGGGTATGTGTGAACTTCCTACACACCCAATTTCAATATTAACAAATCTTAAATTAGATAATGTGTAAAATACAAATATTTTAATATAAAAAATACTACTGCTCAAATTTAAATTTGAGTCAATACGGAGAAAAATATATTAAATTATTAATTAAATTGCACTTTCGGTGGTAATTTAAATGTGAGTTTCATGTAATGATTTTAGTCCCATTGTACGGTAGTAATTTCTTTTGTTTTTTTTTGTATTTTGATATTTATAAATTACATTAAATCCGACTAATATAAGTTTGAGCAACCCTTTTGAGGGGTAACTCTTCCAACATGCTTTTTTCATATATAAAATTTGAATTCAAATTTTTATTTAAATAGAATCAAATTCTTTACTATTTAAACTCATAATTTGTGTAATTATTTCTCATTTCTCATGTTTAAATTACTTTTTGTGGTTCTAGCCAAATGGTTAAAGCTTGAACTTGTTTATTATTTATTATGTTCCACTCGACGCAGTAGTTTGACGATAATTTGATGTGCTTCCCTCACTTATAACCTGAGTTCGAGTTCCGGCATTGTGTTTAAAGACAATGTCCTCTTTTGACTACTAGCTTGCACTGTACTTGCCCTTTGTTAGTTCTAAATTCTATAATTATCATGATTGATTTTGAAAGAGATCCGTTCGGACCCATTAATATTTAGATGGTAGGTTTTCTTGTGAATTGAGTTAAATAAGACAAACACACGAGAGTTACTCTAACTTCAATTTAAAAATTTAATTATTAACATACTTATGATGATGTTTTTTTGGTTAAAAAAAACTTATTTGTCATGCATTAAATTTCAATTAATCACGTGTCACTTTAAATACTGGTGAAATTTATAATACACTTTTTGACAGTGACTCCAAATTTAAAGAAGTAACAATCCGTTAAATTTCAATGAATCATATGTCACTTTTTAAATAATGGCGAAATTTTGTAATCCACTTTTGACAGTGACTCAAATTTTATAAGATGTGAACATTAAAATTAAACTAATGGCGTGATATTTAGGTAGCGCACACATGTGACCTTCAGCTAACTGTTTAGTTTAATTGATTAGTAGGCTAGATAAGTGGAA
This sequence comes from Carallia pectinifolia, assembly GCA_037832335.1. Lineage (NCBI taxonomy): Eukaryota > Viridiplantae > Streptophyta > Magnoliopsida > Malpighiales > Rhizophoraceae > Carallia > Carallia pectinifolia. Next base: position 21,803,688 of record CM075453.1, read on the forward strand.
AGATCATTATATTTTAATCAAGAAAAAAAATTTCGGATACAAAATTAATCGATACAATCAGACACAACTAATATAATGATGACTAGTTCATTAAGAAGAGATGAATAAAAATTATATTATTTCATCAATTGTATTTACATGTACTTTTGTGGTTGTAGTTGTTTTGAATTAATTATGCTTGAAGTGACGATTGGACTTAATAAGTGATTGACAGTCGCTGTTTCTAACTGCACCGCTTAAAAATCGATTCTCTAACTTTACTTTCACAATCTCCCTACTCTGTCGCTACCACTGTTGTCAGAACCGGATTAGACCGATCGGTCAGACCGGTTGAACCGAAGACCGATCGGTGATCCGGGCCGATTTTGATAAATTTCGAAGGGTGACTCGGACCGGTCAAAATTGAAAAAAAATCGGTCAAGAACCGGTCAAGAACCGGTAAAAACGGGACCGGTTGGATCGGTCCAATAAAATTAAAAAATTAATAAATTACAATTTCACCCCAAATGTTATTTAAATTATAATTTAAACATTAACTTTAATTTAAAAGTTCAATTTAATCCTAAATCTATTAAAAATTTCAATTTCATCCTTAAAATTAAAAAAATTAATATTTAATCACTATTTATAAATATTATTTTTATAATTACTTTTATACACATATATATTATTAAATACCGGTTCAAATACCGGTTCGATCGGTTTAACCGGTTGAATCTTGACCCACTAATATTTTCGGTTCGATAACCGGTCCGGTTCTGACAACCTTGGTTGCTACTATAGCAGTTCACTTAGACCAAAAAAAAAAAAAAACACAAAATACATGACATAATCAAAAGCACAATTAATATCAATTGATGGTGATCAGCAGTTTAATGATTTGTTAATTATGACTTTTTAACAAACTTATTTTTTTCTCTTTTTGAGAATGACTATATATAAATATCGATTTTATAAATACAAAATAATTTTATATAATATACAAAATATTTGATATATTACATTACACTTAGAACGTTTTATGTAATATATAAATTTTTTTTATAATTTTATAATATTTTATTATATTTTATTTTACATATTACATATTAAATATTATTTATGTAGTAGAAATTGTTCGTTATTGTGCGTTCATTTATTTTCTCAAAAATGTGTGCGTTTAAACTTTTTATTTTTCTTTTAAATGTGAACAAAGTCACCGGCGGAATATCAAACGGACGTTTTAGGGATAAGATTGGGACTTGGGGAGGGATGAGGAAGCGTGACGCAACTCCACCTCCACATGATGCGTCGCTGTCTCCTTTTCCCTACTTTTGTGGTGACTGCAATGATAGCTGCATCATATTCGTACACGTGTCCATTTTGTGATCGCACGAACCCCAGCCGCCAAGTGCAAGTGGCGCCAGGCTTTTCGATTTCCCGGTCCCCACGCGCCCCTCGCAGTGAGTCCACCCTTTTGCTTTCGTTGTTTTTCCTTTTTTACGTGGTGTTTCCCACGGCATCCCGCTTCTCAAGATCAGAAGTATTTTTGTCACTTAAATTATATTCGGTATTGAGATAAAAAATATATTGTAGTATAATAATTATATTTTAAATTAAAAATAATTTTTTTAATATTTAGTAATTCTTTCTAAACAGAGTTTTACAAATGTAATAACTCTCAAAATTATGGTTTCACAAAAGCACCTTAAACATATTTTTGAAGAAAGTGATAAACTCAATGATCAGACCACACAAATTTTAAATTAAATAGATAAAATTAATTCTATCAATTTAAAAAATTATTAAACATTCAAAATTTAAACTTTTTTTACAATTTTTTCATAATTATTACCAAACAATTTATAACTTTAAATAACAGTACTTTTAATTACAGCATTTTATTCACAACACTTCTATTCACAGCATTACCAAACAGACCTTTAATCGATAATAGAAGTGATTTAAATTATTAAATTATAAAATATATATTAAATTAAATAAATAAGTAAATATTATTAATTAATTATATAATTTACACATATTTTATTAAATATATTTATATAATTTTACTCCATGAAAATTGGAAGAGTTAGGCTGAGCCATCAAGAAGTTGGATTCTTTTCCTCAGTTCCTGTTGTAAGTAAAGTAAGTGGTCCTCCACCTCCGGGGTAACGTTTCCGGATTCTCTCGGATCATCTCCGAAGTACGTGATTTTCATACCAAAAAAATCTAATATAAATTGCGATTTGGTATATTAAATAAAGTTGTCAGTATATTAACTGAAATGATAGTTAAATATTAATTTGGTATATTTATCTTATATCTAATTCCGGTCTTAATAGTTATGCTTTGAAAGTAATGTTCTTCTTTTGACTGACAATTTGACTATATGAGCGTAACGTTGATTTCAGATTTAATAATTGCTATGATCAGCTCGAAAATATTCACTTAGACCCACTTAGACCCAATACCGCTCGGGGTAGAGAATTCCATCTTGTGAGTTGAATTGAATAAGATATACAAATAGATGTTACTCCTGCCTCAACTTATAAATTCGATAATTGACATATTTATGATAATTTTTTTTGATAAAAAAATTGAATAGTATATAATATGTTCGTTTTATTATATTATATTTTATATAATATAAGACTACTTTATTTCATAATATTTTACTTAATATTATGTATCAAATGTAAATTAAGTTTATATTTTTAGTACTAAACTCTTACATTTGTTAAATTTGAAAAAAATCAACAATTTTTTTAGTATCCGTTACACAATATGTTTGGAAGGTCAGAGAGAAAATTAAAGAGAAAAAAATAGTTATAAAGAAAAAACGAAAACAAAGTGGTTTCTTTTTTTGATAAAGTTAAAAAAAAAACAAAGAAAATGAATTTAAATTATATTTTTATTTGATTATAGACTTTTTTTAAAAAAGAAAGATTATGTTTTACATGAAGGTATTGTGGTAATTTGTCAATATCACTTTATCTTCCTCATTTTCTTTGCAATAATAAATTTTCTTCTTTATTTATTAAAACAAAGTAAAATTTGTTTTTTAACATTTTTTTTACTCATTGTTTTCATTTCCACCGTTTTCACCAAATTATAAGTAGTGCAAGTCCGCAAATACGGAGTATGGATTGGAGGGGAAGGACATCAGTAGCCAAGATTCTCTCGCCAAAAAATTAATTTACGGTTGGGAAATCTACTTACTCTCACTGGCCAATTACTCCAAACTACGATACTAATACATGTGTGAGTTAACTGTAAGATTGATTTCTTTGGTTAAGTGGGGATGTTCTTTATTTTCTCCACTAACCCTGTTTTTTTTTTGTTTTTTTTTTTTTCTGTGTGTTGGTTGATGGTGAGGAACTGTACTTGCAGCAGGTGAATCGTACGTATTACTAGAATGTAGAATCTCATTAACACATGGATTGGTTTTGGTTATATCACTAGCTAAACTCAAAATAGTAACCCCAACATAAGATGGTTTTGCACTTATTGCTCAATTTCTTGACGTGCATCTTATTTAGGGGTGTTTATCGGTTTACCAATTCTATTTGAGAAAACCAAAAGTAAATTGAAATAACTAAAACTATTGAGATATGATTGAAGGAAGACAAATGCTATTTACACTACAATTAAGCCTTATACATCTAAAAACAAGCATTAATAGACCACATTTTTAATTTATTATCTGCCTGTAAGAGGTTGTTTTGGCGTAAAAAATATCAATTTCCTCGAAAGAGCACAATATTCCAACGAAAATCAAGTCAATAATTTGGTTGTCAATTTAAGAATCTAAAATTTGAAAAAATCATAATATCATACTGACTACTAATATGTTAATATATAATTTTTTAAGAAATATCATAGTGGTTTGAACTTAAACTTATATTCTCGAGGTTTTAGTTTCTAATTTTAAGAAGTTGAGTGTGAGATTTATGAGAATATGAGAACAATTCACATTATATAATTTATGATAGAATAAATTTCTTAATTAAAAGAAAAAAACATAAAATTAGTAACTATCCGCTGTTATCCTTCTCAACTTATAGCCACATCTAAAAAATCTGACACTTGCAGGCTATGGCATTAGACTAGTATTCGGGTAAGGCATGCTTAAAAACACCTTTCAATTCTGTAGACATGGCCTGGTCAGGTGGGCAGCTTGGGCCATGAAATTGCCTACACAAGAAAAAAGAAGTTTCCATTCGAAGCAGCAAACAGAAAGTGGAACATGGTTGACCCAGAAAAAAAAAAAAAAAGTGGAACATGGGCTGGAGCTGCTAATCACAAATGGACTCATGAAGGTTAAGTTCATACATATGGTCAGGCTTTAGTTTTCCGTACGCCATTTTGCCACTGGTATGTTCTCCTTGGTTCTAAGCTTTATGGAGCTACTAGCACAACCCCAAGGCCCCCTCGCCAGGGGCCACATCGTCCGTCCGCTCCTTTCATGTAAACAATCCACGGGCCATTTCCAGGCCCACTTGAAAACAACCTTTGAACGGTATCGGTAACATTATAAACTCAGAACACAAATGGTGCAATCACATTGACGGTTGATATACATCAATAGTCATTGGGAAAAATTTTTGTAGTTTAGGATACAATCCTCTCCGCTTAGTTTTCTTCTCCCGAATACAAATTACAAAAATGTTAACCATAAAGTAACTGGATTGTAACACATTCAAATGACAGCATCTCCCGGCGGCCGGATTCCTATGGACCCTGAAGCTTGAAGAGGACGAAAATGGACTCCTGTTGAAATCATGCATCAGACACTGGAAGCTCACCGCATTCACTGATCACTACCTTCTTTTTGGGACGGTCTCCCCTGTCCGTCTCCTGCGACTCAATCAACTTAACGAGATCCATTCCTTCCAAAACTTGCCCAAACACCACATGTCTCTGATCTAGCCACGGGGTCTGCCATTTGCCACATATACAAAAACAAATCAGTTTGCAGCCATTCAAAAAATGAACAATCTGCTTCTGGCACTTGATCAATGGAATGCATAGAAGCTTTCGGAGGATAAATCATCATAGCTCAAGTAGCTGGGTAAATTCAGACTCAAAGTTCTAAATTATGTAAGAAACAAATAGCAATAGAGGCCACAGAAATCGTCATAAATTGCCGAAAATATGTGCAAGTCTAATTCACGCTCTAAAAAGTTTGGAAGCAATTGCAACTCAGATTCAGCCATTATGCATCGTTATCACAGAGCCAAGGGAAGTAATCATGCCATGAGGATTGGTTTAGTGGAAGGATTCCCTCGAAGCTTACAGATTTCATTCAATAATTAAAGCAGGTATGGGTAACAAATGTGTAAATCCCAATATATAAGATGTCATCTACCCATAAAAACGACAACATAGGTTAGTTCCTGCAGTCCTAGGAAATTGCAGATAATGATGGAAAAGGTCAGCCACCAACCAAAAGGCTTCAGATACAGCAAGGATAATCAAGAAACTACACCAGGTTCTTGAATTTCTGACCCATTTTCCCTAAAAGATTGGGGGCAAAAAAGTATTATTGCAAGTTGGCTTTGAATGAAATATCCTTGCATAAGAACCATTTACACCGTAGAGGCCGGTTCGGACATTCATGTTTTACTTGGGGCTCGGAAAAATATTAACAGAATTAGCATGCATAGGTAAGGATCCTTCCCCTCCAATCATTCAAGTAAGATGTTCTCACACTTAAGATATAGTCAAATGGTAAATCCAGCCAATCTAAATTATTATTATAAACAATAATATGCTATGTAGGTCTACCAGATATCTCTTTTAATGTGTGTTTTGGTGCAGAGCGCAAGAGACACTATAGTGATCTACCTTGACAGTGCAAATAAAAAACTGGCTCCCATTGGTGTTGGGTCCTGCATTTGCCATGCTAACAACTCCTGGTCCAATGTGGGACACTGAAATACATTTTTTCAGAGTAATCAATTATACAGCAAAGACAAGGTTATTACAATAAGGAGGAATCTAGGAAGAATAATTAAGACCCATTCAAAATGACATGTAATTGTCCAAGCACTTATAATATGGAAAAGCCCATTTTGTCTGATCACTCAAGTCTTAAAAAGAACTACACAGGTTAATGTGGAAGAAAGCATATAAAACTTCATAAGAAATGTGGCAAGATCTTGACATCTACATGCACTCTGCTTGCATGTCAGGATTGCTATATGTTCATTGCAAGAGTGCTGCTAAAACTTTCATAATTCTGATGTTAATGTCAAACCTCAGAGCTTCTCAAAGTGGACCAACTAGGGTCATCTCCTGATATCATCTCCCATTAGTTCCTATTAGTTTCCGTGGATACTAAGAGTCTAAATACACAATCTATCTACAGAATATAACTTGAAACTTATAAGTCTTCTTGTTTCAAGATGAGGGCACCTCAGCAATGTTGCTTGCTCTAAAAATGGTGAAAGAGCTAGGCGATTTTACAGAGCAGGGAGTTTTCAACCTGCTACAACAGCTACACCAGAAGTAAAATCAACTTACAATTGAAGTTTTCATCTTTAAATGTACGACCATATATGCTCTTCCCACCAGTTCCCTGCAGTCGTATTTGAATTCCAAAGATTATAGTCAAGTTAAAGGCTTTTAAATCAATGCTCCAAGCACATAGCAAGATTGAAATTGAATTGATATTGCCCACATGAAAAGTAGACAAGCTTATAATGTCCTAAAATAAATTTCTCTAATTTAAACACAAATGCACAACATAAACAATAACAAATGGCACGTTTTCTCTATTTTTATTGCCAATATTAAGTCCATCAATTGAGGCCATCCAAATGATGGGCATGGATTAGGTGAACAAACCACTCACATTTCCTTTATCAAAGTCCCCTCCTTGAATCATGAAATCCTTGATGACACGGTGGAAGGTAGAACCTTTGTATCCAAAGCCCTTCTCCCCTAATCAAGATAGAAAATTTTACGTAAATCAAAATAAGTCAACAGCCTTATATGCAACAAATGAAAAGAGCTTATGACAAACTATCAATTGATATAGAACAGAACCTGTGCATAAAGCACGGAAGTTTTCCGCCGTTTGGGGTACCTCATCACCATATAGTCCAATGACAATTCGTCCAATAGGCTTCCCCCCAGGATTCCCGATATTTACATCAAAATACACTTTGTTGGTCACTCGTGCTTGCAACTCCGCTACCTAAAATTAATAAAACAAAATAAACCTAAAAAATTTGGCCATCAAAATGAATGAAACCACCTTTACTTTGGACTTCATTCCTCCATAAAAGCACGTTTGCATATAATTTCTCATTAAAACTCAATCGAAAAAAAAAAAGAAATGAAAACGAAAGATAAGACCTTCGAGCACATTAAACAACTTTCTACTCTTTGAAAAATCATGAACAAAAAAATAAAATAAAATAACAACCCCATGATATTTAACCGCAACAGAAACATAAATAAAAAAACCCCACCTCAGCACTAGCTTGAACGGAGCCAACAAGATGGGGCGTCGTCCTCTGAGAAGGAGAAGGAAACGGAGCGAGACGGAGCGAGACCGAGAAGAAGGAGCTGGAAGAAAAAAAAGAAGACGAAGAAGAGACATTCAACGGAAACCCATATCTCCCAGTAAGCATGAGCGCGTTGCACGTGGGGCTTAGTGGTTTGGCCCGCGACATGGGTTGAATACCTGGGACTGAACCCACATTTGTCTGCTAGCAAAAAATGTAACTTGATTAGATGGTTTTGTTTGTTTAGCGAGAAAATGCAAGAAAAGTAGTGGAAAAAGAAAAGAAAGAACAGGGTATTTACCAGGGTTGCAAGTGAAGCCGCCATGGATGTTTGGAAGAGAATTGCTTTGACTTGTGTTGAATTAGTACTTCTCCTATTTTGTGAGATTTTCTCGGGTTTTATTATAAATAAGTGAGAAAAAATGACGGGTAATCCGAGAGAGAGACGCAGAGAAGATAGAAGAAAGGATTTGAAATTACTGGAATGGTGTCTGGATTTACTAAAATGACAAACGGGCCCCAATGGTGTTGCCGATCCGTCTGATTGGATATCTCGTACGTCCGATAAGTCGGTTTAAAAAACACACTTTTTTTTTTGAAGAGAAAAAAAGAGGAAAAACACGATCAACTCTCGGCAGGATTTTTCTTATTTGTCAAAATCAGTATGGGAGCAAGGAATGAAAGAGACAATATTCGAATTTCTACTTCTCCTGAAAGCAAAAGGGCTGGTGACCAGCCACAAAGACGTTAATAAAAGAACGATTAACGACCACAGAGAAGTTTGAAAGGAAGCTTTTATAAGCAATCAGCAAACAGAGAGACATTTTACCAAAAACATATTATTTTTTAATGTTTATCAAAAGAAAGAGTTAAAACCTAACGCCCACATAAAGAATTAATTTTCCTTGAATTTTGCATTCTGTTACGTTTTATTACATTCTACCGTTTTAAAAAGGATTTACAATTGAATTAACAACGTAACAGAGATCAACTTGGGATACTGGCAACTAGTCTCTAATTCATGTCATATTCAATATATGACCAATGGTTTTTGAATATTTGTGAACCTATTAACTGATTATTTTCCACGTAACGTCTATACAGAAAAAACCCTTTATGTACTACAAAACCACTAAAATTTCAGCACTTTCCACCAGGGCAATATAGGATGGCCCGAGAAAGAAAGAGGAGCTACAGAACGAAGAATAAGCTGTGCAAAAGAGTAATGATTACTAATTTCTAAACCTGTACAACTTGTAACAAATGGCGATATACAAAAAGGAAATTACAAAACTCTACTGGTTAATCCTCAATGCGTTGGATCTCACCCATCATGATACGATTGCTAGTGACTTTAAATCCAAGGAGCGCAGGATCAATTTGTCTCCCTTTCTTTCCCTTCTTTTTACCACTTTTACCACCTTGCATGCCCTCTAATGGCTCCGTGGCATGGACATCCGGTGTCGGGATCTTCTTGGCACTACTTTTCAGCATGTCCATAAATGATGGCTCTGATACATCAGTATCACCACAAGACGATGTACGGCGAAAACGTGCATCCTTTCTGCCAGAAGCAGTAACGTCGTTCACTTGGTTTGCCACGTTTCCCCCTGTGATATTTATTATGTATGCAAATTAGAATTCTTCAACATACGCATGCGCACATATAAATGCACCCCAAAAAAAGCACGCAAATGACCCACAAAAACATCAAAATTCACAGTGCAAACCCTTCGCAAATATTTCCGTGTCTGTTGCTAAATCACCGTGTGAAGAAACACCATTACTAAGGTGGACAACTGTAAGGAGGGCATAGGAAATTACCCTCAGCCATGCTCAAAGAAATTTTCCCCCTTGCTGTTGTGTCAGAGATCAGCTCTGACAGCCCTTCCTGAGACAACGAGGCACGAGAAACAGGTGGGCGTCTCAGCAAAATGTTCTCTTGTACTTTGGATGGTGCATGCTCCCTGACAAAAGGAACAGGAAAAGACAAATCGAATTCCAATCAAATAAAATATTACACAAGTTCGTTGGATGGAAGAAAAATAGTCATCAAATGAGAGGACTAAAGAGGCATCATATTAGGCACAGTTCTTGTCATAATAATATCCAAGACTTGGACCACCAAGTACTGTCCACCTCAATTTTGATTAACGTAGATGGGATTTGGCTCATGAAGAACAGAAAGAGAACAAGGTGCGTACGATTGGAACAAGAAAATATAACATGCACAAGACCATGAATAAAGAGTGCTGGAGGTTTTTTAATGTCAACATGTCACATAAGTATCCAAAATTAATGAAGAGATTATTTTTGGGGACAGTATCAGCATCTAACATGCATACATTTTGTCAATGAACACAGATGCTCATTCCTACCAAAGAAAATGTGGATTAATTTGCAAAAATGGCTAAATAGAATTTGAATGAAAATCCAAGATGCTCTTGCAATCAAAAGCTATAGAATTATGATGAAAAACTTACTGATTTATGCCAATATCTTCAGCAAATGAATTTTGTGGCCCAATCTTTTCATCAAAGAATCCTACACTTCCACATGGCACAGTATTCAGAATATTCTCACAAATTTAAAAAACAAATAAATAAAATTTCTTTTCACAAAAACAATCCAGATGAACTCACCAGCAACATTAACAGAAGAATGCCGGCTAAGAGTATTAACAGGATTCTCTACACAATCTGCAGCAGCCAACCTTGCCTGCTCAACCACGGGTTCGTGAGTATCGATACATGAACCTTTTGCCATACCCACATATTTGGATCCGCGTCTCCTTCCTTCCACCTCTAGGTACTCGTTGTTGAATAATTCCTTATCAGTAATTCCAGAATCAGTGAAAACTATCTGATTACTCTCATTGATGCCTGACATAAAAGGTCCCTCACATGTCACTCTGGATTCAGATTTAAATGGCAATTTTTCATGGACTTCCACATTGTTGGCCTGCTCATTAGCTATGCGAGGATCAGCTGACTCAGATGCATTAGAACCATATGAACCAACTATAAATGAGTTGGTTAGAGCAGCTTCATGTCCTGGAATGACACTCAACGGGTGATCTGATGAGCTTGATCCAGGGTACCAGCCATGTGGTACTCTTTTGTCAAAAGATAATCCACCATTCATGTGTGGTGAATCAACAGGTTGGTGGCCTGCTTTCTGATGGAGCAATTCCATTAACAATCGCCTTGACTTGTCATCATTCATACCATCTGACATCCATAAAGTTGGATCTTCAGCAGTTATTTTAACATCTGATTCCCTTTTCTGCCACTCAGCATTGCTATGCAGTTGCTGAATTCTGGGGTCCATCCAGTCATTTGCTAGCTGTCCACTGCTTTCGGACCACCGGCCCTCATTTGCATCCATACGTGAAACATGGAATTGATTAGGAACCATAGGGTGATGAGAATTATGGGTTTGGATGCCAGAATTAAAACCTCCAACTTGAGCAGCAGATTGCATGTGCGCACCCAACTCCTGCATTTCTAAACCATGAGCATGAGCCATAGCATGTACCACATCCATATTCATCCCTGAAGCACCAGCAGACGAGGAAAGAGATCGCTCAAATTGTACAGAGCCAGGCTCGTAAATCCCTTGCTGAAGTCGATCCTGAAAAGAGAGATTCCGTTCTAGGTGACTAGGTCGGTCCTCATGGGGTGGTCTCTGCTGTCGCTGATAAAAATCCAGTGCGCTAATCCCTGAAGAGTTTGCTCTGTGATTACCAGAGAAACTCCCTATGAGCTGATCATTTTCATTAATAGGCCAGACAGGATCAATACGTCTCTCATCTTCCAAATTTCTCAGCTGCCTCAATCCCATTGATAACTGCCTTGCCTGCAGCTGCTCTTGAAGCATTTGCTGCTCTAATACTTGTGCTTGTCCGTGCTGTCCACGTGATAACAGCTCAAACATACCTCTTTGCTGCTCTTTCTGCACTGCCTGACCAAATTTAGCTTGAGTAAGCTGATCTACAGACGGAACAAGATGCCTCAGGGGATGATGGGATCGCTGTTGCAGCTCCTGCAAAAGTTTCTGCTCCAATAAAGCCTGCTCAAGAACACTGTTGGCTCTAAGAGGATCAATATGAGCATGTAGAAGGCCAGGATCAGGTCTCTGCCCATGCAGCAGCTGTTCAAGCAGTGCCTGTCGAGCTTGAGACTGTTGCTGCTCCTGCAAAAGCTTTTGCTGCTGATGAAACTGCTGTTGTTGCTGTAATTGATGTTGTTGGAGCTGAAGCTGCCGCTGCTGTTGCAGCCTGAGGGCCACAAGATGTTCCAGATCTGCCGCTGGATAATTGGCCAACTTTTGATGGTGAATAAGACTCTGACCTGGTACATTTTCAAGAAGCGATTCCTTTAAGCGTGCATGAGATGGCAGCATATTACGCTGTTGGACCTGTTGCTGCTGAAATTGTCGTGACATGAACTGCTCTGCCAGATCAAAATGATTGGGCTCCTGCTCAGTATGTGACAAATGGCGAGCAGAAATGGCATCTTGCAATGAGTTAGGCACAGGATGAATGTCTTGTCTATAATTTTCAGGCCATTTCTCATTAACAGGAGCTTGATCAGTCATAACACCATATGAGACAGCCCTTCCAATACTGGCGGGAGTCTCTGCCGACTCGCCATGTCTAGTATGAGAACCTTCAAGCTCTGACCAGAACAAACCAAAAGGATGCAACTTGTTATCTTTCTGATATGGCAAACCAGACTCAATCAATTCATTTGGATCAGGCTGATGATTATTCATATTTGATAAAGGATCATGAAGATTCGCTGATAATTTCATGGTAGGATAGCCAGCACTACTAGGTCGAGAATAGCCAGCACTACCAGGCCGCCCTGGAAAGACAATTTCTGTGAAATCAAGATGGGGGCATTAGGATATAAGCCAAGTTGGTTTTATCTAAACTAACTGTTCTAAAATGTAAGAAACAAGAAAAACAAAAACCTTCATCTTGTGCAACAAAATCACGGAAGCTTTGACCCTCAGAACTCGGTAGTTGCAGCGGAACTTCAGTCTCAGATATTTTTGATTGAACATACTGAGATGAAATGCTGTTGAGCTCTGACAATGGTTGGTGTAACTCATTTACTGCAGATGGATCGATAATATCTGGAACAGAAGCAAGAGACAAACCAGGATCCGACTTTCCTCCAGAGGACCCAGATCTTCCCAGCTCATTGCCAGCATTTTCACCTCTCAATTTCAGATGTGGAATGATCTCACCCAAATTTTGGAAAGGTGTTTCTTCACGAGCATCTGCTAAGCGAACAGGCAACTCTGTTCCAAAATAACCTTCTTCGAACCACAAAATGATGTCAGCTCCAAGAAATGGTCCCTGAGTGTTCCCATGAGGATCTATGTAGTAGTAATATAAATCCTCAGGTGCAACACCCCTTTCTTCATCCTGCTCACTGTTAATAGCCAAGTGAGAGATACTGATGCCATGTGTTTGCTCCGGAGAGGGAAGAACAAACAGAGAGCTTGAATCATCAGGAAGATTGGCCTTGACATCCAAAGATGGGTCAGAGAGGATGTCATCAATAAAAGCCGGCTTTGGCATTTTCCAATTTTCAGTAACATTGACCTGAGAAGCAATACTGATCTCTTTGGCATTGCAGACACTATCCCTTTCTAAAACGCTGGTAATGAATCCATCAGCACCACCATTATTTCCCCCTTTTTCATGATCAAGCTCTTTTTCTGCACATGAAAAACAAAAAGATGTAAATAACGCAAAGTAAAGATATCCAATTTACCCAAGTGCTAAAATAAATGACACATCTAAGATTAAATAAATCTACCGCTCACCATTAAGTTCATTGATATTTGCACCATCATTCCACGAAGAAGATATTCCATCGATTATATCTAGATGCTCACTCACAGCTTCTTGAAGGTTATCAGCAGCATCTTTAGCAAGAACCAAGGAGAGGATACCTGTCTTTCCCTCACTGGACTCACATTCTCCAGCACCTTAACATAGAAGAGGAACATCACAACGGATTCCGATAAAAACACATATAAACAGAATAGATGTTTAAGACTCAAGCCCAAAGTACCTGGAATATTTTCCACTGACTTTCCGTTTTTAAATGCACTGTACACCAATCCACTGCTTGTGATCTTTCCCTTCCAAATATCAGTAAGAATGGCCTATTTGCGTCACAAATTCAACCAGAGAAAAGGATCATTAGATCAAATAAAACAGCTGAGATGAAGAGAAGAAAAATTAGATGCAGAGACCCAATTACTTACCTCCTCATCAGTATCAGGTGCAACAAAAGCCAATGGTTCAATAAAGCCCTCTTGAGTTATGGGCGGACATTCATCCATATAATCGGGAATTATAGCAAAATATGGATCAAGCCTATGGGTGCGATAGATGTCCAAAAGCTTACCCCTTGGGTAGCAAAATGCATCACTTGAAATGTTTGGTTTCCCAATTACAATTCCATTCTTTTGTGAGTGAGCAGCACTAACAAGGGTTGCAGAGGAACTCCTACCAATGGCATTTGCCCTTCCGCGTCCAAAAGTGAACCCCAAATTTGGACCTTCAACACGTCCTCTCTCAAGACCAAATCCGGGTGCAGCACGGTAGGAAGCAGACCCACCAGAATGAACCTCCATTCTATGTCGGGGCCTCCATTTATCACGTGCATCTGAATCACGCTCAGAAGTGGCACGGTTACTACCTATAGAGGATTGATTGTCATTTTGAACATCTTCCTTCTCCTTTTCTGCATCTGCCTTCTTATTGATTCGTAATTCCTTGTCCTTGTCTTCAGGACCCCACCTAGATGTCCATTTGCTATCACGGCGTGCTTCATGCCCAGAATTCCTGTTACTACTGTCATGCCACCGATCAGAGGAAGGCAAAACTCGACTGTCCACTGTCTCTCTGATGGAAACACCATCAGCACGGCGCTCTGTTTTTCTGCGATCTCTTCTAGCACCAAGTAAGCCAGTTTCCCTTTCCTCTTCACGCCAGCGGCGGCTACCATCACTATCAGGAGCAGTTCTCCTCCAATCCTTCTTGTCCTCAGATCCATCCAAACGCCAAACATCTTTCTGAGAAGGGTCGCTGGAGGAGTTTCCAAATGACACAGAAGTTGGAGCACGCATATCCTGTCAATACTTAGATGAATGAGAAAAATGTGTAATCTCAATGCTTGGCGGCACCTCATTTACTCCCTAATACCCTACCCAAGATTCCTAGATAGCCTAAAAAAATCAAACTAATAGCTCAAGGTGTGGGGGCCTCTATGCATCTAAGGTAGATCACCTTTAACACAACAAAGGTTGCTCCATAATTTACAATCAGGCATCTACAGTAGCTCCAAAATTCTTTTGGGTCAAGAGTAGATTAGCAATAATAAATCTTCTTCAATTTTAACTTCAAAAAGATCTTAAACTTCTGAAACATGCTCCAAGACTAAGACAAAGCTAGGGCAACCCTTGTATGGGGTATTAGCCTCCCCCTTTTCTTCAGATGTTTTTACCTTAAAAGGGACTACATCAATATCTGCCAACTCCAACCGTAGGAATCAAAATCTACTTAAACAATACTAAAACTGTCCTCAGATGAAAGACTGCAGCTTTCCAGAAGTTGAAACACATGACAAGTTCCAAGGTGGGAAGTGAAAAAGATTAAGGAATAAAAAATTAATTTTCACTAAACAACCAGCAAAAGCAGTTAAGAAATCTGAACTGTAAGGGCAACAGACAAGTTAATTCCCAAATAAGTAGCTTAACCATGCAAAAATAGAATGATCTATTTCAATGTGACAATGCTATGAAGTACATTCATGCGTGAAATTCAGGAATATACAAAACTACAATTTATTATCAGAAAAATAAGTGAAGAATAAAATAGAATCCTTTAGAAAAATGGAATATACCGTCTTGGTATCACTTGGTTTGGTATAAAGCCACTGAGGAGACAAAGGTATGCTGCTGTCTGACACCAGTTGATCTGCAATAATCAGTCAATCAACAGTGTTACTTGTGTTTCGGAAACCAACTAAAAACCGTAATAGTTAACCATCTAACAAAGTCACTGGGTAAACAAAAAAATGAGGTCATAGTACCTTTTGAGTCATCATGCAAACCGATAGGGGCCTTTTCCCCCTCGGCTACTCCTGAAGCATCCAGTGAGAGAACTAAAACATAAAATTAAAAAAAAAAAAAAAAAGGGCTTGTTAAAATCATCTTAAAGAAAATATGCAATGATTGGCTTGAAGATACATCCACCAGTTAGCTTCAACATTCAGACTAAAACCCAGCCAAAGTAAGGCACAACATGAAGATAAAAAAACCAATTAGTTACGTTGTTTTGTTTGTTATTTTTTTTTTACTGACTGACAATCACATTGAGCAACTTGCGGAAACCAAATCAGTAATCAGCAAGCCAACCAAAAGGGTGCTGGGTCTCCGTGAATGGGCATCGAAATTGTAACCCAAAACCCAACAGTCCCCTACATGAAACAAATGCCAGTTCAGGCTGTGCCCACTGGAATGACAGCAAGACCACGTCCAACCAGGGCTAACTTGGCTTGTACAGTTAAAGTTCAATGAATTAAAACGTGAAGCTCAAACTAAGATTAATCGCTCCCGAAACTTTGGTTTGGCTCATTGGCATTCATACTGTATTTTAAATAAAAAAAAATTAAACAAACATCAAACAATGAGTTAGTGTGAGCAAACGAAAATGCATCGATAACTACTACTATAATGAAAGCAACATTCGGAAGCGAAAGCCGGTCAGAAATAGATTGCAAATATGAACAGGCAAGTGAAAGCAATCACTAAAAAAGAAATCAGCAATTAGGACAATCCAAGCAAAGCAAATCTACAAGTAAAATACCAAAAATAAACCGAGGAATTAAAAAGATAAAAAACATATGTGCGAAGAACCTCGATCTACAGCATAAGCAGATATTACCAGATCAACAAAAATTGAAGCCAAAATATAGTTAAAAAAAAAGGAAAAAAAAAAGAGAGAGCGAGGTCAGATTAATAAAATCCGAAACCGACATTAAGAGGGCAGAAGAAGGAAGCGCATCTGATTGGAAAGGGATAAATTAGTATAGAGAGGGAGAGAGAGAGAGGACCTTTAGGGAGGGACCAGGAGGAGTGATCGGAGGGCTTGGAGGAGAGGAGATCGTCGGGCAGATCGAGCTTGCCTTCGGCCATCGGAACGGAGGCAAATAAATGGCAGGTGGTAAGGTTCGGGAAGATCGACGGAGAGAGAGAATTATCGAAAGGAGAAGCAATTAAGAACACTCGGATTGAAGTAGTCCCAAATTGAAAGCAGCGACCGGTAGAGACGGCGAGAGGGAGACAGAGATTAGGGTTTGAAAACCTTCGATCGGGAGACTGAGAGACAGAGAGAGAGAGAGAGAAAAAGGGATTTGGCTGGGTGAGAAGAAAGGAAGAGGCGGGGGAGGAGGAGGGTTCGGGTGGACACAAGAAAACAGGCAAAATCAGCTTAATCAAACTGATGAATAATTGTTGTTATTTTATTTTATTTTATTTTTTTATTTGCGAATTACGATTCCCCTTTCTTCTTCTCTTGCTCTCCTTCTTCTTGTTGTTGTTTGTTGTAGGTCTCTTGTTTTTCTTTTTTCGGTTATCTTGGGCATTTTTGTATTTTTTCAAATTTGCATACAAATATTGACCAAAAAAAAAAAATACTGCAGTAAGATTGTCAGAACCAGCCATCAAATTCAAAATATTAGTAGATAAAGGTTAAACCGGTTGAACCGATCGAATCGATATTTGAACCAGTATTTAATAATATATATATATATGTATAAAAGTAATTAAAAAATAATTATAAATAGTTATTAAATATTAATTTTTCTAATTTTAAAGATGAAATTAAATTTTTTAATTAAATTTAAGATTAAGTTGAACTTTTTAATTAAATTTAGTATTTAAATTATAATTTAAATAATATTTAGAATCAAATTATAATTTATGAAATTTTTAATTTTTATTGAACCGGTAATCCGATTTTCACCGATTTTGAACGATTTTTGGCCTGTTTTGACCAGTCGGAGTCATTCTTGAAAATTTTCTTAGGCCGGTCCAGACCTTTAACCGATCACCGGTTTAACCGGTTCAACCGATCAATCCGATCTGATTTTCAAAACAATGCGCTACAGGAGAGGACGGTTTTATTTGGGTCGGTCAACGGATCAATTTGTGTTGTCAAGTTCACTTCAATTTTAAGATCCATGAACTTTGACTCGAGTTGAGTTTTTGGTGTTGGGAACTGGCATTGGCCTAAGAAGAAAGATAACTTGATTCTAACCTATAAAAAAAAAAAGCAAGATAAATTGATTAATTAAGGAAAAATATTTTTGAAGAAAAATATCAGAGTCCTGAATTTGAAGAATTGACGATGTCCTTATCTTTTATTTTTTCATTTTTAAGTTTATTATTATTTATTTTTCCTTCTCCATCTCCCCACTATTTTATTTCTCTTTAGTCTATCCTAATCTCAAAATATGAGACGGACCAGAGAACCGCGTAATCCCAATAGTAGAGAAAATAAATGTTAGAGAATGTGCTTTACTTTGGTATATTTAAAACAATTACAAAATGATATAAACTGATAAATAATAGAATTCAAGATAATAGAATATAAATAAATTATTAAATGACTACTTTAAAACTACCTAAATGAAATCACTTAGTATTACTAAAAAAATAATGCCAGTAAGGAAGAAAAAAACAAATACAAAGAAAGAAGTTGAAGATTGCTTCTATTAAGTGAAGTCACCTAACATTACTCAAAAACAAATGATAGTAAAGAAGAAAGAAAAAAACTAACACAAAGAAAGAAGTCGAAGATTGTTTCTGCTGCACATAAAGGGCGTCCAAAACTCTAATACGATTAAACAAATTACATTACGATGTGAATTATAGATGTATGTCAGTATATTGCAAATTTAGCTGTGTTTCGATAGAAAAGCGAGGTTCTTTTTTCGTTCTTTGAAGAAGACTATAGTCCATAAATATATAAAAAGAGAGGGATTTGAAAAAAATAAGATCTTAATCTTAACCTCGAGCTTGACCATAAGGTCCAATAATATAAACCCGAGTTGCATAAGTCCCTCAGGGACTCGTGCGTAAAAGAAACCGACCCAATAGCATCGAACGGACTTCCATGTCCACGATCGATTGGGTTAGGCCTAAAAGGCCCATCTACTCTTTAAAGTCCAATGACCGGCCCACCACCCAGTTCCTCCCAGCATGCTTCACGTGCCCAATGCGTGACGGATTCCTGGTGCACAAAAATATTAGCGAAAATAGCCTTGTCTTTTTCGCTACGACAAAGAATACAAGTCGGATTGTTTGTTCAGAAGATCTCCTCCAGCCTCCCGAAACTTCTGGAACTTACCAGCCCCATCTTTCCTCTTTCCCGAACCCCCCAATCTCTTAGAAGCCCGCAATGCCTTAGCCCTGTATAAATATCTCAGCATGGCTCATCCTTTTCACCAAAAATCCACCAACTAACAGGACAAAAAAAAATCCACAAAGGCGTTTGCGAATCGCGAATCCGTTAGACCATGGATAGTCCGTTTTATCGCAGCTACTGGAGCTATCCTTCTGGTCGCCGTCGTTCCCAATACCCGCCTCCCATTTCCGGAGAAATGCCCGTGCAACATCCCGCGACGACGTCGGCTCCTAAAAAAGTGGTCTCGATCCCTGTGCAGCATGTCAGGTCGGATCAGAACAGGTCGCAGTCGGCGGTGAAGATCCAGAAGGTGTTCAGGGGGTTCGTGGTTAGGAAGAACGTTAAGAAGATTGCGGCGATCCGGAAGGAAGTTGATGAGATCGAGGAGAGGATTTCAACAGAGGAAACTGCGGAGTTGATTCGGAGTGATTCGAAGGAGCGGTTAAAAGTTAACGAGACGCTGATGAATTTGCTGTTGAAGTTGGACGCTGTGCGGGGCTTGGATTCTGGAGTTAGGGAATGTAGGAAGGCGGTGATTAAGAAGGCAATCTCTTTGCAGGAAAAGGTCGATGCCATTGTGGCCCTCGGCGAACCAGCAGTTCCTGCTGAGTCAGCCGAAGGGGTGCAAGTCAAAGCTGCAGGCAATAATTCGCCGGAGGGCGAACAAGATTCAGGTGAAACCTTAGAAACGGAAGCTGCCTCCCCTGAGGTTGAAGGCGTCCCTGCTGCTGATGCTGTTGACAATTGCGATTGTGCAGAGAATGCAATTTTTAGTGAAAAGCAAGAATTGCCAAACAATGCTGAGTGCGTTCCTGTGCTAGATGAGGCTGAGCTGATAAGACGGGAGGAAAGCTTAAAATTGCAACTGTTGGAGGAAGAGCAGCGAGATTTGAGGAGCGATAGTCAGGGAAATGTGTCTAGTCATGATCTGACGGCTTCTTCCGTGAGTGAATACACCGACGGGCAGACGGAGAGCCAAATGGATTCTTCTGCAAATCCCAATGCTCTGATGGGAGACGACGAGGATAATGCTGCTGATAGTCTGGGGAATCAAGAAGAAAATGCCATGGGTACCAACGAGCAGAAGAAAGAGAGTGGAGAAGCGATGCCAAGTGACTGTGACAGGTCCGATGAAGGAAAGGAGGAGAACAAAAGGAGCAGGCAGTTGCTGGAGAGGATGATGGAGGACAACCAGAAGATAATCGGAATGATGGGACAGCTGTTCGAGAGGAATGCGGCACAAACACGCCTTCTCAGCTCCCTGTCCCTAAGAGTTGAGCAGCTGGAGAAGGCCTTCATATGTGAGAGGTTGAGAAGAAAGAAGAAGAGAAGTGCTGCTCGGTCAGCGGCGGATTGTTCAGAATCGACACTTGATACTAAGAAATGCTGCAAAAAGAGATAAAACAATAGTCAAAAAAGTAGATTATATTATGCTTTTTGATGTAAATGCGATGTGTGTGCGTGGCATTTCTTGTTCTTCAAATCAAACATGCTTTAATTGGATTAGATTGCCAATTTCTGTTGAAAGACTTGTTTCTTCCTTAGAGAAACCATAATGTATTTCTTGCCAGTAAGTAAAATAATGACTGGGTATAAGTACAACACGAAGCACCAAAATGTAACAGTTTAACAGTCAAGCCATGCAACATTCTTCCGAAGAATATCACCTCCGTGAAAAGATCAGATGACATTCATTCTGTTTGGTATGCTGATGCCAGCCCTCTTGAGAACTTCAACAGAAGCTTCCTTGGCCAAAGAAATAATTTCTTCCTGTCCAGCAATCAATAATCGTAAGAATTAAGCATAGGGCTCGCCTGATCACAATTCAAACAGACTCTTTCTCTTCCCCATCTCTGTTTTTTTTGGCGTTGGAGAAAGGTTATGGGTAAGGGGCAACCGATGGAGGGCGTCTGAAAATAAGTGTCGAGGGCATCTAAAAAATAACCGTCGGTGAGTACTATAACAGCCAACAGAGGGATCATCACCTCAGAAACAAAACATGTTGAGGTACCTTATCAAAGCCAAAGGTGTTAATAGAATACCCATCTTCCATGACGTGTTAAATTCCATGGACTTGTTGGACATTCACTTAGCCATCTTACTTTCATAATCCTAGGTTATGCAGTTCAACAAACAAAACAAATGGAAGATAACTTACTACATTACCTCATCCACATTCAAAATCCTCTTTTCCTTCATAATCCACCTTCCATTGCACATTACTGAGACAATATTCTCAGTTCGCATGGAGTACACAAGGCTTGAAATGCTGCAAAATGGTGAAAATAAAATTGTGTTCCCAAATAAATACATTGAAATGTATTACTTCCTTATATTGCTATCAACTAACAATAGTTTGATTTTATTCAGATATGCATAAAGCCATGTGAAACAATACTCATGGTATAACTAAGTTTTATCTCTAGAAACATGTTTCCCTTTAAGGCTAAGTCCATATAAAACAAAAGCAGCAAGTTCTGAACAAATGAAATGGTACAAGCTAGTCTCATACCGATCATGAACAGGAACCATAGCCCATGAGTCAACATTGATCACAACCATGTCAGCCTGCCAAATATGAAATCAAGAGAAATTCAGTCTCAACTGGCTAACATTAAGGAATTGTGTGGTGTGGTCGTGATTTAAAAGAAAGATGGGACTCTAGTTGTATTTAAGCATGCAGAAAGAGAGGATGCAGAGAATTGAGCGACAAAAACTTGCTGGAAAGAATAGAGTGATTATCTGACTTGAGAATCTGACCTTTTTCCCAATCTCGAGTGATCCAATTTCCCCATCCCAAAGCATTGTTTTTGCACCATATATGGTTGCCATTTTAAGGATGGTTTCAGCTGGAAGAGCTGTGGGATCAGTTGTTCCAATTGCATAAACTTCCCGTCCTTTGTTAATCAAAGAAGCTAGATACATCTCATCACCTGCAAACAAGTAAATTCTACATAAATTTCCACCATTATGTTACACAATTCTGGAATCTTGCCAAAACAAAACCAAACAAAAAAACTTACATGATGAGCACACTACAAAGTTTATAAAATGCAGAACCAGAGTTCATTGACAGATATGCTGAATCAGAGATACATGACAGCAACCAATTCATAAGCATCAGTGGAAAAAGTTTACATGTCGTAACAGCTATTCCAAGGCCATGCTTGAGAAGTAGTATCATGTTTCTTTGTTCTGTATCTAGTAGCAAGTCTAAGATTCAAATAAAAGGGAAACCAAGAGCAGAACATAAGAGGACGTACACACAAGCTGACCCAAAACATGGTACTGCTCAACACGCAGGATTGCAAAACCAGAACATCATAAGTCAGACTAACCCATGCTCATTCTGTTATTTGAGGGTGCCCCATCTGTTCCCAAGGAGACGCAAATGCCAGAATCAAGCATCTCCTTAATAGGGGCAAATCCAAGCATTCGCATTGCAGCAGCAGGGCAGTGAGATACTTTGACCCCAGCTCTTGAAAGCAAATCAATCTGAAAAACAAATAGCAGAAATAACTATCACAATAGAAAATACGAACTCATGTCAAATATTTGCTACAGAAAAAAGTGGGGCTTCTAGTTGTAACTGTGTCCACATAACCGCCAAAATACCTAAGACAGCAGATGAAGGATAGAAAAACTGGAACATTAGCAAAATTAAGCATGATTCATGCCTTACTGTGCCAAGTTTCTTAAAACTCTATCCAAATAACCTTCACTGATGGCTAAAACTCTATGAATCTTGATACAATGCTCAAATAATAAGTATATTCACCTCAGACCTGTTGACCCAAACTGTATGAGCTGCCAATAAGTTATCTTGTAGGAACCCTATCTTCTCCAAGAAAGTGACAGTCCCATGTTCAACCCTTCGAGTGTCCACAACAAGTTGATTCTCATAGGGTATCTCTGCGACATGCTAGAGATCAAAAAAATCAGTTCAATCAATCTCTCCAGATTGAGAATTCAGCATATTATTCAGATCTGCCATTCCTTCTTTGTTGTCAAAGTTTACCAATTGGCACTAATATAAAAGTTTTTTTCAAACCGTATTTTGAAGTTCAGGCAACAAAGCCTTCACCCATCTCTCCCCCCCCCCCCCCCCCCCCCAAACAAAAAAAAAGCAATTCAGCCATATAAGGTGCAGTTGCAGAAACAAGAGCTTGAATCCCACTTGTATATTATCCAAGCAATGTGACACTTATAGGAACCACATAATTATAATCTACGTGCAACAAAAGAAAAGAGAGAAAAATCGGTCAGGGGATTCACAGCACCATATGGATTCCAGTTTCCAGTTCCCCGGCTATCTCTCTTGTCTTCAGAAGCAGGCAATCAGTTGAATTCATAATTTGCCTGATTCCAAGCCATACTCTAATGCGCCCATCTGCAGTATTGTTGTGCTTCTCATAAAGCTCCTTTTGAGACTGTGACCTCAAGGAGATGAAATTAGCTCCAGTTATCAAAGTCAAACGTTATATGACCTATGATATAAAGGACAACATGATGAAACGCATCAATTGAGCTGAGAGACAAAAGAAACACACACACGCGCGCGCACATCGAAAGAAGGAGCATAAATATAAACATATAGAAATCCATATTAGCATATTGTTTACAAAATGGACATAAGCACAGCAGAGCTACATAATATAGATGATTCAGAAGAATAAAAACACCACACAATATCCAGCAGACAAAGTGCATGTTTAGAGTTGCCAACATGATAAACTAATGGCTTCAATTATTTGGCAGACTACTATCTCTTCAGGAAGAATCAGTTCATAAAATCAGCTGAAAACTTGAAAAGCTAAGTCCCAATAAGGATTTTCACCAGCGTTTACACAACCAAATAAGCTAGCCAAATCACCTCAGGGACTTAAGAGTTAAGACTTTCGGTTCTTGAATGCAAAATAAACGACATGAAAATCTATGTGACTAACAAAAACTTACATCATCGCATTATAAATCAACAAAGATATAATTGTGATTAACCTGAATACACTCGTCAGTAGTGCGAACAGCCCAAGCCGGTGGTAAACCCTCACCAGTGTCCATGATTGACTGAGCTAAGCAAGCTCGTAAACCAAGTTCCTCAACTGCTCGAGCCATTCCAGACACGTGTTGTCCTCCCGCTTCAGCAAAGCAAGTAACCTAATTCAAGCAAACACAAACATCAAAACCAATCGGTCATTATGCCATCTGTTTCCATTTCATGCCATATCGAGAGGTTAAAGTCTCAACGTGACGCAAAGAAAGGGAAAGAGAGGGATCTTATCGGCACTTACGCCAGAGTGAATGAGTTCAATCCCACAAAGTAGAGTAGAAAGGTAAGAATCATGTTCAGTCATGGCAGATTCATATGGCCAAATGCGATCGTGCAACCAAGTCATTAGATCAACGTCATCTGCTATCCCTCTAGCTAGCTGCTGCGAGGTGTGGACGTGCGTGTTGATGAATCCTACCTTATCCATCAAATTCAAAATCCATTCCATCAAATACATTACAGTCTAAATTAACATTCTTTTTTAACTGATGGCATGGCTCTCGTTAAGCACTAATTCTTCATATCCGCAATTTCCAGATGTGTTTTCTAAAGGCTAACTAAAGAACATCTAATTCTTGAATCAGCTTTCTCAATCTTGGAAGCAATGAAGAATTTAAATATATGCTAACCAAACAGCGCCTAACTAACAGTTCTTTTTTCGGTAAAATAAAAAGGAAACAAGATAAACAAAAGTAATACAAAGAGAAGGAAGAAACGGAGAGGCACCGGGAAGCAAGAAGCGGCCACGGAGATCGACGATTTCGTCTGCGAGAGCGGAAAACTCGGCGAGGATATCGGGAGATTGTCCGATCGCCTTGATTCGATCTCGTTCGACAACTAAGCCGCCATTTCTGAAAACTCTGTTATCGGAGTCCATAGTAACGATCACGGCGCTGTGGATTATCGTCACGGACTTTGAGCTGCTCTTCTTCGTCTCCATCGCCGCTCACTCGCCTGCCTCTGCTCTCTGCCCTGCTCCAAATGTCCTAAGCGTTCGACTTGGGTTGTGGAGGCCTTTGGCTTCTGCTTGCTTGCATCAGCCATTTATACAACCAAAACGCACCTTTTCTGTTTGAAAAACGGAATAAGTAATAAAAAAGTCTTAAATTTTTTTTAATTTTTTTAATT
Source organism: Carallia pectinifolia (assembly GCA_037832335.1). Lineage (NCBI taxonomy): Eukaryota > Viridiplantae > Streptophyta > Magnoliopsida > Malpighiales > Rhizophoraceae > Carallia > Carallia pectinifolia. The sequence goes on from CM075453.1 coordinate 21,828,859, forward strand.
AAATTTTATATCTTTTAAATATTTTAAATCAGTCTTATATCTTTTAAATTTATTTCAATTAAGTATTAATTTAGACAAAATTGCAATCAACACGTTAACAAGCCTACTGACTAACGGAAATACGTTTTGAAAAGGAAAACACCAAATACCCAAAAAAATTTCCCCAAATACACTCTCTCCAAATTGACATAAAAAATAATTTCCTACCTTCTAAGAAATCTCTGAACTTTAACAAAACAAAAAAAATAGTCAGATCTCAAAGCCTCTCTCTCTACTTTTTATTTTTTTCCTTCTATCTAAGTATAGTAACAACGACAAATTGAGGTGATCTTTTTTTTGTTGGACATTATTATTTGGAGTATTTATTTTCCTCAATTTATTTCCTGAGCCAACTTTAATGGCAGAGATTGTATTTGGAGATGTTTTTTCAAGTATTTAGTGTTTATATTTTATTCAAATCATATTTTTGTTAGTCAATTAACTACTTAATGTGTTGACCAGAATTCTATCCAAATTAGTACTTAATTGAAATAAAACTAAAAGATATAGGACTGATTTGAAATATTTAAAAGGTATAAAATTTAATTAAAAAAATTAAAAAAAGTTTAAGATTTTTTTATTACTTATCCTTTTAAAAAACTGGCACCGCCATTCCAAAGCTACATTCATTTTTTTTTAACAAAAAAAACATTTACATTCAGAATTTTCGCACTATAGTTTGCAATTTACTTAAATTATTTATTTTATTAAAAAAACAATATATATTGTTTGCGTCCTATTGTCCTTCAAACATTTATACGTTTATAATAGTTTATTACAATTTTTAAAAAAGAAAGAAATTCATAAAACAAAAGTGCTTAACATGACCCAGACCAAGCCTGCATAGCCATGGCGGACCAGGGACAACCCAATTTGTCGTGTTGGGCTCCCTGTCTGGATGCTTCATGGCACCCCCAACACTGGACCCAAAATTTCGAAAAAAATTTCTTAAAGGAAAAAGGTTGATGTGTTCAATAGATTTGTCTTAAATTTTATTTTGACTGAAACTGTAATTAAATTTTTTAAAATAAAAATTAATATTTTTAAAATATTTATTATTTTTATATTTTAACAGTATTAATTTTTATTTTATAAATATTAACCACAATTTCTTTCATAATAAAACCTAAGATAAAATTACTTAAGCATATAAGTGTACTTTTTCTTAAAATACGGCAATGATAATCAGCACGAAGGTACTTACCAAAACATACCCATTTTGCTGACGTGGATGGTGGTTCTTATCCCTCTGTGTTGAGACCCTTGTTTTTTTGTTTTTTTACTTTTTTAAACGTAAATTAATTAATCTGAGAAGAAAAATAGTTGAGAAAGTTGGGAGTTTGAATTTTTGATCTTTTATTTTTTAGTGTACTGTCAATACTGTTTGAATTACAAATTTACAGCTATGTTGAGACTTTTTGAAATAACAATGTTTTCTAGACTTTAGCAACCGATTTTTTTTATAAAAATTAAATTTTTACAAAAAAAATTTAAAGTAGTTTTTAAAATGTTATCTTAAATATGATTTTTATCAAAAAATAAATTTTTACTTAATATTATTCTAAATATACACAATATCACTTTAAATCTTGATATTAAAAAAATATTTTTTTCTACAAATTCCGTGTTAAAAATTATAAGTAAAATTAACAGAAAATTGATGCAAATAAAATAATAAAGGATATGAAATAATATCTGAGACGTGCAAGACACTGTCTTTAAAGATAGTTTCCGCCTCATTCTCAAATCGAGACAGTGCAGCAAGTTACAGCGGCTACCCTCACCAGATACAACAGACATTCTCATTAATGTGCATTTCAAATAGTGAGGTGACAGAAACAACCTTGATCTTGATTAACTCAGCAGAATGCAGTAAAGAAGAGTGTGCAGGAAGAAGAGAATCTGAAAAGTATTCTTTCTAAAAAATGATGAGTTGTTGATATATTGGTTCAGCCTTTAAGGTTCATAAAAGTGAATAATGGTCATAAAAATGAATAATGGACAGAATAATGGTGGTTGAATGACTGTAACTGTGCAACAGTTAGTTTTCCAACAACAAAAAATAGCTAGTTTGACCTAAGAGTCTCAAAAATAGTCTCAAAAAACGATCAGTCCACTGCGTAAAGTCCTATGAGCCCACTCCTATCGGACTTGAAACTGAGTTGCGTAAGATCTCTTATGAGTTTTTTATTTTGTGAAGATATAACACACATATTGGTTTATAAACAAATAGTACATAACATTTCTTATTTATGTGGGATTCAAGTCTCTTTATATATTTTTTTATTAATTATTACTTGACTTCTCTTTCCCACATGGGATTCAAGCCTTTTAAAATATTATTTATTCTTCCAACATTCCGACCTTGACTTATCTAATTGTCTTTTGATTGCTTTTTTTTTCAATTGGAAGAGTAGGTAAAACTCGATAAGCTAGTTTCATGTGATTTAGCTTTATCTCTTAAAATAAGGAGAAATAAAACACAAGTATAGTGGGAGACATAGGGTTTGTTATTGTGATAATAAATTGTATGTCTTGTTATAGTGAGAAAAAGTTTAAATTTCCTCTTGCTCTTCACTTGTTTTTTCTTTTTGTGCAAGTGTGACGGCTCCTTTTAAGATTAAAAAAAAAAAAAAGAGATGGAGTTGGAAAAGAAAATAGTAGCAAGCGTAAAAAAAGAAAAAACCAAAAAAAGATTGAAATTTTCTTAGAACGAGAGTTGGAAAGCAAAAGTCAACGATCGTTCCATCCACTTCCAATTGATTCATCGAATATTGGATACCTCTAATGATTAGTAAAAAAGAAAAAATTTGCCACTTTCATTCGCATTACATTTTCAAGCAGCAAATGGCGATTTTCTAATTTTTCAACTACGGCGACTGCTAGTGAAGCGAAGAAGACGACTTTTGTTAAGAACTACTAGGCAACACAATTAGTGCGTTCTTTACAGTCAGCGACAACTGCTTATGGGCCTTCATTACATGCGGCGAGATTGTTCTCGTTCTCCATGACAGAAAATCATTTGTTACACCTATATGTCAACTTTCCTGGCACTAATGGCTTGAGGGTATTTATGATTAAACCAAAAAAAAAAAAAAAACAAAAGATTTGAGACATCTTTATGAAAGGAATGAAGCGTACGGAGAGGTTTATTTAAGGCTTCAAGTTATGAGGAAGTGGAAATATATATATATATGGAAATCTCATCAAATAAACTTTTTTCTTTTTCGATAATTGGATCACTTTTATGAAAATATAAGCGAAAAGCTGGCATCAAATAAAGTTTAAAACTTTATGTAGGAAAATATAAGTTCAATACAACAAATGAGATTAAACAAAAAAAAGAATTGATACAAACAATGAGATGTCATCAAATAAACTAACTTAACTTAACCTAACTAATTGAAGTGATCAATAAACAAAAGTGTAAATTCTTGATGGTGGTAACAAATAATGAGACGATTTCTCACTTTCTTATATTCAATGCAAATTTCTTTTCTCATCACCAATAGATTCAAGCTCAAGTAAGCGCTATATTTTAACAATTGACGAGAATACAAATATTGAATATCTGAAAGATCGCAACTGAGGGCGTTGACATGCCTGTGAGAAAGGTGGTTTCACTGTTTTAGGCGGAAAAGAAAATGTATTTCGACGTTGTTGTTGTGGAAACAAGCGGTTTATGTCCAGTTGTCCAACTAACTGATACTTCTAGCTTTCAACGGGTTTATGAACTTGTAAAGATAATTAAACAAACATTAAACAAATATAAAATTAAGTAAGGATTGCAAGGTCAACTTTGGTAATCGGCATGCGTGATGGTGACTTTTACGAAATGCCCATTTGGGCTAGTGTCCATTTTATTAATTTTCTTTTGTTTATGGTGACCTAGCTAATAGTTAATAGAAAACCAAGTGATGATAAAGATAATTAACAATTCAACAACTTTCATTTGCCACAGTGTGGATGATTTTGGAGGAATTTGTCCTTTTCTCGCCGTAAGATATTGATCATGTGTTTTTTGTTCCAATCTTTTCCAGGAACTGACAGTGGCGGCTCTAGTTTTCTTCAATATTGGCGTGCCAGACATGAACTATGGCATGGATTATCCCTTTTGTTTGTCCTGATTGTCTTTGTTATGTAATAAATATTGAAACTTATTAAAACATTAGAGCAAATGATGATCGATTAGTTGTATGTAATTTATTTAATACATATCCCTATTGCCTACAATAAATTCATGAATCAAAACCATATGAATGAGTTTAGTCTCAAATAAATAATTAAAAATTTATTTTTTCAAAAATAAACATTAAATGTAATTAATGTTATCTTAAATATACTTAGTATTACCGTAAACATTAATTAATTTTTTTTTGAATTTTTTTTGCTTAAAAATTTTTTTCTACTGCTTATAACTATTTTCTATATCCTCTTAATTTTTCCAATTTTTAAATTGTGGTCGATGATATGAAAATGAGTGATCCCTGTTGTATTAAGGGAAAAGGTTCACGCTTTCCTTATTTGACCCGCCTTATTTAGTTTATTGAAAGATGCAACTAATTGGATGCATATATTTTTGCTTCATTGAGTGATTTCATTAAGAGATTTACTGAGATGTGAATTATATGATGAGGGGGTAATTCATAAACTTCACGCTTCATTCTTGAGATTAAAACTCACATACATGCTATTTTTATTCTTTTTTTTTTTGTATAATTTACTTATAATGTTATACTAAACAAATCTATTTTATCATTTTTATTTCAAGTAAACATCATATATTATATGATTTAAAATTATGAGTGAATTACACTTATAAAAAATATGAATTTAATTAAAAATTCACTAAAAAAACTTAACAACTCAAAGATAAAAGTTTAAATTCTTAACTACCATCGGATATGCATGCTATTATCTATCAAATGAATGCAATCATTGGTTTATTACAGATAATATACCATTTATATTAGTTTTGGCATCAACATCTCCCTTTTAGATTTGAGAATTAATTATAATTAATACAAGAGGTTGATAGAGAATATATTTATCTTGTTATCTAGGCCAAAAACTTTGAATTACAGATCTTATGTTTTTTAGGCATATTCGGATTCTTAGTCATTGTAAGAAGATGAATTTATTATATAATATATATTGGAAACTTCAATATTCCAAAATCCAAAACCCATGAAAACATTCAATCCCAGAAACGTACAATCAACATGAACACCAAACCCTCGATCGAGGTATACAATAGTAAGATTATCTTACACAAATGGGGCAGCCTGAATTTTCTTTATGTCCAATTATTTTGCTAATGAACAGGATGTGATGCATAACAAGAAAGAAGAACACATAAACCAAAAACAACTATAAGCTAAAATTTTAGAAATGATTCATGGCAACCAGGCGAGATGGGCTGAGAAGGCGATAAGAGCCGCCATAAGGACTCCTCATGGAAAGGCCACACCCCAGCTGGCGAATTTCATCCTTGTCAGCATATTCAATCTCCAGGAGCACCTTCCAGAAGACATCAACGTCGCAAGGAAGTTCCAGGGGGCCTTCGGTGTTGAAACCATACTCCGACTCTGCTTCCTCCAGCAGAATCTTGAAGAGTGGATGGTTTGCATACTCAGTCTTCACCACAAACTTCTGTTTCTGGGGTCCAACGTAAACGGAGAAGCAACCTTCTGGAGCCACCTGTTTTTTTCTCGGACTCTTATTATTATTTTCAGGGTCAATTCCTGGCCACGATTTGTTTTTGGATGATGATGATGTTGATGATGAGGTTCTATTGCTGCCATGGCCGAGGCATCTGCATCTCTCCCATGTCTTGACGATCAAATTGCCTTTCTTTCCTTTTCCTTTAATCACATCCATTAAGAGAGTAACTGCTTATAATGAATTGTCTTCTACAAAACAGATAAATGTACTGGAAAAGGCAAAAAAAAAAAAAAAGAGAGAAGTATGGATGGTGGATGTTAAGGAAAAGAATTTTGTAATGAAGTACAATTACAGAGTTTTTGTTTTCTATCCCCTGTCATAAGCTAAATCAGACATGACCTTTACTTGTGGCTTCGTTGTGTTACTCATCATTTCTATCTAAAACAACGAACGAAACTTGTGATCATGCAAATTTTGCATGGACGCAACGGAAAATCCTAACAGCAGAAGATGAGTACAGAAGGAATGAATGAATAGATAGCAAAAAGATTCAAGATAAAGTGGGCACAACAAGTGGGGTTATCTGAAGAATCGGGGAGAAAAAGAGAGATCTAAGGGATGCGGGCGAGGAACCAGACGGGAGTTTAACCGGATATGCTCTCGCTTGATTGAGTTTGCAGTAGGGAAATATCGGCCAGGGATGGTAGTCTTCTATTTATAGCCCAAACGGTCAACGGGAAATAGTGTATTTTTGTTCTTATGCATTTATCAACGCTAGAAGTAGAAAGGGCAATTTCCTTTCCTCGTTTTTTTTTTTTTAACCTAAGATGCTGTTAATTGATCATCTGTCCGGAGAGGGAATGGTAAGAATAAGGTTAGGCTATTTCTAACTTTCTCTTTAAAAAATAATAAGTGGGATTTTTTAAACGGAATTAAGATGAGATAAAAGTAATTTAAGTTTTAGACGCTTGAATTAAAAAAATTTAATAAAAAAATTATTAAATACTGTAAATAAATTATATAATTGTTTTAATTTACATAAAATATAATTATATAATAAAACTCTTCCTTATATTCGTAATAAAATGAGCTTTTTTTTTTTTGTTAGTTATATGGAGATGTTAAGCAAGAGAAGCGGTGTATGTAACAACTCTATCCTAGTCTGAGTGTCGGGTCGAATTTAAAAAATACAGTATAACAAGTAACAATTTTTTGTGGGTTAATTAGGGTTCGTTTGGAGACGCTGTCAGTTTTTTGTTTCTGCTTTTCAATTTCTGTTTTTTGTTTTTACTGTTTGCTGAATTTTTGTGTTTATTGTTGTCAATTTTTGTTTTTTTTTTCTATAAGAATAAAAAAATAGGTAGAAAAAGGATAGTGAGAGAAATGGTAAAAAGAGTATAAATATAGAGAGAAAAATGGGAGAGAGAGAGAGAGAGAGAGAGAGGGTAGAGAGAGAATGAGTAGAGAGAGAAAAAGGAGAGAGAAAGAGAGAAGAAAGGGAATGAGTAGAGATAATGACATAAAGAGAAAGGGTTGAGAAAGAATGAGTAAACAGAATAGTAGAGAGAGAAAATGAGAGAGAGAGGGTAGAGAGAGAATGAGTAGAGAAAATGACAAAGAGAGAAAAGAGAGAGAGGGTAGAGAAAGAATGAGTAAAGAGAATAAAGAGAGAGAAAAATGAGAGAGAGAGAGGGTAGAAAGAGAATGAGTAGAGAGAATGGTAAAACAAGAAAAAAGTGAAAGAGTCTGGGTAGAGAGAGAATGAGTAGAGAGAGAAAATATAGAAAGAGAGGGTAGAGAGAGAATGGTAGAAATAGAAAAAAAAGGGAGAGAGGAGAGAGAGAATGATAGAGATAGAAAAAGGAGAGAGAGAGTAGAGAGAGAATGAGTAGAGAGAGAAAATAAAGAGAGAGAGGGTAGAGAGAGAATGGTAGAGATAGAAAAAAAGGGAGAGAGGGGAGAGAGAATGATAGAGATAGAAAAAGGAGAGAGAGGGTAGAGAGAGAATGAGTAGAGAGAGAAAATAGAGAGAGAGAGGGTAGAGAGAGAATGTGTTGAGAGAGAAAGAGTAGTGAGAGAAAAAATATAGAGGGATAGAGAGAGGATGAGTAAAGAGAGATATGGTAAAGAGGGTGGATAGAGAAAGAAGATGTTGTGAGAGAAAGTATAGAAAAAAAAGTGAAAAACAAAGTCGGAAAGCTATTTTTATTGTTTTCCCAATTTGATTTTTTTCTTTGAAAAACACTTTTAACTTTTCAACAAAAAATAGAAAATAGAATTAATAACAAACATGTTTCCTGTTTTTTTTGTGAAAAATAAACAGAAAATAGAAAACTTAAACCACTCCAAACGGGCCCTTAGTTGGCACTGGTCTTTAACAATTTTGTTTATGATGCAATCCTGTTTATTATTTAACATCCAGAATCTAAACAGTGGAAACATCGCGGAAGCTTCCTCCCAAAGAAAAAAAAAAAGGCAGAAGCTTACTAGGTTATAACTTTCTTTTTTTTTTTCTTTATTTACTTTTAAATTTTAACTGATATCTAAATTCAAGACATGTCATTTTTTTTTTACTAATAAAAAAATTTATCGTTAGTATTTCAATTATTAGATTTACAAACTAAGTCAGGGTTACCTATTTTATACCTATTCAAGGCATGTCGTTATGGAAACAATTTCAATGTTAATCAAAATTTTGAAAATAGAATCAGTCATCAAAATCAACAAAAAATTATAGATTTAATATTTATAGCATTTGAATCCATATTTAATAATTATTTATAATTAAAAAAATAAAATAATTATAGAAAAAGTTGATTATATATTAATTTTATATGGTTTTATTGACTAGTTAGAAGTTTAGATGACATTTATGATTCAATTGCACATTGATATAAAATTTAGGACTTAATAATAATTTAAATAAAGCTATCTTATTAAATTATAATTTTTAAAATTAAAGTCAAAATCGGCTGGACCACAAATATGACCTATTTTGTAGTGTTTTTTGGCCACTTTTGACAGTTGTCACAAATTTGACCAATTTAAGTGCTTTCCATTTTTTTGAATGAACCGAACCAATGGCCTGTCCACGATCTAGTCAGTTGGTTCGAATTGATATTGAAAACATTGGTACCAATTAAGAATGACAGTAGGCTGACGCGGAGGAGGAAATGATCATCCCATTCTCCGTATTTAATTATGAACCTTATCGTCGTCTTTCTTCTCGTCCCTAATAAAGATTGGGAATCCCATATCTGCTTGATCCCGATAAATTTTTCTAATCCATTTAATTTTTGTATGTATATAGACAAAATTTTCTAATCCACATTCCACCAAAAAAAAAAAAAAACACACAAAAACAAAATGTTACCGAGAAATAACAACAAATTCAACAACTAAAAATCATGCTTATAATTTAGGGATTTGAGAGAAAAATTAACTTTTCTCCTCGACCCATTAAAACCATTCCTCTCAAAATTGAGAGATTTGAGAGAAAATTTATTGATTCTCTTCTATTTTTATTAAAAGACTTTATTATAAACTTATTAAACTAAATATATACAAGTATTTCATATATAATTTACAAATTAAATATTTTTTGTATAATATATAATATTTTTTTCTATGGAGTGTAAAATAAAAGTTATTATACATATCATTTTCCTCTCTCTTATTTTTCACCTTTCCCAAACAAAATTTTTTTTATTTTCATCCCTCCTATCAGCTCTTTCTAAAGAGATGATTTAAAAATTTTCTTTTTCTCTAATGGTCATTTTTCTTACTTTTCTCTCCTTTATTTTCCTCTCTCTCCAAAATTTTATTCAAATATAGTGTAAGTGATAATACAAAGGGTCTGTTAAGATTATGACGTAATCCATTACCCCATTATGATTGTGATGGTTTTCAATAAATATATAGTTGGAGCTGATAGATAATCCAGTGATTAAAAAATAAACAGTGGATTAAGATTCGAATATAAAGACCCAATTACAAACTACAGCTTTTAAATACCTTAACTACTATTCAATCCTCAACTCTATATATATATATCTTATAATGCAATTAGAGGACTCCAGTCACCACCCTTAAAGCCCCACCTGCTTCCTTCACGCTTTTACCAGTTTAAGTCCCTAAACTGATCCATTTCCCTTTGCAATATTGACATATACTAGTGGGAATATTTGTTCCTGACCCTCTCGGTCTTGTGTCGTTGTCCCGACTTCAATTGGAATATTATTTTGACATAAACCCAAATAGGTGAAAAGTGGGAGAAAGAGAAAAAAAAAAGAAGTTTTTGTGTGTCACTGCACACTCTTCCACTAAAAAGGAAAATATATACATATAAATATACGGGTTTTGGTGAGGGAGAGCTGTACCATTTTGTGTTATGGAGAGGTTTTTTTTTGTGTTTCAGGCGTACGCCATTTATGGTATCCTTGGTTGGTTTGATATTGAGTTTGCATATAGGTTTGTGAGAATTATACCGAGGTGAAATGTTTTTGACACTTATTATTGCATCAAGACTTGTATTTTTTTGTATTTTGCATGGTGTGAGGTTTGTATAAATAGAGTGAGTGTATGTATTGACCTTTTAGATATGATGAGTGTTCGTGAGACATTATAAAAATATGTTATGTCAAAATGTATGTATGTATAGTGGATCTAACTTAGTTAGATTTTATATAAATATGTGTTTTGTTTGAGAAACTAGAATTTAAATTTCAGTCTCCTCTCTCAATTTTTTTATCTCTAATAATAGATTATCATTTTCATTATAAAAAAATAATATATGTATGTGTGTGTATTAGTTGAAAGAATTTTTCAGAGAGTACTAGGATTAAATCTATAACATAACATCTTTTTGTTTTTAGAATACTATAACATAACATCTTACAAGTGCTAGTAACAAATTATTTTAGAACTTGAAAGTAGTCGAAAAATTGGAGTCAAAATGCAAATTAGCCATTTTAACATGGAAGTTTCTGCTAATTGACGAGCATGGGTGACAATTTCAATTGAACGTCTGGTTCAAACATAAATGTACCCAGCAAACCGGAATCACTCACTTGTAAGACAATGACGAGTGGCTTGTGGACACATGGCATGTGATTTTGCCCACTTTCGACACTCTAAAACTTTTTCCTTCGTTGTTTATATCACGTCCTAAGTCTTCGTTACATAATTTAATTTCAGTAAGTAATTAAGCAATAATATAATTAATTTAATAATATTTAATAATTTATTTTTTAAAAAAATTAAATTATCTAATAATACATATCAATTTATTACAATTTTATTATTTCCGAAATGTTGCAACTTAATATTTTCCTATTTCATATACAAACGTGTATTGAACGAGTACAAGCTTTCATTTTCACATGAATCAAATGCATGTGATATAATTATATTATAATCGTTTGGTTATATATTTATAATCTTTATTTTTAATTTTGTTCGTATATCAAATAATAATAAATATATAATCAACGTTTTTAATGTATTATATCGTAATTTTTATGAGTTTGATTTTTGGCCTAAAATGGTCAATTTTGGTTCGAGATATTAACAAATGGCATGGTTCAATGTTGGTATTGTCGTTCAAGGACATTCTGGTCATTAAAATTTAATTTCTGTTATACAGATTTTAAATTTTAAATCTAAAAAAAAATATATTAAATTTATAAAAAAGAAAAAATTACTTTACTGTATATTTCATATCTTAATAAACTTCTTCTTGTGATGTATATATAGGAACTCAAATTCTACGTGCACAGCTAAAAAGAAAAAGAGTTTGGGTACACATTTAGAATTTTAGGTGTTTGAATTTTTGTCCGAATAAATTAGCATGTCATTTTTTTAAACTATAATTATGCTTTCTATAACAAAAGTAAAACAGTGAAACACATTTATTTTTTTACAAAAAGTTTGACAGCTTTTTCAAAAATTTGGACTCACGTTTCATTCGGTCAACAATTATGATACTAAAAAACAGATTGGTACTTTTTTCCAAAGAAAAGAAAAAGCCTGATGGGCGTCTATGGCAGAAAGCATGTGATGACAAACGACAGTTACAGTTTGCGAACGTGTCCTCTACTATAAGCGAATGATTTAAGATTCCTATTTGTTTAGAGCAGCCTTGGGAACATGAATTAGGAACAGAAGAATGGATACCCTACTTAATCATGTATTTTCTGATTAATTTCTTTTCAATCTTCGTAACTTAATTAAAGCCCAAGAATCCGTTATCTAACGAAAATCTAATAGTACCAATCATTATATACAATACCCTAAAAGAAAAGCGGTGCTGCCGAATTTGGTTAATGAAGTGGGTTTCACAAATTCACTCTCCGATCTTCCTTGAAATCTTGAACGATTTTGTTCCACCCTATGATCTTACACGAGATTATACTTATCCTACCAAAAAGTGAGTTTATTAGCAAGGTCCTGTTTTTTAAGAGCCATCAAAATAGTTCAAATTTAGACTTTTATTTTAAAGAAATTTTGAGTTTTAATCTTAAGAAAGAAGGAATAAGATTATGGGAATAAAGAAAAGCTACTTTAATTGTATAATTCATAATCAAAATGAAATTTTCAATAGACAAAAAAACAAAGCAAGGTCCTACAATTCAACTTGGTGATTCTAAATTTGTGTAATACTTGCAATTCCATCATATTAATTAAGCAAAGAACTACTAAACATACTAATGCAATAAAAAATTTTGCATAATTTTTTTAAAAAATAATTAAAATTTTTAATTAAAATTAAAATGTCATGTCATCAATATTTGATGACATGGCAGTTGGTGGGAAACAAATTGACTTATGCGGCACTTTGTTAGTTGCCACTCAGCCTACTTAATAGGTAAAGTGATGATTGAGTAGAATTAATATGATGGAAGTTAAATAGTTGACGAGTTTTTACACAAGAAAAAAAAAAAACATAATAAGTAAAAATCAATAAGCCAACAAAGGTTTTAAATAAAATTAACCTCTATATCTATACAAAACTAGTTTACCATTTTATAATTAAAAATTGCGAATTCGATTTTCAGTTGAATTAATTACTTAAAATAAAATAAAATAAAATATATAAAATGAGTTTGGTGTATACAGCGGTGGACTTATATTGAAAGTTTAGAGAAATCTAACTTGGACCAAGAATGGTATTGCCAAGGCTAGAAATGTTATGATCGCAAGAAAAAAAAAAAGATTAAAAAAAAAAAAGATGTTGCCCTTGACCCCGATTGGAACATTATGAAGACCAAAGTTGCCTTGAACAATTTCAGTTCCGCTCTGCCAGTAACAATTTCTTGTGATTTGTTGGGTTCTTATTAAATCGGGCTCATAGGGTTGTCAGTCCAACCACGAAGGCCATGGGCTTGGATTAAGATGGCCCAATTTCGAACTCCTCGTTTGAGGGGTAAGAAATTGGGGGTGGCAGAGGGGAATGAATTTGAGTCCAAAATTGGCATTGCATGAATTTGGGAGGTAGGTCCTTAATTTGGCAGGATAGCATAGGTGTTTCATGGCCTAGGGGTTTGATTGTGTAGTTTTTTTGTTTGATGTCATAGGATTCGGCCCTCCATTTAGACCAAAAAGAAAAAACAAAGGAGGAGAGCGGTAGAGCCGAACTCCAGACATGGAGAACAATTAAATTTTTTAGAATAATCTTAACAAATTTTTGGGAATAATCTTAACATGAAGAACAATTCCAATTAAGGAGGAGAGTGGGACAGCGTATAAAATTAGATTATTCTAATTATAAGCTCTAATTATATGAGCTTATAACAAATTAAGTCATAATGTTAAGATTATTCTAATTATTCTCTTCTCCACGTAAAGGAGGACAGTGGTAGAGCCATTGTTATAACTTTTTCTTTTTTATCCTTTTAATTTGTTTCAATTGGAATTCAAACTGAAAACTTTCAATAGTCGGATGGCTTCAGTATTAATCAATATTTTGAAAATAGAAGTGATCGTTAAGGCAAAAAAAATTAGATATTCAAAGTTTAATCTATTAGAAATTGACAAAATAAAAAATTATGGAAAATTTTGCTTATATATTAAATTTTAAATGTTTTTGGTAACGAGTAAGATGTTTATGAGAAGATAGAATAATACTCGCAACGGGTGCTTTGATGTTCTTTTTCCCGAGTTAGCCGTGATTTTTCTCTTGGTGAACCTTTGAGCAACATTTCCAAGTATGATGGGCCTCTATTCTTCACTACAATGAAAATTTCTCAAGTAAGTGCATATGTTTTTGTTGGAGAGCACAATCATTGATTTTGAATGTTTCTTCTTTATTATTTCTTTTTTTTTTTTTTCCCTTTTCCGTATAATATTCTTTGGTACACTAGAATTATAACGTACATTTTGTGAGAATTTAAGTGGGTTGACCTTTAATTTGAATCTGGTTAGTTTGCCCCTTTTCATTTTATGGGTGACCATAGTATAAAAAATTTTACTTGTCTAGTTACTACAATTAGTGGCTTATGACAAGATCCAGGCACTAAAGATTGGTGGCTTTACTATTTTGCCATGGGGACACCGGTTGGTTATTAGCTAAAGGATCTTTTTCCTTTCCTGTCAGATAGTGCAACAAGGATAGGTTTCAGAGGTCGAAGTGGTAGCAATGTTGGGGAAACCAGTCCACCGATGGGCAATGGATATTTCCCAGATGGTAGTTATTATTATAGTTGTTTCTTCATAAATATATAGGTTATGGCAGATCCTCAAAGGAGGTTGTTTGCTCCCACAAATTTGGAAAGAACTCCATATGCAGACACCCCAAACTCCTATGGCTTGAGAGATCTTGGCGTGGATGATAAGTAAGGATATTCCATTTTATTTGGAAGGTCGGGGGCCTCTGTGGAAGTTTATTATTATTATTGTTATTGTGCTATGCTATTACCCAAGAACAATGAATGACTGAAAAGTAAGAATGCTTTTCAATGACTTTTCCTCTCTTATTTGTAGCCTTTTGTCCTTAAAATTCTCAATCAATGAAACGTACTCTTCTTTGATGAATTTAAAGATCATAATGAGCAACACATTAAAGAGAAAGTTCCATTACCATGTCCAAAGTGGTGAGGAAACATCCATTTGTGTAAAGTAAGCATACAATCAAAGTGGTGAAGACATTACCTTATTTGTCCCCGCCTGATTTGCTGAAACCCCACTGCTTGTGTTTTGTGATTACTTTCAGATTTAATGTTAAATAACGGTGAATGGAAAAACTGTTGCGGAGACCAACTCCATGGAGGGCCTAAAAGCGCTCTAAGGTCAGACTGATTGTGATTAATTGGAAATTCATTCTATGTAACAAGAAGAATGGATGCAATTTCTTGGAATTTAACAGCACGGGCTCGTTTAGCTTTATGGCCCCAAGAAAAATAAAGTTGTCTGGATTCAATCCATTCAGTCCGTTTCCCAATGCTCAGGTCTAGACAGCGATGCCTGGCCTCGAAGAGAAAGATTAACATTCTTAATGCCCACTAGCTAATGTCCTTGCGAATTACATTTCATATTTTTTGCATCTAAATTCTGCAT
This sequence comes from Carallia pectinifolia, assembly GCA_037832335.1. Lineage (NCBI taxonomy): Eukaryota > Viridiplantae > Streptophyta > Magnoliopsida > Malpighiales > Rhizophoraceae > Carallia > Carallia pectinifolia. The sequence continues at coordinate 21,844,114 of CM075453.1, forward strand.
GCAACACCCTAAATCTCAGCTCTCTCTCTCTCTCTCTCTCTCTCTTCTCTTTGTTTTTTTTTTTTTTTGATAAGTCTCTCTCTGTCTTTTTTTTTTTTTTTTGATACATCTAAATCTCAAGTCTGAACCCTAGTTATTGTCTACATGTAAATTAGTAAGAAAAAGTTCACTATTTTCCCCATCTTCAACACAAAAGGACATCCCCCGGCAGGGTTTTTTTTTGTTGGAGGAGAGGGGGGTGTTCCGGATGTGTGTTTGCCACGTTTAAGCTAGCTCATAATTTGTGAAACCGAAGTGGTTTGCTCAATTGATTTTTTTTTTTAAAACTTAAAGCAACCGGTTAGAAGAAGGAAACAGTTGAAGAGATCAAAAGTTCGAACTCTTAATAGTACTATTTGAACTACAAGCTCAGATCACGACCAATTAGAAATTGAATATTGATTCATTTATTCCTCCAGCACATCGTTGTTACATGTTCTGACACGTCTAAGCACGGCTTGAGAATTTTTTAGGGGAAGAAGTTTATATATGATTGCACTTGAATGGAAAAGAAATAGTATTATGGTATCTGTAACGAAATTATCTAAATTTATTAGCTGAGGTTGTTGATTTGGTGTATATTTGGTCTAATCGGCAATTCAAATGTTCGACAGGTTTTTTTTTCTTTTTTTTTTAAAAAAAAAAAAAGAGATCGAAAGACCAAAAAAAATGAGAACAAAATCAACAAAATTTGAACCAAAAGGTCTTATCTGAGATCAAAATATAGTTAAATTATTGCCAAATAGCATCCCTCCCTCCGCCACTCTATTTGATGTAATGGACTTAGTCTAATAGGGCCCGAAGTGGAGTGGTTCTGGTATCTGGCATCAAAGGCATTAACGTTCGATTTCCAACTCCAGAAACATGAGCAGCATTAAGGCCGCGAGGCGTCGGACCAGACTAGGGCCTAATGGATCTTTGCTTCTCCTGTGAATTTTTTTCCCCCTCTAAAAATTAATGCTAATGGTCGTAGCTTCTCCTTGTTTTTTCCCCCTTCTTTAAATCCTTAAGAAAAAGGGGTTGAAGTGGCAAAGCAAGTGATCATTCATCGATAGTTTGAATGTACGCGACCTAAGGTGTAACTAAATGTATGTCATTTCCTGAATTTTGGATGGTGACCCTTGTTGGATTACTTGAGGTATACTTTCCCTTGGACTTAGCATAGAGATTCGGTCATGCTTGTGGGAGAGATGCCGCAATTCTCATTGACAAAATTATAGAAGAATCACCTGTACCTTTCCATTTATTTTAAAAAGAAAAAAGAAAAAAAGAAGAAGAGGCAACAGTCACAACATGTTGCCAATTACCGAATTACTCTTCGTCAAGAAAAAATTCAATAGGCCAAAAAACGAGAAAAGATTAATAGATTGAGGGTGATGGGCTGGGTACGGATTAAATTAATTGTTGTATATATTATTATTAAGTTTATTGTACGTGAATTTTAGTTATAGGTTTCATAAATATATATATATATATATGTAAAACTATTAAGGCTGATGTACAAAAAATAAACAAAAAATGTATATAAAGATTAACTTGATCCATCTTTTAGTCCACCACTTTCTCAATTTATGTACCTGTACTCACAAAAAACAAAAAAAAAAGGAAAATGATATGGCATTAGAGATTTTGTGCTTGAAATTTTGTCTGAATATAATGATGTCTTGAATTTTTATAATTATTATGATATTTTTTGTAATAAAAAAAAGAATTAGATCTTATTATTTTTTCGTTGTTAAAAGTATGACAGTAACTACAAAAAGTCATGGTATAATTGCATTCAAGCACAAATTCCTCTCACTACGCCATAAAAGATCTTACCGCTAACTAAAGGCCTAAAACCGTTGCTTATTATTTAAGGCAGCAATTTTTCAACCGTTACATTATAATGGTGCGCCAATAGTCTTAAAATAGCGGTTTCCAATGTTATGCAGCAGTGGTTACCACTGCATCAACAAGCCACAGTTCACAACCGCTGCATTTATATGAAGCGCTTTTACCGCTGCATAAAATAAAAATAAAAATAAAAATATAACATGGTACGAACCGTCGCATAAAGTATCTAACATATTGTTTTTGTGCTAATTTTTTAGGTGGTGATGTAAACCGCTGCCTCACAAATTAAAGGCAATAGTTTAAAACTGTTGCCGTGGAATAATTAGAAAAGACCTTTTAAAACGCAGTGTCTGGTGCTGTGCTCAAAACAATGTTGTTGTTATTATCCCACGTCACGCGATTAAGGGATTGGAGCCCAATCTATCTCATCATCTTTTAACGGACTTAGAAGGAAAAATTTGCTTAAGAGTGTATTTCAATTCAATGCACATAAAAGAAATCTCCTTTTATAAGACCGATCCATCGCCAGCAGTGCTACTCGCATTAGTTGAGAAACCTGATCTTTGTACATGGAAAAGGAGAATATTTGTATGAACATTCGATATTCTTGCATATATACATGCGAGTTTGTACAAAATCCATTTCTGTAAAATTAATACTACTGTTATGTAGGGGTCATATATATGCTTTTCATTATTTCATAATAAAAGTTAAATATAATTGCAACATGAGCTCTTGTTGTGCTTGGTAAATTTTGTCATGGGTTTTGATTCTGGGGTGTATTTGGAGGAGATGGAGGGTTGTATGGTATCCAAGTTCTTGGATCTCCCAGATTAAACTTAGGTGGTGGTGGTGGTGACGGTGGTGGCGGCGGTGGTGAAGGTAGCAGAGGAGGGAAGTTTGGTATCCAAGTTCTTGGATCTCCAAGATTAAATGTTGGTGGAGGTGGTGGCGCAGGTTGTATTGGAGGGAAGTTTGGTATCCAAGTTCTTGGATCTCCAAGATTAAATGCTGGTGGAGGTGGTGGCGCAGGTAGTATTGGAGGGAAGTTGGGTATCCAAGTTCTTGGATCTCCGAGATTAAATGCTGGTGGAGGTGGTGGCGCAGGTAGTATTGGAGGGAAGTTGGGGATCCAAGTTCTTGGATCTCCGAGATTAAATGCTGGTGGAGGAGGGGGGTGGAACAAAGATGGTGTTGGTGGAAGATATGGGATTGGAGGGAATGGAAATGGCAGAGATGGCGGGCTTGGAAAAGGCAATGGTGGCAATGGAGGGAGGGATGGCAGAGGAGGGAAGTGAAACGGTGGAAATGGCGGCAGTTGAGGTATAGGAGGCCAAGGAAAACGGTACGGTGGGAAGTAAGGAAGAAAGGATTTTGAAGAATTGAAAGTTTTTTGCAGCTCTTCTTCTTTCTTGTTTCCACACAAGGTTGCGTTCCTTTTGAACGGCCTGTAATTCAGTGCACTCAAGCTGTATATGCAGAGATTGTCCTGCTTTGATTTAATTGATATCTCACTTGTTGTTGTCTTCAAGCCAGGAGTACAACAGGCTGGAGATGAACTACTTATTAAACTGGCCTCGCAGACAGTTTCAATGGCCGAGCCATCTACACAATCAACTCCATCTACTTGTGGCACGTCCAGAATATATGTCCCGTACTTGTCTGTTGTTCTGTTGACCGAGATTAGCATCTGCTCTTTAGTTTTTGGTGCGCTTGCTTTGAATGTGCATTGAATGTGCACATCCGCACCTAATGTCAATTGAGAGAATCAATCAAAATCAACATGTGTTGTGCAGAATTATACAACAATTTAGGATTAGTTTTACACATTTGTTCAGGGGTTCATTAATTTACCTGGCAAGAAGTAGCTGTGAGCAGAAAGAGTGTTGGTTAAGCAAGTATCGCAGTAAACGACGCCGACGACAGTGATCCGGGAGGTGGGGTTGGATGTTTGAGCAGTGAAAGCAATTGGTAGAGCAAACAAAGTTGCAAGAAGAAGAACCAAAATGAATGAAGCCATGGGAGGAAGCAAACACGGGAGAACTAGGGAGAAGCTTCTATAGTTGGCAGTCTGTGTGAATACATAATAAAGAGCAGCACATGAATGTTGGTATTATTCTATGGCTTGGTTGATGTGATCTGTATGCATATAATGAGCCCGTGAGCAGTTGGTGTTAGGACCAACTGTAATCAGTTCTGTAATGCTTTTTTCTTTTTTCATTTTTTTTCAAAATCCAATTCAAAACGAACAAAGACATGTGAATAACTTTTGGCAGATTGTAAGTTTGTGGGGACTGATCTTGGAGGCTCTATGATTTCCCAGATTGGAACAGAACAGAAGGGTCCAAAGTAGTGAATTGAAAGTATAGCAAATTAGTAACATCGAAAATCTTTTCATGTTCTGTGCACACAAAGGCTTCCTTGCGTTCAGACTTGGGCGTTATTTTTCCTTTTCCATTTCCCATCTGTGCTTTATTAGTCTAATGAACAAGAGTCGCTAGGCGATTTGTTCATGATTGGGCTATTTGCATGCGAAGATTGGTTGGATGCACAACAAACTTTTGTTTGAGAGTTCACTTGTCTTGCCTGTATCTAGCCAAGATTATGATTTTTCGTTTTTCTTAACATTACAGAAGTTGATAGTTAGCTGTGAATGTTCGGGGAAAAACGAAAAAAGAACCACTTAAACAGTTAAACTTAAGACCAGCTCACCCAAAATGTTAAGGGACAAAGATATTTTGTTGTCCAAAATCTTATTGGTTTTTTTTTCTTTTTTTTACATTCAATTTTGTTCTATACCTTTCAAAAGTTTTAATTTGATTTGTAAATATTATGAAAACTAAAAAATAAGTCTAATTCTTGTTTAAAAAAAAGGTCCAACTCGAGACTTATGTTAGCAACCATGGTGATGTACATAAATATGCTAACTTGGTTCCTTTTTTTTTCTTTTTTTTTTTTTTGTCTAGAAAATAAGAGAGTGAGGTGGCACTTCACAATTCCATTTATTAATATTGCGCACATCAATAGAGCAAATTTCATAAGTATATGTTTAATCTTACTGAACATCTTGACAAAGACTCGAATTCAAAATATTTAACAAGATAACAAATGAACTTCTCTTTACTTTATACCATAATGGTTGGTGGTACTAGCATGGCTCTTTCCGCCTAACTCGATAGTTCATGCGAAAGCCATTTTCTCATCATGCCTCATCACTTCAGTTTAGCATACTGCCAGAAATTTTGCCCCTCTTTATCTTAGTCTAAACTTTATACCACAACGGTTGGTGGTGCTACCATGACTCTTACAGCCTAACTCGATGGTTCATGCGAAAGCCAACTTTCTCATCATGTCTCATCACTTCAGTTTAGCGCACTACCAAAAATTTTGCCCCTCTTTATCTTAGTCTAAACTTTATAAAATTTTTACAATTCGGTCAAATATCTTCTAAAAGGTGGCAATAGAGGATAATTAAATATCTCCGTTAATATCTGCATATGAAATTACTTGTATGGACGAATTAATTAATATGAAATCTGACTTGTCAGCTAATTAGAAGGAAGTCGTATTCATTTGTGACTTTTACTCTTACTAAACGCATTGACAAAAAAAAAAAAAATATGTGCAACAAAACCCCTAATAAAACCAGTTTAGTAAATAGTAAAGCTAGGTTAGTAGCAGAGGTATTGCCTGCATCTGCGTACTAACGGTTGGATTGAGTCAATTGGGGCATTCCTTTGTGTACTTGAGAAGCGATGTATGGACAATTAGATTTGGCTGCTATTCAATCATCCATGATAATGTGCATTGTTTGCGGTGCATTATTTGTCAGCGGGACCTACGTGGATATACCAAAGATTTTGGTGCCTTGGGTGAACTTTAGTTTGGTAGGGACCTGGGATGGAGACATCGACAAGTCACCCATGCACAACCTTATAAACTAGCCCATTAATCATCCAATCAAAGGATTGGAATGTGAAGGGTGTTCAGAAAATCAAAGTGCAACATCCTTTCGCTTGATCATCTTCTGCGTCAGCCAACATCAGCAAGTGGCCATTAAAGTGTGGTCCACTTATCTGGGTTTAAGGAATAGGAAGTCCACTAGGGCCCAAGGTGGATGTGTACTACTACCGGCCCTGCCCAAAACAACACGAGTTTAAGCTATAAGCAAGGCCGATTTATCATTGATGGGCCTGTCCAGTGATTTGCATCTACTTGTTCAGTTTACAAATGAAGCTGAAAGGAAGGTGCCCGTCGTCTACAAAGATTATGGGCCATTAAGCATCTTTTTCCTAAAATAACATTTTTAATGAATATAACTCAATTGTTACGTTAGTCATCTTCACAATCAAAGATTCTGACTTGGAATTTCAGTGGAAGCCACCACTCAGGCTCACCCAATTGGCACTTCTAGTGATGGTTAGGGTACCCAAGATATTTTTTTTTTTCATTTTTTGAGAAATAAGATATTCAGGTTAACTTTTCAACAGGGGAGAAAAGGGGAATGCAAGAGAGGGCTTTAGAAGTCAATTTTTATTTTTCAAATAACAATAGAAAACTAAATCAAGGAAACAACTACAGTGCTTCAGTTACCAATTAGCTTCCTTGTATAACGTTTTACACATGTTAGTTAGAAATCCAACAAACTCAACTCCGATGAGCGATCTTATGTCGGACTAGGAGAACAGAGCAAAAAAAAAAAAAAAAAAAAAAAACTTAGCTAAGCTATTCTGTTTTCAGTACCATAATCATATGATAAGATTACAATTAATAGCTCTAAATTCAAGCCTCTAATAACTTCTTCAGGGTCATGCTTTAATTTGGGTTTTTTTTTCTTTTTTTTTTTTCTCAGGCATATGCAAATTAATTTAAACTTTGAAATCAAAGCCAAAGAGCTCCAGCTTCTTTAAGAAGGGGGACGAGAGTTCCATTAATATGGAAAGCAATGACTCGGTCCATGGCCCCAATTAGCTTCCCACCGATGAACACAACAGGAGGAGGAACCACCCCAGTGGCGGAGTTGCGGCCAAGAAGCCGAATCAATGCTCTCTCAATCTCCTTCCCTCCGGGGTCCTGGTCCAGCTCGTACACGGTTGGGTTCACTCCCATCCCGCAGAACAGTCTTTTCACGGCGTGGCACATGCAGCAGCTGCTGATGCTGAATATCACCACCGCACTCTCGGAAGCCAGCCTCACCACCCCTTCCAATGTGTCCTCCATGCTCCTCACTGCCGGTTCACAGTAGCCCCACGACTACTCCGCCTGGTAGTATTGCGCATGCATATTTTTTCTTCCAAATATTTGAAGTGGCAGAAGCAGAATGTGCTATCGCTTTCAGGATTTAGGAAAGCCAGAGAAAGGGTTCTTATTTCTTACTTCTTAGCGTCTTAATTCGTGGAAGGAAGCGGGGCTTGGTGGGACTATATATAGGGATCGTGCCACGGAAGGAGCGGATCCAAAATTTAAAGTGTAGGGGTGACTAAGTGTTAAATTTTTTTATTTTATTAATAAATAATAATTTATATAATAAAATAATATTATTTTTATATATAGGGTAATTTTTCAATAAAAAAAATAATAGAATTAAAATATAAAATGTAAAATTTAGTTTAAATAAAATATAAACTTTAATGAAAATAATAGTATTAATTAAAGTTTTTTTGTACTATTTTTTTTTATAAGAGTAATTGAGGGTGACAAAATATAAATTTAAAGAAAATAATATTTAAAAATAATATAAATTATACCTATATTTTTTTTAGGGTGGGCAACGTACATAGATCCGCCAATGCGGAAGGTACATGCCAGCAATTGGACAAAGAGCATAGGTACCGGATGCAGCTTTTAACCGCATTTTCCGCCACAAAAACGTCATTATGAATAAAATATTTCTTTTACTTTTTTTAATAAAAAAACTCATTACGTAGCCAGATCAATAAAATTTATAACACATTAGTAAACTATATAACATGTCATTAATAAATATAATAACATTTTATACACACAGCGTTAGAATGTGTGATTGCCCATTCTATTAATTTTGTTATATATTTTATTATTTTAATTGTATAATTAATTATTTTTTATAAAGAATAATATTTTATTCAATACTCCGACAAAAAAATGCGGCTAAAAGCTGCGCCCTGCTACTTTTACCGTTGAACAAAATCCTTAATTTTCCTAAGTAATTTTTTGTGGTGCTATATTTTGTTGGGGGTTTGTCATCCTGTCCGTACTCACAAGACACTGTTTGTGTGTGTACGCTAATAGTGGAACTGTGGAAGGCAAGGTTGTCAGGCGTACAAGGCGGCCATTGGCTTCTACTTGTCTATTACTGTAGAGAATTTCAAGGCCTGAGGAGGGCTTGTGTCTGTGGGCTAGACGGCTGCTTTTCGTCCATGTTGTCGGGGGTTGTTGGCTATTGATGAAGTGATGAAAGCTTCTTATTTCTTTTGATTTAAAAAAAAAAAAAAAAAGCTTCTCATTTCTATCTTTCTGGTCGTTCTGTCTTCTTTCTTTCTTTAACGACGTGACCAATATGTACATGAGTTGGGACACCTGTTATGAGAAATGGGATAAAATTTAGTTTAACAAAAAGGAAATTTCTTGGTGGCACCTTAGTTTAAAGTATTAATAAAATAATATAAAAATATTATAATTGAATTTATAAAAATAAAATAATAAATATTATTTTTTGAGATTAGATTTTTACTTATTATTATTTATTGAAACTTATATAGTAAAACTCAAAAGAAAAATTAGGATAAAATGATGAATTGATGATGCTCAATTGCTCGTCATCAACACACTGCTTTTCTCTGGCTTCGTGAATAAACATCGTTCGATTTCTTCTCTGTGTACCATGAAAATCTGTGAAGGGGCATGCTACTGTTGAACGAAGGACACGCCACACCACACTCGGGGCGTCGCTAAACATTAATAGAGTTCCTAGCTCACTGGCCCTATTGGGTGTGATTGATGCTCTTTTTTTTTTTTAACTTAAACAAATTTATGTTTATTTTAATTATGTCTTACTTATATAGGTATATTTTTTTATTTTCACACGTATTTGACATTGAATCAATTAGACGGTAAATTGAATGAAAAATTTTATAAAAAAGTAACAATCAGTGCTTTTTTTTGTCAAAAAAATGTTTATTGCGAGTATGCCAGTCTTTGGATATGTAGATCAAAATTAGAATAATTTTTATTTGTATGTCTTATTCGACTCAACTCACAAGTAGGAACCCTCATTCAAGTATTGTTAAGTTCAAACGGGTCTCTTCCAAACTAACTACAATAATTATTGAGGTTAAAACTAACACTATACACACGCAATCAAACTAACAGTCAACTTAAAATTCAAGAATTAGTTTTCTCTAAAAAAAATTTAAGAATCAATATTTTATATTAGTTGTGAGTGTGATTTAAATAAGAAATAAACTCAATGCATTTCATATTACATCTCTATTTAAAATTTTAAGACACGTGATTTGTGCATCATCGTCAGTTGTATTTACTTCTCTCTTCTTCAAAATTTTTAACCACACACTCACACTTAATATCCCACACATGTGTCGTTTAAAGGTATAGCGCGTTTAACTCATGCTCTGCTTCCAATTATTAGACTTATTATACCACCTAAAGAACCTCGATTGATCCATAATAACCAGTGGATATTCAGATTCTAACTTTCGTAACTTATAAAACAAAAAAAACAAAAGAAAACAAAAGATTTTAATTCTAATGTATTTCATAAATTGAAAATCAAATTATAAAATTTACTCATAAATCTACTTTTTTTTCAATTCAATTAGACCAAAAAAAAAAAACGAAAAGAGGAAGAATCATCTTATTGTTTTTTATTTCCTTTTTCTTGGATGGAACACCCATTATCAAGCTTTACAATTGCTTTTTAACAATATATAAAAAGCGTGGAGAATAATCTATGTTAAAGCGTGGAATAATGAAGAAAGCTCAGTTCATGTTTTAGTGTTGTACTACGTTAAAAGAGAATAATACAACTCAATTAAAACGATGGCGCCCACAAGTAGGAAGAAAACCTTGTGCAATTAGCAACGTGCGAACATAATTTGTTTACCCAATACTGGGGTTGGAAAGATCTGACGTAGACAGCCACTATAAATATGATTGTTAATTAGTAAATATTGCACAGAATTGACGTCCGACTTCTTTTCGGAAAAGTCTCTGTTTCATTTAGTTCTGCCTTTGTCATATGAAGTCATCAACATTGATAACTATGTTATATGTTCACTAAGTTTAGATAATTTCTGATACGAGAGCTCATAAAAAAATTAAATGATTAGAGATAGTGAATTCTAATTATAGAATTTAGAGTTCGAATTCTAGTCACTTCTTCACCCCACCTCATTTCTCACGCTGTTGGGTTACCAACTTCGATAGATATATATATATATATATAGACATGCTTAAAATTTTCTACATAAATTCTTTGAATAGTAAACACATAATTTTTTTTTATTTCAATTGTTTATCACTTAAAATTTTTATTTACATTTTTAAATCAATCAAACTACAAAATCCCCCAAATGAAAACATCAGATTAAGGATCTTGTGTGCTTTAAATAACAGCAGCCGCATGTCCTTAACTACCAGGCCAATTCATACAAGTTTTCTCTGAACCAAAGCACAAATAATACAATAGTTTGAGTTTGATTTATTTGCTAGGCTTGGTGCAAGATTACCCTCTTGAACCGTTTCGGAAAGGGGATTTTGGGGGCATTAATAAGTAAACTGTACGAAGGCTTAAGAACTCCCGACATATCATATGATGCCCTTACTTACAAACCCTTGTAAGCAACGCCCATAGATCCATCCTTTTATCATTTTGACATTATCCAATGGGATTGAAGTCCAAAAAGGAAAAAAAAAAAAAAAGGGATCCAACTTGTGGGCTAATGCACCTAGACAAGTATATGCATTTTTTATTTGTATGCACATATAAGTGAATAGAGCGCGGATTGGGACCCCAAGATTCCAACCGAATAATTCAGCCTGAGGGAGAAATAACATGCATTTATTAACAAAATGTAACTATATTGATAAAATATAAAATAATAATATTAAAAATTAAAATAAAATAGGTGATACTTTAGAATTTAAAGTATATATTCGCATTACTTAAAAACAAAAATTATTATATAAAATATTAATGTAATTATATTTTATTAATTAGTGGTTCTATTTATTTCTTTGAGACCTACCCACCACTTGCCTTGCCACATGCGTTAGGCAGCTCAGTTTGACGGATGCGTTGGGCTGCAAAACTTTTTAGATGTGAATATTTCCATCATGATCAAACGTAGCTTTTTTTTTTTTTTTTATGGTTTACAAAGAGTTTTATTAGACATTCAAGAATTTTATTAGACATTTGGAGAGGAGAAAATGAATTTAAGTATAGTTTAAACCCCTATCTGCTAATTGAGGAACACGCTCTTCAACTAGTGAAGTAAATACTCAACCTCAACATAGTTATTATTTTATTACTCTAATAGTAGAATAGGCCGAATTTATTCCTTTTAAGCCTAGGCATGGCTCCAATTGAACTTAAAACAACAAATTTTATTTTCACTAGGGGAGGGATACAGGTGGTAAAAACTGATTCAACATGATTAATTCGAGAAACCTAATCCATACCGGTAAAAAAATGAATGAATAATCTAAAAGACATTGAAATTATCCAATAAAAACCTGAAACTTAGCATAACTATTTTGTTGAACAATAAAAAAAAATGCATCGGTAGAAATGTCACCACCACATCTTAAAGTCGACGTAGGCCGGAGTCATCTATTGACATCTTGATTTAACCTCTTCTGTAAGAAGGACTCACCATCCAAACCTTATAGAGTCAAGTGAAATTTCTCCTTAACCAACAATAACTATTACTGAATATAGAATCCGACATTTATATTTCAACCAAATCACATATCTATTTTTAAGCTAGGGACATCCAACACATTTCAGTTTAACAAAGAGTGACAGAGAAAATTTAAACATGAGTCAATTGCATTAAAATACGCAGGGAAACCATTCCGAGTTCTACTTCGAGGGGTGAAATTAAAAATAACTAAAATATGATGAAACGCGGATAACTACCCAAGATTTAAAAGGCAACTGCGGGCTAGTCAAAGAAAATTTCAGTTTGAAATGGGCCAAGCCTAAATATAATTGCCTATTCGGGCTTGCCATAGGCCAGGCCATGAAACTAATGACCGAGGGCCAGCTTCTTCCATACTCCACTTATTCCAATGTGTTAAACTTGAGTTTTGCTCTAAATCAATTGCCAATTGGAACAAATTATATTAATATTCAAGATTTTCAGCCTCGTGAAGCCGTTTACAATTTTCAAAACTGGCTGGCACCTCGGTTTGCACTTGGCACATTATACGATTTCGTACGAAAAATTGTTGGTAAGCTGAATTTTGATATTCTAATTAATATCTTAGATGAAAGAAAATTGATAATTTTTACAATATGATTAATAATATTTGTAATGAAAAATTAATAATTTTTAATTTTTATTACAAAAATTGTTAATTTTATTGCATTCATATATTAATTAAGACACCAAAATTCTATGGGATATGCAATTATTTAGTCCTAAATCTTTACACTTTTTTACATTTAACTACTAAACTTTTTTGAAATTTCATATCAGTCCTAAATTGTTTAATTTTTCTTCAAATCAGTCCTTCTATTAGTCAATCCGTTAAAAATTAAGTTTGACCAACGAAAATTATTTTTAAAAGATAAAATATATTATTTAAATATTTTTTTCTTAAGAATACGCTCAAACAGTAGTGTATGAGTTATGATTTTGGGTTTTTTGTTTTTTATAAGATTACACAACATATGTCTATTAACTAGTTAATTTGAATAGTATATTTTACTTTTTTAAAATAATTTTCGTTAGTCAAACTTAATTTTTAACGGATTGACTAAGAAATAACTGATTTAGAGCAAAATTAAAAAGTTTAGGACTGAAATAAAATTTTAAAAAAATTTAAGACTTAAATATAAAAAATATATAAAGATTTAGAAGTAAAAAATTATATATCCCAAAATTCTATAGAGTGTTGGTGCTCATTGCTTAAGCCCATTGAAATGCAGCGGAAAGTGTATGTTCCCCTAAGCAGAGACAAAAGCAGCAATTGCTGATTGCTATATGTAGACCTGGAAAAGGTGAAAAGATGAAACAGAGAGAGGTGTGGAATGCAGTGACAGACATACCCTAGCGGCTCTGCTGTGGGTAAGTTTGCCCAGAGCAGTAGCGCCAGCGAAAGATCAGGACTTTGAACTTTGCACCACACAGGGGTCTGACCTTGAACTAGAATTAATCAATTAAGGTTGCCGAGATGTTCCACGGCCTTTGGGGCATGGTGGAAATTGATAGTTCTACTTTCAACCTCTTTAATTAATATCTCACAATTTGTGTCAGACAAATTAGAGGCCTTTTCTTAGGATATATTTTTATTTTTACGGTGTTTCGCTTCATAATAAATACTTAAATGATTGATTGTAAACCATTTTGATGTTATAACAAATGGCCACAAAGCCTATACACAATCCAACCTACGTTTGCATTAGCATCAAAAGAACATATGATGAACAAGAAATAAAGCAAGATTAAGATTCATACAGTAATTCCTTGTGTCCCAAAATTCTTGCATTAGAATTAATCAACAACATACAACAGGCTTAATAGAAATTGTGTTTTCCCAAAAATCGCATGAAAACATTTAACACAAGAATGAATCAAGATTCCTAATTTCTTCAGAAGAAAAATCATTCTTCTCCTCCTCCTCCTCCTCCTCGGCTTCCTCAATCATAGCAGCATCAACGCTAATTACAGTGTCCGTCTCGAGCAGCTAGCTGTTTACATTTTCCTCTTTGCCGTGGACGCGGGGTCTCCTCCGCCGAACAGTTCTTCAATCGAATTCTCAATATCTTCGGACTGGAGCTTTATATACTTCTCGGTTTGTCTGCCAGGAGTCAGATACTGCTGGAACCTCCCCAGAAACGAGCGATAAGCCGGGATCACCACGGCCGATACGGAGACCCGAAGCTCTGATTTAAGCTGCTCGTCGCTCACGACCCAGGAGCTCTGCGTCTTGTGTATCTCATCAAGCTTAGCATTGAACATTTTGAACCTTTCCTTCAACACGGGCTTTGACACTTTGCCATTCACCTGCAAACCTTCTTGTGTGAGACACTGCAGCAATCTGCTCCAAGTCTCTCTTATGTAGTTCTTGTGGTGGAATCTCATGTCGGAGGACAATTTTCGGCACCAGGTGGCACCCATCATGTCATAAATATCATTAGACCCTTTAATCTTTTGCAATATGTATCTGCCATTGTTCATCTGGAATATGCTGCGCAGCGAAGGATCCTTGTAGAGCTTTGCTTTGGCGTCGAGGTTCTCTTCCAACAAGTCCATTATTTTGGTCAATTGAACCCCAAATCGCGATGCCTTTGGGGTTCCACTGTTGTTGGCACCTCCTTCCTTTGTGTCCATGTCCTGTCCTTGCGCGTCGCTGGATTCCTCCATTTTCTGGTGCAGCTCGAAGACCTCATCCAATGTGTCTTTGTACTCGCAGGCGTATTTTAGATAGTTCATTGTGTAGCTTGTCAATGGATGAACCGCGCCACTTGGGCCAGGAGTCTTGCCGCTGTCTCTCCTTATTGAGTTCTCAAGATCACAAAAAAGGCTCACGGCCGCTTCCCCGAGTCGGCATTTGGCAGCCCATGCTTCGAACATTAGTTCCTCGGCGTAATCACTCGAATAAGTATCGTCAATGGTTGGAATTAGATCTCGCACAGTCTCATACATGTCCAAAAATTTGAACAATTTCTCTGCTGATCGCTTTGTTAATGTAATAGCTTCGGCAAAATTGAGGAACCTTACCGTAACAGACGCCGCGGTATCGCCAAACAGTCTTTGAGACATTAAAGAGTACTCTGAAAACACAGAGCAGCAAAGGCTACGCTCGCTTGAGAAGAGCGATTTGGAGCAGTGCTTCATGACGTTGATCCAGGTGGCAATCTCCCCATCCAGCGAGTCCCATTGCATTTTGTGTACATCCTCCACGCTGATGTTGTCGTAACCTTGCTTCTCCAATTCGACCAGAAATGCACTTCTCCTCATCATGTTGTAGCGAATGCAACACTCGCTCTCATATCCTGATCTGATCATGGCCATGGCTATTCTGTTCATGTTGTTGATTTCTTCTGGTGAGTACCCAGGAAACTCCTCTTCTTCCTTGGATTCAGGTTGTTCCAGAACGCATTGATCTGATTGCTGACGTCGATGTTGTTGCTTTGATGCTTTGGGAGTCTTGAGATCTGCATTATTGCCGCTTTTGTACTGACTGCAATTCTCTAGAATTGAACTGAACTCACCGTCCAAGAAGGTCATGGCTTCATGCAAGACGCCGCTTGCTCGGTTGAGGCAAGAGGCATCTGAAGGGAAATCCCGGAATAAATTCATCAGCTTTGTAATCCGATCTAACGATTCGAGAAAACCCGAATCTTCTTCCTGGTTTTGGCCAAACTTTGCCTTGCTCCCGTAATTTGCCATCATTTCCTCCACCATTTTGAACAATGATTCCACAGAACCGGGAACTTCAGGCGGCTCAGACGGGTTATCTGATTTATCATTCATTGCGGACAAGGCCTGCAGGTATCGATCAACATCTTCCAGGACCTGGGCGAGGCTTAATTCTGGATCAGGAGGAGGCTCTTCGACAGCTTCTTGATTCTGATCGCTTTCCTCCGGCAGCTTCGGACTATCAAATTTTCCATCCACAGCGGCCTCAGGAACTGGCTCCTGAGGAGGGGGCACTTTAGGACTTGCAACGTCGTGTTTTTCAATGTTGTCGTCATTCTCATTTCCTGAAAAGCTATTGCTTTTCTCTGGGGGACACTTTTCCATGATGGCTAAGGCAAATTGGGCTGCTTTTTTTTTTTTTTTTCTTTTACCCTTTTCCGGGGCCTTGCCTTTCCTTGCCTCTTTATTATCTACCTGGTATTATTGGGACAAAGAATGGTTACAGAGATGTAGAGAAAGGGAATAGAAGACAACAAGAATCATTCTTTGAGATTATTATTACTATCTCTCTCTCTCTCTCTCTCTCTCGTTGAAGTTTGACCCTTTATTGCATTTGATTCGTTTCTAAAATTTGTTTGGATGAGAATAGCTCGTGGAGGACGCTTGGGGTTATTTAGGTGGCTTTGTGCCAATGGTGAATAATAGAGGTGAAGAATTACGGCGTAACCGAAGGAGATTATTACGTTTTTTTTTTCCCTTTTTCCTTTTTTTTTTAATTATTTTGTAGTGTTGTTAATATTTGTTTTGGATTTCATGGTAAATTTTAAAGACCAGAAATGAGATATCAGAATTAATGGATGGCCAAGACAAGGAACAATGTATTGTATGTAAAGAGACGAGTTTTTCCTTCTTTTTTGTTCGATAATTCTATTTAGTTTCAACCGCTAGTTTTAAGGTGATTAGTGGTTGACCGTCGACCCAATTGTAAAAGACGTGCTTTCCTCACATAAAACTATGTCCAATTAAAGATTAATACAATTGGAAGCTCAAAAAAAAAAAAGATTAATGCAAGTGGAAATAAAAAATACAAATAATTTATTCAATCAAAAAAAAAATCTATTCAATTAAAAGATAGTACTTTTCTTGTGACCGCAATAAACATGCGAGTGTAAATAATGTCACCCCATCCGTATGCAACATATTTGATCACGTTTTCGATTACACAAAACAATTAATGTGTTTTTAGCTATTTAATAAATTTAAGATGCTGCTCGACCTACCACCCCAAGGCATATTTTATTTCTTTTATTTTTTATAAATAATATTTATATTTAAAGAAATATTATTTTAAAATATAAAATACAGATTTTAGATTAAATGTACTAAAAAAACAAACAAAAAATATCATTATATTCCCTTAATTTATTTGTGGGTGCAAATTATGGGGACACCAGACTTTTCCGAGAAAATGTTGGTTTCCTGAAATTTGGTATTTTAGTTTGTGTTTTGATTAAAATTAAAATTGATATTTTTAAAATAAAATTGATAATTTTTAAAATATCTGTTATTTTTATATTTTTAAAAATTATCAGTTTGTATTTCAAAAATATCAATTTTAATTTTAATTGAGATATCAATCAAAATACTAAATTTTAAGATATATATTTGTACTCTTTCACAAATAATTATTTTATTTTTTTTAAAAAAATTAATATAATTACATAAATAATCATATTTATTACAATTTAGATATTTCTTCTTATCATTCGCCTATGGTCATCAACCTTTTTCTTTAGATAATATGGGATTGGACTAACCGTGAACTGATAATTTAAACGACATTAGTAATATATCAGCAAGTGAGATACCGAGAGTTCAAACTCTTAACGTTTTTAACTATTTTCCTTTTTTAACTAATTAATTTAGGTTTAAGAAAATTTAAAAAAAAATGAAATTAGGCTAAGGTGGTGTTTGGCTTTGTTTTTTGAGGTACTTTTACATTTTATTTTGAGAAAATTGAGAAATGTGTATTTGGTAAAATTTTTTATAAAATTACTAATTATTATTTAATATTCCAATTAACTGTCGATCCAAAAAGTAAATTGGGATTACTTTTTAATCTATCAATAACTGATAAATGTTTATTAGGTCAAAATACCCCTATATATTCTTTGTTTTTCTCTACAAACGCGCTCTCAACTGATGATGACAACTGTAAAACACTTGATGGCCATAGAAATTGGGAGCACATGGCATGATTTAGCCCTATTTCCATAGATTTTTCTCGGAATATGCCTTGAAGACGATGTGATATGTTGTTACATGTCAAATTATGGATTGTAAAAAAATCCAATGCTGCGTCATTAGACTTGCATTTGCAAGTTGGGCCATTGACGTTTAACTTTTTTTTAGCATACATAACGTATAAAGTAGATTGACAAAAAATAAATATTTTTAATTTTTTTATTATTTAAATAATAATAAATAAATATTAACTTAATTAAATATTATAATTTTAATTTAATAATTAATACTAATAATTAATAATAATAATAATAATAAACAACAACTAAACCAAACGAGCCTAAACCCTAAAATCTTAGGATCCAATGGCTAATAACACGTACAAACACAGTCACATCCAGAACATTAGATTTTCTGTCGCCAAACTAATTCAAGGTCAAGTCTAACACATCATGAAAGCTTGAAAATGACAACCACGTCTTGTGTTTAATGAACATAATATTAATTTAATAATATTTAATAATTTATTATTATTTTATAAATTTAATTATTTAATAATATATATTATTTTTAAAAAAAATTATATAAATAAAGTCATCAAAATCTTTCTATAATAAAATGTGACTAATAAAGAAACACAATTTTCTTTTATTAATTAAGTTATTTATTATTTAATCTCAAAAGGAAAAAAAAATAGGTTATCACCTGCTCTCTCAAAAAAATGTTGTGCCATATCGCATTATTAATGGAGCAAGGAAGATTTTTTTGTTTTTTTGTTTTAATATTATAGTTACAGACTTACAGTATCTGTAACTCTGTTACTTTTGAGTGTAAACTCGAATTTGCCAGTGTAGAGAGAGAATATCGAGAGTCATGGAGTTTCCATTAATAATTCTGTGGTTCAGTCAAAGCCGAAGACCAAAGACCAAAGACCAAAGAACAGAGCTTGTTCATTGCTAATCTAATCTGTTTTTCTGTTTCACTTCCAATAACTCACTTCAATACCAAAGCAATCTCACCCGATAACGTTCCAATTTTATTTTAACACTTTTTGTTGTGATATGTAATTCGTGGCAGCTGCTTTCATTGGGATTTTTTTTTTTTTTTTTGTTTTTTGTTGTGGGTTTTTGTGAAAAGCATATCTTTGCTTGAAAATGGACTTCTAATCGGGTTGATGCATCTGGGATTTTGAGGGGATTGGAAATTGTGGGAAAAAATTGTAAAAACAAGGGGCTTTTTTGTTGATATTTTGGGAGATGGGCTGTTTTCCCTGTTTTGATTCAAGGGAAGAAGAAGCGCTGAATCCAGATAAAGGATCCGATGATCCAAAGCAGAGCATCCCTGTGGCGTCTGTAAATCTTTCCAGAGTAACTTCTGGTTAGCGTGGTGTTTTCTCAGTTTCTTGTTATCAATTTTTGAACTTTTTCTGTCATGCTGCTTTTATATTTGACGTCATTGCAGGAGCTGATATAGGCAGTCTGTGTTTTGTCGATCACACTTGAAATCTTGCTCTCCTCCTACTTGATTGGTTATATTTAGAAAGATTTTGAGCTTGAGATTGAAAACTGTTTCTTGTTGATCCCACCAGACTCTGGCAGAGTTTATAATGTTGAATTTTGTATTGCAATAAGATCTTATGAGTGATTTCGTCAATGGGTACTTGATCTGATTGTTGATCATAGGGTTAGGGAGTTTGGCTTGTTAGTAGCTTTAACCAATCTGTAATTTCATAAATTTCTCTTTAGCTCAATGGAGTCAAAATCTGTTTTGGTTACATTATGGGTATAGATTGTTGTATCTCATTGTAATTCTCTCTTTAGTCTCAAAGGTTACAAAATTTAAGTTTAAATTCCCATTCTTGGAGTCTTTAATTTCCAGAAAAGAGGGAGTTAGGCTATTGAAATCACTCCTTTGTTTGGATGAAATTTGCAGGCGCTGAAACGTTTAGATCAAGAAGCAATGGACAGTCCAGGAAGGATCTGCATGTTCCAAAAGATAATCCAGCTGTGAATATTCCTGCTCATACGTTTACTTTTCGCGAGCTTGCAGCTGCAACAAAAAGTTTTAGTCCAGAGTGTTTCCTAGGGGAAGGTGGATTTGGCCGTGTATATAAGGGGTGCCTTGATCGCACTGGTCAGGTAATTACTCCTTTTTTTTTTTTCTCCTTGTAATGGGCCCTGTGGGCATTAAATTACGCCTCTCCACTACCATGTTAATTACCAACCCACCGGATCTACGAGAATGAGAATCCTATTATGAACTTGTCATATTAATCTTATAAAACATATCATTTGAAGATATATTTTTTCGAAAGTCCTAATGTGTGTTTCCCATGTAATGACTATCTTGTACGTTGCATTCTCAATATCAGTACGATATGGACTGTGTCATTGTGAAATTTGTTTTACCGTCATAAATGGAAGATGGCAAAATGAGGTCATGGGTAATTGCATGATATGCTCTCCGTTATTTTCTAATTTTTTTTACGACCATGAATGGAGATTAGAAGAATGAGCGCATGAGGATAAATCACTTTCATCAGCCCTTAGGCTTCACTGTAAGGCTTTGAGGTACTTTATATAGTAATATCATCCCATTGTAATAGGAAGGGCAAGTGTTGGTGTAACGGTAAAGGTTATTCCATGGTGATCATGAGCACAAGTCCCAAAAACAGCCTGTTTGCAAAAACAAAGGTAATGCTGCATACTTTTGACCTTCCTAGACCCCCACTGATGTGGGAGTCTTGTGCATGGGATGCCCTTTTTAATAGTCGAGCATCTTTGTCAAACCTTTTTTTTTTTAATGTTGTTTCAAATGCCTGGAATTTTGATTTCTGTATCACTTTCTGACTGGATTCTGATTGAAGACTGTCAACCTAGTTTAATGGAACTTGTCATGTATGAGAAGCTGTTGGACTTTTGGCATGCTGGCCAGCAATTATTGTTAATTGATTAAATAACAGCCATTCAAATGCTCTATTTTTTTTTTTTTTCTATGATGAGAAATCCCTTTCAGTTGGTTGAAGGGGAGAAGAGCAGTCCCTTGTTGACTGCAGCAACTATCTAATGTTGTCCTTACATATTCATATGGGCTTAGATTTATAATGTTTGAGTGATTGCTTATGTTTATGTTCTTTGACTTCTGTTGTAGATTTCTCCTCTTGAGTTTAATAGTATGACCTGTAGTTGGGATACCTTTTGCTTCTCTAAACATTATTCTTCTTTTGCAGGCTGTTGCTGTTAAACAATTGGATAGGAATGGGCTCCAGGGTAATAGAGAATTTTTGGTAGAAGTTCTTATGCTCAGCCTCTTACATCACCCTAACCTTGTAAATCTTATTGGCTATTGTGCTGATGGGGATCAGCGGCTTCTTGTCTATGAATTTATGCCGTTAGGATCTTTGGAAGACCACCTACATGGTAATAATTTGTTGCATTTCTTAATTCCCAGTTTGTAGTGTACTACCTGTTTACTTGTTCTATAAATGGGAACGTGCTGCTCTGCATTATTTTGAATTTTCATGTGGCCAGTTATGTTTCAGTTGTGAATGCTGATTGGTTTCTATTGGTATGTCATGATAAAATGTAGTGCGGTCTGTGCAGAGCAATTAAAGATAAAATTATCATTATGGTTCTGAAGGGCTGGATATATGATGCATGAACTCTTCTTTGCATAGCCAAAGGTCCGATTTTTAAGTTAAATTGACATCAAGTTCATGCTTGGATTACAGTTCTTCCATTCATGTGCCAGAAGATGGATTTATTTGGTCACTTGAAGTATACATCCCTCAGGGGAAACAATTGTTTATCTTCTTACTAACTTGAATTATGTGGTAAAATAATTTTCTTTTTTTGTTTTTTCCTAAATGGTTATAATAATTGATGGAACGTTGTGCAGATCTTCCACCTGATAAGGAAGCGCTAGATTGGAACACGAGAATGAAGATTGCAGCAGGCGCAGCCAAAGGTTTGGAATATCTGCATGATAAAGCAGATCCCCCAGTTATTTACAGGGATTTCAAGCCATCTAACATATTACTGGATGAGAGATTTCACCCAAAGCTCTCTGATTTTGGGCTTGCAAAGCTTGGTCCCACCGGAGACACATCACATGTTTCTACCCGGGTTATGGGAACTTATGGTTATTGTGCTCCTGAGTATGCCATGACTGGACAATTGACCGTGAAATCAGATATCTACAGTTTTGGCGTGGTCTTTTTGGAGCTTATTACTGGACGTAAAGCCATTGATAGCACTCTGCCGCATGGAGAACATAACCTCGTCACATGGGTATCAAATCAGACCATTCTTTGCTTTTGTGTCCATCTGCTTATCTTCTTGTTAGATGCAGCTATGCCTCTCTGCTCAACGACTGTAATGTGATGATTTGGTCAACTTGCAGGCACTTCCATTATTGAATGACCGTAGGAAATTTCCAACTTTGGTGGATCCACGACTGCAGGGGCGGTATCCAATGAGGGGACTATACCAGGCTCTGGCCGTTGCATCCTTGTGCATCCAGGAACAGGCTGCAGCTCGTCCACTCATCGGGGATGTTGTCACAGCTCTATCTTATTTGGCGAACCAAGCATACGAACCCAATGCTGCTAGACATGGCAACAGAGGTTCTGGACATAGGAATGAGAGACGAAATAGAGATGAGAAAGGCGGACAGTTGTTGAAGAATGAGGAATTGGACAGGTCTGAGAAGGAGGACTCTCCAAGGGAAACCAGTAGGATGGCAAAAAGGGATTTAGACAGAGAACGAGCTGTTGCCGAGGCAAAGATGTGGGGAGAGAATTTGAGAGAAAAGAGACGACAAAATGCTCAAAGTAGCTTTGACGTCGCTAACGGGTAGTTCCATGTTCAGTAAATAACCCAATGGCATCAATCCTCCGGTTTGGTCTTCTGGAGGTTGAAGGTTCTCTGCGAGCTTGTTCAAACAGCTTCATTGTCAGGAATTGGTGCCGATGTGTTATTTTCTTTTCGGTACATTATCTCCCCCTCCGATCTCTTTTTGTTCTTAACATGGGAACAAAATTATAACCGAGCGTGTAAATTGGGGGAGCAAGAAAAGAACAAGGCGAATTCTCAAACTTTGGACACAACACATTTGGGACCATGTTCTGCTCTCTCAAGTAAACGAAAAACGATAATGAAATTTGTGCTTGTGGTTATCTTAAGAAGCAATTTAGAGGCTAATTGATGTAACCTTTTATTGTAATTAAGTTTTTTATAATGTTTGTTTAGTTTTATTATATATTTCTTATAAAATGTGAATAAACAAAGGATGTGAATAAACAAAGCATGCATTCCCCATATTTTTGGTATTTACATGACATCGTGGTTGGTGGCTTGGCCTACGAAAATCGCTAGCGTGAATGAAAATTGGCAAAGTTAGACATGCATCTATTTAAAGTATTTAAAGGGAGGCCAATAATAAATAGAAAAAAATTAGGCTGCCAGAATCGGGCATCTGTCCGAATGTTTTTTTGTGCAATAAGACAGTAATTTTGTGCAACAAGACTGATATTTTGTGTAACAAAAAAAAATTGTATTTTTTTGTATTTTTTTTGTTGTATAAAATAACAATCTTGTTGTATAAAATTATTGTCTTATTGCACAAAAAAATATTCGGACAGATGCCCGATTCTGGAGATGTAATGACACTCTAATAAATAAGGTTATAACAAATATTTACAGTTATTATTACACGGATGGATACAGTACCCTTTTTTTTTTATGTTTGAACACGGATGGATGCAGTACCGAGAGGTTAGGTTAGACAAATGCATATCTATAATTTCACTTACAATGTCACTAAAACCACAGAGCCGAGAGAAAGGATATCCGAACTCTTAATTTTAGTTTTAAATTCAAATCTTAAATTTTATAAATCAAAAAGGGAAACCCACCTATCAGACTTAATTGTGAAACAGTTCATAGTTATCTTCTACTTTTCTCTCGATAGAGTATAATCATCTTGACAACGTTCATTTGCGGTAGTCTGGTAGACTGGTAGGTGAGGGTCATACGAATTCATTTGGAAAGGCCATTCCAGGATTTAGTGGATCAGATTCTTCAGAAGTTTCGAGTGTTTCCACATTGCTCCGCAATAGTAATCAGAATCAAGAGATTGTATGGTCACGCTTGCAACCAAAGTTCATATTTGCAAACCCAAAATATGGACCTATAAATTAGCCACAAAATTTGAGTCTTTTATTTAAGAGTTAAATGCAATTTAACTTACTGATTATTTTGTATTTTATTTTTCTATGATTTAAATTTAGGCATTAAATTTCTTTGTAGTTTTAAATTTTTGTAATTTATCCTTTTGATCAAGTTTTTGTTAAATTTATTGAGAAAAATTGATCAAAAATACATTATTTTATAATTATTAATTAATTTTTTAACCAAAATTTTAAAAATATGCCACCCATCTCTCAAATTGAATTTCAGTGTAAAGTTGAATTGTATTATATATTATATCTTTCACAATCTATATTATTTTTAGTATATTACACATATTAATATAGAGGTATTTGAGACAGTATCTATAATCAATTTATACATAAAAATATAATGAAATTTTTGTAATTACAAAATAATATAGTTATAATTAATTTTTATTAATAAATTTAACAAATTATTGTTAAAGAGGTTAGTTGTTAAAATTAAAAATAATTAAAATTTTTAAAAAACAACTAAAGCACATGAAAGAAGTTAAATGCATTTATCCCTTTACTTAGTCATTTATCCACCGCAATTTCCTCGTTCCTTTACCTCAAACATAAAACCTCCCTCCGAAATTAAACTTTCTTTTAGCTCTAAAATTCTGTCGGATATCTGGTCTCTGGACCATTCCGTCTCAACCCAGAAAGGAATATGCCTTCTCTGGATACCCCACCCAAAAAAAATAAAATAAAATAAAAAATAAAAAATCAAGAAGAAAAAGAAATGAAGAGATCAACCCATAATTTGTTGCATGGCCAACTCTTTAAATAGTCACTTTCACATGTCAGGATGAGTTCTTTGCGGTTGAACAACAGAGCTCGAAGAAACCCATTGTCTCCCCTGGCCTCATTCCTCAGATTTTAAGACTTAAGCCTTAGAGAGATGGCTTTAAAAGCCGTTCGTGTGGCTGATGTGCCCAATCTAGTCGCTGACAATGCCGCATTTGGCCTCGGCTCTTCCACCCCAAAGCGCTTCACTCAATGTTAGTTATTCTTAATTTGATCATTTACATACATACAAAGTCACAATCTTTTGTTGTTATTTTCCCTTACAAGCCATTGTCTTTTGTCCTTTTTTCTTTTTTTTTTGGTTTTTCTTTTCCAATTATGAAGGTGACCAAGACAAGAAGAACCCATTTAAATTCCAGAAATTTGTGGTGGGAGGACACAGAGGCAGCGGAATGAACATGTTGCAATCGTCAGATAGGAGAATGAAACTGATCAAAGAGAATTCTATTCGATCCTTCAATGCCACCACCAAGCTCCCTCTTGATTTCATTGAGTTTGATGTTCAGGTGAGCTTTCCCCCTCCATGTCTTTGACAAAGTTTTATTTGGAAATCCTATTGGAATTTCAAAATCATAAATATTATTGAAATGGGATATATAGAAATTCAAGAAACAGAAGATTGGTTTGGTTCCCAGTGAATTCGTATGATGTCTGTTTTTGGATGGCGTTGGCCGCATGAATAATTAGGATCTGACTGGCGGATTTTCGGGGTGAGGGTGCTTAAGGATACCCGTCGGCAGAGAACAAGCCCCACTGCCACCTGCATGTTTTCTACGTCCGCCCGCCGCGAAATTAATCCTTTTTTTTTTTTTTTGTGATTATTGTTTTTAAATAAAATTAACTTATAATTTAATATTATTTAAATATTATTTTTAATTTTTTTATTTAAATTAATCTTACTTATTATATAATATAAAATTATAAATAAATTATATTTACTTAAAACAAATAAAAATAGAAATCCCTCGTTTTTTCGTTGGTGCAATCGATTCATCACATTAACACGTTTGTTTGTTGATGAAAAAAGTACGGATATACAAGTAAATAGTAAAGTAAACACGGATTCGAGGCGCCCAGCGGCAAGACGCCACGTCTCGTCACAGGAACGGGGCTCGAACTCTGGCTTCTGTTTTAATTATTATTAATTAAAGTTATTTGAGGAGTTCGTGTCTATTTACTGGAGACAAGACGGATTCATCCCATTTTGGGGACATTTTGACTCCATTCTACCACTTTTCATTATATATATATGGAAAATATTACAAGGTACAAGGAGTCATGGACACATGGTTTTGTTTAAAATTAATATACAAAAATATTATTAATTTTAATTAAAATAATAAATTTAATATTAATTTTAAAAAATAACAGTTTATTTTTTAAAATTTTTTTAACAAATTTAGTATACTGTAAAAATTATTGAACAAAATTTATTTATTTCAATAATGTAATACTAATATATATAATTATCATGTCATTGAAACAAATATATTTTTATAAATTTGTCATTGAAACTAATAAATTTTATTCATATGAAATTATTGCGTATTAGATTTGTTATAAAAAAATTCAAAGAGAGATAAATTATTATTTTTTAAAGTTAATATTAGATTTGTTATTTTAAATAAAATTAGTGATATTTTTGTATATTAACATTTTTACTTATAAAAGGATCTTAACTTTAAAATCAAGTTGAGATATTCTGTATTTTTAACATAACTAATTAGAATATTTTATTAAAATTTTTTAATTTTATATTTGAGTTCAGTGGCATTATTTTTTCTTTTACTGACGTTACAACCCTCGTTGTGACTTAAAAAAAAAAAAAAAAAAAAAACAAAATCAACCTAATTGGGGGGTGCGTCTCAAGTATGTGTGGTGGCAATAGACGCCAAATGTAGTTCAGGAAACTTACTGGCTGAAGGCGTAGCATGATGCCCTGATCACGCCTCTAACATCGATTTATCTAATGCACTCATATTAGTGTGTCAAGAGCGTAGAACGTCTTATATTTAGCCAAAAAAGAAAACCACTTTACTTTATAATCTCACACAACTTAAAGTTTGTTTCACAAGTGAGCTCAACAAAAGCAGAGAATGAAAAAGGAAACATTGAGCTTCTCTATAATTATGGATATTTATTTATCTATTTGAAGACCAACTGGATTATAAACTATACAATAAATAATTATATTTTTTTATAAATTTCACATCTTCCTCTCTTCTCATAATTAGAACTCAAAAACTTTAGTATATAAATTTAAACTCTAACAATTAAAATATATAAGATGTTATCGATATTGATTTTATTACTAAACATGTAGAATAGACGAAGACACCTTTTGGAGCATGAGGCTAACCCCACAAATGCCTCAACTCGAAAGCCCAAATAATCATTGTCCCTATTCTGCCATCGTTCTCAGCTTTTAAGTTCTAAGTTCTAACTTAAAACTTAATTCATCGGTCTTTCTAATGGGACTTTTCTTTGGTTATTATAATTTAAATAGCATTGACCGAAATGTACTGATTCAGTTGCTTCTGTTGGTTTTTTCGTCCTCCTTTCCTTTGCTTTTTACTGTTGGTGAAACGAAGATCCTTATGCAAAGGAACTGTAAACAAAACCAAACACACATTTGTTGTGTAGGTAACCAGAGATGATTGCCCTGTCATTTTCCATGACAATTTCATCCTCACTGAAGAAAAGGTTAGTTGAAGTAGCTTAATATAAATATTCTTCAGTCTTCGCTCTTTGAATATTGGTCCCTCATAGACTTAAATGATTGGTCAAAACAGATTTTGTCAATAATCCCATGTTTAATTTCCAGGGTGCTATAATTGAGAAAAGGGTTGCAGACCTCAATTTGGCTGAATTCCTTTCCCACGGACCCCAGAAGGATGGTTGCAATGTAATTACTAATTAACATTGCAGCTGATATAATTTTTTCAAAGTTATATTCACCTTTTTATTATCAAACTACAGATGGGGAAGCCTTTATTTAGGAAAACAAAAGATGGGAGGATCTTTGAGTGGAAGGTTGAAGAAGACGATCCGCTTTGTACCCTGCAAGAGGTTTTCCAGAAAGTTGAGTCTCCTGTGGGCTTTAACATTGAATTGAAGTTTGATGATCAGTTGGTTTGCAAGGAGGAAGAACTAAGATATGTTCTCCAAGTAATTCTGCAGGTACCTCTCCTTTTCTTCCGCCTCCTATACATTTGTTGTGCAAGGTATTTGAACTTGACTACCAATGGCTCATTGATCCTGCGTTTTGTGAGCCAGGTGGTGTTTGAGCATGCTAATGACAGGCCTATCATGTTCTCTAGCTTTCATCCTGATGCAGCTCAGTTAATGAGGAGATTGCAGACAGCCTACCCCGTAATTCCCCGCTTCTGTTTTGATTTATAAAGAAATTCCCCTTCTTATTTATTCATGATCATTTGGGCTATGCTTCTTGTCATTGAATAACTTATGAATGCAGCCTGGAGACTTATTGGGACATTGCAGATCAGCAAGTCGAGATATGAAATGACCCTGATGCATTAAACATCTAGCACTCTTTTCTCTTCATGATTTTTACTCTTTTCCAAATTAAAGTCCTTTTTCCAAAAGAACGTAGTTCATTTAGAAAGCTAGTTGTTCAGTTTTGTTTAAGTGTGATCAGATTCAGGAGAAGAATATCTTGCATATATTCAGTTTTTACTGAACTGAAATGAATAAGGACGTCCTCATTTTTTTTTCCTTCTAATTCAAATGCATTTTTCTCGTTTGGACACACTTTGGAGATCTTTGTTTGATAACAACATCCAGGTATTCTTCATAACCAATGGGGGATCTGAAAATCATGTGGACATAAGAAGGAATTCATTGGATGAGGCCATAAAGGTTTGCAAGGATGGTAGCCTGCAAGGCATAGTATGTGAAGCCAAAGCTATCTTCAGCAATCCGGGAGCAGTGGCAAGAATTAAAGGCGCTCAGCTTTCCCTGATGAGCTATGGCCAATTAAAGTGAGCACTGTACTTACCTCTCACTCTCAGCCAGCAAAAAATTGAAGCTTTTATTTTCCATAATATTTATTCGTCATGGAGATCTTCCTTGTGCTTATACTTGTGCATGTGCTTAGTAACAGAAGTCTAAAATTGCTTATACATTTTGTAGCAATGTGCCAGAGGTGGTCAACATGCAACGTTTAATGGGTGTTGAAGGAGTAATTGTTGATCTAGTTCACGAGATTAAGGAGGCAGTCCCAAGTTTTGATGAATCTGCCAAG
The DNA here is from genome assembly GCA_037832335.1 of Carallia pectinifolia. NCBI lineage: Eukaryota > Viridiplantae > Streptophyta > Magnoliopsida > Malpighiales > Rhizophoraceae > Carallia > Carallia pectinifolia. The sequence continues at coordinate 21,873,107 of CM075453.1, forward strand.
GAAGATGAAGCATTTAATTTGTTTGAACAGGAAAGGAAGCTGCAGGCAAAGTCAAAACCTCTGTTTTCAGTAGATGAACTTTCATTACCTCAGCTTATCCAACCTTGGATGCCCCCTTCACACAATAAAAAAACCATTTCCGGTTTTCTCTTGGGGAAGGTTTTGATTTCAAGTTCCAATTCTAATTAACCCAAAAAAAAAAAAAAAAAACGCTTTTGTTATAGAAAGTCTCTCTTCCCTTAGATATCCTAGTGGAATTCTTATTTTTTTAAGTAATATTAATGGTGTAGATAATTACACTGAGATAGGTAATATTTTGATGATGATTATGTATAATTATGTTAAAGAATTAAAATTCCTTCTAACATGTATCTTCGTTTGGTTTCAAATTTATAACATTGCAAGTGAAGTTTGCTTAAAACCAATTCAATTACCAATTAAGCCAATTCACTTTGATTCGAATGGAGTTCCTGGTGTAAGTTAATAGCCCTTTCCGCATCCCTTAGGCTTTGTCTAATTCAATGGCCCAATAGTTTTACAAGACGTCTGTAACCCCGTTATCTTGAAAATTAATTTGCAGGATAAAAAAGAAATTAACTTGCTGTTAATGAGGTCATTAGCTGGAAGCTAGAACACGTACATGTGTCACAGCTAATGAAAGCAAATTAGCTGTACATTCGGGAGAGAGAATAATGAGGCGTGGGGTTTAATCTTCCAACTTTCCATTTACGCATAATGTGCTGTAACTAGATGGGCAACATCGCGTGGTTAGAAATTTTTTTTTTTTTTTTTATGTTGGATGATAATTTTTATTTTTTTTGGGGGGTAGTAGGATGACAATTGTCTTGAAAAAATGGGTTTCTTGTTTTTTTTTTGGTCAGTTGGAAAAAAGGGTTTCTGAGCAGCCATTGAATAGATTGGGCTTGGCTCTCACAGTAAGGCACTAACAACATAATCCGAATTCACTAAAATGGTCTAGGTGTCGGCCCGTCCAGTCGTCCTAACGACTTTGATAACATGTTTCTGTAAAATCGGAATGAATTGGGGTTTCAGCCTAACTAGAATGGGTGAGGAGTGTGTCTCAACTCTTGCTCATGCTACAACGTTCATTATCTTTGAACTATTAGACTACTAACTCTGATATTGTGTTTAGAAGAGAGGAAAAAGAGGAAAATAGAAGAAAATTGATAAATCCTTATGTTTGAGAAATATTTTTTAGAAGAAAGTAAGTGAGAGAGAAAAAAGTCAACTTTCTTCCTTAACTCACCAAAAATATTTCTCCCAAATTTGAGAGAATTTATTGATTCTTTTACGTTTTTATCAAAAGATTATATTACTCACATTATATACTAGTACCTACAAATTTATTTAAAACAACAAAAAAAGATTTCTTTATTCTTTAAAATTTTATTAAATTTTTAATAAACAATTGTATAAATATTATAAATATATTAAACTAAATTTATACAAGTAGTTCATATATAATTTACAAATCAAATATTTTTCATTTTATATATAACATTTTTTTCTTAGGAGGGTAAAATTGAAATACTTATATATATTATTTTCTTTTCTCTCACTTTCTACCATTTTCCAAATAATAAAATTTTAGTTTTCCTTACTTTCATTACCTATTCCCAAATACGAGAAATGATGAATAATATTTCTTTCCTCAAATAATTCTTTTTCCCACTAACATCTTCTCCATTTTTCTCTCTTCTTGAGATTTTATCCAAATACATTGAAAGTCTGAAAAAAAAAATGAAATGAATGAATAAATATAACTTTTAGTCCTGATCAAATAGCAAAATGACTTGTGCTCCATATATGGGATAAAGTTTTCATACGCATCTTGGACAAGAAAAAGAGTGACGGTCCAAGCAAACCCCTAAAAGCAGGAACGAAAATTAAAAGCCAGAGAGAGAGAGAGAGAGAGTTTTGCTTCTAAAGCTGGAAAATGTACCCAATTGTGGGTTACGGACGGACATCTTTTTACGTTAGATGATGTATGAAGCAGCAAGGCGGCCCACTTGGGTTCACATGTACTGAGATGCCCATCTTTGTTGTTATTTGACGAAGTTTCTTTGAAAATTTTTGCTTTTTAGATTTCATTTCTAGCTTTGAAAGCCACTTTTTCTAATTACTTGGTGGTTCAAACAACACTAAACAGGACAAGTACGTTTCTACGTACGATTTATACGTACAAGCATCAAAAGTAGGCTTTGATTCAGGTCCATCCCATCAGTGCTTTTGTTCCCTTACTCCAATTAACGAGAAAAAATCATGTAAGAATTTCACTCTTAAATTAACGTATGATAATTTAGTACTACACTCTTCAGTGTTATGTAACAATATATATGCTAATCTTACATTAATCATCAAAATTCAAAGAGCAATTGGGTGTTGTCAATTCCGAATATAAGGTTGGGAAAGCCGAAAGCTCCAATTTAAGAGCATTTGGACTTTTCCGTGTGTGAAACATCATGATGAATTTGAGTTACTTGGGCTAATTTGCCACCATTTTGCACGATGATCTAACATGCATTCATTTGGCCTTTTATACATATAAATCCCAGCAAGCCCTTCCGTTGCGTACTAGTTTGAAAATGCTACCATTGTCACGAAAATTATGATCAATCGAAGCTTCTCTAGGACTTGGGACACTGCATGTACCACACAAACGTACAAACAAAAATCAACATACATTTTTTTGAATCTTAATTTTTGCCCCAATATTTAGATGGGAGCTCGAATAAATAATACCTAATATTTACCATTACCAGAGCAATCGATTTAATGTTCAAATATCTATTCAATTTTAATTAACTAGAGAGTAAAACTACGTAAATACGTAATTTATAATATATAGTTAATTTAACGATTTATTTATTATTTTTTGATAAAAAGGATTTGTGTTACCAATTTATTCAAACTCGAGGAAACTTTTCTCAGCCGAAACTGTAGACATCATTAATCAGAAATTACGTACTATGCTTCGATATTTGACAAAACAAAGGCTAACACGATTTTGATATACAGTCGTTTTTAGTTTGGGCAACGCAAGTTGCTGGGTGGCACCCGACAGTTAGCTAGAGTGGATGGAACCCTATGCCTCTCCTCAACATTTACGGTCACGAGTCTGATTCAAGCTTACGTAGTAAAGTGGTATAGGTTTGGTATAAAATGGAGACAACCCATTAAAATTGGATGTCTATTTCTTACAATTTGTGTGTGGTCCTAGTCTTATTTTTGATTAAGTCCATGTTGTCCCATAAGTGAAGGAAGGCACCTAACCTATGCCCTATAAACCCCAACCTCCTGTTATTGAAGTCATAAGATTCTTACATTACTTATCTTCTTAAAAAATCTCGCGTTTCTCTCTGTGTGTGTGTGTGTGTGTCTCTTGCTTCAGGCGGATGTGGGTTGACAAAATAACATAATTAGCTTCAAATTTAAGAAAATGAGCTAAGATCAACGTATACAGGATGATCAAAAGGCAAGTGACCTTGTTGGTCATTAAAACAGTCGTATGTATAATAATGAAATTGGGGTCAACTTTATAATCTATCTTTATTTTTGAATTTGTCCACTCCCTTATTCTAGAAATTCTATTTCATTGGGTGCTCCTGTACTTGTTGATGCTGTCACATTTGGTTAATTGAAATTCCAATTAATCCATGTGTGCACTCAAGGGGTGGAGAGAAAGAGAGAGAGAGAGAGAGAGAGAGAGAGAGAGAGAGAGAGTGGTGTTGTTGGGCTCCAATTAAAAACATGGCATATGATGCCCGAAGCATGATATAGAAATCATTGGCATAAAGGATTGGACACTCCACTACTCCTGAACTTCAGCATCTCTTTTGTGATTACTTTTTATGGTTCTCTTTCCATTTAATAAATTATAAAATGAGATCATTCGCTAATTATAATTTTGTTGGTTTCGTTAGGTAGATTTTTATAGGTTATGCTTAAAGACAATCCATGTAAAAAAATTGTCCACATTCTTAGAGCAATGATAATTCCTTCAAATCAATGTTCAATTCCATTCGATTTGCCTATACGAAACCTCCTTGTTTGATTACACTACTGCTTAACTATAATGCTTCCAAGAATAAAGCATCCTCTCTCTCTCTCTCTCTCTCTCTCTCTCTCATAGTTTTCTCCAAACACCCAATTCTCCAACTCAATCAATCATGTTACAAGAAATTGTAACCCCTTCAGACTCAAAACACACATTCGCACGTTCAAATACTTCTCAAGAGGGCAACCCCTAAAGATTAATTAAGCCAAAGACCAAATTATGATTAATTTAAGAACTAAGAGTCCCACAAAAGAAAGAAGAGAAAGAGGGTGAAGAGAAAGGTCCCGAGAACCAACCAAAATTGAAAGTGGACAATCATAAATTAAGGAACAGGACATTTCATTGAGAGCTTAAATTATATAAAGGCATCTAATGGACATACAGTGTAGATCAAAGGGGCACAAAGACATTTTCCACCGAACAATAGTTTTTTCTCAAAAAGATAATAATTGCCGCCTTTGACGTTTCTCTCTTGCTCCTTAGAACCCCTCTTCAATATCCGCACGCAAACTCCTTTGACTCTTTCAAACAAAAGAAAAAGAAAGAAACAAAGAAGACTCTGAGAGTGAGAGAGAGAGAGAGAGAGAGAGTTAGAGAGTTAGAATCAAAGAAAGAAAAATCACAGCCGGAATCTGGCTTACGAAATCCGACTTTTTCACACAAGTGGGGCTTAGGCCATTTGCTGATGGGAATCTGAAAAATCGTTTTCCCTTATGAAAATTTTCTGTTGTTTCTTCCAACTTTTTCTATTTTATCTATTTCTCTCGAAAATTCAATTAACAAAAACGCTCGAACTTTATATATTTTTGCACATTGGTGTTTAAGATGAACCACAAATTTTATTCTGAGGCTTCATAGTAATGTACGGTTAATTATAAAAATAAATCTCAGAAACAAAGGACAAAGGATCATGAATGCGAATGAAGTGAAACTAGTTTTTTTTTTTTCATTGTTTTTGAAAGAAAAAAAAAACAGATAAAATATATTGAATTCTTCGTCCTATGCACTGATTTCTTTAGACTAATACATTCAATTTTTCGTATACGCACTGAACTTTTTTACTTATATACTGAATTTTTTTATTCGAGTTTCTATAACCAAAAAAAAAAAAACAGTATTGTTACCCAGTTATATTTAATATGACACATGATAAGTGTGACATATAAGGAAAGCCAGTAAAATAAGTTTACTACTTTCAATATTATTCGTTCATGAACACAAACAAGATCTAATTGATCCACATTATGACTTTGGCATATTTTAACAAAACTTGTCAACTAGCATTATTAAAAAAAGGTATTCATGATTGTCCACCTGCTAATCCCGTCGCCCACGAGCCCGGGGCTCACACGATCTGAGATTTGTGGAAAAGAAGTTTGCCTTATCCCTGCAGAATTAGGACTCTTCAATTTTCAAAATTTGAGGCTCCTGATAAATCCCCAACTGTCCCACGTTATATCTCAATTTGTTATTTTGTTGTCCCTGAAACACCCTTAATACTGACCCACTCTTACATTAATGCCACTGGCTTTTTGCCATTTTATTCTTTAAAAAAATTATATATCTTGAATTTCAAATTGATCTTGGTGCGGGGGATTATTGAATACAAAAAAATAGGTAATTTAAATGTTGGATCAAGAGACATGGACGCCAGATGTGCTACTCCTAATGTTGATATTTTGTGCAGTAACGTGTCCGGAATTGGCCTTTCACGATTGGAAGTGACGGCAGGGGAACTTCTTCATAATTTTCGTTGTTATAGATTCCCAAATGTACAATCAAAGTCATTGTGAAGGGAAAATTCCCAATATATGATCCTTCTTGTTCCACTAATTAACCTACTTGCTAGAATCTATGACTTATATAACTCATTTGGGCAATAAAGTTAATTTTTTTCCCCAAGAAAATGATGCAACTATGAAGATTAATCCACTAATTTTTTTAGCAAAGCATACTGTAGAGTAAAATACAAATTTAAAAACAAATAATTCATGCTATAAAGGCAACGTAAGAGTAATTTGTTTGCAATCAAAATATCTTCGGATTATTTAGTAATTTGCGACCACACAAGGAAAAAGGAAAAAGGGAAAAGTGTTAAAATGTGTTCGAAAGAAGGGCAGATTTGTCATTAGACTTGGAAATAGATTACTCAGAGACGTTTTCTTCTTCTAAATGTCCAATGTGATCCAGGATAGTGAGACAAGAAGATTTGAGGAAATCTTAAGATGGGGCACCATTTGAAGTTGGCATTTTTGTCGGTTAACCATGAATCCGACGATTGGTGCCCATGGCACCCATGGTTTTTGAGGCAAGTAGGTCCTCTCATCTTTATTCCCTCCCCTCCCACCCCTTTTTGCGAGGTCATGCAACCATGACCAAGTCAGTTCAGCACATAAGTGCATAATAATTGATGTCCTGCTGTGATGGATCTCTCAGATCTTATTAGAACAACAGATCACCCTAAGTTTAGTCTCAGTTTCAGCTTTTGACTAATTCTGGTTTGATTTTGATTCCACAATTGCTCTGCCTTTGTTTTTGAAACTTTTAATTTTATCGTAACATTTTCTATTTTCATATAAAAAATTAATTTGAATCGGTTAGGATAATTAATGTTAATTTATAAAAAAAAATTATAATCAAACATATGAAGGCAAAGGAAAATTTTAAATAAATTTAGGGCTTCAACTTAATTTTTATTTAATTAAAAAAGTACATACAAAATATGAATAAGATTGTGAATAAGTTTTTTAGATGATATGAATGCAAGTAAATAATTAAGATTCAGTCATTATAATGCAATTAGATAGAATATAGTGTGGAGAAGAATTAAATGAGAGAGCTGCATTTATAGACTTGGAAACAACAATGGTAAACAAGAGCTAATTACATAGCATTGTTGGTAATAAAAGTAAAATTCTCAGTTCGGTACCATAAGCATTAATGAGATTTCATACAATATTCCATACCAACCATTTGAAGATAATATTTCCTATCAGTATGTGACCATAATGGAAGAAACATTGGAATCCAAAAGATTTGGCCCGTCATATCCACTAAGAAAATAGTAATGGAGTGACGCACCCGATAAGCTTTTGCTGTTTTGCATCCATAATCCCAATTTTTCCTTATTCATTTCCTTCCACTTGGATATCTCAATCAAATCCATCAATTTTGCAATGAAACAACCCCCAATGAAATCCAATTTAAAACAATAAAACATAATTTATTATCTTTGATATAGGTCTTTATAGAAGATTAATTCAACAGTAATATTAAACGTCCTAAAAATCATATTATGAAATATCTCAAAATACATAATTATGAAAAAAATCGTTAATTAGTCTATTACTGTCAAACTAAAAAAGTAAACAAATTAACGATATTTTTTATAATTATATATTTTGAAATGTTTTACGATACAATTTTCAGAATATTTAGCATTACTTTTATTTTAAAAAATTGAGACGGTGATGCTTGTCGCCGTATTATAGCAGAATACCTGAGATTAATTGAGCAACGGTGGGGATGCCGGCTCTAACATGTACTGTGTAAGAGAAATTTTTATACGGACTTTTTGACAAATTTCTCATGTTTGTTACAAATATCTCATATTTGTCACAAATAATTGCATAATCCATCACATTTACACAAAAAATTAATTATTTAAAAACTTGTTGAGGGAATGGTGAGAGTGGAAATATTTTGGTTATGTTGTAAACAATTAGATGCTGGTGGTGAAAATTAACTTGACGATACTCTTATTAGCGTATAAACAAAAAAGGGGAAAAAAAACAAATTTACTCATTTTCTTTATCATTTTTTTTATATTTATTTTTCTTTTGGAATGCTAACAGCCAGATAACCGTCGGACTCCAATATATCCATCAGGTGACTTCAGATGTAGGCATGTAGCTCAACAGGCAGCCCACACTCCACAACCGTACACACGCCATAGCCATATTATGCCCATATCATGAAGTTTTGCTGCTTGAGAAACCAAGGCCAAAAGGGCTGTTTCCCTAAAAAAGGCAGCCAAAAGGAAAGAAAATTTTTGTTGAGTTAAACGTCAGCATAACTAGGGGGCAGTTTGCACTTACAAGTTACAACCCCATGTTGGCATTTGCATGTAGAAAAATGTTTTGTGAGATCTTTTAAAATGATATTAAAATAAAATAAGTTATCAAGTAATTGAATTTAAAAAAAATATTATTAAATATTATTAAATAAATAATTTAATTATTTTAATATTATTTAAAATACAAGAAAATTAGTGAACTCTAACTGAAAGATGAGGTTAACTATTTTTTTTTTTTTTTTGGTTTACAATTTTTTTTTTCATTTTTTTTTTTTCAATACTTCGGTTTTCCTCCATGATTTGGCCAATGACATTAGGTGACTTCACCCTTACGAGGCTGCAACCTTAGAAAGGAAAAGTGGTTAGAAATTACAAACCACAATCAGAATAAAATAGAAAGAGCCAACGCATTTATCCGTCTCTTTTGGTCCCATTTTCCTCAAAAGACCAAAATACCCTTGAAATGCGGCTTTCCCATTAAGGTCACATGTTCCCCCCTCCTCTTCAATCACAATCCAAAAACTTTACTGCAAAGGAAAAGGCGTGATTTGTTAGTAATTAAACAACCCTGTTCCGTCAACTTACTCATGTCACTTAGGTCATAATTTAATAATAAGTCGATATATCATCTCTCATATTGATCTAAGTTTGAGTTCTCTTATTGTCGTTCATCCCACTAAATAAGACTTGCTTCAAAGAATAATATTGAATTTAAGACTTATTCACACTGTGATTGGATGTGATAAAGATACATTCGATCTTATCAGTATTTATATGAATAGTTCTTCTTGTATAAGAGATTAGATGAGAATAAAATCTGTGATTCTTAAACTTAGACTTATAAATATAATGAGTCAAATACTAGCAACGCATATTTTAACTGTTAAAAAAATAAAAATAAACTTACTCATAAAAATGTCTGCATCAATGCGGGGATCTTTATATTATTATCCAAAAGCTTGAGCTTTGGCTCTCTTATTATTACAGGCTCTCACAGCACAAATGGGAAGAAGGGTAAACTGATAATTTGGAACTTACGAAGTGGCGTCTCCTGGGAGAATAGGGGCAAAAAACGCTGTAACTTTAAGTAAAGAAAATAAACAGCAACGGCTAAATCCGTAGTCCAAACACAAAAGTGGAACAGAACAGAACAGAAGTAAGCTGTAAGGACTTTAAATGCTTTTCAGTTTCGTGTAATTTATAACTCTTTAAACTTTTTTAGCAGAGACCCAAAATTAACTGCTTTCAAAAGTCTTAAATTAAACGTTTTTTAACAAAACAAAAGAGAATAGAAGAATTTGAAGAAGAGGAAGAAGATGGACTAAGGAGTTTTGAGTCTCGTTTACGCCAAATGGGTCTAATAGAGAGAGTATAGAGGCCATTCCCCTTCTCTTCTTTCCCACGACACCCTTTTACTATAAGAACCCACTTTCCTTCTTATTTCCTTCACAGCCTCCAGCTCCAGATTCGCCCCCCTCTCTCTCACAGACTTTTTCTCTCTTCTTCCTTTTTGTCTCTCTACTTGAAATTTTAAAGTGACCTTTGTGGGTTATAAAGTGTCTGGATGAGTTTTTCAGGCTTTTGAGCCAACCTTCTGAAATAGTGTGGATTTTGAGCTTTTTTTTTTTTTTTTTTTGTGAGCTGAGTTTTGGTTCAACTGGGCAAAATTGAGTTTTGACTCTTGATTGTGTGGGGTTTTTTTTTTTTTTTTTTCGGTTTTTCTTTGTCCATAAGATGGAGAAGATCAGTTTTGTTAAGAATGGCGTGCTTAGATTGCCTCCTGGTTTCAGGTTTCACCCAACAGACGAGGAGCTTGTTGTTCAGTACTTGAAGAGAAAAGTGTTTGCTTGCCCTCTGCCTGCCTCCATAATCCCTGAAGTCGACGTTTGCAAGTCTGACCCTTGGGATTTGCCAGGTTAGTCGTGCAGATACCTGGCTTTGAGAAAAACTAAAGATTTAGAACTTTTCTTGATGTTAATTTTTGAGTCAAAATGTGAAATTTAGCTGCACTACTTAATGTAACAGCTCCCTGGGCTTAATTGCCAAAGTTCCTATCAGAATTTGGGAAACTGTGTATAACTGCTGTGCTTTTGACACAAGGGTTTGTGGGTTTTATTAAGGTGATGTGGAGCAAGAAAGGTACTTTTTCAGCACCAGGGAAGCCAAGTATTCAAATGGGAATCGATCTAACAGAGCTACAGGCTCTGGGTACTGGAAGGCAACTGGAATAGACAAGCAAATTGTGACTTCTAAAGGGAACCAAGTTGTGGGGATGAAGAAAACTCTGGTTTTTTATAGAGGAAAGCCCCCACGTGGCTCTAGAACTGATTGGATCATGCACGAATACCGCCTTTCTAATGCCGAAACCTCACCCTGTGATGCATTTCAGAACAAGAACTCGACCCAGGTGAGTTCTCACTTCTCGGTTCAGTTTTATTTCTGTTAACATATATCCTATCCAAAAAACAAAAAAGCACAAATTTTAATTTGGTGAAGTTTTTAAGTCTGGCCTTAAATCTCATTGAATGACCGGTACATATTGCTAGAGTTAGTCCTATGACACCTGCCTGCCAAGTTGTTGATTTTCTGTGCAATCTTGTTCTACAGAGCCCCGTCGTAGCAATGGAAAATTGGATTCTTTGCCGCATATTTTTGAAGAAAAGAAGCACCAAAAATGGAGAAGACAACACCCTATTCGGCGAAGATATCAAAGGGCGCAAGCTGAGGGCTTCTAGGCCAGTTTTCTATGAGTTCTTGACCAAAGGCAGGACTGATTTGAATCTTGCTCCTGCCTCCTCCTCATCGGGCTCGAGTGGGATCACGGAGTTGACTTCCAATGAATCAGATGATCATGAAGAGAGCAGCAGTTGCCCCATTTTCGTTATTTCAGAAGAAAACCGTAGCCAACATTAGTCCTGTTTTTAGTGCTTTTCTTAGGTCCTCTTTTAGCTACTCGTCTCCTGGCTTCACAATTAGAATACCCATCTAGGCGATCTAATGCTTGTTCATTAGGTTCCGGGGTCTCTAGTCTGTGATCATGGCCAAATGAGTAAGAGATGTGCAAAAAAAGGGAACAAGAACCGGCATTAACCGTTTAACTGTATTGTGGTGAGAATGGTATCATGTAATGAATCCAAAGTTAATGATATTATTCTGTCTCTCTTTGCCTATTTGCTTCTTCAAACATATTCCAATTCTCTCTTAAGCCATTCCATTATCCCGTGCATAGGCAAATGTCAACTGAAAAAACAATTGATTTTCAAGGGGAATAAATCTGCAAGTTGACATTAAAAAGCAAAAAAAAAAAAAAAAAAGAAAAGGTTGGAAAAAGGGTGGAAAGATTCAAAATCAATATGAGCTTTGAGGAATTCCTTTTTAAAGGAGCATCACACCAGAATGAGAATCGGAATCAGATTTTTTTTGCAAGATCTCATCACCTTAGCATGAGGTTCCTCTCTCCCTTTATCATGGTAAAGTAAAAAATTTGCCTATCAGAACCTAATTCCTTGAAGATCTATATCAAAGTGGATTGGAATCCGCTAGTATTCCCAACCAGTCTCAATATCAATATCTTGCTATATACTCCAGTTCATGTCATTGGAAATGGGTGGAATCTTGTTCGAGGAAACAGACATTCCCGAAATACTTTTCTACGACATTAGCTGCCATTGTCATTCAGTCTTACAAAGCTACAAGCAAACGAGGAGATGGTAGGTATGTTGGTGCAAGGAAACAGGGTTAACTAAATATATGAATTTGCAAAAGACCAGTAGGTGAAAGTAGAGAGAGACTGATTGAAACTAGATTTGATTCTCGAGCAAGTGGGGAGCAAATTGGAGGTGAGCTGGTTTCCAAGTCTAACTATGACCTTATTGGGGGCTTTTATTCTTGTTTAGTTTTCTTGTACCTTCTTGCAAGTTTTCTGTAAATAGAAGAGATACTGTCAGGAAACGTAAGCCACCAGTTTGTTGTTTAAATAAGTTCTTTGACATTTTGAATAAAAACAATAAATAAAGATAGAGAAATTAACCAAGAAATTAAATTGTCGGTACCTTCCTCACTAATTTGCAACTACTATGCAGCTTTGACTTTAATCAAGACAAAAATGCCTGCTAAATTTATGTATCACGCTTAAAAGGGAAAAAGTATATAATCCTCTACGTGTGTTGTCCGAACATGTACCTAAATAAAATGAGAGAGCAATTTTTAAAATAGTTATAAATTTTTTTTGGAATAAAAAATACATCACATTATTTTTTTGTTGTAAAAATTATGTTATAATTTTAAAAAATTATTCTTTCATTTTATTCGAATAATAATTGGAGCAAGAAACTTTCTGAATCCATACCTGAAGCCCGCTTAAAGTAGTTCCTAATCAAATGGGTTATGTCCATCGTACACATGTCTCTCATGCAAGGGCTAGGACCCAGTTTCAGTTTACTCGCCCCCATCTAAAGATTCTAAACAAACGAGCGTTACAGCTTCCCAGAATGATTTTTTTTTTGTCATCTAAATTGTCGATTGTATTGATGCAAAATTGTAAAATATAGCGATACAAAACTTGTAAGTTATGTTGCCACTGTACACAAATTATGGAATGAAATATATATAATAATGCTAGACAGGTTAACAGAGTGGGCCATCGGGTGTCCAATTGCCGACAAGTGGATGCCGGAGAGACAAAGGACGGTTCACAGCGACCCTGGCAAATGTATAATTGAGCTAGTGGCATGCCATAACATGAAGGAAGAAACAAATTTAAACTAATAATTAATAACCGCAGCAGAGAAATATATATATATATATATATATATAACACCAAGCCGACCAAAGTTTCTTGCAACAGTGGATTAAAGTCACTTTTGCTGTTTTAGTTCTTCACGTCACTTTGTTCTATATATTATATTGTCCAGCGTATAAGATTGATACAAGATAATAATACTTCATTTTCATGACCCAAGGGGAGATTGAGCTGCGTTGATTGCTGACTTGAGATTCAAATGGTTGATCACGAGGGCAGCCCGTCATTATAGACCACATAATTAATGGAGATTATTAGAGAAGCACAACTTTTGTAGGCTCACCCGATTAATTTTGAAGGTCAATCACATAAAAAAAAAAAAGAAAGAGAGAAAGAAAGTGAGTCTAGCCTTTTAACTCTATGGTACGTCAGCCTTTGGCTATCGTGCGCCAAGAGCGTCTTACCAGCTTCAATCGCTCTTATAGTATTAGGTGCCTCTCAATAGGTTTTATGGCCATGGTGAGCTTGTTTCTGGTACACTTTCTTGTTTCTTCGTGTTTTCTTTTTCGTTTTTGACTTTTGTTGTGGGCTGTTCTTCCTCGCTTCAGTGTCTAGTCGCAACTCCAAGTTTCATCGGTTACTCCCTTGTCTTGTTGCTTTCTCTCCGATGGGCGGGAAGGCGGGGGAGGAGTGTTTTTTAGTTGTTGGGTGGCTATATATAACTTGGAGCTTGTTGTCGTTTACGCCACCCGTCTGTCTTCTTCGTTATTAGGGCCGACGACTTTTGATTTGGTTCTCTTTTGTCGATTTGGGTCATGCCTTGCAGATGGGGTTTATGCTTTCACGTTGTGGGTGGCGTCGCGGTGTTCTGACGACCTTACCGTAGTTATCCCTGTGGGACTTGTTGCCGCTCTTGGTAGATTAGGTTTTACCGTTCTTAGTCTACTAGTATCTTATTGCCGTTTATGCGGTAGAGGAGCTAAAAGCTTCTAACTTCTTAACATACTTCTTTGGGCCTTGGGCCTTCTTCATATATGAGTATATTTTCTTTCTGGACTTTGAGTCTAAAATTGGGCTTCATTTAATTTGTATATCTATCATTAGACTTAAACTGATGTTTTGGTAGGCTGTATTGTATATAAGAGGATGGTCTATATTTTTTCCCGTATAAACCCTTGGGGCTAGACTGATTTTTAATATAATACACTTTCTCTTCTGGTTAAATAAAGAGAGAGAGAGATAAAGAAAGAAAGAAAGAAAAAGAAAGCCTGGTCCCTCCAAGAAATTTTATGCAAAGTTGCATACAGTACACGGGTTGCTATCCAAAAGGTGGGAATCTTGACAATTTCAAAACCAACGAAATACCTTGCAGACAGGGAATGTGTTGTCTATGGTAAAATGTTGACCCGTTCCAAAGCCAACCACTCTTAAATGCTGCTGTGTTTGGACAAATTTTACGCTCACAGGGGGTTGCTTAGTATCTCTGCAACAAGGACATCTCCAAATATTTAAACCACATTCAAGTGTTATGGTCTCATCAAAAATGAATCTACCCGACGAAATAAATGAGTTTGGGTCCCTTAAATAAGCGAAGGGCCTCAAACTAAAAACCCCTTTCTGCAACAACCAAAGCAGCTGTACCTATCAACATTAAATCATTCAATTTCCGCACTCAATAGGGATCCAATGCCTGAGAACCTCACAGCCAAGAAGCTTAATAGATATTGTTGTCTAACAGAACCAGAAGAATTTAAAATGCTTTGCAAAGTAGGTAAGTACCTCCTAAACACGGCAACTGGCCATAAACGGCTCAAACGCAACACTTGGCAAATTAATACTGATTGTTCTACCACAATAATTCCCTGGACAGTTGAAAAATAAAAAAATGAATTGTCGATGAATTTTTATGCTGTTGCCCGTCACAGAGGTTGCTCTTATGCATTAATGGCTGAAAGATCGCTGAGCTCATTGCCAGATAAGAGCATGGAAGGGCAAATTGCTTCGTCAAAATGTCGTTCCTACAAAATGCTGTATCCGAAAAGCCAGAATGCTCTTTTGATTAGCCGAAAATACATGCAGCAACATATTTCAACAACCACCACTCTCACAAAGGAAGGCATGTGAGAATTGCATGTGACTCTGCAACCTTGAGTTATAACTAGTGATAAACAGACGAATCTCCTTAATTTCTCAGAGTTAAGTAACACAGACAAAGATGAAATGAAAAAGTTACGGCAACATCAATGTCCTCTGGCCTACAGAAGAGGAAAAATAGGGAGAAGTCAAACTTCCTTTTTGGCTGTTATGCTTTTCATGAACATATCCAGCCCTAATTTTCTTCAATTCCGATCTGGACCACACCTTAAGATAAGGTTCATTATTATTCACCCATTGCTAGCTTGAGAAGCAAAGATGCTCTAACAATACCGGCAAAGATTCCATCAAGTCTCCCTACAGGGGACCAATTCTTCAAATCAGATCACCATGTGACATTGGCTTATTAGAATAATCTAATATTTCCGATAGTACATCTGTTATTTGGAACTGAAACTTGGAATCATATGAGCTCCTTTCTTACAGCAAGACATACTAAACAATCACACAACCATAACAACACTAAGTTTCTAAAATCTTATTGAGGCAATAAAGTTCATGACAGATCTGAAAATGTTTACCCAAGATTTTGATTGCATCTGCACCAATGAGTAAAATGGTGCACACAATCCGACATCCAAAAATGAAACTAAAAACTTTGCAAGCATATGAGGAGGGAAACGGCAGTCAACTACTAAATTGGAACAAGAAGAAGCCAGAATCTCCGAATTTCTCCTTTTGGACATGTGAATCATTCTTACAAATTTACTCAGCAAACATGTCTACTGCCTTGAGCTGTCCTCACCAACTTTCTCAGCACTAACACCAGAGGATTTAGAAGGAGGTTGCTCGGCACAAGCCTTTAAGACAGCCTCATTCTACAAGGATGAGACAGTTTGTTAAAATTAAAAAAATTGACATTGATACACAGTATGCAACTTGAACGTTGTGACCAATTCAGAAGGCAACAGGTACATGCAACACAAGAATCTATGGTCTATAGGACACACATGAAAGGAACTGATTGTGCAGGCACTCAAGGAGGCATGCTTACCATAAGAAAATGTATTTAAAACATGTAAATACATTTTGTACATATCACTCAATGGAAATAATTTGTTGCAGGGGCATATTGAATTATAGCAGATAAGAAATTCTATAGACCACCATATGTGAATGTAAGCTAATTTCTAAAGGACCAAACAACAATGCAGACAACACTCATAGATTTATCAATGATTTTCTCTACAAAAGAAAATCCGAATCTACAGAATAGAAATTAGATGTCCTGTACTTGTTATCTTCCAGTTCTCAAGTCTAGTTACATTGTGAGCTCTGAAGAGTGCAAATCAAGAAGCTATCAACAATATCTTATGCTTGTTTATTGTTGTAGCTGGATTCCCATGCAGGGCTTCTTAAGTAGATGGAAGCAATCCTTGATGTAAGGAAGCCAAAAAGAACAAAAGCAGCCAGCAACCAAGACCAAGCTTGCACAATGGGAGCAAAGGTAGTTCCCTAGTAGCTTAACACAAATTTCAAGAATAAATTACAATTTGTGCGAAAACTTCACAAAATATAAGTGAGGATCTTAATCCATCAATCAATCCCTGCCCTGATGGTTCTGATATAATCAAAGAGCGCACCAAGAGCATTAGTTAATTAAGGGAAAAAGCAGAATGTACAATGAAGAGGTATACTTCTTCTTTCCCATTCCATCTACATGCAGTTAATAGATCCCCTTGGATACATAGATCCTGTTCTGAGAACACAGAGCCACACTTTTCATCTAAGTATTGTATAAAAAATTTCCAATCTGCCGAGGCGACAAACCTCTCAGCACATTCCAATTTAATGTGCAGGAGACCAAGCAACAGCCTGAAACAATAGTTTCGTTTCCATTTACCCACTCAGAAGCACAAATTAGATTAGCATGGCTCCAGAACTTCAATTTGCAGACCCAAAATAATTGGGATGCGGCATGCATTACCTTTAACATGAACCCAGATCAGAATCTCATTTATCAAAAGATATTCCACCCCACCGAGTTATCGAACACAGACAACCGCCACAAGATTGCAGCTTTGGCTCCACCATTCACTCCCACTCTCTATATCTCTCTACCTCTACCCCCCCCCCTCCCGATTACTCTTTACGCCATGCCAACATCGCAAACTAACCTTATCGTGTGTAAAGACAGTCTATAATCCACTTTGAACGCATTTTCATTAGAAACATATAACATAACATAAATGTTCTGTCCAAGGGCAATCAGTTACACTCATATATTCACTTCCCCACAGCATATCAAATAAACATAGATAATACATATAATTATTATTTTTTTTTTTTTGCACAAAGCCCCCTCCGAACAGACAAAGGAAGAAATTTATTATTATCTGTTAAATGAAACAAAAAAAAAAAAAAAAAGGGAAACAAAGAAAGGGGTTGGGGGGGTGGGGGGGACCTGCCAAACGCGGAGGAGACGCTTCTTGGCATTAGCTTTACGGGTGGAGGTTAGCTTTATTCTCTTCCAAACGAGGCCGCCGGAGTCGTGCTTCTTCACTATTTCCATCACTCTCGTCCCCCAAAACGCACCCGCACCGGCCCCTCCCATTTTTTTTTTTCGTTTTCTCCGCCTTCCCTTTTGCAGTTCGCCGCGAAGTAACGATCGCCGCCTTAGGTCATCGATTTATAATTGCGGGCCCAATGGGCCTCGGGTTCAGGCCCATCAACCGAGTAACTGAACTGCCCCCCGGCACGACCTTTTTCGGGATGATCTTCTTTTTTTTTTTCGTTTTCATTGGGCTTTCTACTTAATGAGCCCAACATTAAAATCTCAGAGACTAAAAAATTTTTATATTTTTATATTTGCATGGATGCATGGATGTCAAGAAATTCATAAAATTAATAATTTTTTTTTTTTTGGCTGTATTTTTTTTTTCTCCCGGAAAATTATGGCACTTTGTTAGGAAAGAGGACTCGGCAGTGATTAACAATTTTTTTTTTTCTTTTTCTGAGGAAGAAAAAGAAAAAAAAATGTTAAATAGAGAGGTATTGTACATCTTCTTGAGTCAAAGCATGAAATGGTTTAAACGAAACCGAGAGTTCAGAATCTTACTGTACGTCTTCTTGAAGTGTGGGTGGCATTTGGCAAACTGGCAGTTGTATAGCTCCCACCGGTCCCCCTCGCCTATGCTTCATGTCTAGAGGGTGTGGTCTCAACTCTCAACTGTATATGTAACCTTATCAACTTCGTCCTATCCGAGCAGTCTCTCTGCCAAGCCAATTAAGACACCACGCATCAAAATTATGGCATCAAATTATGATGCATATACATTTGATGATTTTGTCATCAGTATCAAACAACCTTCGACCTTTTTTATTTTTTCATTTTTATTTTTGATAACAATTGAGGAAATAAAGGAAATGTGATCGGAACTAAACAAATTGAATTGATATCAGCTAGCCACCACGAGGGAAAGCACCACCTTCGACTTTTATCTACGTTGGAAAACATCAAAACAATGTCCTTTAGGCACAACTCAGTAATTAGAGTTCAAGAATTCTATTTTAGAAGCTTTGAATTCAAATCCTGATAAGGGCGGGATGAGATTTATGGTATGAGAGAGTTACTCACTTTGTATAGTTTACGGCTCAACGCCTTTTAGTAGACAAAAAAAAAAAAAAACATCCAAACAATGAACAGCCAATTACACGTATATCAACTTGCATTAATTATAGAAGTGGCCTCACGGTTTTGGCCATATGATGGCTGCCATCTCTACCTTATTCGGGGGAGAGAAATTGGCTCTCGGTTCTCTGTACAAATGCAAAGAACACAAGAAATAATGATAAAAGCAAAGGAAAAAAAAAACAGATACATGATGAATTGCTCCTTTTTCTGAAACAAAAATTGCGAAGAATACGAAAGGAAAGATGATGAATTGCTAAATGAGCACATATCTGGAAAGTCGATTTGTTAAATGATAAGCAAAATATGAAGTGTGCGCTATGGTTTTTTACCATTTGTCTCATTATTAACACCCATTTACCATTCATGTACCCACCACCACGGCCCAGGCCACCGCTATTAGACACACATCAAACATAAGAGTAGACATTTTAGACGTACCCAGCGTGGCACTATCAACCCTTTTGTTAGTTTTGATAGTGCCACGCTAAGCTGCGTCTAAAACCTTCCTCCTCCTTCCTGCTCATCAAAGCTATTGGCATGACAAATTTGCTCCAAATTAACACTCCCATCAAATATATAGGATCGTGGAGACTGAGGATTGCTCGATTTGATGACATGTTAATGGCTCTATACTAGAAAAATAAAGAGACACGTGTAAAAATAGTAAGAGCACCATTATATTGGTACGTTGCATTTATTATAGTTGGTACACACGTATAAAGAGACACCCCTAGTATCTCCATACCAACATAGTTGGTACGCTGAATTGTGACGGGTGCCAGGAACCACGACAAAAGTTCCGTTCGAACTAGTGAAGTAAATGGAAGTACCATAAAAAGAAAACAAGTTAGTGAAATAAGTAAATGAAAGGACACTGTCCTATTTTGAGAGAAAAAATTATTTAAATACAATTAATTAGATTCAATTTGTAATTATTTTGATTGTAAATGTAATTAAAAAAATTATTATTATTTTTTATATATTAAATTTAATTAATTGTATATTAAATTTAATTAATTACATTTAAATAATTTTTTTTCCGAAGACGTGACTTTTTCCTAAATGAAAAGGTATGAAACATGGTGATCACGCGCGCGAACACCAGTAGGTGACGAGTGTACACTTTTGCTTGTCCGCTACTGGTGCGATGATTGAACCGATCCCCTCGCTGCGCCGACGACTTGGTGGGCCGCGGCTTTTGCACCTCCCCAATGGCCGCATAGTCCCATAATCACTTGGGCATATTTTTTTTTGGTTTCTGTGTTTTTTTTGGTTTTTTCTGGTTTACTTCGTCAAGGCCCAAGGGACACCTTTTATTTCTTTTGGTGTTTTCTCAGAGCCCACTTAGTAGCCTGCCAAGTGGCTGTGTCACGTTTTTGTCCGAAGACAACTAAAAGCCTCTTTAGTAGCGGGTTTTACACGCTTTGCTTTTCGTAAATTGTGGAATTCGTTTGCTAGCGACTTGAACTCTCGACCTCGAGATTGTTACTGAACCTAAAGGCCAAAGGTAGGCAATTTCCACAATGACTCTACAACAAATTGTAGAGGTCGGATTGTAGAGCTAGACATGTTTTTTTTTTTTTTCATCAAAAAGTGAATTAAGTCGTAAATTATATAATGACAGTACCTTTTCTTATTTTCGTAAATACCACACTGTTTTATCTTAAGATTAAATACAAAAACTTTTAAGATAGAATTCTAAATATTTAACTAGTGTCTTGAAAGGACACTTCTAGTATTTTATAGTACATAATGGAGCGCGTTAGAGAAATGGGATGGCCCAAATGACCTAGGCTGAGTTGTTATTAATTTGTCATTAAACATAAGTCCTGTGCCAAAAATACATTCACTGGGGACATAGATATATGGCCGAAATTGGTTTTTCCTGCATATTTCTTGGCCAAAAAATAAGTTTATGCTAACGGGTTGGGTCAAAAGCATGCAATATGAATCCAGCCCATTTTAACTAGTCCACGCCAACCCAAATACCGATTTTTACCGCCATCAACTTCGAACTAGATCTGGCTAAATTACCAATTAACGAAGCTATTTTTTTGGTGGTTTCAACTTTCAAACTTGATCAGGACTCAAGTTTCTAAAGCATAAAAAGCTTCTGTTCATTGTTAAGTAAGAGATCTGCGATACATTGTGGAAGTTTCCGTTCATTGTTAAGTAAAAGATCTATAATATGTTACGAAAATATAATTTCTGTGCGAACTATATGACAACTGTTGGAGTATCTTCTAATGTTGCTTTTCAGATCTAAGAACATGGCATGGCAGATCTTGTTGGTATCGTAGTACCAATAGGTGGTGGGATAGCATGGTTTAACTGACTTTGCTTTGTAATTATTTTCTTTTCCATGTTGGCCTTTTGCTTTGTCAAGATCTTTATTCATTAAAAAAAAAAAAAAAAATCTACCGTATCAACTGAAGAACCAATCAGTGGTGTGCTGGGTCAGCTTATTCTCAGTCAAAAATCAAAAAACCAGAAGTTTCAACTTTCAAGCAAATCTAAAACGCAAGAAATCCAACATGAAAAAAATAAACAAAAGGACTAATGGAGAGAATAATGTTGTGGGTGGCACATAAGACCAGCACGTTTGGTGGTTGTTGGGCGCACCCCGGACCACCCACCCACCAGACACATCTAAGGATCCATCCTCCCTTCTCCCTTAATTTCAATTTGTGTCCTTTGTCCTCTGTGCTGTGCAGTTCCAATTTTAAGTTTGTAATTATTTTGTAATGGTTTTATGATGTCTTAATAAACATATAACTCAAGCCCCATTATTTAAGATTTAAAACGTGGCTATCTCCGGATTCTTGCAATGTCTTGCACTGTTCATGTTCTAATTTTGGAAAAACTAGTCTGCCTGCCTGCCTTTACTATAATAGATTCCCTAACACATTATTATTATGATCCCCCGAACAAAAACCTTTCCATTCAATCCATAGGGGAGAATTTGTCCGGCCATATGGCAAAAATGCATCCGGTTGAAAATTAAGTGCAACTGCGTTAATTTTTTTTTTTTTTAAAATTTGTTCTTTGAATTTTTTTTAACATGTATTATATATGATGTATATTCATAACTCATCTCTGTTCTCGACTCTCTTCGTTGTCACACCGACGTTAATCTAATTTTATATTTTAATTTCGTAATTTCTTATTTTACATTTCTTTAATATAATTACACTAAATTAGTGAGTGATTATATTTTTATGATATATCTATATAATTTCTTCAAAAAATTTATTCAGACACCAATCTGCCCCCTTTGCAATAATCGTTCTTTTTTGTTCTTTTTTTTTTTTCCTTTGGTTTTGCAAACAATCAAAATTCAAAATACACTACATTTAACCAAACTATTATCCTCTTTTCTTTTGAAACGTTTCCTCTCAACCGCTCGATGACTACGTATCACCAGCAGCCTGTGGTTAGCTCGTCACGCTGGAACATAACAGGTAAGTCGTAGTTCGCTAGTTTGGCTTACAATTTACCAGAATTGAGCAATTATTTGCCTAACTAATAATAATAATAATAATAATAATAATGATAATGGTCTACTAAACAGGAAAACAGAAATTTGCCCAAAAAAAAAGGAAAGAAAAACAACAGAAACACAGAAAAGCGTGCGGAAGAGGTGGTTCACTTACCTACCTTCATCTGCCAATTTGCCGATCGGTTCCGCTCTTCCGGCAATCAAATCCTATCCAACAAGGTGCTCCGAAGTCTCGTCGTCGTCGTCAAGGCTTGCTAGCTCCTCACCCTTTTCATTTTTTCTCCGTTTTCTCTCTTAATATTTTCAAAGCTGCTAAGTCGAGCTTCAACTATTTTCGTGTTCCATAACTCCATCACAGCTGCCACCTCCTGCTGCTGCTGCTTTTATTTATTTATTTACTTATTTATTTTAATTTTGTGATTTGGTGCAGTGTTTCTCGTAAAATAGGAAAATATGCTGGGAATTCTAAGGCAAAAAATGAGTCCCGGAAGTGGAAGCTTTCCTCTTCTGGTATTATATTTGTTCTTCTTTTTTTTTTTTTTTTTTTGGTTTTAAACAATAACAATAATAGTTTTAATTTAGATTGGATTGTCATCTGCACTTGTTTGCAATTGCAATCCTCGGTTTCTGCAGGCTTTGGGGCAGTCCCTGCAGAGGATTCGCGGTTTCTCATCTGCGGCGAAGGAGGCAAGTATTCCTTGTTCACCTTTCCTTTTTTTTTTTGATTTTTTTTTGTTTTTTTGCCCTCTTTTAGACCCTATTAGTTAACTCAGTTTTTTTTTTTTTTTTTTTGTTTCTTATAATTTGTTTTGAATCATTATTTAATTATAATGATGGAATGAGAATAACTTTGCACAGATGACAGTTAGAGAGGCGTTAAACTCTGCACTTGATGAAGAAATGTCTGCTGATCCTAAAGTCTTTTTGATGGGTGAAGAGGTGACTGAGAATATAATTAGGAACATAATTATGTGGTTTGTAATGTAACTTTGTCTTGAACATTTTCTGTTCTTATGTATTTTTTGTGTGCTTCTATTGAGTGTGCAGGTTGGGGAATATCAGGGTGCATATAAGGTCATAACTCTTTATCAACCCGCTTTTCGCTTTCACAAAACCTTGTTACTTGACATTTTGCTTAACGTGACTGAATTTTTGTTATCCTTTGCTTTGCTTGTAGATATCCAAAGGGCTTTTGGAGAAGTATGGCCCCGATAGGGTTCTTGATACTCCAATTACAGAGGTCGGATCTTTTTACATAAGTTTCTCAGTTTTGTTACCTTTTTTTTAAAAAAAAAATATGTTCTAGTGAAAGTTGTTTGTGATCATGTTTTGTAATTATTGCATGTCAAACAGGCTGGTTTTACTGGTATTGGAGTTGGCGCTGCTTACTATGGTCTGAAGCCTGTGGTTGAATTTATGACATTTAATTTCTCTATGCAGGTTAGTTTGAAAGCATAAAAAGTTTAGTTTCTGACTATTTCTGCGAGGGGGCTATATTGTTCAATGAAGACAATTAAATGTTTTTGATACTGAATATCTTGCTTGTGGCTGGAGGTTAACACCCCATATAATAGCACCACTTGTATATGGATTTGCAATTTGTGGTGGTCATAATCATAAAAAGTATATTTTAGAGAGATCTCGTGTTTCTTTATGATAAATATCTGTGTGATGGATCTTCTACTTGATTTTGGTGCAGGCAATAGACCATATCATTAATTCTGCTGCAAAGACATACTACATGTCTGCAGGCCAGATATCTGTTCCTATAGTTTTCAGAGGACCCAATGGTGCTGCTGCCGGAGTTGGTGCCCAACACTCTCAAGTATGATGCCGTATGTTCTGTTTTAGTTATAGACAAATATCCTACTTGCCTTCTGTTTTGATAGGACCTATTCATCCCATTCTGAATTATGCATTCTTAGTTTTATCCTGGTATGTGCTGTATGATATAGAACCTCTCTCTCTCTCTCTGACTTTTTTTTTTTTAGATTCTGAATTTTCCATGTTCTTGATGGGTTTCTTTCGCATAACTCATGCAAAAGGAAAAGGAGGAAGGCTGCATTGAACCCTAAAGTGTTTCTAATCCTGCCAGAGTCATAGTTAATTGTTATCTAATCTTGTGGTTGGATTTGTTTGCAGTGTTATGCATCATGGTATGCTTCCTGCCCTGGGTTGAAAGTGCTGTCCCCTTACTCATCTGAAGATGCTCGTGGATTGTTAAAAGCTGCTATAAGGGACCCCGATCCTGTTGTTTTCCTTGAAAATGAGTTGTTGTAAGTGGTTTAGTTAGTGGTGTTTATGATACATGGTTATACATGTATTCAGGGCATAAATAAGTATGCTTCTACTTCAGATATGGTGAATCATTTCCTGTCTCAGCTGAAGTACTTGATTCCAGCTTTTCCCTGCCAATTGGAAAAGCCAAGGTATTAAAAGTTGTTCTCCTCAGTGTCTCCCTCTCCCCCTTTTTTTTTGGGTTAATTGGCTCTGACTATAAATCGAACTTGAGACATTCAGCACTAGAGACAACTCCAGTATCAATTGAGCTATAGTTCATTGGTGTTCTCATTGGTATCTCACTATCTAAGATTTATAAATTATCTTTATTTCAATGTTGTTGTCCAAACGATTGTATCTGTGACAGATTGAGAGAGAAGGAAAGGACGTGACCATTACAACCTTTTCAAAGATGGTGGCCTATGCACTGAAGGTTTGTGTAACTGACATCAAAAGTAAAGTGGTCTCTGACTTGCATCTTGTTTTATGAACAGTTTATGTTTATGACATGTAGACAGAGTGACATTTTAAAATCTGTCTTTTTTCCAAATGGATCAGGTGCAAATATTAGAACTTATAAGTATTTTATGTGTGATCCCAAATGATTTTTTATGAGACTTTCCCTTGCATGACTTATTATTTTCTTTTAGGTTTGGAAATTTGTGGTGCCATTTTTTTTTGTATATTTCTTTCTATCCATTTGGAAATAGTTGAAATTTTCATTTTACAGGCAGCTGAGATACTTGCAACGGAAGGAATCAGCGCTGAGGTAACATGGTAGTAGAAAGAGTGAAGTGCCTTTAAAAGATTGAAACTTCGGTTCTGGGAAAAGGCCTAATACTCTTGTTAATCCAGGTGATAAATTTGCGCTCAATCAGGCCACTTGATAGACCCACAATCAACACTTCTGTTAGGAAAACTAGCAGATTGGTGACTGTTGAAGAAGGGTTTCCTCAGCATGGTGTTGGCGCTGAAATATGGTTTATCTTCTTTTTGCTAAGTTTAAAATGTTTGCTGTTTGGTTATTCTGGCTCCATGAAAGTTAACATATGTCGCTTTGTCTTCAAATAGTGCATCTGTCGTCGAGGAAAGCTTTGAGTATCTTGATGCGCCAGTGGAGAGAATCACTGGTGCTGATGTTCCCATGCCTTATGCACCTAATCTCGAAAGAATGGCAGTCCCACAGGTTCAGTTCTTTGTTTTGATTCTTCTAGTTTTAGCTGGTTCCTTGGTGTTAAGGCGTCCTTGTATGTCTTTTATTGTCTCTTACAGTATTTAGTCGGGCCCAAAGTGGCAGAAAATGGACAGATATTTTGATGATGCAGTTTATGATACATGCGCTTGTTTGTTGACATTTTCCCCTTCTTTTCATTGCTCTCGAGGGCTGATGCTTTAAGTGTCAAGCTTGTCATACTACATACCATTTGCTACCAAGAAATATTTAGTTATTTAGTTTTTGAGGTCTTGGCTTCTGCAGGTTGAAGATATTGTCCGTGCAGCAAAGAGAGCTTGCTACAGATCTCTACCAATGGCTGCCACTGCTTAGTCATTGGGATTCAGTCAAACTAAAAACAGGAGAAACTTTAGAAGTTAGGTTAGTTTGTTGCTGGCTATGTACATATATCTCATTTTTTGCTATTGGTCACTTTCTTTTTTTTAAATAATATTTGGATAAAAGGCATGTATAATTAGTATATCATTCTTCTGATACAAAAATGATGTGATCTTTTCAGGAATCGAAGAGTGTAAATTTTCCCCCTTTCTCCTTGTAGCTGGAGAGGAAGATCTTGTTGAATAACACGGAACGTGCTTGATGACAGAAATTTTGTGGCTTTCTTTGGTTAGATTTCCCTAAATGGCATGAGCCTTTCTTATTTATATGTGGCACTCTACAATTTGGAAAGGTCGTCTTCAAATAATATGTGGTTCAATTTATCTCCCATTAACAGCATAATTGATCCACTAACAAATAGTCTGATGCTTTCTTATGTTTTTACAACATTACCATGCTAGAAATTGTAGAATACGGAGGTGATTAGTACTTGTAGATGTGACATAGAATGCATTGGACAAGCTCGCCGGTTTTCCACTTTCATCTGTGGTGGGGATTGTGTGTCATTTGAAGGATAGAGTGGCCCTGACCGTTGTTTAAATGTTAGAGAAAACCAATATATAATATCTTCGGGGAATTTATGTCCGTATGTATATTTCTCGACTTGGTCTAACTGTCTCTGAGTTACTCGACAAGCTGGCATACTTTCAATTTAGGTATTTCGTGAGAACATGTTGCAGATCTTAGCTCTCAAAGAAACTCATCCTTTGGTTTGGACCAAATCAGATTTTTATGTTATTGAGTTTGGGGTTCAATCTCTGGAATTGTTGATGATAACCGAATCCTAAAACTAGTTTCCCAATTTTTCTTGTTTTAGGAATTAGGAGGGTGCAGGGCATCACAGCCGCGTCTAGATCGGGGTGGAGAACCTTTTTGTCTATTTGGTAAAGGGGATAAATATTTTTAAAGTCCTAAACCTTTAGATTTTTTTACGTTTGAGTCCTAAACCTTTTTAACATTTCATTTGAGTCCTAAATCTTTTAATTTTTTACTATATCAGTCCTTTAAATTACGAAAAGTAGTCAATCTATTAATAAATGAGTTTAATTTAATAAAAATTATTTAAAAAAGCTTAAATACATAAGTTAAATATTTTTTTCATCAACAAAATATGCATATTAAATATTTTTTTAATCAACAAATATACGAATTAAATAGGCAACATGTATATTTTTTTATAAAAAAGACATTCAATTCATATATTTAATCTTTTTTAAATAATTTTTTGTAAAGTTAAAATTATTTTTTAATAGATTGATCACTTTTGTTAAACAGAGGGACTAATTTGGTATAAAATCAAAAAGTTTAGGACTCAAATGAAATGTCAAAAAGGTTTAGGACTCAAACGTAAAAAAACTTAAAGGTTTAGGACTAAAAAAATCCTTATCCCTTTTGGTAAAGTAGTCATCGTCGTATGATGTGAGGCTTTGGAATATGAGGAGGGGGTGTTCCTTTTTTGAAAAAGTTTACGTAAGCACGTAATCGTAAGTATAAAGTTGATATATGAGATATACATTATTGGATTATAAAAAATGTATTGAATTTAAAAAAAATATAGATAAACGGATTAACTGCGTGCTGCATATTACGAGTCAATGTAGTTGTATTTCTTTTTTTTAATGTTCAATGGATTAATTCATCATAATTATTAAATTGCTGGTATTTTTCACTAAATTAAAAAGATTGTCCCTATTTGCTTGCCTAATCAGAAAACGGGAACCATGTATAACTACTTGTGCAAAAACATGTATAGTAGCAAAACATAATTATTGAATTTAAAGTTTGGCATGATAACAGAGTTCGCGGCTATGTCAGTTCGCATATTATGTTATAACAGAAAAGTGTGACATTTGGGAGAAATTAAACAATAATTCCGTGTCAGCTCGAATATAATTCAATAGACAATACAATTCTGGGTTCAATGGCAATGCCATGGAAATTTAATAATGGTTCTGAAATTCTACGTGCGTCGTCCGACAAAGGAGGATTAGGCCACGACTATTGAGATGCATCGTGGACTTGGAACTTGTCATGCGTCTTCCTTGTTGAATCTTGGTCGGTTTCCAATTGATGACTTTGGAAAACATTTGATAGCTGTCGTCAAGCATCCATTGAAATACCATGAACTCAAACTTAATTTCCCTGATGTTTCCAAATTCCCAGTCCAATTTTATTTTATTTTTCACTTCAGTCAACTTTAATCCTCCCGTTCCCACTTCCTATATAATGGATAGGTAATGCAGGAGACTTTATAAACCAGCTAATATAGACAGTTGGAGCTCGTAGGTTAGCTAGATCCAAGGTGCAACATTTAGATGATATCATATTCTACATGATATGTGTTAAAAAAATAAATTTTTTTTTTGAAAATTTTTTCTTATAAAAGAATTTTTATACAAAATATAGACGTAGTTGTATTTTATTAAATATTATTACATTTTCCCCTTCGTGTCACAGTGCGGCCAGAAACTTTTCCCTAATTACATTGATATACCGAGTTGCGCCTATAGTTTATTAAGCCTACTCTGTCGTCCTATCAAACATGTACACCTACACTGCAATTGGTAACACTTCAGAATGAATTGCTGCTTAATTTATTTTAAGTATCAAATTCAAATCTTAATTTGGTCAAATTAGGAGGACCACACCCTTGCTCAAAAAGAGAGAGAGAGAGAGAGAGAGAGAGAGAGAGCATACCTGCTAGCTTTTTTGGGAGCCTATAGAATATTGATATTTACAGGTTTAGAATTCTACCCTTAGGGAGAAGTCAGAGTCCTGGTGTTAAAGACTAAAACTTGAAGAGGGCATTTATCATATAAGAAATGATATATAGCATCAAGTCTGGATCATGGAATACATAATAAAAAATATTATTTCTATTTTCATACATTAAGCTTATATCCTTTTTCAGCATTTATTGGCTTGTTCTCTTAAAGACATAATAATGTTAGAATTCTTCTTTTTTTTTATTGAGAAATAGAATTCTTTAATTAGGAGAGGCCATGTTGTGGTTCATGAGGATTTAAAAAAAAAAAAAGCATCTCACAACCTTCCTGAAGACAAAATCAACAACAAGATTCCTAGAATTAAAAGGCCAATCGGAGGATTAGAGCCCAACCAAAAACAGATGGGCATCGTATGTAATGGTAAAAAGCATCTCACAACCTTCCTAAAGATAAAATCAACAATAAGATTCCTAGAATTAAAAGGCCAATCGGAGGATTAGAGCCCAACGAAAAAGAGATGAGCATCTGAGTAGTACATGTCTGGTAGAGATTATATTCTATTATTGTACAAATTACATTCTAATTATTACTGTTCTTATTTTGTAATTTATTTACCAATTGTAGAATATTCTAGCTTAATTAAAAGTATTAGTAGAGTAAACTTTAGGGTTAAATTTAGGGATTCCAATTTTTAATGTTTGTTTCTTTATTTATTAATTGTATTTTATAGGGTTAAAAATTATTACAAATAAGTATGTGTGCCTTTAACATTTCAGAATATTATTTCATTCTAAAAAATTCTTTTTCGTAAATTATTATCTTCTCTGATAGATTGTATAAATCCTTCAAAAATTAAATCGAATGCGCTTCAGTCTTGCATCATCAGTATTTGAACAAGATTGGCATGATCATGCCAACATAGGGAGTTTGAAGTAATCCTCTAAGTTTATCTGAACATCATCTAATATTTAAACTAAATAAAATTTAAAATGATTAATAATTTAGTGTCTCTAAATTTATTTAACATTATCTAATATTTAAACTAAATAAAATTTAAAATAATTAATAATATAATGTCTTAAGATTTTTAAAATAAAAGTATATGGTATAACGAAAAAAAAAAAGCACAATGACATTATGATAATGATAATAAAACCATAGGGCCAAAATTGTCGTACATAGAGCTCTAGACGAAAAAAATGTGTTGTGTTTATGTGCGCAGAGTCAGCGTTGAAGTAAGGAAGAAAGCTCCATACATACATTTTCAGCTCCTCCAAGATAACAAGAAAGATTAAAATTTTATAATTATTTATATTTTGATTTTCCCATCTTACTCTGAAAAAAGATTGGAAAAATTGCAGAGAGAATTTAATAAACAAAAAATGAAAACTTCGCTGAGGAAATTGCTGCACAGAAGGCATGGCGATCGCAGCAAGGACCGAAGAGATCTTCGCTCCTTGGCTCAGGCTTCTGTGGTCCGCACCCTCTCATCTTCCTCCCTCTTCTGTGTGTTCCCGTCTTGTTTCTGTTTGGTTCCTGGGAAAATTCTAACTGAAATATTAGTTGATTCAGCAAATTTTGAACATTTTTTCTTTCTTTTTTTTTGGGTATTTGTAACTTTTTTTTTGGTGGGGCTTGTTTTGCTCAGGACATGCAGGACATGAGAGATTGCTATGATAGCTTACTTTCTGCAGCAGCAGCTACAGCTAATAGTGCATATGGTACTGCTACTCCTTTTCATGTCTTTCGCATTTCTTCTTTTTCTTCACATCACATTTCTTTATATCAATGTTCAAATGTTTTGAATATGATCATTTTGGTTACCAGTTGTTTTGGCATTAGGTGCTTCTTGGCTCTTCTTTCCTGTTTTAGAAATCACTAATAATGGTCGGTTTCACTGCTTTCAACTTCTTAACTTTCTTCTGTACATATAATATTTCTTTTTTGTCTGCGTTATTAATATGACGCCTTTTCGATCAATCAAAGGAAGAAAGAAAATCTCTGGATCCAAAATGCATTTTTTGTTTAGTAGAAACATATTCAATGGAAGTAATGGCTTCAAGCTCTCTTAAATTGGAGAAAAAAATTCATAGTTTCTTAAACATACTTGAATGGAAGTGGTGGGATTGCCCCTTTTGGATGAAATATCCTTTCTTAAACATAGTTGATGATGGTATTCTAACATTCTAACCAAAATTACTAAATATACTCTATGGTTAAGGAAACCCCAAGTCAACACAAAACATTCTCAAAGAGGGAGGATGGAGAGAATTTCTTCTATTTTAGTACTTGAGATTGAATTTAAAAATTTCGTTCCTCTTCTGAGCTCAAACATTGATATTTAATTGTTGCCAATTACAGTTGGATTGGATGTGGATTATGCATAATTCAATTCAGTTGTGATTATCTGTCTTCAATTTGTCAATTACAGTTAAAATGGTTGTGAGTTACTTTCATTTAGAAGATCCTTTTGCATGCCATTTCTAACGTGTTACTTAGCACCTTTTATTTACAGAATTTTCGGAATCATTGCGTGAAATGGGTGCTTGTCTTCTTGAGAAAACCGCATTGAATGATGATGAAGAAAGTGGTATGTCATTCAGTATATCTCTTATAAGTCTCCTTTCCTGATCCTCCGTGCTAAGCTTTTCATAGAGCATTATTAAAAAAAAAAAAAAAAGGAGAGTAGGTAATGCTCTTCCAGAGTTTCTATAACTTTCGTAGACAAATTTTGATAAATGATGTAGCAGTTAAGAGGCATAAATCTGAAGAGCCATGTTCGAGTAAATTTAAATTGTGTTGCCTCATTATTTCGTAAAATTAATAGGAAAGAAAAATTCAGGGTCTTAATTACTGTCAGCTTTCCTCCAATATACTTGCTGCTACTCTAGACTTCAGATTTCTTTAAAAACTGAAAATTGTGGTATGTACACTGAGCAACTATTGTGATCAGTTAGTTTCTCTCCTCTTTTCTCCTTCTCTTGCTTTGATCACTTTTTGGCCCTTTGCAAGTTTAAATTATTGCTGTTTGGTTATTTGAAGAAGTTGAAATTATGGATGCAAAAATAACATTCTGTAAAGGCAGCCAAAAAATAAGCTAAATTTGTTCATTTGCAGGTAAAGTCCTACTGATGCTGGGAAAATTGCAATTTGAACTCCAAAAACCTCTTGACGGCTATGTTAGGCCTTCTCTTATGAATTAATAATCATGCATCTATGAACGTCTCTGGGCTGGTAATGAGTTATTGCTTTACATATTTCAGCGTTCTCATCTATTCCAGACAATCACAGCTCCATCAGAATCTCTTCTCAATGAACTTAGAATTGTTGAGGTTTGTTATTGTTGACTTTTTTATGGTTGTTCATATAAGCTTGTGGAAGCTGAAACTGGTTCCTTTTTGTACATGGTGCCAAATTATTTGGCATTTATCTTTATGATTATCATTTTTCATATGTCATCATTTAGTTTCCTCTGTTTTTCAGTTATTTATTCATATTTATGAATTATTTAGTTGCAGTAGCTTTTTCCTCAAAATCTTTTTAATGCAAGTGGGGCGGAAATTTGAAGTGAGAAAATTCAATCTTTCGTTTATGAATAACTGTGAGACTTGTTGAAATTCAAATGGTATATTTTTTTGTTTCTTTCTCTTGAGTTCCCTTGAAAAGCTTTGGATTTACCTTTCCTTAGATGTTTAGACTAGAATATCCTTGGAAAATTATTAAGTTAAGACAGTTATGATTGGCATATATGATATATGGTTCTGCACTTTCTGGCATTATTCTACCATGCATGGTCATTCAAGCATTTTCCTGAAGCAATATACCATTTTTAAGGCTTTTTTATTCATGCAGGAGATGAAGGAGAAATGTGATGAGAAAAGGTCTTTTTAATACCTGTCGACATTTCCGCTACAACCCCTTTCCCCAGCACCACAACCCTGCTCGGCCCCTTAACCCATTAAGAAAAAAGAAGTATAAAATGGAAGATGTCTTATCTTTTTTTTTGCTTGATTCTCAGAGATGCATACGAGTCCATGCTCATGAGACACAGAGAAAAAGGAAGGGGAAGAACTGTAAAGGGAGAGAGGTTTTTCATGCAGCAGTTACAAGCAGCTTATGATGAATATGATGAAGAGGCAACCTTGTTTCTCTTTCGCCTGCAGTCTCTAAAACAAGGACAATCCCGCTGTCTTCTTACACAGGCAGCACGGCACCATGCTGCTCAGGTTATTGTTTCTCTTTCTCTTCTCAAATCATTTGTTTACTTGGATACCTATTTACGTCCATTGCTTACTACATGAGCACAGATGTATTTCTTCAAGAAGGCTCTCAAGTCACTTGAAGCAGTTGAGCCACAAGTGAAATTGGTTGCTGAACAACAATATATTGATTACAACTTTACCAGTCTTGAAGATGAAGTAGATAACATTTTTGATGATGATGAGGAGGAGGAGGAGGAGGAGGAGGAGGACGACGACATACATGATGATGGGGAATTGACTTTCGACTATAGACAAGATGATTCGGACAAAGATGTTGTGACATCAAGAAATTCAATGGAGGTAAGATTTAAATGGTTTTTCTCCTTCTGTTTTAGTTGGCTTAATAAACACAAGAATAGATGGATCTCTCTCACTGTCTGTTAAGAACAATGACAAGAGACCTTTTATGGTAATCTTGTTTGGAGTATTGAGATTTTTTTGTATTTGTTAGAAAATTATAATGAGAATCATTTACTTGACTTGGATAGGTAGGATTTTGATACCAGACATGATCATTTACTAGAACTTGTGGACCTAGGAGACTCATATGATGATATGCCAATGCCTGTGCTATGTGGTTATCAACAAGATTTCAATCTACAAATCATTAACAAGTAAACAAGTGAAGCTAAATCCATACTGTAGGATGAATATTCTTCAGCTGTTGTCCAATGCGCAACAGAAAAGAAACCTTTTGCTTCTAGAGCCATTCTATATTCTGATGTTCAGGACTCTGTGTGTGCACAATCTCTATATTTTATGAACTTGATCTCACAATATAAAACTTTGTGCAGGTAGATGCAATGGACGTCACATTCCCTCACACTTCACCATTGGGACCAGCAAAGGTAGTGAATTCTGCTTTATAATTGGACTATACAGTTTGAATTACAATAATCTTAACCCCTGACATGAGATGTGAGTTTTCCAGTCTGTATTTAGGTGCAGATTGAACCATTGATTGAGAATCTAAATAAAGCAAAATGCTTGTTAATATGCTAGTTGCCAGCATTTTCAATTGTTTGGTTTCAATGCATCCACTTCGGGCATGAGGAATTTCGGGTTACCAAACTTATTTTGTTTTTCCAGGTTCATTGAAAGATTTATAAACTTACACATTCATTATGTATAAAAGGTTTTGTATCTGGAGGAACACATTCTTTTATGGCTTTCTGCTGTTTCTTTTTCCTTCTTCATCAATATTAGGAACATTTGATCTCTTACTAGGAGCCGGCAAGCGAGCTTTATGCATCCCTTTGGCATTCTTGCAGGAAAATATTGACAGAAGCTACAGAAAATCTTTTTCATTTAGAGAACTCAGGATGGGCAGCCAATCAGCCCCACTTTTGCCTGAAAATAAATCTGATCAAGTTGACAAATTGAAACGGATGCAGCCATCATACAACCGAAAGTTCAACTCCCATGTATTGCCCACACCAGTTGATGCAAAGATTCCAAATCATTTGGCATCAGGTACATTGGTTACTCACACATTAAAGACAAGTTTGAGTGGTCGAACGCACAATTTATGGCATTCATCTCCTCTTGATCCAAATAAGTATGACAAGTTCAAAGGAGATGAGAAAATTTCTGGACCCACCGCTGTAAATGTGAATTCAATACTCAGGGAGAGCCACAATAATACGGTATCATCTCAATTACCTCCTCCTGTTGCTGATGGGCTCTTGTTTTCACGCCCAGACCCTATGGCTTCTTCTGATTTTAAGAAAATCAAAAGATATGCCTTTTCTGGTCCTATTACCAGGAAGTCATGGCCTTCAAAGCCAGCCTTTGTGGAACAGCCACAGTTGTTCTCTGGACCTCTTTTGCGGAATCCAATCAGTCAACTTTCATCTTCACCTAAAATAAGTGAGCTTCATGAACTTCCCAGGCCTCCAGCCAATTCAGCCCCCAAATCATCAAAGCCTTTGAGTATTGTTGGTCATTCAGCACCTCTGTTTCCCAAGAGCCAAGTATCTCCTGCTACAATAAAATCATTGGTGTCGAATGCAGCCTCTCCATTGCCAACACCTTCTCAAATTATCAATCGCAGTTTCTCTATCCCGTCAAGCGGTCTCAGAGCAATGGCATTGACTGTATCAAAGCCAATGGAAGGCACTCATAATGAAGAGATGGCTGAAAATGTTGCCTCACCCCCTCTCACACCCATATTGTTATCTAAAACCCAGGAATCATCTACTGCATCTGCAACTGCTGATCAAGACATTCAAATTAGAGGCAATTCAGAACCCCGTGGTATTTTTTTTTTCCTTCATTTTGCTTTTACTCGTTTCTCTGGTTCTGCTTATTCAGGCCTACAAAGTTTCCAGCTTTCGTTATTTTTGAAGATGTGTGTTCATGTTTCTAGATGTTGATTGATCAGCAAGGGTGCACATCAGTTTTGCTAGTTTAAAGTTTGTGGGCAATAATTTGCTGATGAGCTTGGCAACTCGCTGTTGAGCATTCAAGATTGCTTGGCATGGGACACAGGTGCAGATACGTATATAGCACTGTTGTATATTTGTTTGTCGATTAGATTGATTTTTGTTAATCTATATCCATTTCTGATCTCTTTTACAAGTGAGCAATCTGCATGGCTCAATTGATCTTTTAATCAGTGGAAAATATTTTGAATTCCCTCTTAGGTTTTAACGGTAAATTCATTTGGTTTATTCAGATTTAGTTGCTCCCCATTTGTCTCTTCTTTTCTTTGGTGAAGGCGTAAAAGGATTCTATTCATTTCTTTGTTAAAGGCGTTACCTTCAAAATGATTTAGTCCCGTTAATGGACTGCCTCTTTCCACTTTATCATATATTGATTCCTCTTAAGGTGTACAGAATCGTATTGATGTAATTGCTCCCTCGTAAAATCGAAATTGACTTGTACTGAAAGACCAAGTCATTGCCGCAGGAACCCATAAAGGCAGGGGATATCCCTCAACTGGTTTAGCCTTTCTTCAGAGGCGAATCTTCCTTGGAATTCTCTTTGGTTGATTTGGATTTCTCTAACATCAGGTGCTGGGGAGTATTTCATACAGTTGGAAGATCAAAAGTTGTTACAACCGCCGACCCATCTTGGCCGTTGGAGAGACAATGGTGTTTTATATCAACACATGACATCTGCTTCTGTCCGATCGACCAATGCCGCGAAAAGTTCCAAGAAACTTTGAGATCTACACTTTGGTGATTCAATTGCTAATTAGACGTGTTGATACTAACTGATAATTTAGATTTGGCCACACAACCATGATTATGGAAATCCAAACCACAAAAATAGTTTTAAGAATGGATTTCCTGTTTCAAAAGGCCGAATAGCTTTTTTAACATTAAGATGAACTACTGTTACAGCAAAGTCGTTGGGTAGAATTGACTGCCAAGCTCGGGGACTTATAATAAAAGTAGACTCTTTCTGGTGCAACTACTACATATAAGGTATTTATAGATATGGTCTTTCGTCGGATTCCTCTTTGTTATTTTTCGTTTTTCCTCATTTACAACTTCCTCTTAGATCGTATCTCACGGACCCCATCAGTTCTGGTCCTTCCAGTCTCGGGTTATTCACAAAACTGCTTTCAAACAACCAGGAACCAACAGCAGGATTATGACGGAAAATATCCAATAAAATAAAACAAAACAAAATCACTATTTGACAAGTCAATAAATGACACACCTTTCCTCTGTGAACTTGGAAAACGAGCCTGATGTGGGTATGGTGCAGCATAAATCGTTGTTTGATACGTTGCTGCACATTGAGCTCAACGTAATAAAGGCAAAGACCAGTGGAAAAGAAGGGTACTTTTGGTGATAGATTAGAACAAAGGAGAGGACTTACAGGATCTTAAGATTTGCCAATTTGGTCAGTTCTCTTGGTATTCTTCCAGTCAGGCTGTTATCGTTAAGTCTCCTGTATGGACATTCCATATAACCCCATCAGCCAAAGCAGAGCCATCAGCCATGGCAGTGCGGTACAAAAAAAATTGCCATTAATGAACAACAGATGAGAGTGCTTACAGGAATTTGAGATTGGAGAGCTTGGAAAGCGAGGAGGGGATGGGCCCAGTGAGGTTATTGTGGTACAGATCCAAGCTCAAAAGGCTCTTTAATCGTCCAAGTTCTTTCGGGATAGGACCCACCAGGTTATTCATGTACAGTTCCCTTTACAATCAACAGAAACCAAATCAGATCCAGAAAAAAAAAGACAGAAATCAAACCAAACCAACTTATTCATGCTGTTATAAATGACCCATCAATTTTAAAACCATGTGGAATTCAATTTTTACCAAATCCACCAAGACACCCCACGATCAGAAGGTGATGGGGGCCTTGGGTTAGGTGGGTTTTCACTAGAATAAATAAATGTGGCGTTTCAGAGAATCGGAATTAACAATTAAGAAAGATTGATCAAAAAATATAACAATTAAGGGATTAAACAAACCCCCCCCCCTCTCTCTCTCTCTCTCTCTCTTTCCATCTAAAAGTATCTTAACAGCCATTTCAAAGCATGGTGAGTGATCTTGGTGTGTGCCACATTTGAAAAAATGTACACAAAGACAAAAGGATATTAATGACATGCTGGCTGAGAAAAATAACCTTCACCAGATAAGCAACTAATAATTTCACTGGCAGAAAATAAGATTGGCAAAAGCATTAATGCACTTAAATGCTTACAGATACTGTAGACGCTCCAGCTTTCCCAGCTCAGCAACTAGTCTGCCCGACAATTTTGCATTTCCAAGGTCTCTGCACGCATCAGTACTATACTTACTAACGGAGGCTTCAATGCGGACAACAGTAGTGAATATCGTACGGTAAATAGTTATCAATGGCAGACAACACAATAAAACATACAGACATTAATCTCAAATTAAATCCAAATCAAAAGAATTTAATATGGGTAATTCTGCTTCCATTGTAAATATCCATTCGTGATCCTATTCAAGCTAACCTCCCTGACAATATTTATTGGTCTTTTTTATAAGAAATATTTGATAAATATAAGTTAAATGAAATAAAATTAAGATTACAATAAAAAATAAATAAATTAAATCTGTTGAATAAATTATTTATCTATATACATTAATTTATACCCACGTAGTCATTTCTGCTTAAAAAGCAAAAAAAGATCACATATTGTCTCTTCCAAAGATCACTACGGGAGGAAGAATGAAATATAATATCTCTAACATTGCGCGCCGACACAGGGAGAGAGATGTGTCAGAAAGACCGAAAATGGAAATGAGAGAAGAAAAAGAAAAAAGAAAGAAAAATGGAAAAAAAAAAAAGGATATGTGAAGTGATAGGGCTTACAGTCGGGTAACCCGATTGTCAGCATCACAGGTGACATGAAACCAAGTACAAGGATCCACCAAGGTCGGATCCCAGCTCTCCAGAACAAGGCCAGGGTCCTTCACTGCTTTCCTCAAGGCGTGCAGAGCATCCCCTGTTGTTCATCAATCATCATGTTTCAAAAAGAAGAAGAAGAAGAAAACCCCATCAAAAATCAATCAATCAATATTGATCCAAGTTTCTTTTTTATTTTTGTTTAACTTTTCTTTTTTCTTTCAAACTCGTAGTCTAACGATAAAGAAAAAAAAAAAAATAAGCGCAAGATTTAAAATTCAAACCTCAGACTTGAGAGTTAGAGACATACACTGCCAACTAACTAATCGGGTTAACTTTAGTGCTAGTTTAACCAAAATATAATACTTACTACTGCTTGAATGATTGATTACCTTCTATGTTTGCCTTTGCTGCTGGTGCTATAAAGATTGAGGATAGAAGAAGGAGAAAAACAGGGAGATGAAACAGAGTGAAGGCTGCCATTAGAGTGATCTTTTGTTTTCTTTTCTAAAGTGCTGCTTTTGAATGAAAGTAGAGAGTCAAGATGCTTCTACCGCTGGCACAAAGAGAAGGAGTGAGAGACAGAGAGATTTGTTGGTGGCTTCGTTAAATAGTTGGAAGCAAAGATTAAAAGAGTGTGTTGGGGAATTTATAGAGCCCAGCACGATTCCGTGGCCACCGACTCCTTCACCCATTTGGCGGTGGACGCGAGTTGGCGACAAATACAAAATATGATTTCGGAAAAAAACGAAATTAAACATTACTTTCAAAATTGCAACTTAAATATTATTTTTTAAGATTTTTTTATATTTTTTATTTAAAAAATTTATTATAAATATGTTAGTTATCAGATTTATAAATCAAATACAGATAAATTTAAAAGTCAAAATTTTTTAACATTGTTATTAAGACTCAAATTTAAGTCATAAATTAAGAAAATATATTAAATTATTATTAAATTATTATATTAAATAATTTTACAACGTATTTTAATCTTACAAAAGAAAAAATGAGAATGGTATTTTAAAGTGGATTACCTCGTAGTGATTACCACCCCAATTTATGACTTTTGACTAATAATGAGGCCTAACTATAATTTCACCTCAAGCTTATCAATTATTATATTGATGATCAGGGATAGCTTCTATGATTATTTTTGGTGCAAGATTTATATATAAGAGTGTAAGCAATCTTTAGTACCATGCGTTCACATGTGCACATTGCATATGTGAAACGTACATTATTATTTATATCAGCTACTATCTATAATATAACGAGTAAAAACCAGCTTTAAAAAATATTTGTCAAATATTATTTCTTATATTTTTTAAAAGCCAAACAACAAAAACTACTCTGTCATACACTCTCTGAATTGTTTTCCTTTACTTGTTTGTCAGTAAAAACGTCTGTTTTATATCGTCTTTTGTGTTTGTATGGTCAATTTCGCGACTAGGGTCTTTTTTTCTACGTTCACAATTATGAAAGACCATTTTGTATATTTTTAGAGAAATTTTTTTTTTTAAAAGTATCTTATTATAATTGATTGGATATAATTTATAATTGTCTTAATGATAAGTATAATTAAATAAAAAATTTATTATTTTTTTATACATTAAATTCAACTAATTATATATTAAATTTAATTAATTATATTTAAGTACTTTTCAAATTATTTTTTTTTGAAATTATAACTTTTTGCACTATGAAATATCCTTTTTTTATGTTGACTAATTGGTCCGATCGCTTGACAGTTGACTGTCATAAACTTCCCACCACCATGTTTATCTTTCCACGCGCATAAGATATAAATTAAAAGAAAAAATCATCAGACCCAATATTATATATTTGAAGAACTTCCCGCCAATAGTGTAACTCATTCAACATATTAATTAGGAGAATCACCCTCTACATTTGTTTTCTTTCTAAACACTCCAAACCCAAAGTTTAAATAATAATGCTTATGGTCTTCTCAACTCCGGATCCACATTCTCCTGCTTTTGTTCATCATTTTCATTACTGCTAGCAGCTCCGCATCCCCCACCTCCGGCGATGCCATACCGGCCATCGGCACGGCCATCAGAGCACCTTCTACTGCATCTTGAACGGATGCAGCGCCGTCCCCGACGCCGAAGCCTCTTGCGGCGTAGCCACCATTGCCCCCCTGTCTCCTCCGTCATCGACTAAATCCCCACCGCCGCAACTGTAACCGACAGGATGTGTTACGGGTTTCCCTCACTGCCTTCGCCGCTGGATCTGGCAAGAATGGCTTCTGTCCGCTGCAGTTTCCACCACCGCTGCCGCCTCTTTTGCCCACCACAGCTGTCGCCGATGTGAAGGTATTGGCCACTGTTGTGTCTTTTGGGTTGGGTGACTTACTGTTTGTATGAGTTAGGTGGAGTTTGACGAGTGAATTTTGGGGTGGATATTGTTTTATGTTTATGTTTGGTTTGTTTTTTTGGTTTAGTTTAGATTTGGGAAAAATCAATGTATATTCGGCCGATTTTTGTTATAAATCTATCGAGGTGTGGTGTTTATTGTTGTGTGTAATTGTCTGACTAGTTCAATTTATACCATCGTCAGAAGGATTTGTGAGCTTAAAGTCTTGTTTAAAAATGATTAGTTTGACCAAGTCAATTGTAGGTTATTGTACCGTTTATTCTTATTTTGTATAGATTTTTTCAACATTTTCGTATTGATTTTATGTACAATATTCGTATGAATTAATGCATCGATTTCTTTCGGTTCAAAAGAACTTTCCACCAATTATATCTTTCTTGTTTCTTTTTTTTTTGTAATTTTGCCAAAAGCGTAGTTTAAGAGAACGTCACTAATGTGGTAAGAACTTTACCAAGTAGTAGCAGGACACAAATTTGAGGCATAAGGGTATGGTCAGTCCAAGTCAGACACCGCCAAATGTGAAAGAGAAATAATAAGAAATTTTGACAAAAAAAAAAAGAAATAATAAAAAATAATATGTAAATAATAAAATAATAATAATAAAGTGATATTAATTATTAAATATATAAAATTTTTAAAAAAATTACAAATAAATATGTTGTTAAATAAATTATGTAATTATTTTATTATTATATAAAATTAAACTATTTGCAGTAAAATACAATATGAAAATAATAATTGATTTAATCAGCAGGCGCTGGTTCAGATAACAGGGATTTGATACTATTTAATTAGAGGTCTCGAGTTTCAGTTCTGAAAATACAACCGCATTAAATACCTACTGGAAAACTTTTGCCACCTTTCAGTATCCTACTCGGATCAGTCCAAATTAGTCAGTTCAATAGGATGAATATTGAGTGGTCTCAAATAAAAAAAAAAAAAATGGTTTAGGTGAAAATGGCACTTGGTTTAGGTGCCTTTTTTAACCATGAGTTTGTATAGGGTTAGTGTATCTAAAAAAAAGGTGTATTCATGAAATTGCTTTGCTTTTGTTTTATACACTTAGTTAGCTTTTTAGCACTAATTAATCCTGGTTATAAACTTATAATGGAGTTGTTGCTTGTCGACTCTTGCGATTATGAACCAAGTGGTTCAGTTCATTCGTGTACCCACCATGCCATTTTAAATTTTTTGAAGCCATAGTTGCTCGTTCGTGGGGGTATTTTTGAAGTAGACAACAAGGAGAATCCCAAATAAAAAAATGGTGGGTTTCGGTTCTGATGAAACTACAGAAAGTTTGACGAGGTCAAATCGGATTAACGAGAATATTTTTTGATTCTGAAACATGTCCGCTTCAGATTTACGATAATGTTCCACTATGGAGGATCAACATTTTTAATTAATTATATATGCACGTTCGACATAGAAAACGGCGTTGTTTCAGAGCATCTCTATAGTTTAAATAAAAACCTAGCTAGATGCGGCCATGTCTAAGGAAAACCATAAACATATTAGATAAAAAAAAAAAAAAATGCTATTGCTTGGGAATCTCATCGTGACCACAACACGTTGATTGAACACAACAAATTTTGTTTTAATCAATTCTAACTAAAATTCAAACTTGAAACATTTAATTATAAAGATAAATTCAGTACTAATGTTAATAGAAAACTTAAAATTCCTTTCTTGGAAGGGTATGCCTTCCTCCTCACATGAATTGAGCCGATATGAAATAAAGAGGAATAAGTATTGCTGAGTGCCCTAATGCACTAGTTTTTTTTATAAAAAAAAATAATCTAAATTATTCTATAAAGATTACGATATGCTTAGATTCGGCCCTCAAAGGCCCTGGTTAAAAGAAGCATTAGTGCATATGATTCGACTAGTGAGAAGTCAACCATATTGAGATTATATGGCATCTCAAATTATCCTGCCCACAGTCATTCGTTAAACTTTTATCTCGTGTTTTTTTTCCCACATATTGTCTATATAAAAGCTGACTAATAATGGTTAAGATGGACAACTATAGACATGCTAATAATCAAATTATTTAAATGGATGACTCAAAAGAGTACTCATTTGTTAAGAATGTAAATATTTCTGTAGCGATATGAAATTCAAATAATCAGATGAGATGTATGATTTATAAATTAAATAAAAAAAAATGTGTTTGTTAATTTTAAATATTTTTTTATATCACTCGCTCATAATCTTATATTATATAAATTTATTTTTTATTTTTTATTTTAAACAAACTCTATTTATTGTATAATATAATATATAAGTAAATTATACTCAACAAACAAAATATGAATAGATTATATTGCGCACTTCAGCGTGTAAGGAAAAACTTCTAACGAAAACAAAAGAAAAAAATAAACCAAAGTTGTAAGGACTTTTATTCATTGTTATAAGAACTAGAATGGACCAACCGATCAAACCACTGAAAAGTAGATCAATCAAATATTCAGTTTAATTTATGTCCAATTTAGCATCAAACCAAACCAGTCAAAACAGATTCAGATTCATGAGTCGAGGACAAAGTGCATGTTAGCAGTCGAATTTCACGAAAATTTTCATTTCATTTTTTTACCCCTTTTCCTAATGGTTTTCTTTATGCCATTTGTCTTGACGTGGTTGGACGCAGACGAGCAGGCCTTGCGTCCATATCTTGCTATCGAGATTCAATTTTAATCTGGGTTGGATCAGGCCCACTAGATGAGTCACAAAAGTGATTCTGATAAATTGGCATGTGAGGGAGACTCGTCTTTCGAAGTTCCACTTAATGCTTAGGATGACCCACTATGATAATGCTTAGGCTGTAGGAGGGCACATTATGGGTCAAACCTTGACTTTTGAATTTTCACAGTTGATGCGCATGTGCAAAAGTTTGAAATCCGGAGACAAAGAAACAGTACTAGGAGGAAGAGCTCAGGGCGAAAGAAATTTGACTCAAATGATAAAACCGTTGTCATTTATTTGAAAATTTTGAAGATTTAAATTTTACTAATAGTTTTTTTTAGTGAAAATTATGTAAATTTTATCTAAATTCTTTTTGATATGTAAGTTTCATTTATTTTTTTTGAGACTTCTTGACTAAAAAAAAAAAGAGTTCAAACGACTGTATTTATAAATCCGTGACAGTCAAATTGTTAACGGTGAAATGAAACATCTGTTTTTGTAACTTTGAACTATACAGTGCAATAGATATAAAGGAACTACTTTTGTTCTTAAAAGGAGTGAAATGAATTAGCCAAGCACTAACGAAACATCTTTTCTCAATTCTTTTAACCTTCATGATAGAATTGCAAAAAAGTTGAAACAAGATTTCCTGTTCTCATGCTTCCTCAACGAGAAAAAGCTTTCCATACGGCCTATCGAGTCCATAATCACTACCACACGAATTCCCCTTTTTTATGTCCCCATTACCCATTGTTGTCCACTTGCAACTACTGAAAGCTTGACTAGCAGGACATGTTTGCCCATTGAACTCTCAAAGTTTTGCTTGTGTATATATATCTATATATATATTTTTTTGGTGCATGAAATTGGCAAATAGAGGCATTACGTTGCTTCTCCCGCTCAATATGACTAGACCTCTACACTAAGCTTAAGGAAGAAAATACTCCAAGACCCCAATGCCGATTAAGGGTCACTAGCTACTGGCCGAGAGGCCAGCGCACATTTATCTCACCTTTGTCACAGCATTGGAACCTTCGTCGAATAATCATTCCACAGTTGGCTTTGCCAACTAAACTGCGCACAAGGTGATTTATGTATTTATTATCTGAAGTTTAATCTATGTTGTTGAATCTATGCAGTTGAATGTTGATTAATTTCCAAGAGCTTGGAACCCAATCAAACCAGCTCCTTCTTCTGATGATCTTAGAGATTTCCATGACAATACTCCTT
Organism: Carallia pectinifolia; assembly: GCA_037832335.1. NCBI lineage: Eukaryota > Viridiplantae > Streptophyta > Magnoliopsida > Malpighiales > Rhizophoraceae > Carallia > Carallia pectinifolia. The sequence continues at coordinate 21,917,816 of CM075453.1, forward strand.
ATAACGAACAGAAAAAATAATTATTGTAACTAAGACGGTTGATGCATGGAGAAATTGCCCTCAAGTCAGCCAAGAACTGAGGGCAAGTGTGCAAAGCTGAATACACCATGACAAGTTTGATGGTCAAAACATAACACCTCTTTAATTAGGAATGACGTCAACGCTGTATTCAGTGAAAATTTGGTACTTACCTTAGGGTCATTGACCTTCATTCTTACCCCCCCCCCCCCCCACAACAATAAAACAAAAAAAAAAAAGGGAAAATCGGTACATACCGTAATGCCAAAACTAAAATAGCCTTCTTCTCTCGGAAAAATATGTATTTTACCTCAACACCATAACATGACATGTCCAATAATTAAGCAAGCGAAAAGCGTTTTTATTTGAGTTTTAATTGACAGGCCGTCATGATAGAACAATGTCCTTATTTATTTATTTATTCATTTTTTGGTGAGTTTTTGTGAGTATGCGTATCTCTCCTGTATAATATTTCCATATCTTGATATCCCGTTATGAGAAATACCACGTAAATTGGGTGGGACATGGGAAAAAGTTTACCATATGCATATAACTAAAATAGATGTATAAGATAATAACAAATGTGTGCATATAATCATTTTAAAAAGTTGTTCTTATATAATTATTAGTTTTTGGTAGGTTTTGAAATTAATAATCATTGTTTGACAGAAGAAGTTTATATATGCATTATACTTATCTTATGTACATATGTTAAGTTTTTCCAACTAAAAAAGAGAAAGGGGTGCATATCTTATGTAGGACTTACACTCGTGACGTAAACCTATCTCTTTCTATTGTCTACATGTGGCTATTTATCTGGACTCGTCTGTTAATGCTTAGTTGGTGTACCAATTTGTAATATTTAATTTTTTTTAACGTATATCATTTGATATTTATATTTTAACTTTTAGAGTAATACTCATTTATTTTTAAATTTTAATTATATAATAAAATAAAATAATAGCTTTGACTACATGGCTGAGAAAATCTCACCATGTAGCCGGGTCTAATATGGAATGCATCAAATTGTTTCCTCTGGTGAGTCCACCCAATTTCATTTTTTGGCTTGAGACACCTGTTGATACTAACATGTGAGTCCTGGGAATTACACAACGACCCACAAATCGATATCGTCTTCGGGCTGCCATGAGAAGCACGTCCATTCCCCGAAGCCGCAGCCGACTTCATGGCAATTTTTGTTTGTAATTGGGTGCATGCCACAGAAGTAAAATAGAAAGACTGCATGGCCTTATGAGGTAGGCAAATGGCCACCAAAAGTCTATCTCTCTCTCTCTCTTTTGGATTAGTAAGTGGCACAAGTTATTCATATTTCGTTGTTTGGTCCCATTTACACATATTTTTAATGGCAACTTGTGGCCAAATATCACCATCGTACTTTAACATGTTAACTTTATCGGTTTTTATGAAACTCAGAAGTTGAAAAATCATAAAAAATTTTATTTTTTCCTTCTAAGTATCTTTGGATTTTATGTTATGCAAAATTTTCGATCCTATCATGTACTGAATTTGATTTAGTAAAAGAGCTTTTATTAGCTTAAAACAATATAGGTTTTTTTATTTTTTGTAAGAGAGGTCATAGCCCATTGTGAAGAGGACAGGGCGAGACTGACGAAAGATCAAACGCCCACGAGGGGCAAGACAGCATTTCCTCTTAACCGCTCGACTAATGTCAAATTCTCAATTAAAACAATGTAGTTGAATAGAATTATGACAAACAGAACAATCAAACTACAAATTGACATGTGTATAGCCGTTCTACCATATTATTAGGACAAAAGGAACATTTGATTGGTTAGCATATTGTATGTGGACCAGTTTTATGTTCTAATTGGATGCAAATATAGCCCAAATGTCATCATTGATCACCAGGCCACCCTCGTCCAAGTTGGACTACTTGTCTCAAGGGAAATGCAGTAGTTTCTGTTTTCCCTTATGAAAGCTGCTTCGACTTCCAATAATGAACGGACCACTGTTATCCACTAAAGGGTCATTACACCCAACATAGATTATGGCATGGAAACAGTAAAAATCCACTGCCAAACACGAAGTTCATAGCAAGCACTTGTGCAATAACAATTTGGGAAATTCTCAAATGGTTCGAACAGTAAACACTATCCAAAAGCAGTATTTGTTCCAGACTTCTTAACGAAAATATATACCGCAATCAAGCATCACAATTCATTGCATGTCCACGAGGTAAATGAAACAGTCTACATTGAGCAGATTATAAAGAATATGTTCAGCGGGGAGTTCAGCAAAGGACAATACAGTGAGAAGGATCCATTACTGCACACAACTCATATCGTATCATGCAGGCAATGCAAAGCTCTCTTGCGTCCAGTGAGGAGGATCCATTACTGCACAAGGATCTGATTTCTCAAAGTCCGCAACCTAAAACCAGACAGCAGTGAACACAGTGATATAGATTCCTTCAATGTATGCTACAACGAGTGGGGGGAAGAAAGGAAAGAGACGCAATGGCAAATCTTACCTTTTCTTTGCAGTTCGGGCAATAGTGGTACTTGTGCCAAAGGCAGTCCATTGAAGGGCACAGGAAGCAGAAACCGAGCATGAAGGGCATCATGCAACCAACAACAGCTGCTAAACTGGGCTTTGATCTGTGTTGCAGCTAACAAGTCAACATTTAAGGAAAAAAAAGGAGCACCACAAACTGGTGAACCGAAAACTTAGTTTCAATGAACGAGACTGAGACATTACTATTAGTAAGGCTACATGCTAAATTATAGTGTTAACTAAGTCAACCTATATACATTTTCTGCTAAGCATTTCAATAAGAATCTGTTTTCCAATAGTAGAAATCACAGTTAACATAATGTTTTTTTTTTTTTTGAGACACACAGTTAACATAATGTTAAAACAATAGAAATGTGCCGATGTCAACCAGCTTAATTCCCTAGGCAAGAAAGAAGACAAATGTGTTGACATTGATACTTCACATTTGTCATTGATACTTCACCGCATATAACAATAACAAAACCTTAGTCCCAAATTTAGTTTGGGTCGTATACACGAATCTTTTCTCGTCATTACATTTTATAATGAACTAAGCTTGACGTGAAATCTAAGTGTTCTAAATCCTTTAAGCCTATATAGGTATTGCACCTACGAATATCCTCATTTTTAATTCTATCCTTCCTAAACAGACCACAAATCTAAGCATTTTCATCTCCGCGACACTCTTATTTTTTCTGGACGTGCAATTCACGATCTTCCAACCTTAATATGCCACGCATTGCACAGTAAAACATCCTTCTCTTTTTTTTTCCCACACTTCTCTCTCCATTTTTTACAGTTACACGTTTATACATGAATTACTGAATGTCAATGACCTCAAGCCTTCAAACAAAGCAATTTCACAACCCTAGAATCTAAATTTCACAAAATTGGTAAAATCAAAATCAACAACTAACTTTTCAATTCATGGATACGTTCAAAATAAATCAATGTTGCGATCCTCAAAATTGCAGTGAAACGCTATGAAAATAATAATAATAATAATAATAATACTGCAGATCATCGACCAAACACGGCCGATTGACTAAATTTGTACATTAAAAAAAAAATCAACAGCCAGAAGAATTGAACTGATGAGGAGCGGGGACGATGCTGGATAAGGAGAGAGCGAGAGAGAGAGAGAGAGAGAGAGAGAGGGAAAATGAATTGGAGTAGGAGGATAATTAAATATTTTACCTAACGACGGTGACTCCGGAAGCACCACAAAAAACGCAGTTAAAAGGAGCAGGAGTGTCCCGGTACATGGTCTGCTGAATCGGAATCCCCTTCGGATCGCCGACGACGGCGTTCGGCGGGATGGCTCCGCCTTGGTACGGGTTCTGTCCGACGTAGTACGGCACTCCGAGGGCAGGTTCGTCCTTTTGCCCCATATTAATTCCTCAGAAACCTCAACTTCTTTTGCGAAATTGGCTTAGCTTGGGCGCCTTTGTTTGGTAGAGAGAAGAACTTGACAGCCCATTTATTTGAATATATAAATAAATCAATAATAATAATAACAATATCTTTTTGTTTGTTCTAGATGATTGACTGCGGAAACGACCACGCAATCGCCAGGTTCCTTCCTTGGAATGGTCCGTTCGATTTTCCTGCGCCCCTCTTCGGTCGTTTCCTCTTCGGAAAATATATATTTTTATTCAATAAAATGTCATTTAATATTTTTTTATTTAATGGAAATGTTATTTTAACTCCGCATGCCCGCGGAATTAGTTTCATTTTATACGTTCGATTTTTTTTTGAATTTTTTTCCTTCTTTGTACGTTTTAGTTTTGGTTTTTTTTCTTTTTTTTTTTCTATAAAAATGTTTTTTCATATTGTTCATTAATTAAGATAATTGGATAGATGAAAAATGATGACTATTGCTCCCCTGCAAATTCTAAGCTCGTACCTAAACTTTGACTTTCAAACATATTCTTTTTTTTTTTTCCAAAAAGTAATTTCATCTAGAACCATAAGAAAAATCTAAAAATAGACTATTTTTTGAAGCTAAAAACATGAAGCAAAAGCTAAAAAAATGAAGCAAATAAGTTATGCAATATATCATCATAGTTATTGTGGGCCTAAGGAGAAAATAATAATAATAAAGCCTATAAATGCACAATTGTAGAGCTCCAAGTAATCCCAATAAATTTGGTAGCGCAATCTAGCTTAGTATGGTAGATAAAATAAATAAAGAGTGCATTTATCTTATGAATTATGATAGGATAGAATAAATTAAAAGTCAACAATTTTATCTCAATTTATATTTAGTTGCGCAATACAATAAATATATACTATGTTAGTTTAGACTTACTATTCTATAAATATTATCTCTTTCACTTTTATGAACTAATCTATCATATATCATGAGTTAGTATTGATAAATTATACATTTAATAAAATATTTTCTTAATTAGAATAAAATTTAAATATTTTTTAAAAAATTAATATAAATTTTTTTAAAAAAACTAACTACTCTCTCTTCCTTCGTCTGTCTCCTCCCTCCTCTATGTCTTACTCCTCATCTTTCTTTCTTTTCTCTCTCCTCCCTCCTCCTCTCTCTAACTCTTTGTCTCTCTCTCTATCTCCTTTCTATCTCCTCTATCCTCTCTCTCTCTCACACTCCTCGTCTCTCTCCTTCCTTTTTTCTCTCTCCTCCTTTGTCTCTTCCTTTGTCTCTCCTCACTCTTTCTCTCTCTAGCTCGTTCCTTCATCTTTGGTTCTCATTCTATAATTTTCAATGGGTCTCTTTTATATAAATTTGAAAATTTATATTTTAGAATTTATTTAATTTTTTTTCTCAAAAAATTTAAATTTTTTTAGGAAAAAAGTAAAAAAAAAAAAGTTGATCCCTTTTCTTTTGATACATTGAAATTTATTTATACAAATAAATTTAATACTTAATTTTTTTAAAAAAATTATATAAATTTAAAAATTTATAAGTAGTATACTGTACAATGATACATAAAATAAATATTAATTTTATTACTTAATTTAAATATTTTTAATTAAAAATATTAAAAATAACAATAAATGTAAATCAATTATCTTTAAAAATTAAAAATATTTTAATATATTATACTATTATGTTTAATATCATCTAAACGTAATATAAACTAATAATTTAACTTATCTTATACCATATTAATTTATATTATTTTATATTATATTATTTAGTTTGTGTAACAAACACAAAAAAAAAAAAAAAAAAAATCTAACTGAAGATCCCGTGTCATGGACCTTGAAAAAAAAAATCACACTGACAGTGAAGTGTGTCGCGCTTTGTAATACCTGTGTAATTGGGCTTCGAAATTGTTTGTGGGGAGTGGTGGGTTTGGGCCTGCCTTGGCTGTCCCTTTGGAACCGTCCTCTGGAACCCCTCGCAACTCAAAAAAGAGTGCAGCCCGATTTTGAGTTGCTCGAATTTTTGTCCCAATAAAATGATAATGTGTTTTTATAAAACGATTGAGAATTTTTTTTGTAATGAAAGTATAAAAAATAGATCTCATTGATTTTATTTTGTTACAAAAAGATTTACAGTGATTTCAAAAAGTTTTACTCTCATTTCACCCAAACAAGTTTTCGGATGCTTAAACTTTTGGATGTGTACCCGGACTCTTTGAATTACAATTGAGTTATGCTATTACGGTTGGGAGCTTTACAATCCCGAAACCTATTGTCAGCAAACATAATTAATTGTTTAGTAACAAAATGTACTATGCCATAATTAATCCTATGGGAATCAGTTACTCCAAAAACAAAGCTTTCAGGCAAATAATAGACAGAGTGCAGAAACATGTTGCAGGATGGGAGGAAAAGAAGTACTCCTTAAGTCTGTGGTTCAAGCCATTCCTACCTATCTGATGAGCTGTTTTTTGATGCCTCATTCCATATGCAATGAGATTGCTATATTAGCAAATAAGTTTTGGTGGGGAAGTTCTAATGCTAGACGAAAAATTCATTGGCTTTCTTGGGATCGAATGACTTCACCGAAAGCGACAGGTGACTTGAGTTTCAAAGATTTCAGAGACTTTAACCTTGCCATGCTTGGCAAACAGGCTTGGAGACTTCTTTCCCAACCAGAGTCTTTGTTGGCCAGAATATTGCGGGCACGTTACTATGCTGGAAGGTCCTTTTTGGAAGCTGAATTAGGGACGAATCCAAGTTATACCTGGAGGAGTATTTTGGCTGCAAGGCAAGTTGTTACATTGGGCCTTAGATGGCAGGTCGGTAATGGGGCTTCCATCCGAATCTGGTCAGACCCATGGATTCCTCTACAACCTGGTTTCAAAGTCCTCTCACCACGGCTACCGCTGGAATTTGACTCTGTTTCAAAACTAATCGATGAGGATACAAGAAGCTGGAAAACGAGTCTTATAAAACATATTATGATGCCGTCAGAAGTAGAACAAGTGCTTGCTATCCCATTAAGCTACAGAGGCATTGAGGATCGGCTCATTTGGCACTTTAGTCAAGATGGGTCTTACACAGTTAAGTCTGCATACGCACAAATCAGAAAAAGATCGACAGTCTGTGGCCAGGCGTCAACGTCCTCTAGGACTATTGGGCCATGGATGAAAATCTGGTCTCTAAAAATCCCAACTAAAATTAAGCTATTTGTGTGGAGAATGTTTAAAGGCCTGATTCCGGTGAAGACAAAGTTGATTGACCGAGGGATGCCTATCTTCCCAGAATGCCCCCGTTGTGGTGCTAGCTCTGAGACTCTGTCACATGCATTGTTCTACTGTGAGTATGCAACACAAACATGGTTCCTAAGCCCGCTGGGGGTTCGTGTGGATATGCTGGATGGCGTGGATTTTAAGGAATGGCTATGAGATGTGCTGATGCAGTGCGAGGGAGAGGCTGCGGTCTTTGCTTGTATGGTGACTTGGTCTATCTGGAACGCCCGCAATGCTTGCCTCTATGAGCAGGTACAACGCCCTCCCAATCTTGTGGTTCATCTAGCCATGACTTTGCTGCTTGATTTTCGTAGAGAAAATGTTACACCTAGTTCAACTACTCACACACAATTTGCAACACATTGGCAACCTCCAATGGAAGGTTTTTTGAAGATTAATACTGATGCAGCTTGTCGGGGAAAAGGGACTGGCCTAGGAGTGATTTGCAGGAATGAGTTGGGGACGCCAGTTTTTCTGTCTGCAAGATATGCGTTAGGTAGCTTTGAGGTCGAGGTTGCTGAACTCCTAGCAATAAGAACGGCTATGTTGGAGGCTTCTACGAAAGGGATATGTAATCTCATGGTGGAGTCAGATAGCTTGTTAGCTATCCAGGCTATCAATAGCAGAAATGGAAAAGGGACTGTGGGAGGCATGATTGTGGAAGACATTGTCCATCTTTCTACTACTTTCTCCAATTTCAGGACTGTCTATTCCAATCGCCAGACAAATGGTACTGCTCATGCTCTGGCCAAATTAGCTCTCGAGAATCCATATTTTAATCTTTCTTCTGATTACTGTTTGAATTATGTTTCTCATATTGTAAGGGATGATGCAAAGTTTCCTTCACATGATTAATGAATTATTCCATCTTTTCTCAAAAAAAAAAACAAAATGTAAAAGAAAATCACAAAACAAGCTCTTTTACGTTGTTGCGACTACTTTAGACAACAACTGATATTTTTATCTTTAAAAATTATTAAATTGTTGTATATTTCTTGCATATTCACGCCTCACAAATACACTTCAATTTTGAAACATAGGTTTAAGTTGCAGCATTTTTTTTGTTTTTTCAGGTCTTGGGGGAGTTTAATCTCATAAAAGGGAAAGAGAAGGGGTATGGTAAAAGTTAAATTTCTGACCATACTTGCAGTAACAAGACCGGTGATTAATTGAGTTACTGTTTAAAGTTTAAGTCGGAGCGGAGAATATAAATTTTAAAATTTACCAAATTGACCGTCACAACAGGTACACGTTTCGCACAAAAAGTCAAAATGCAAGTTTCCTGTAATCACAATTCTAAACATACCGTAATAAAATCGAACCATGAGAACAGTGCATAACCTTTTAGATATTGAGGTGCCGTGCAAGTCGGTATGTCTGGTAGGCAGTTGTACCAGTACCAATAAAGAATAATAGATATTAACAAGCATAGTTGATTTAATCAACTGTTAAATTAACAATTAATATACGATGGAACCTGTGGTGTGGCATTAACAAGTACCAAGAAGCACGCCGATGCCACTTAAAAGGATGTGCATGTGCACGTTGATACGTGTTCCCTTGCATTGGCTGAAACGTGCAGGGAATCGACAGTGAAACACCCCTTCTATTCTACCAACATGCCCGAATCTAATTAAAACAAACAATATTGAAAGAGTGCTTTTTTTTTTTTTTTGGTTGATAAGAAAAAGAACCCACGTTTGAAAGCAAGTTAGCTTATAATTGTATTCAGTTCAGTTGTCACCGGAAGAAAAGCTGTTTTAAAATTATTTATCAATAACTATGAGTTACTTTCAATCGTTAATTAGTTGCTAATTATGAAGAGTCATAATAAACCACAAAGCTCCACGACTTGGCCTCTGAAGCTTTGAAAATTTCAAAGTAAATTACCTTCGACCAAAAGGGAGGTCGAAGGGAAAAAAAAAAAAAAAAACCCCTTTGAAGTTAAACTCAAACGTTGATCGCAAAAAAAAGTTAAACTCAAACAAAATCAGAAATATTTTTAGGCATGCAACTGCGAGTAGAAAGATATGCAATAATCTGAAACGTTAGATTATGAAAAATTATTAAATTTAAAAAATAAATAAATTCATAGTTTACCATGCGTGGCCACACAATTTTGCTCCATAGTAAATTTGAAGCTGCAGTGACCGGTGACGCAGTTCTCAAATAATGTACGAAATGGTCATACATCCCAAGAGCTCCAGGTTGTAAAGGAAGAGCAGAAGGGAATATTAGTGCAGACTGCACAGGGAGAGAGATTGTGTCAGAGACTGACATGAGTTCAGAATAGATTCCACAACAGGAAAAATCCGATTATAAATGGGGCCTGTCTATTGTAGTATTCACAGGACGAGAGCGTCCCGGTCCCGGCCGGCCATCTCGTGAACTTTTACAACATTTTTCTTTAAAAGTATTAAAAAGAAGAGCACTGTTACATTTTCAGACAAAAATATGCCTGAAATGCTGTCTAAATGCAATTGATTGCATTTGGTTTGCAATTGCCTATATTTCAAGTGCAACCAAAAATAAAAAGAAAAAATCACTGTCATTTCTTTGCACATGAAATTCAACTGGTTACACATCAAATCCATCTGATTGCATTCGGACAACATTTCGGACATTATTTCTTCTGGAAATCTAACTTTTTCCTAAAAAGAATACTGTGATACATCAACGTAGCATTATGAATTTAATTGGATAGCAAAATGCATTTGCTGTATTGATCCTTCTTCTGTGACTGTAATCTTTACATATGTGTATGTCTCGTGGCACCGCACTGGCGTCTTCCCCAATACATTCGGCCTGTCGACTCTTACTTGCTCTGCGTGCTTGTCCATTTCTCCTTGTTCGTTTTCTTATTCCTTTTGTAATTGTATTTCAAAAAGATTACAAAAATCAAAACCTTCCACTCTCATCCATGTCCCTATCATCACCTCCTAGAAATAAATTCCATCCCTTGTTTTGAAATTGGAATACCTTCATCTTCATAGTATCTTTTAAAGATTCATTTCGTACAAAACATTTCCTGTAAATCAATAATCATGTTTCTTTTTTTTTTTTTTTTTGTATGCGTGTTTTTAGATATATTCAGGAGCTATAAGTTGAAAACTTGACGACATTAACTTACACTATTATGCAGATTTACAATTATTACTGGAGAAATTGGCACGATGTAGAATTGTGCCAATTATTGACTAGAGAAAAATAAAGTGAAAAAAAAAACAAAAGAAATAAGTCGTTAAAGTCATGTGCCTATCTAGGAATTCTTGATGCCTGTTTTGTATTGTGCCAATTGTGGGCTTCCTAACTAACATACCATTTACTCGAGTTGCCGAAATTCGTAAAAATGGTTGCTTTTTCTTCTTTTGTGAGCATGTTATTTCATTTTCATTGTCTCTATAGTTCTACCCATGTCGTACTATTCGAACCAGGAAAGGCTCAACAATATTCTTGTAAAAATTCTTTTTGACTTTAATTTCAACACTTTTTACATTATAATTAAATTCAACTATTTGTAAAAATTTAAGTGAAGATTTTAAACCCTAACCTCCTTGAGAGATTTGCTCTTTTAATCAACTAAATTAAGCCTAGTTGATCTTAATTCCCAACATGAGTTATATAACTAAATTACTCAAGGATCTATAACATTAGTTATTGGTCAACTTTATTTTTTTTTTTCATATGTATTCAGAAATTTACTTAATATATCTGATGCACTCGATCTCAAGTTTGAATTCCGCTAGCTACTGGTAGAATTCTTAATGGATAGATAACACGCAAGTGTTACTATAAATCTCTAGTGGTTTACAAGCGTTTCCTGATTTTGGAATGGAGACACCTCTCTTATCCCTAAACTTTTATAACAAGAAGAAATTTACTTAATATATGTAGACGAAAAATAGACATATGAATTAAATGTTTATTGATGTTTAGGAAGGTGATATTAGTTGGATGTCAAACTGAGTTAGGATTGCTTTCAATTAGGGGGTGATTGTTTTCCTTCAATTTTAGATTTGTATAATCGCATATAGAGAGGCTTTGAAATATGACAAAACTATAAGAAATATCCGAACAAGTTGACGTACTAAACTTTATTTATTTTTTTCTCTTTGTTCAACTATAATCTGTTATTTATTCAATCTTATTGTATGCATTTTTTTAAAATTTTTTTAAGTAGTTGTTAAACCTTGAGAATGGAAAAATTGAGCTTAAACCCCTCACCCATAAATTTACTTTATTGTGAAGGCAAAATGTTGAAATGCCACAACCAAATGCTTGAGAACTTTAATAGAACAATCTACCAAGCTAACAGGGTGTCAATTGATTAAGGAACTAATTAAAGTACTGACCTACAGAAACCAGAAGGGTTGAAAATTCATTAACAGCTTGTCATTTGATTGTAAATAAATACATAAATAATAATAATAATAATAATAACAAAGATTATATAATTTGGACATCCTCCACCAAAATCAAAGATTATGAAATTGTCAAAAAACACCCACAGAGGGGAAAAAAAAAAAAACAAAGTTGACATTTCATTTTCACGACTCTTTCTAGGCAAAAGAATAGGATAATAAAAACCTTCGCCGTATTATACATTGGTTTTTAGTTTCTGACCAGGGAAGGAATGTCCTGCCTACTAAAAAGAAGTAAAAAAAAAAGGGTTCTTGTTTCTTAATTTAATCAAAGCCCAAACAAGAGAAGAACTGTACCAGAAAGTTCCGGCATTGTTGTTGGCAACCGCGTTTTTGCCGGATCTTTCTCTTCCTTTTTCAAAAAACACAATAGCTTTGAAATTCTTTGAGTTTGAAGCTAACACGTACGGACCAACGAACAAAGAACAAGATTGCCGAGACCCTGTGTGTCACGCGCCTCTCCATTGCGCGTGCGATTTCCAGTCCAATACGGTAATTTATGTGAGACAAAATGCATCCCAGTGGCTCTTATGGCTTTGGGGCCCACTCATTGGTTTGGTACAACATTCCCACGCGCATTCACAAAGCGTGGGCTATTGGCAATGCCATCTATAGCCTATCTCATCTCATCTAATGTTATTTTATTCCCTTCAACAGCTCAATCCCTAAGCCTAATCTCTCTTTCCTCTCTAACCCTTCCTTATCTTGTTATCTCCATATTTCCTTCATTATAGGGTTAAAAATATCATTTTTTTGATTGTTGGGCTTTGATGGTTTTTTTGATCTGTTGTTAAAAGAAGGAGCAGAAGAAGAAGAAGAAGAAGAAGAAGAAGAAGAAGAAGAGATGACAGCACCAAACATGGCGACAATCACTGAATCACTGGAGAGGTCACTCCAAAACTGCTCTCTAAATCATCACCAGCACCACCGAGCAAGCGGTGTTTTAGGCGGAGGAGAAGGAGAAGAAGTAGTAGAGCGGTCTTCAAGCTCCGATGAGGCAGAGGGACAGGGGGCGGAGCAGAATCAGCAGCTACCGAACAACTCTGACACAGCCTTGGAGCTTAATTCCCATCTCTCTCTTCCTTACCATTGGGAGCAATGCCTCGATTTAAAGGTGTGGGCTTTTATTAATGAGAACTACAGGATGACATGCGAACCCCCTTTGGATTTTAATTATGTCCCTTTCGTCTCTTGCAGTTGCAATAAATGCAGATCTTGTTGTTTCTTTTAACTGGGTTTTTATTTTTTGTTTTTAGTATTAATTCTTGTAGATATGAGGCTCTTTTTTTTTTTTTTTTCCTTATTCATTCTTCTGCGTCTTTTGTTAGTTCACTGTCTTGCATTTAATGCTTTATGGTCTTTCCTTTGTTTCTTCTCTCGCATATCACTCCAGAGTTCAGATTCATCAGAACTGCTGGACATCAACAGCCCCCGAAAAATTTTAATTTTCTTGTTGGTTTCCCATATTCTGGGGAGGTGGAGCAAGATGATCGAGTTTCCATTTTTTCATATCCGAGTTAATTTACCGACCCACAAAATAGATTTTGTTGTTTCGACTTGTAGTTTTTTAGGGTTTGATTTTCTTTTGCATGATCTCGTGGTGAGCCCATTTTGTCCAAGCATATATAAGAAAGAAAGGACCATTCTTTTATCTGGGATTTGCTGCTTTTGATGTGCTTCTTATGAAGAAAAAGATGGAAAAGGCTTACTTTCATAACGGTCATTGCTTGTGCTAGCTCCTTTTTCACAATCATACAAAATGTCGATGGCTTTTTTATATTTGTTTATGGGTGTTACTTTTGATGTGTGGATACGCAGACAGGGGAGATTTACTACATAAACTGGAGGAATGGCATGAAAGCTAGAGAAGACCCGAGGATAGCATCATCAGCTCATCAAGAATACACAAGTGGAGATTTCTGTTCAGAAGAAGAAGAAGATGAAAGCTCGTATGACAGCGAGGAGTCATCTTCTGAATCCTCTCCACCTTCTTCTTCTTCAAGACAGCATCATCGTCAGAGGGTAGTGGTGGAGAACGAAGATCATGTCCTGGTTGTGGCTGGTTGCAAGCGCTGCCTCATGTACGTGATGGTCCCTAAACGGGTCCAAGATTGCCCCAGATGCAATGGCCAACTCCTCCACTTTGATAGATCCTTTAATGGCTCTCCATGAACCTCATTATTTTGCCTCTCCTTAAATTTTTCTATAATTTCATTTTTTTTCTTAATTTTTATGGTTTTTCTTCTCTTAAAATTCAAAAAAAAAAAAAAAAAACGGTGCTTTGAAAGAGTTTCGTTGTGGAAAGATCGTGAAATCTTGACAAATGTAGCTTAAATGTTATTCCACTACTTTTTTTTTTTACTTTTTCTCTTTTTTCATTGGTCTTTTTCATGGTGATCATCATATAATTGCTATAAAAATACCACATCATTTTAAATTTTCTATCTAACCTTACTTAAGTTTTTGGGGTCTCACATTTAATATTTAATCAACTTGGCGAAACAAACAGTAAAATTAGGAAATTCCAAAAATAAATTACTTTGTTCGCTCTTTCAGTATTTGAATCTTGTCGTTCACCTTAGCGACGCATCCTAAATTAATTCGTTCTCTCTTCTTTTTGCTTCTTCCTCTTTAATTTTCTTGTGCTGTCAATCTACCGTTGCTTGTTTAATGTCGCATAGAAATAATAGAATAGGTTTCATCGTGTTCTAACTCTTTTTTGTCTTTTTTGTTTTTTATTTTAATGTTACGATGCTCTTGGTAAAAGAGTAATGGGCATGGAATTTTGAATGTTGAATGTTTGTTGATTAATTTGTTGCCGAGGAGTCCAACATTTATCGTGGTTAGAAGTTGGAATCAAATGTTTCATAAACAATTAATGTTATGGTCCATCGTGCATGCATAATTTCTTTTTTGTCTTTTTGATCGTTGTAAATAATCGAGATCGAATGAGTTTTCGTTTTTTTATGTTGATTCCATTTCTTAAAATTATAATTTGTATGAACTTATGTGTAAATCATGTGTATTTTTGGCTCAAATTGCATTAACCTGAAAAGGTTTTCATTCTTCCTTCAAGCCTGGGATTCCGTCTGAAGAATCTAACCCATGTGCCTTATTTTGGTCACCATTGACCAAAAACATGAAGTGATAGGTTGGAAACAAATCAATTGAAAGCCATAACTTTTAGCAATAATTTTCCTGAAGCCTTGTATTTCTTTTAAAATAGTTAATTAGCTAGAATAATGACGACAATTCTTCAAAAGAAACACACGTTAACATTTTTGTGATCACTACAAATTCTACACTGAAATCAAGCATTTAGATACTTATTACAAAATGCAATTGGTTGCATTAAAAACATAACCCTATTGAATTTTTTTTAAAAAAAATTTGTTTAATATATATTATATAAGATTTACACTTTAAATTTTAAAATAATACCTATTTAATTTAAGTTTAATTTTATAATTTCTTTCAAAATTTTTTTTTTTTAAAATTCAACACAATTATATTTTCCATACAAGTGATTGCATTTATCCGGACGCCCCTTTCGGATGCCAGTCCTTGCTCTTGTGTGTTCTGTAACTTGTTGTCTCCAATCAAGCGAACATTAATTAGAATGTAAACATCATAAGCAACAATAATTGCTGGATAATGCCTCTGCATTGAAAGCTTTTACCTCTTGAACGTCAAATTAATTTTTTTTGGGGAAAAACCCTTTGTTCTTTGCATTTCTTAGCTCAGCTATACTGCAGCCACTAAGTCAGTGTAGAGGCTCCACGTATAGATTGGGTTTGACGTGACACCACTAATTGAGCAAATTTCTAAAAGATTGGCCGGTCCAGCTGCTTATTGTGCCATTTTCGCTTGTCGTATCCAAGTCCAGTTGTGTTAAGGAAGCCTTCTTCCTTCTAGTCAACAGCTGGTGCAATTATAAGACTTAAAAGAGAGGCATTTCTCATTATTTCATCATTGAAAATTGACGAGTCGCCTAACATCTTTTTTATATTTATTGTTGAGGTTGATGCAAATAATTTTCTTGACAAATTAACCACCTTCAAGTTAGCCACATTAATTACTTGTTACGTTATCCGACGACAATTAATCAAGTTTTCTTGACTAAGTTTCGTCCAAAATAAAGACTGTAAACAGCATAGAATATGTAATACAGTAAGTAGCGCCGTGCGCGGCTGGTTATTTAAAGATGCGTAAGAATGTTAGAAATACGCTATTGTTAAAATTTTAGATTTTTATTCTGAAGATGTTAAATTTAATTTAAAAAGAAGAGTTGCCAATTTTATGAAAACAAAAAATACTGTTGCGCGTGAGAAATTCAGAGGATGAAAAGATATTAACTTCAGCGAGAAATATGTTAATTAACCTTAATCAAATTTCTTCTTTTTTTTTTATTGTGTTAATCAAATATCTTTGATGCGGCAAGGCAACCGCGGACTTTTCTTTAAACTTTTGTGGCATTAAAATGCCGACGGCCGGGCTTAAAAAAGCTTGGACAGAGCGGAAAGGGCCAAAAAAAAACCTGCAGTTTTCACCATTAGAACGGAAACCGCGGGGCCCGAAGTTACCACAGCTCGACACGTATGATCTTGGAGTTCTGTGACTTTCCACATGATAGATAGATGTGATATAGCGACCACACCGCGCATATTTAAGAACGATTCCTCTCTATTTCATCATTTTTTTCTTTTTTGTTTCAATAAAATGAGCGAGTAGTGTACTACCCTCCATATCCACGCAGACTCATATACATATAGGATGAATTTGATTGTTTATATTAAATTTTATGAGAAGCAAACTCTACAAATTTAATAATAATATTTATATTATACGTTTAACTCAATAGAGTTTAACTTAACTATTGAGGACGTAATATTTCATCATTTTTTTTTCTCTTAGGTTATGCCTCTCTTCCTATTCTCTCTCCACTCTATGTCCTATATGAGCTGCTTTTATCCTTTTTTTTTATTTTTGTGGGGAGTTTTTTTGTGGGTAAGCTTGGTTGGGGAGGGGGGAGACAATATGATCAAGATTCCTTAGCTAGTCAAACAAGATTGGTTTGTTTAGAATTTGGCAACTTTTGTTTGTTATTTTGTTAAATTACATAATGTCCCATATTAATAATAAATAAATATATAACATGGCTTTTATCATGAAGAAACTAAGAGACATTTGTGAAAATAAATTTTGTGTGTATTGAACAGTTTAAAGTGAAAATCTTCTAATTATTTTAATGTAATTGTGTATAATATGTTTTTATGTTGTTCACGTATGGAATGATACAAACTGCAAAAGAGTAAAAGTTTTGAACTACCAGGAGCAAATGTCGTATTAGTTAAGCGTTTGCAAGGATTGGGCAGAAAGTTAAAATTGACCATATAAATGGATCATAAGATCATATGTGCTTTTACTCAACTTAAAGGCTAAAAAGCGGTGGTGCAGTAGCAGTGTTGCATGCAAAAGGGTGAGACACCCGCTGCAGCTGTTTCCTCTGTGGAAGTGAGGCCCTTCGTCCTAAAAGATTCGATTCAGAGACAGACATACAAATACTGAGAGAGAGAGAGAGAGAGAGAGAGAGAGAGAGATTCTTCTCCAGTGGTTAGTACAAAGAAAGAAGAAGATGGTCCATGAAAGGGAGGGATAAATAGGCCCCAGCAGGACTGGCTAGGGACTGCGTGTGGGAAGTACATGCCAAAGAAGTTGAACTTTTTCTTCCACACATACTTTTCAAAAAAAAAAAGGTTGACAAGGGAATCCAAAACAGTGAGCGTGAGGCCAATGAAGATTAGTTCACAGTTTTACACCCCAGATTTAACAACAAGCGAAGCTATTTGAAAGTTCCAATTTATTGAAATTTTTTGTAATTAGGTTTTAAATTTTTTGAGTTTTTTAATTAATCTTCAATATTTACTTTTTAGTTTATTTGAGGCTTTTTTTTTAAAACAGAAACTGGTACAACTGGCATATATGTACTTTTATCTATATAAAACGGTATTAAAAAAAAAGCTCAAATGTATCCTAAAAACACAGATTTACACATACATGTGTATTTTACTAAATTTTCCATGTTTTTTTTTACATATAAAAGGAAAAAATCATAAATTTTTCCTATCAATACGTGGCTTGCATTATGTATTTTTAGGATATACTTGAGCTTTTTATACTGTCTCAATTTGGTTGAACTACATCTATCAGATTGACCAATTTATTTAAAAAAAAAACTCATAATTATATGGAATAAAAGTTAAAGGTTTATGATTAATTTAAAAACTCAAAAAAAAAAAAACAAAAATCTAATTAAAAAAATATCTGAAACTTTTTAGACTTTTGTTGGAGTATGGTGATCCTTAATCTTCTTCAGTCTGACCTGTAAAGCTCGTGGTGCGATATGATATAAATTTTTTTTAGAGATCTGCGATGGAAACGGATGGATCGGATTGAAGGATACACAATATTCTTCACCTCTCTTTCTTTGCAAATGTTGTCTCTTTCCTCGTATATTGTGTTTGTGTGAGCTGCCTGTATATAGCAGGGTATTTACATTTTGAAAGCTTGACGAATTCGAAGGCAATCGATGATGTAGTATTAACTGTCATTAGAGCCTCCAGTGGAACAAAAACTAGCCGACTATGGCCGGCGTTTTAGCGAATCATGTATTGGGCCAGTTTTGGATCTTTGGAACCTTCGGTCTCGTTTGATTGCCTTTTACTTTCAGGCCCATGAATTCAATGTCAAATGTCACATACACATTTTTTTTTTATATCTAAATTAGTAGGCCTATTGGAGTGTTGATTATGCGTTAGTTAATAAGAGTAAATTCTTCCATTGAAACCAAAAAAGAAAAAAAAGAGTAAATTCTTTGCATTATTAGTCCTATAAACGTCATACTATTTTTCAGGTCATGGTCAGTTTCCGTGACTTTAAAACAAAAGTCTTGGTTTTTGACTACTCATACATTGCATTACTTTCTTTTGTTTCAACATCATCTAATAAAATCCATAGCTATTGGCGAGTATTTGGAAAGCATACCTGGCTGGCAAGAATTTCCTTCAACATCATCTAATCAAATACATTACTGACGTCTGCTGCCGATTGCCCCGCCCAATTTTCACGAACCTTTACTCAACTTTTTATGGTAAATGGCTTGGCATGCTGTACAATGGAACAAATATTTTAGACTTTGAATTTAGTTTGAATACATGAATGGCAAAAAGGGATGACTATCATTGAAGGGTGATTGTGGGTCATACGCAAAAAAGCCTTTTTTTTTTTTTGTTTTTTGAAAAGGGATATATTTAATATATATGATGTTTAATAAAATAGTAAAAGTATATACAAGATGTTGTTGCCCCTTAGACAATTAATGGTTGCTTCATATTTACAATGTGTTGTTGCACTTTTTACAAAATTTGTTGCACATTTTATACTTTAAAAAAAAAAAAACAGAAAAGAAATTGTAAGATCCTCTCTGACCCGTCTTCCACTCATCTCTTTTCCTGTCGATTGATTCTTACTCAATATATTATTAGGAATGGGTCTTACATAAACCACAAAAAAAAAAAAAAAAAAGACCGTTCATATTTCGTATCTAGCATTATTCCACAAAGATATGGTGCAATGGGATAAAACTAGACCAACTTGCAGTTCCGCGGTGCATGGCGGAACGTCAGCATATCGGTCTGGACGATAAGTTTGCAACCCATGAAGTGTGTGCAGGGGTCTAAGACCTGCACTAACTTTCAATTGCTTTTTTATTTTTCTTTTATTTTTTAACTATCATTCATAAAAAATAAAGTATAAATGTGTGCGCAGGAAGGCTAAACTGTTGTCCTTAACAGCACGTTTACAGCCCGTAGAAGAAGTCTTCAGGTACATGTGGAAAGGCAAGAACACTAAAGCCTTATTTGGTTCACTTGTTTAATATTATTGTTATTAATTATTATCACTGATTATTGATTATATGTTTTTATTGTTGATAATTGAAAAAATTAATAAAATATTTAATTTTATATTTACTGTTACTGTTGAATAATTAAAAAATTAATTTAACATTAAATTTATATTAATTTATCATATTAATAAAAAATATTTTATTTTTTATTTTTAAGTGTTAATATTAATGAAAAGTTGAAGTAAAAAAAATATTATTTGAGAATTCTTGAAAAATGAAAATGTTGTGTATATATAAACATTCATGAAATAAAGTAATAACTAAAATTTCTAATTCTTGTGACAATTAAAAAAATAATAAAGTTCTATAAATGATCTTTGAGGGTAATTCAATTTATATAAATTATTATTAACATTAAAAAGTAAAAAATAATTTAAAAAATAATATTGAGTTATTTTTTAATTAACTGTTTTTAGGAAGTTGTATGAAAAAATTAGAATCAAGTAGTAGCACAAAAAAAATTAACTAAATACTCAATCTCTTAATTTTTAAAAATAAAATACAAATATATACCTCCTAAAAACTAAACCAAATGCCCCTAAATTGAGAACGATCTGCTACTACAATCAGCGAAGTATATCAGTTGATTTAAGTTCATCCAAACGACATGCCGCTTGGGCCAAGGATAAAAAGTGCCGACAAAACGAAAAAGTAAACTTCTACCATCGGCCCAGCAACATCAGAATCGAAATTCCTGCCATGAGGATTCTCAGTGCCTTCTGCCTTGTGGCATTCGGGGTTTTAAGCCTTCGAACGCCCCGCTTCTGTCATCCTTTCGGCCCAACAAGGCTCAATTTTCATTCGGAACTTACAACTCACAGGGTTGGTTATGTGGTTTGTGTTTTTTTTTTTTCTTTGTTTTTGTATTTTCTTAAGTCACCTGCAATAAGCATACATGACTTTATTATAAAATTGCAGTTATAGAAATACAAGGGACTCCACAGTTTTTTCTGCCGTACTGTTTTTTATTTTCTTCAATGTATACCAGTGTAATATTTTTTTAGAAAACCACTACATAGCCATACAATTTGGCTATATTTGATCCAAATTTATTTTTTTAATTAAAAATTAAATTTTAAATATATTTAGTGTTATTTTAAATATATTAAGTATTATTATAAATTATGATTTAAAATTTTTTTTCAAAATTTTTTTTTATTTGGCTAATGCAGTATAGACACAACATGATTAAGTTGTATGACAGTAAATATTTTTCTTATTTTTTAATTTTTTAGTAAATACAATTTCATAATATTTCTGTAATCATTTGCATCCAAGCGCCTAGGATATATATCCGAATGTACAAATATTGATACTTATAGAACATTGAGGGACATTAAATTAGAGTTGTAGACACGAAAAATTCAATGTCATGGAAGAAAGTTCCTATGCTTACCGATCAAGGCTTTGCATTTTTCAAGTACATGTGTTGTGCCAAGGTTTAGAATATTCAAAATTGTTTTGGCTGACCGAGTAAACGCAAAAAGTTGTGCAGTTTCGGTCGAAGCAAGGGGCAGCATCAGCAAGACCACGTCGCTTGTGAGCTACAAAGCCATTTTGGTGGACCTGGTCCTTTATAAATTTTGTTTATAATCACATTATTCTTTTTTTTTTTTTATCAAAATAATCACATTATTCCAATAATAAACAATTATGTCTATCATAATATATAATACAAAAAATTACTATTTTTGTACTTTTAATCTGTGTATTATTTCATTAAACATGTGTAATATCTCTAAAAAAGGAATGTTTTTCCATTATAAAATTTGTATTTGTATTTAGTTTTCATTAAAAAGTCTATAAAAAAAATGAATCACATCAAGTCTTTTATATTTAATTAGAATAAAGGTATGCGCCGATTATATATTTTATATTTTTTTATGCTGTTATAACACATATTATTTAGAATTTACACCATAAATTATAAAATAACACTCATTTATATTTAGAATTTAATTTTTTTTAAAAATGTTAATATTTTTTATTAACTCCAACTACATAAATTGAGATTTTATTAGTCCATATACCCAGGTTCATTTAATTAAAGTTGAAATAATAAATTGTATATAAAATTAAAGGAAAAAGTTAGATTTTCAGAAGAAATAATGCTCGAAATGTTGTTCGAATGCAATCAGACGGATATGATGTGCAACCAGTTGAATTTTATGTGCAAAGAAATGACAGTAATTTTTTCTTCTTATTTTTGGTTGTACTTGAAATACAGACAGTTACAAATTAAATGTAATTAGTTACATTTAGATAATATTTCAGACATATTTTTATTCAGAAATATAACGGTGCTCAAAATTAAATTGAGAAGCTAAAGGTCGAAACTTGGGGAACAAGCACAACAAACTTCTATATATACAGACCCTGAGGATTATTCATTAATAGGGCATCCCGACGCTCCTCAAATCGCAGCCGAAGATCAATCCGGCACCAACCCTAATATCCAAGCCTATTTCTTACCGCCACCAACTATGGCTCCTCCATCTCTGCTCGGCCCACCGGAGCTCCGCAGGCCGAAGGCTGTTGCACCAGCGCAACGATCCAATTCGACGTCCTCCGTTAGCAATACTTTCATGGACGCCATGGAGGCCAATTTTAACCTAGCCAGCCTTGATGCTCCACCGCCACTGCCGCGCATGGGCTACACTGAGAACTATTCCGCCACCTACCTCTCCTCCGGCAACCCGTGCCTCGATTTCTTCTTCCACGTGGTCCCAAGTACTCCACCGGAATCCCTCAAGCAGAGACTCCAGCTGGCTTGGGCCCACAACCCCCTGACCACTCTCAAGCTGATCTGTAATCTCAGAGGGGTGCGCGGCACTGGCAAGTCGGACAAAGGAGGGTTCTACACGGCCGCGTTTTGGCTCCACCAACTCCACCCAAAAACCCTGGCCTGTAACGTTCCGGTTATGGCCGATTTCGGGTATTTCAAAGACCTTTCGGAGATTCTTTATCGTCTTCTAGAAGGTTCCGACGTGAGACGCATTCAGAAAGCCGAGTGGACCGAAAGAAAAATGGGAAAGGGAGGAAACAAGAGGGGGTTCCGCGGAGGCGGCGGTTACAGGCTCAACCGCCGGCACCCAAGATTACGGGCTCCGTTTCAGCGCAACGACGATAACAAGAGCAAGAAATCGAAGCGAACGAAGTCAAATTTGCCTAAGGAAATCAGAATCTTGAATGCAACGAAGAGGGCCCAGATTGAAAAAGAAAACGCCAGCAACGCCAGGAAAGGGAGAAGAGTTGCAATGGCGAAGAAAGTGGTTGATAGATACAGCCGAGACCCTGATTTCCGGTTCTTGTACGAGCGTGTGTCGGATTTCTTCGCGGAACGCTTGAAGGCAGATATGCAGCACTTGAAGTCAGGGGAGAAAACGAAGGTCAGTCTGGCTGCAAAGTGGTGCCCATCTTTGGATTCTTCGTTTGATCGATCGACTTTGCTTTGCGAGAGCATTGCGAGGAAGGTTTTCGCTAGAGAAGAATACCCTGAATATGCAGGGGTCGAAGAGGCGCATTATGCTTACAGAGTGCGTGATCGGTTGAGAAAGGAGGTCCTGGTGCCGCTCCGCAAGGTTCTTGAATTGCCGGAGGTGTACATTGGTGAAAATAACTGGAATTCTATTCCATATAATAGAGTTGCCTCGGTGGCCATGAAGTTTTACAAGGAGAAGTTTTTGAGGCATGATGCCGAGCGATTCTCGAAATATTTGGAGGATGTTAAATCGGGGAAGGCCAAAATTGCTGCAGGCGCATTGCTCCCTCACGAGATAATTCAGTCCTTATATGACGATGATGTTGGCCAGGTGGCAGAGCTGCAGTGGAAGAGAATGGTTGATGATCTTCTCCAAAAAGGGAAGTTGAAGAACTGCTTGGCTGTTTGTGATGTTTCTGGTAGCATGAGTGGCACGCCAATGGAGGTATCCGTGGCACTGGGCGTGTTGGTTTCGGAGTTAAGCGAGGAGCCGTGGAAGGGAAAGTTGATTACTTTCAGTGAAAACCCGAAGCTTCAAATGGTTGAGGGAGAAAGTCTTTCGGAGAAGACCCAATTTGTTAGGCAAATGGAGTGGGGCATGAACACCAATTTCCAAAGGGTGTTTGATCTTATTCTGAACGTGGCTGTTAAGGGCAATTTGAAGGAGGAGCAAATGATCAAAAGGCTGTTTGTGTTTAGCGACATGGAATTTGATCAGGCATCGTACAATCCTTGGGAAACCGATTATCAAGTCATTGTGAAGAAGTTTACTGAGAAGGGGTACGGGAGCGTGATCCCAGAAATTGTGTTTTGGAATTTGAGGGACTCGAGAGCAACCCCTGTACCAGGGACTCAGAAGGGGGTTGCGCTAGTAAGTGGGTTTTCCAAGAATTTAATGAAGTTGTTCTTGGATGGTGATGGCACTATAAACCCTGAAGCTGTTATGGAAGCAGCCATCTCCGGCGAAGAATATCAAAAACTAGTTGTGCTGGACTGATTATTCATTTACCTAGTTTTGTTAGGTGCCTTTTTTGTTAATCTTTCTTTATTCTGTCTTTTTTTTATTTTTTTTTTTCTCGAATGGGAGTCAGTACATTCTGCACGAACTTGTAAACTCTGTTTTTGGATGCAATGGACTAATTCCCTTCGATTCCCCTGGCTTCTCTTTCGGATAATTTGTTTAAGATTCTTTTGTTTGTGAGTAGTCATATAATGTGAGAAAAGTGCTGAAAGAAAGTAATGGAATTTTATTTCATCGGAGCCTAATTTTCCAAGTCAGTAGTTGAAGGAGTATTGCATGAACTTTCTGTTGGTTTTCCTTTATTTCTACTCAAAACATAGAATATCAAAGTTTCTGCACCTTAGGTATTGATGTGTTTTGTAATGGTTTGCTGAAATGTCTCAAAGGCTTGAACTAGTGTAGAAAACGTATTTCTTTTAGAACAAGTTCTGGGAAATTCTTGCAGCCAAAGATGCAATCACTTTTCTCATTCAATTTGATATTTAAACATCGTTGTACCTTGGTCCTTCAGCCAAAATACAAAATCATTACATTTAGCATTTCAATGCTTTGAAACATTTTGATTTTATTTCCTGGCTTCTAATTTGCTGAATGAGGTGGCTGCTGTCCACCTACTCTCTTCTGCTTTGCTCAAATGGTTGCTATGCCATTGGTTCTTTGTTGATTGGAGCAAGTTGCATCCACCATCTTTGACTCCAAGCAACTTCCTGGAAGTTGTGGCTGAAGTGTAACTTGCTGCTGCTGCTGGACTTTGTTTGCTGATGTTGTTTCTGCTGGTGCTGGCTTCCTATCATTGGAGAATGCCTTGCCGCAGCTGCCGCTTGAAATCCCAATTATTGTAGCTTGGATCTGCCATTGGAACTTTACTTTCTTGCAAGTGTTGCTGTTGTTGAATTTGCCTTGCTGCTGTTTTGGAATAGATTCCTCAAGCTCAACTCCACTGAATTTGCAATGCTAAATGAAGACAGGTTTGCAGCAACACGGCCAAGTGCAGCACATTAAGAACCTGGAAAGTCTGGCAGGACTGATTATTCATTTACCATGTGATCAAATTCAAGACTGATATACAAAATTAATGCCAATTCAGTGCAGTGTCCCAGCCACGAGGATGGAAAATCCTAACTAAATTGTGTGATTAAACATATGAAAAAAATCCCAATCTAAAACAACAAAGTATTCAGCTTTTTTTTATAAAAAAAAAAAAAAACAAAAGAAATAAAAAAAAATGCAAGAAGCAGAACCACGAAATTGATTGAATATGTCAACAAGCCAGCACTAATTTAACTGGCGTAAATAGAGCAATTTCAGGTTTTATTATTAATGAGTTTGGATTGGGACTGAATAGTGAATACCTACAAAACAAGGAAGAATAAGGAGCATTGAACTGAAATCCAGCATTTGTATTCTGATGTGAGAAGACTCAGCCAGGGTCGTGGTAGACTTGGCTCCAGCTGAGATTTCTTTGCATATCATAATCCTGATGTTTGTGCTGGCCTGGAGAGCTTGGGCCTAGAGTTTTGACTCACTGGGCTGTGTCTAAGAGGTTCGAGCCCAACCGAATAATTATGAGGCTATAATATCCTATGGAGCCCAAACCAAAGATACTATTTAGTTAACGGGCAAAATGACTCTGGCATGAAAAGTGGTGTTACGTCGAAAGAGTATATAACAATTTTTGTCCTGTGCATCAATTCCGCTTTTGGCAGTAAGCTGCTGCGCACATGTTTCATGTTTCCTGACAAATGTCAATGATAATTTAATATAACCAGAACCCTCTTCATGCTTCACAAAAGCTACAGTGCTTCAGCCCCCCAAGCAGCTGCAGAAATAAAATTAACCACTTCCGTAACGGTCCACTAGCACACACAGATCCGAGGACGAATCGCTTTAATTGACCAGATTCATACGATGATATGACACGACATGAGTTGCATCTAATATTTGTTACTAAGATTATTATTCTTACCATTAATTTGCTCAAAAAATTTATTGTTAGTATATCAATAATTGAATTAATGAATTGAGATCAGAATAACAGGCTTGGGGGCTAAATCACCTCGAATATTGATCTAACAGGCTTTCTTCACCTCGAACACAGTGTTAATAAATCATAAACTTACAACCACGTATTTATATAATCTCATTTATTCGGGGTGGGTAACAGTACAGAAATTCAAATAGAAACTCAAATTTAAATTATTGTAAAAAAAATATTCTAAATTATTACTAAAGTACCACTTCTAATAATATTTATAATTAATTTTGTAAGCATATACAATGTCTAATAATAATAAATAAATAGAGTTTAGGTACGTGTTTGCGTTGTTTGGTAAGTAGAGCTTTGCGTAAGCGCTTTTTGTACGTGACCGTTAGTAGCAAATGGCAACACCACCGCCGGCGGAGGCGTGGCAGCAATTATCCCGGCTCAGCTCAGCTCAACCAACGCGTGGATTCCGTCGACGGTGGTGGCGAAGACAGAGAGAGATAGGAGATATTGTTCTAGGTTTTTGGTTTTTTTTTTTTTTTAAGTAGGATTGGACCCCAACTTTTTCAATATTAGCTACGAAAAATCATGTAAAAAAAAAAACGCGCCCGCCGGAAGCTATTTTAGTTAGTTTAAAGCCTGTAATTGTTTTTTTTCCTCCAATATTTCTTAGAGTCATCAAATCGGCATTAAGATAGTGTATATTATTAAATAATTAAATTTAAAATATTAATTATTAAATATTATTAAATAAACTATATTATCACTTTAATATATATTACTTAAAATAAAATCATACAGTAATATTTCTTTTATGAGAAAGAAGGGACTTGCCCTCGTCCCATTAAAATGTGTATAAATTAAAGAATTATTAAGTGTCTCAAAAAATAAGAATTATGAAAAGGAGTCATACGAAAAAGACATACAAATAACTATAAAGTAATCATAACAATAAGTTTAACTTTAAAAAATAATTAAAATTTTATTTTTTCAAAACTAAACCCTAATATAGTTAATATTACCTTAAATTTATTTAATATTATCTTAAATTTTTATTTTTAAAATAAAATTCATTTTTTTTAAATATATTTTTTATTTTTTATAATTACTTTATAATTATTTTTTATATTCTCTGAATTTTTGCCCATTAAAAAAGCAGAGAGAGATAGAGAGAGGTGAATGGAATGAGACGGTTGGCCGCTGCTTGGCGAGTGTTTTAATTTAACACGTGGACAAAGGCGGTGCTGTTTGGTCATTGCCGAACGATACCATATAGTAGAGTTGGTTCTTTTCTTTCATTTTTTGCGTGACACTCGACTTGCGTCCGATCCACGTTACAGGCTACTGCACGACAGCTTGCTCCACACATTTCACGTCTCAATCCACGCGCCACCGCCACTACGCCACCGCTCCATTTCCACTATAATTTCTCCGCAAAAAAAACAAGACTATAAACTTACACTTACATAATAATAATTAAGTTGTAATTTCATTTTATTTGATAATTTTTGATAATTTATTCATCTTTTTATAAATTTAGTTCAAATTACTTTATTTATGTTTTAAAACTACTTTTATAAAAAAAAATTTCCAAAAAAAAAATTTCACAAAAACGAAAAAAAATCTCCGCTCTCAGTCAGCACAAAACAAAATACGCGTTTATTATTATTTTTTTCCCGACACCCATTTTCCTGACAACAAAATTTAATGCCCATTCCACGTTGTTTTGCTTCTAGATTTTCTTTTTTTGTTTTTTTTTGGTCCTATGCTTCTAGATTTTCAATTGCGTCTGATTGTTGTTTTGCTTGTCAGCCTTTATTAGACTTGTTGCATTTTTGCAACAGCTTTTTACCAGTAGTCCGGCGAGCCGGGTTTCTGTGAAGATTTCTTTTTTTTGGTAGTTGATATTTTTATGAAAAAAAATAAAAAATATGAGTAATGTTTCACAATTACATCAATAATATTATAATTATATAAATATAAAAAAAATAGATGATTACAATATATTTCAAATTAAATAGTTAGTTATAAGTTTAATTTTATTATTTAATTTTAACGGAATTCAAATTCTTAATCACCAAACCAAAAGTTAAATTCCTTACAAGTCTAACCATATCGAATGTTGATTTTTTTCAAAGATAATTCTAAAACCTAGCCATTGTACTCCTAATACATGCATCACAGGTTTTTATTATTATTTAAAAAAAAATTCCCAAACACATGAGTAGACTTGCCATGATGAGTTGGATACACTGAGTTAGGCTGCATTTTGAATGGCAGATTCTCCGCTATGTTTTAAAAAATGTGGTTCCGATTTCAAGTTTTGATAAACGTGCATAACAAAAATAGATATGACTATTGAATAGTAAAAAATTAAATAAAAAATAAATAAAAAATTTAAAAATAATATAATAATAATAATATTATAATTGATAAAAAATAATTATTAAAAAATTGTGACAAAGAAAATAAATAATAATTTATGAGAAAAAAATAAAAAATAATTGTTTAGACTGATAGTAAAAGTTATTTACGATTTAATACTACATAAATATTATTTTTATTTTTTAATATATTTTATTTATTATATAATATATGATCATAAATTAATTATACTTATTATAAAAAAATTAAATTAAAAATTCCCCATTGCACGAAGAACTATGCAATTGGAGTTACCAAAATTGCATTGCTTAAACTCACCGTAACATGCAACTTAAAATAATCGTAACTAATCCCATATCAATGTTGTTTGAAACTTTATTCTCAAAAAAACAAAAAACATTGTTGTTTGAAACTTAAAAACTCTATGACGGACAGCTTACGTAACCTTACCCAATAATACCCCACTGGCCATTGTCGTAGGGTAATAAACAATTTACAGTTGTAGATAAGATGGAGTGAAAAAGGGGGAAAAAATTAAAGAGGAAAAAAGAAAAGGATAGACACTGGGCACCTATAGTTATCGTGATGTCTACGTCCTAAAAATGATGGGACAAAGTTCAAAGTTCAAACAACTGAAATTTCTGTATGGTTCAAACAAGAACAGTGAGATTTTTGTATAGTAAAGCCACGAGGTCAATGTGTCTAACATTTTTCTTGCGTTTAACAATAAAACTGTGTGCATATAAGTCAAAAGTAAGTCGGGAGATGAGAAATAAGGAAAAAAAAGCTTAATTGAATGAGTGCGATAGTTTAAGTGTGTTAAGTGTTATATATATTATTTATAAATTTATTATATATTTAATGTGTTAAGTATGTGGATAAAGTTATAAAATTTTAAATTTGAATTTTTGGATGCAGTCTTGTTAAATATTTGTTAGAAAATAATTATAATTTTTTTAAATTTTATCTAATTTAATTTAAATTAATTAGTCTATTGAACTAAATATTAGATAATTTCAAACAAATTTTTTTTAATTGTATGTATTTATATTTTTTTAAAAAAATTTATAACGTATAAAATAATTAAAATTAACAGAGTTATAATAAATATGGATAAAAAATAATTTAATTCATCTGTTACCCGAGAAATAATGGGCAGCGCATAACCTGATGAATACCTATAGGTATAGGACCAGACTAGCAGCCTAACCTTTCCGTATTTGCGGTAGGACTTGGACCGGCTCCTCCCACCGCCACCTCTTTCCTAATTGCTTGCACGGGCCCCTCGTGCCATGTATTTCTCCGAGCCGACAGACAGACAGGATTTC
This sequence comes from Carallia pectinifolia, assembly GCA_037832335.1. NCBI lineage: Eukaryota > Viridiplantae > Streptophyta > Magnoliopsida > Malpighiales > Rhizophoraceae > Carallia > Carallia pectinifolia. The sequence goes on from CM075453.1 coordinate 21,947,631, forward strand.
TTTTTGCTCTTTTTTTTTTTTCCTTTTAACATTCCTCACATTTCCAGCAAGACCAGCATAAAAGGCATGGAGATTCGAGAATGGGTTTCAGAAACATGAACCTCGTGCCCGTTCATTTTCATTTATTTATTTATTTTTCATCATGAACCTTCCTGACTCTAGCCACAGAAAGAGATAGAGAGATAGAGAGAAGGAGACTCGTTATTGTCAAAAAGCTTTGCGACATTACCCAAATTAAATACCAAACTAAAACAGCAATCAAAACCCCATTTCTCTGGTCAGTTGTTTTCTCAGTTAAAACACACCAAACATATGTTAACTAAAAGCTAAAGAACATATTAAGGGTAGCGAAGAAGATGTCGTCGAGAGCAAGAGTTGAGCTCGATTTCTTCAGCATGGAGAAAGAATATTGCTCTCCCAAGTCGCACCACCGCCCACGGTGCCTTCCTCGCCAGAGAAGCTTCCGAGGTTTCTCTTCATCTTTTTCTTCTTCTCTCGTTTTTCTTTATAATCTTTTTTTAATGTTGGTTTGGTTTTTTGGCAGATATACAGAGTGCTATTTCCAGAATCAATCCTGAGCTTCTCAAGTCGGTGATTGCCTCCGGTTCTGCCAATTACAATCTGGAAAATGCCAATCAGTTTGAACCCATCAAGACATTCTCCTTCGTGCCTTCCTCTCCTAAAGAAGAGAAGAATCTCTTCCCCACCACTCCTGCAATTGCTCCTCTTCCAAGGTACTTACTTTCTTCTATTGTCCTTTGCAATTTTCTATTTTGTCGTAATTTTGACGACAAGATTACTTTTTTTTTTCCAATTTTAGAGCGACACAGGATATCAATGCTGGCGAAACGGCTCCTTTGACCATTTTCTACAATGGCGCCGTGGCTGTTTTCGACGTCCACAGAGATAAGGTAAGATGCTCAATTCAAATTTTTTTTCTCGAGTATCTTGCCTTCTGAGATGGCAAACAAAATAAAATACGGATAATGATATATAGTATAAAATTTTTTTTTTATGATTTCTCATAAATTAGTTTTTTATTTGACGTTGTAAAGAATTTTTTATATTTTTATTTTTATTTTTTAAAATTAAATTTTAACTAAATTTAATATTATTTTAAAATTTAAAAATATTTGTGAAATTTTTTGAAAAAATTTATACATATAATATTTGAATAAATTAATCAGAAATTTGGATTGATTCGAACAGGCGGAAACTATTTTGAAACTTGCTGTTGACCAAACCGACCCAAAAACTGCAACTGCTTTGACGGATCAACAGCAGCTGCTGGAGACTATTAATGGAGGTTCGTGCTTGTTAAATTTTGCTTTCTTTTTTTTTTTTTTTTAAATATTTATTGTATTGTATTGTACTGTACAATAATATGGCTTTTGAGTTTTCAAATTGTAATTCCTGTCTGTCTTTGCTAGATGTTGTTAGTAATAAATAACAATGGGAATGCTGATTAATCTTTGTTTCTGCTAGCAGATCTGCCAATAGCTCGACAAAAGTCCCTGCAAAGGTTCTTGGAGAAGCGCAAAGAGAGGTAAACCAAAGTTTTCTTTTTTTTTGGTTTGATCTAAAAAAATTTATAATTAATTTTGGTGCACGAAAAACATAGTCCCCGCATCATTTATTAACAAAACTTAATTTACATACACACTCACATACGGAGTGCTGGATTTAATTTGGAAGCATTCCAAAGTAAATTTGTTTTTGAAGTGGGAAATTTCATTTATAGTCCTGTACAAATCAAAGTCTCTCTACCTCGCTGATAATAATTAACAATGAACTTCATTTTGTTTTGCACACTGCTTGTACTTCATTTTGTTTCGGGTACTGCCGAGTTGTAACCGAAAGAATTCTTTTCACTGCAGACTCTCCAAATGGAGCTGTGCATTTTTTTAGTTATAAATTTTTATATATTTTTTTTGTAACATATGAGTTTTAAATTTTTTTAAAATTTTATTTGAATCTTAAATTTTTGAATTTTAAATTTTTGAATTTTCTACCAAAGTAGTTCATTTGTTGATATAAAGTGGTCAATCTGTTAAAAAATAATTTTGATTTTACAAAATTATTTTAAAAAGTTAAATATATGAATTGAATATTTTTTTTATCAACAAATATGCATGTTATGTATTTAATTAATGTATTTGTTAATTGAAAAATTATTTAATGTGCATATTTGTCGATGAAAAAATATTTAATTCGTGTATTTAATTTTTTAAAATAATTTTTATTAAGTTTAATTCATTTATTAATAGATTAATTACTTTCTGTAAATAAAAGGACTAATTTAGTAAAAATCTAAAAAGTTTAGAACTTAAATATAATTTTAAAAACATTTAAAACTCATATGTAAAAAAGTATAAATAATTAAGACTAAAAAATAAGTATCCCCTCTCAAAATAAGGAAATGAAGTTTTTATCATATTACCTGGTTAAATTGTTCGGTAAATAAATATATTTTTTAAGTGAAGAAATACCCCAAATTAAGTGCAAAAAAGTAAAACAACTTTGTAATCTTTCCATTATTTTTTTTAATAAAAAGAATTTTACGGCTATTCAGACTTTTGGTACTAGTTTTTCTGGCTAGGTATTATTTTCTTTGGGGGAGGGGGACACTGACTAGTTGTTTTTATGAGTCCAAGTAAATTGCTCCTTCATAAGTAATTGAAATGCAACAAAAGTTCTTCACGAAAATTTTAGTATTTATAATAAGTTTTTTTTTTGTTTTAAAAATGATGTTTTTCTTGTAGTTGAAGATTCAAGAGTTTACGCGTTCAAATCCAAAAAACCCAAAAAAGAAAAAAAAAAAAGAAAGTCACGTGAAACAATTGAAGACTTAATGCTAAATGCTTTCCACCAACCAATATCGTAGCAAATGAATGGCAAAGAAATCAAAACGTTTTTCTTGGCGTGGGTAACGATGAATTCAATTCCCTTCCTATAAAATGGTCCGAGTCTCCTCGTCATGCGCCGAAAGTGACAAAAAACGACTCGAGACTCGTTATTTTCTAGAAAAATGGACACGCAAAGTAATGGGTGATTAATTAGTGTACATGTGAATGTGATCTGAGTTCAATTTTATTGAAAAGCTTGTAAGCTACCAAGGCACGCATAAATAGACATCTTTAATTAACTGATGAATTCAAACTAGGCTGCGCCGGTGCTTTTCAGTCAATGAATTGAATGCTCAGATTTTCTTTTCTTGATAAATAACACGAGGTTTCCGGAGGTTCTTGCAGATTGACTTTGGTGTCTCCTTATGCTTGCCCGCCTAATACGCGGTTTTAGACCAGACAAGAGGAGCGCTGAGGGGTTGATTTTAGGCCGCACAGGACAGAAGCAGAAAAAGGCCCACATATTTTAACAGACACATATATGGTTCGCTGGCTTTAGTAGTTAAAGAAGGGTGGATGTAGTTTTTGTTTAAAAAGCACGTTTTATTAGTGAATCAGGGCAAGATTCGGTTTTCTATGCATAGTTTCTGGGAACTTCAAGGCCCATGTGCTCGTCTTATGTGAAAGATTGAAGTTATAGGCTCTACCTAACGTATTTGTTCTTTAAAATCATACTCCGCTATTTTTATTGTTAATTTCTTTGTAAAATTCACTGTTTGATACATCTATAGATTTGACAAGATATGATTAAGTCATTTATATAATTTTGGATCTCCTAAATTTAATACTAATCGATAAAGGGATCATTTGTAGTGTCAAAAAAATGTTAACTGGGTCAAGGATCCAAATCTCAAATTAGTAACCTTGTGTTTTGGATTTTCGTGGTCATTTTGATCTGTTAACTTGGGCTAGTAGCCCTATAATTCTAAACTGTTGTTTAGGATTTGATTGAATCCGAAAAACACGAAATAGTGGATGGGCAGAAATATGTTTGTTGTCGCTGTTAAGGTCATGGATGCATTGCCGTCGAGGCATGAAGAGGCTGGTTGGGTAGAAATATGTTAAACAACTGGACTTGGTCTACAAATTCTTTACTTGGGCCCTGTGATCAGTAGCCCATGGTGCATCAGCACGTTCTAACGAATGGAGAGCAGGGCTAACAATAACAATTCCTATTTAGCCCAAGTTGCCATGTTGGATTTTGTTATTCTGTTTGGCTGCACATTAGGATCCCAGCGCCTTGTAAAAAATAAGAGTCCCCTGACCGTTAATTCCTGGCGATAAAAAATTTGATACTCTTTAAACAAAACCTCAAATTTAAATTTTATGAATAAAAAAAATAATACTAAAAAAATTACTCGTAAAAGATTCGACTGTACTCAAACTAAATTAGTCAGTTCAACTGACTGTACTCAAACTAAATTAGTCAGTTCAACTACGGGATTTTGGATACCAGAAATTTACCGAAAAAAGATTTTTTGTGTGTGATTTATAATGTAACTGCTTGTCGCACGTTGGAAGAAATTTCCTCCGTAGTCCTTCAAAACAGAGACCAGGCAGGAAGAAAAAGTAACCCTATTATTATTAATGCTACGAAATCCAGTGCATAAACTCTAATATCTAAATTAAAAAAAAAAAAAAGGATTGAGGCTGGTTAATTAGCCCCATCCGGGAGCTGAGCAGTGAATAAAAAATAAATAGAACTTTTAAATTTATATATGATTGAAGAGCAGAGCAGAGATCCAGCACGACTGAGAAATTAAAAAGAACTGAAGAAAAAAAAGTCAAGATTTGGAAACAAAGATCAATGGAATGGAAGAACTAACGAAGTGGTGACTGAAGAGCATCAGTTTTAAAAAGCTCGAATTTTGGAGCCTCATGGTTTTGATCAGCTCTTTTGTAATACTCAATGATGTCTCATCATCTGCTCGTATCCCAACCTCGTCTTTCCCATCCCATCCAATATCAAAAACCCACATAACATTTTTTTTTAAAGAAAAAAAAAAAAAAAAGCAAAGCTGCATCAACATTCAACACAGAAACAGGAAGAACAAATCAAAAAACACAAAAGTATTGAAAAATAAATGCAAATCGGAAACCAATAAGATATTAAGATGAAATGAGTCGGCTGCACAAGTCCACCTTTCGGAAGCTGAGGTAGAGGGGCTTTATATAGACTACGAACCCTAATCGGAGACAAAAAACAGGCGTTTTAGATACGACCGTAATGCGACGTCGTTTTATGCTTTCCAATTGAACCTTCACAGCTAAACGCCCTGGACCTTTTTTTTTTTTTTAATTTTTATTCCGTAGTCTCAAAACGCCGCGTTTAAGTCTGGCTCTTTGTACGCTGCCATGCTTGGCTGGCTTTTCTCCCCTTTCTCTCCGCCTTCAAAATTTTTGTTCTGGCTTCTTTTTAATGACAAGGCTGATCTTACTTAAATTTGCCGCCCAACACTGCAAAAACAACCACCGGCCATGTCTCCCACGGCGGCGAGGCTTCTGTGCCCAAGCAGCCCAATTGGCCCAACAGCCGCGCATTTCTCCTCCATTCGACTTCGACTCTCACGCTTACGGCGCTATGCTTCAAAACTGCATCCAAAACGGTGACCACATTGCAGGCCAGGCTCTTCACTGTAAAATTCTGAAGTTGGGTAATTGCTTAGACTTATTCTCTCGCAACATTCTTCTCAACTTTTACGTACGGTCAGGCTCCGGTTGTTTCTACGACGGAAAGAAAGTGTTCGATGAAATGCCCGAGAGAGACACCATAGCTTTTGTTACTCTAATTCAAGGTTATATGCAGGATTTTAAGTTTACTGACGCAATGGGGTTGTTTCTAAGGTTGCATAGAGAGGGTCACGAGCTTAACCCTTTTGTGTTTACTACAGTTTTAAAGTTGCTCGTCGCCGCGGAATGGGCAGAGTTTGGTTTTACCATTCACGCTTGCATTTATAAGCTTGGTCATCAGTCTAATGCCTTTGTTGGGACTGCTTTGATTGATGCTTACTCTGTTTGTGGTGATGTTTACAGTGCAAGGCACGTTTTTGACGCCATTGCATTCAAGGACTTGGTTTCTTGGACTGGGATGATAGCTTGTTATGCTGAAAATTATTGTTTTGAACATTCCTTGCAACTCTTCTCGCACATGAGAATGGTTGGGTTCACACCTAATAAGTATACATTTGCTAGTGTCTTAAAGGCTTGTGTGGGATTGGAGGCCTTTGATGTTGGGAAAGGTGTACATGGTCTTGCTGTGAAAACTTGTTGTGAGCTAGAATTATTTGTTGGTATTGCTTTACTTGAATTATATACCCAGAATGGGAATGTCGTTGATGCACTACTTTTTTTTGAGGAGATGCCTAAGAATAATGTGATTTCTTGGAGTTTCATGATTGCACGACATGCTCAGAACAATCAGAGCAATGAGGCTGTAGAGCTATTTGGTCAGATGAGACGAGCTGCGGTTCATCCTAATCAGTTCACATTTGCTAGCGTGCTGCAAGCGTGCTCGAGTTTGGAGCACCTAGATTTAGGAAAGCAAATCCATTGTCTTGTACTTAAAGTTGGCTTGGATGCAAATGTTTTTGTTTCAAATGCTTTGATGGATGTGTATGCTAAATGTGGAAGGATGAAAAATTCTATGGAATTATTTTTGGAATTGCCAGATAGAAATGAGGTGTCTTGGAACACTCTAATTGTTGGCTATGTGCAGTCAGGTGATGGGGAGAAGGCATTAAGTTTGTTTAGAAACATGCTTGAGTGCCGAGTGCAGGTAACTGAAGTAGCTTACTCTAGCGCTCTTCGTGCTTGTGCTAGTTTGGCCGCCATGGACTCAGGAACACAGATTCATTCCTTGTTGTTGAAAACAATGTATGACAAGAATGTTGTGGTCTGCAATGCACTAATAGATATGTATGCTAAGTGCGGAAGGATCAAAGATGCTCAACTAGTATTTGATATGCTGCGAGAATGTAATGAGGTTTCATGGAATGCTATGATCTCAGGATATTCAATGCATGGTCTAAGTGGCAAAGCAATAAATATTTTTGAGATGATGCTGGATGCAGAATTTAAACCAAATAAGTTGACTTTTGTTGGTGTCCTATCTGCATGCAGCAATGCAGGACTCTTAGATAGAGGACAAGCTTATTTTAAATCCATGATACAGGACTATGGCATTGAACCTTGTGCTGAGCACTACACCTGTATGGTATGGCTTTTAGGGAGATCAGGCCAACTTGATAAGGCTGTTAAGTTGATTGAAGAAATCCCATTTGGGCCCAGTATTATGGCCTGGCGCGCCTTACTTGGGGCTTGTGTCATCCATAACAATATTGAGCTTGGTAGAATCTCTGCTGAGCATATTCTTGCCATAGAGCCCCAAGATGAGTCAGCCCATGTGCTATTATCAAACATATATGCCAATGCAAGGAGGTGGGGAAATGTGGCTTCTGTTAGGAAAGGCATGAAAGAGAAGGGAGTGAAGAAACAGCCAGGTTTGAGTTGGATTGAAAACCAGGGCAATTTTCATTGTTTCACTGTAGGGGATTCTTCACATCCTGACAAGAAACTGATCAATGCAATGCTGGAGTGGTTAAATATGAAAGCTAGAAGGGCAGGTTATGCTCCTGTCTATGATGCTGTTTTGCATCAAGTGGAGAAAGATGAAAAGCAGCGCCGTTTGTGGCTGCACAGTGAAAGGCTAGCTTTAGCTTTTGGTTTAGTTAAAACTCCACCTAAAAGCCATATTCGCGTCATTAAAAATCTCCGAATATGTGTGGACTGCCATGCTGCAATAAAAATAATATCAAAGATTGTTGAAAGAGATATCGTTATTAGAGATATGAACCGATTCCATCATTTTCAGGATGGCGTATGTTCTTGTGCGGACTATTGGTGATTGAGGTGCCTCAGGAGATCTTGACTTCTCCAGGGTTGCCTCTTTCGTCAGCAAGTTTATTGACATTGTGGGGCATTTAAAGGAGCAGTCATAGCCTTGCTGCATTTAGGTAAACCAAATCCGTTAAAAAGACTATTACAGTTGATGCAGCCAAGACAAGGAAACTTTGATAAATTGTTTTAACATTTCTTAATTTTGATGGCTAAGATTTTCGTTGTAAACTTTTTAATTACAAATTTTATGCAACTCGTATATAGGAAGTAGGGGTATCAGTTAGCGATAGTAGGACAATTAAGTGGGAAAAGTGGAGTTCTATTTAGGATGTTCCCTGCTATAATAGGGCTTGCCAATTGAATCTATTCCTTTGGGTTTTTCACTTTCATATGTCAGAAATATTTATTGTGTAAGGAAAAGGAGTCTTTCCAGAGAGACGACCATATAGATTTTTCTGAATTGAACTTTGATTACTCTCTGAAGTTTTGCAGGTTCAGTACCCGTTGTTTTGTTTCATCGTCTCTCATTATCATCTCTCTTTCTAGCAGAGTATTGTCTACTTGTCTTACACCAGTATTGGTCTGTGCTAGGCTATTTTGTTGCTAGGATTCAGTTTCTTCACACCCATATGTCGACTCGGCTAAAATGGTTAGAAGAAATGGGCAGCACTAAATCAGCTCGAGATTGTGATTTCCAGCCAAATTTTCAATTGATTCACAAGTCATACTTTAACTCAAATGCTGATCGAGGGCCAGATACAATGACGGCACTTTCTTTCCGAATATTTTCCTGAATAATATTACGTCTGCTAGATCATCTAATTTTTTAACCATGAAACTTGTGTATGATCATCTTATTTTTTAACCATGAAACTTGTGTATGAGCTTCATTCAATTGTTGTTTTTCTTACGTTTAGTTGCTTCACCACACCTTTTTTTTTTTTTTGAATTTTTTCCCAATTCGTCTTTGACTTTGTAATTCATATTCCTGCACAGAAGCCTAATTGTTGATTTTGTCTTATTTTCTTGGAGTCTTGAAAATGGCGATTGAACCTGACATGTGCCATCCGATATGCTTCATCATCAACTTAGAACCTTCATCTGGCTAAATTGATCCCACATAAGTAGCAGGTCTTTCCAGTCCAGGAAATGGAGTACGTGAGTAGTGGAGGTATGCCTTGTACATTTTATTTTCTAACAATGTATTTCTGTAGAAATTTTCTTCTTGATTTGTTTGCAGAAGACAACCATTTTTACATCTAAATTATATTTGCATAATATTTGTTGCCTTAGAACTGAGAAAGTTATATAAAGATGCATATGCATCAAAATAGGACATGATGCATATTTCATCTATCATGTTGGCTATGCTATTTCAGTTTTGGATGTTTAAGTCATTGACAATTATCTGTCCATACTTAATTTACTGCAGTTACTTATTCAAACCATTGTGGACTGTTATAGGGGTGCTGATAACCTCTTGGTAGTCATCCTCTTAATATTTCTTAATTTTGGAGATTTATCGTTTTAAGGTTGTTATAAACCATTTCCACAGAAAGCTCAGCATATATACACATAAAGTGCACCTTCTAGGTTTGTAGGTATAAATACCTTTTTTATGGGACCAGAGTTAGTAACTTTGCATATGCTTTGATTCATGTACGTCTATCCTCAACTTATCTTGAAATTGTTAATTTGTCATCAAGTATCATTGTTGTGCCCCTGTTAAAAGCATACAACATGTGAAAAAAATCATTCCTAGTGTTTAAAGGTGTGCTTGTTTAGTAGCAATAGGGATAATATTGCCAGTCCTCAGGACCACGCTTGGGTTCGTTGTATCTGGATGATTGTTGAAATTGTAACATTAAAGTGTGAATTTGTCACTGCCACATCTTTGTTTTTCCACCTTTACGCGGTACTCAGCATCATACCATGCTTTTGAACAGCGTAGTATATCGCAACACGTAATGCACTTTTTTGCACTTCCAATTCATTACTCAAATTTGAATAAGATATTAGAGATCATATTTATTTTGACTTTTGAGATCCATTCCTATCTTTGAGATCACGTCAGGCCATTAGTGGAGTGAGGTTTATGTCTCAATTTGCTCCTTGGTAAAAGTTTTGACCTTTCTTGTGGCTTGGGTTTCAGGGTTGAATAGTTTATAATCCTCTAGCCCCAACATTGGAGATACTTTCGAAGGGAATGAATATCTTTAGTCACCCGGCCTGGCCCAGCCAAACTAGAGCTGGATGGGGACAAACCACTTTCTTGCTCTTCTAATCTTGTGGGTAAAACAACAGCTTCTGCTCCTGTTATTACTAATTGTTACAAGTGCTAACACAATAATTGAAACACTTGTTTTCTTAAGTTTCCTTTGCCCCTCAGTCCAACGATGCTGTATTATTGTACTCTGTTTTAAGTGTCACCACATGAATAGCTATCCGGCCAGCATTTTCTTAAGGCCTCCCTTCAGGAAGTGCTCATTTGATAGAACATAGAAAAAGTGCTATTGAAACTTCTGCCCATGTAAATGTTGTTCATCTGCATAATAGCTAGTCTGTGTACTGAGACTCAAATTATTTTATGTTATTGATGTCTGGATATATGTCCTTTTGCTTTTGCCTCCTCATTTTTATCTAAAAGCTTATGATGAACAGGTCTTTTTGTGGTTAACATAAAAACAAGTCCCATTTTCACAATTCTACTAGCTTTTCACATTATGCTTCATTAACCTCTCAGAAAGCAACAGTTGAACTTACAGAATAGGAGGATCTCATGTATAGGTAAGCTACTTATTGCAAAATAGAATAGACAAACCAACCACCGATTTCTGCCACTATCACCTGCTCCTAGTTAATTATTCACTTAGTCTTAATTATTGTCTGACTTGATTGTAATCTTGTCTATTAACAATAATTTCGGAGTGGTTATTTATCCTCATAGCTTAAAAAAATAAGTGTCCCACTGCACTAGACTCCCGTGTTATTGCATTTGAGAATGGGTCAGATGTACTTAGCCTTACTCTTGTTTTCACAAAAAGGCTATTTCCACGAGGCAAACCTGTGACTTTAGGTCACAATGGAGTAACCTTAATCTTATCATTACACCAAGCTTCAATTAAACCATAACTTTTATAGCTATTAGGGTTCCTCTTTCTTTCAACTAAACATTTTCTGATAAGATCCTTTAGACTAGAAGTAGAAGTATGTATCTGAATGATAAAAGTAGGAAGCTATCGCTGTTGGCAGAGATGCAGTGAAAATGACTACCCCTTGCTTCCAATGTGAGCAAGGCCAAACTGAAAAGTGAGTTTAGCATACATTAGAATGAATGTTTTGTCGTGTCTTCTTGTAAACTATCCTTGAATTCATTTCCTGGAATGTCTCACTTGTGGCACGTGCCACTTTCTTCAACAAGTACCACCAAGTACATGCTTGTATGTTTGAAGCCTAGCCTGATAATTAGAATTGAATCATTTTGGTGATTCTGGTTTTTGAGCATTAATGCGTTTTTGCGACTCTGACTGCCAAGGAGCAGCTTTGTCAAACTCCTTGACGGTTTCTGACCCACTATCTTTTACTTCAAGGTAGCAGGCTCTTATTGCTAGAATCCCTTTACAACTTAAAACAATGGATGCAGTTGACAAGGTTGGCGCAAGTAGAGGCGGAACTACTTGATCACAATAATCTGGTAGGTAGATTCAGATGATCTAGATAGTGTATGATTTAAGTGATTGATTGTTTTGTATTGTATGTCATTTGTAGGAGAGGAAGTTAACTTGTAGAAGGTTGGAAGTATCAGGTGGAGCATGTTGCATTTGCATGATTTCCTTGCAGAATATGGTTCACTTCAGCTTGTGATATTGGGGGCTGAAGATGGTTCGAAGTGACAGCAATAGAAGATTAATTCATTGGGATGACGTTTGAAGATGTCTCAACTCTCAACGTGTTGGTGAAAAGTCATTTTTGTTGCCAACCATAATTTGTAGACGGGCAACTTTCTTTTCCTTTTTTTTTTTTTTCAGATAAGATGGCAACGATGGGGCTGTGTTAAGCCCTAGAACGTAGGCAATTTGTTATCTCTTTGAATAACAACAACAACAACAACAAAATTCTTAATCCCAAATTTAATTAGAGCCAGCTATCTGTCATTCTTGAATCTTCGAATTTATTATCATGATTACAGAGGGAATCAACGACATATTTAGTCTATTTAAGAAAAAAGAAATGTTGCAAAATGAAACCGAACACGACTTGCCTGGGAACTGCTTTTCCCATGAAGAATATGAACATTACTCAATAAGAAAGCCAGTGTTATATTTAGGAAGGCAAAACTACTTGATTCTCATGGGAAGTGCATGTTTTTCCGTCTGTTTCTCATTTATGGACCACCACACATAAGCCGCATCTACTGCTAGCTAGATTGGGACGATCGTGAGGTGACAACAAACACTGAAATTCCGTGTACCATCAACAGTTTCCACTTCAAAAGCCTCGTTTGTCAATGTTAAGTGGATTAAAATGAACGTAATCGGTGGCCGGCGGCAAAAACGAAAGTGACAGCACTCATGTTTATGGACAGATACCGTTTATTTTATTACAAACAAATCAAATGTTCACGTCATAAATCTTCTTGAACATGTACCTTTTTCTTATGTCTAACCACTTGCCGCTGATGAGAATTTATGTCAAGCACAGAGCATGTATTTGGGATTTTCCTTCTAGCGTTTACAAATTCGACGAAAATGTTTAGCGAAAAAAAAAAAATCTAGAACATGTACTAAGCTGATTACAAGAAAAAAAACGAACCTTAGGATGATGCCGCATGACATGGACTATATTTTTATATGAGAAATTGCTAATAAACGCAGGTTTTTGCTTCATACACAAAAGTTGTTGCTTTTAGTATGAAATTTGTCTTTGATACGAAATACCGTTGCCTTAAACCCTAAGTTTTACGTGCAATTATGAAGGAAATACCCGCATGTAATTAGCATTTTTCTTTTTCTGGTTGGCTACTAATTAATCGTCTCTCATCAGCCAACTTGCGGTTCAAGATTTGCAATACAAACTTTTTACAATGAGAGTGCAAAAAATATATCTTATTGTGTTGTGTTGTAAAAGGTTTTATTATAATTTCAAAAAATTTTACTCTCATTTCAATCAGACAATATTTTAGATAGCTGAAAATTGAGATCCGTACTCAGACTCTTTATCATTTAAGCAAGCATACATGTTCCGATCGTTTTTATCTCGGACAGTATTTTAGTTAAAACTACGACTGATATTTTTAAAATAAAACTGATAATTTTTGAAGTGTAAAAATAATAAATATTTTAAAAATATTAATTTTCGTTTAAAAAATATCAGCTATAATTTCAATCAGAATACGGCCTAACACAAAAATACTTGGGACACTTACAATTTTACTTTTGTCTTCCCCAATACCAAAAAATAAAATATTAGAGGATAAACACTAACATTTGTCTACACAACAAATTAATTGATACACACATACGATAGTAATTAAATCTAGAATTTCATATCAAAAGAAAAATAAATATATACTAAAATTTTTTTCTCTCAAGAAACATATTCTAACATTTCTAATAAATATATTCTTTTACAAACATTTGCGGGATGGGAAATTGCGAATTGTCTAAAGTAGTAATAAAAAAGGGTATATCTGATACTGACATAAAAATGGCTTATTAACATATTCAAATCCAAAATAAAAACTAATGATTATGCTATAAATCGGTCATTGAATAAAATAAGCGATGTCGCTCAACTTTTTCCTCTTTATATACTTTTTTTTCCTGAGAAAAATAATTTCTGTTTATTTTTTTTATCCACATCAACACACAGATGATATTGAATTTCAATTTTTTACATTACCCAATAATTTTTTTCCTTGTAAAGAAAGAGGATGAACGGCGTAAAAATTTGAACTCCTGACTGGAGATGTGGCTACATATGAACTTACTACCAAGTTTCTACCATGTGTGGTTATAAAAAAAAAAAAAAAAAAATCTCTTGTATATAGTATATACTGATCAATGCCTTACACTGTGCATATTTCATTGATCCCTTGACCATCCATATAAGAGACAGCGAGAGAGAGAGAGAGAGAGAGAGAGAGAGAGAGAGATGAGCCATCAAATCAAGAGAGCCTTAACAGATGCAGATAAATATATGGTGAAGGGGACAAGGGGTGATGATGGGGTGGTGATATTATGATTAGTATTGCAAGATAACATGAAAAAGTTTAACCTGTGAGTGCGCAATTGGACAGTGGCAGGAAAGGATTCACATTTCATAGTTTTTTTTTTTTGATTATAAATCAAACGCCGACGTGACTCAACCATGTCAGTGAGACCCCATCAATATCCATCCTTTGTTCGTCTTCCTCTCCGATCTCCTCACATAAAGCTAAGGTTTTATTCCCCCCGAAAACATATATTCTTTCTATGTCTCGTTGTCTTTGAATCAGATATTGTCCGCCCCACCAACACCAAATTAAAAGAGGATGACAACACGAGTTTCATGCCTTTGGCTTCTTAGTTGGAGAAAAGAGACGTGCAATATCTTGTGTGCAATATGCTGAAGGTTTACTGAAAACGACTATATAAACACACAATTTTATGAACATAAGATTAATCTTATTTTCTTATGAAATGTTCTTGTCGTTATTAGTGTAAATTATCTTTCAACTAGACTTTTCCATTTAATCCTCTTCTTGTTTTTTTTTTCTTTAATAAATGGGTTGGGAAGTCCATTGAAGCTTACAGCTCAAGAAATAAAAGAGAACTTTCGTTTACTATACAAATTACTCTTTTTCATCATCAACTATTTCGAATTTTTAACTATAATTAAAACTCAAAATTTTAAGTGCGGGAGTAACACATTGGAAACAATTAACTACTTATACATACCACATTTTAAATCTTGCATGCGAATTGCGAACCAAACTACTACTAACTAACTTAATTTGTTGCATTGCCATATAATATCTAATATGTGGTATTTGTTGGTTGTCCTATCCAACTTGCATTATGTAGTACATACTCTATTTAAATTCAACCCAATTTTCTAATTTAACTTAACTAAAAATGAGTCAAGATAATTCGATAAAGTAAAAAATTTTAGTGTGATTCAATTGAAATAAAAAATAATGAAATAAATTTATGTAATATGTGTATTACACTTGTGAAAGAAGTTAATAAGCATAACAGATAACCAAAAAAAAAAGTACATTTAACAACAAAAACTATAGAAATTTAGTTCCCTTATTTACTAAAGTCAAATGCAGAAAATTTATAAATAAGTGAACTTAAAATTAACAATTATGAGATAACCCAATAATAACTAAAATAATTAAAAATAATAATTTTTAACTAAGAAAATTGAAATTCAAAATCTCCTCCTTCACCCTTTCTCATCTCTCAATTACTGAGCAACTAACTTAAAAAAAAAAAAAAAAAAAAGCACCTATGGTGGTTGCCCATAATTTATAAATAATAATAATAAAATTAATAAGAGATGTGGTGGGTTCCACAAGGAAAGGCTCCCATGAAGTCCGGCCTTTGCACGCGCAGTCAGGGAAATAGGGCCCGCAAACATGCAGTCTCTGGCGCGTACGCAAAAACAAAACTATAGAAAAAAATATTAAAAAAAAAAAAAAAAAGAGCGTGGACTTTCATGGATCCGGATCCCAGCTCCACAGAGGGGCGTAGGATATGACTTCGTGGACCATTGCTCACGGTTGAAGAATCTTCCTGTCCCAGGCACATGAAAAATAAAATAATTTATCAAATATAATTTATTTATAATTTTATATTATATAAATTTATTTTTTTATTTTTTATTTTAAACTAATTTTATTTATTAAGTAGTGTAAAATTATTAATAAATTATATTAAAAATAAGTTAAATTAAGAATCTTTTAATCTTTATAAGAGGGGATGCAATTAATTGAATGCTCGATCGTCTGAAATGTGAAATCTGATGTTCTTTGCCTCGGTCATATCATATAATATTATGTGACGAAGCGAAAAATGTTAAAAAATTATTTTAAATATCAATTGATTGATTATCATTATTGTACATTAATTGATTTTGGTTTTTTTCTGTCTCTTCCCTTGTTAAACTGGAAAATAATCATTGTAGAAACGTTGTTGTTGTTGTTGATGACGTTTTTGTCGTTCTGATCTTGGAAATCAGAGCCTTTATAAGCAAGCTGTTGCCCCGCAAGTCCCAACTCCCACCACGAAAAAGTTTCCTTAGACACAATTGATTACCTTTGAGACTGTCAGTTCATAATAAATAATTTAAAAAAAAATTAATTTAAAAATAATAATAATATAATATAAATTATTAGATAATTAAATTTATAAAAATAAAAAAATAAGATAAATTATTATATATTATTAAATTAAATTATATAATTATTTCAAAATTAAAGTAACGTGGTGTTACCGCTAGTTTAATTTGATTGTTTGTAGGACTGGTCGGGCTCCTTTGGGGGAAGGTGTGTAGGTTTTACTTTACTTTTTTGGCGTTGTTGCGATAAGCAACAAAAATGGGTGATTAATTTAGTAAATTAATTATAATTGGTTGAAACTAATCATATTGGTATGATCCTTCTGACCTCAAGTAATATTACAACAAGCAGGGGAGATGTCATCATTATTTATATTCTACTAATGGAAGAGAAATTGACAGTACATGCATGGAGGCATGATTGTGTTTTAGTGTCTTGTTTGGACATTGTTAACTTTCTACAATACACATATCAAGAAGGGAAAAATCAAGCTATGATTATTAGTTGGTTAATTAGTGAATGGAGTTAGTCATAGAGAGCAGCTCATGGTTCGGCCCTTTTCATTGCCATGATGTACATTCAGACGAACGCATACATAGGATGAGATGAGCCCGTTTTGTCGGAGCTGCTTTTTTTTTAATCCTTTGTGACATTTTCATTGTATTAATATTCTGCCAATTATGTAGGGATAAAGCCCATTCCATTGTTACGCATCCTTTAAGTGCTAGATTCTATGCTGAATGTCGGGGATCTTTCACTAACTAAAGAATTTTCCTACAAATGAAAAGGAGGAAAAAAAATCCAGTAATAATGTAGATGTGACCCATTAAACCCTCATTGCTATAGGCAAATAAAAAGCATTCAAATAGACCCAAAAAAAGGATTATCTGATAAATAAAATGGATGGAAAAAGCATTAGAGGATCAAAACCTTGCAAGTAAAAACGAGTAGACGATTTGTAATTTTGGGCATAAGATAAGGACCAAACCGTTTCCTTTTTCTTTTCTTTTTTTTTTTTTTTTGGTTCATTGGAACTGCTATAACAATTATAAGAGAAGGACAATGATGTGAACAAAATCTGAAATTCCTAAAAATTTCAAATTTTACGGTTAGCAATCATTATTTCAAATCACTTGAATTATTCCCAATGGACACCGTTCGCTTTTTTCTTCATATGATTTCGATTCCTGAATGCTGCATTGGGTTGGTTCTCAAGGACCTGATTGATTACGGCCCATGAGAGAATAGAGAAGTGTGCGTGCGTGCGAAGAGAGATAGAGAGAGAGAGAGAGAGAGAGAGAGAGAGAGAGGGAGAAAAGACTAAAAAAGCAGCCGGGGGAGGGGGGTGGGGAGTGCAAAAAGTGATATAAAAGTCAATTTGGCGGTAATTGCAAGTACCCTTTTGGTGGTAAAACTCATAATCAAAAAGATATATGTAGATAATGATAGAATGGAAGAAAGTGGTAGGTTGAGTAAAGTAATCAATCGCCGAACTCGCCGGCCAAGACAAGAAAAAACAATACTGTACTGCACATACATACATGACATATATAATATTTCCACACACACACACATACACACGCACGCAGGGCTTGGAAATGATGGGGGTTGTGGTAATGATGACGAGTGGGACGAAGTGAAGAACTGATTAGCATATAATAAGACTAGAAAACAGTGAAAGTGGCCTCAAAAAAAAAAAAAATACAAAGAAAATTGATTAACAAAAGGACATATGTGGGAATGGAATTTTTAGGGTTTGGTGACATGCAGAGCAAAGGCTTCAGTTGCCTTGTTCCCATTTTATTTCAAAAAAAATTCATCGTCTGATTAATTATTAATTAAGATCGGTCGTAACACTAATAGGAATTTCCTATGCATGTGCGCTTTAATTGATTTCAAGCAAAGCGTGCCTGTGCTCCAACACAGAACACAGTTGAACCAAATTAATATATCTAGGCACATTCTAATCTCTCTCTCTCTCTCTCTCTCTCACTCGTATGTAACCAAAGCTAAAATGCTGTGCTCCATTCATCTCAGAAGAGAGCAGCCAAACAATTAAAGAACATTATTCATGTAAATTTTAGAAAGGGAGAATATTCTGAACTGAAGACGTGGGAGAAAGAGCATGGCTTGCAATATTCAAAGGGGAGGACATGCAATACAAAGTGCTAATCTCAAAAGAAAAGCGGGGTGTGCTTATAGAAAGTTGGCCCCCTTTTCACTTTGGAATGATCACCCACCCCACAATCCACTACATGTAGAGGCCATGCCAAAACTATCCAACAAGCTTACAAAAGGGTATCTCTTTTTCCACATATTTATCTTCCACCATCATGACCCTACACATTTCCCTTCAGGACCTGTCACGTCAAAAGATTGCAAAAGAAAGCATGTTGTGCGCTTTTGTGTGCAATATTATGGCTAGGTTTTTCTGTTGTCATTAATTTGTAAAGAGATTGCAAATTGTACCTTCTTCACCCCACGATTTACTAGATTTAAACTTCCAAACATTGTGATCAAAAACATTTTCGAGTTCGTCTTTGTATATAATATAATATAAGATAGTATATTATAAATTAATTTTATTACATTATGTCTTATATTTGATAAATTATTTAAAAACGTGAGATTATTATCTCAGGTTTATAGCTAATGTTATTTTATATATTTTTATGGCCAAGCTTATTTTTTAAAGTAATCTCTATATGAAAATTATAATGTATTAGTCAAAAACTATTCTCTTTTCTTTACTCTTATCTCTCTCCATCTCCTTCATCTCTCCTAGTTTATATGATTTAGGCATATTTTGATATCTATTAAAATTTTATTTAATAAGTATTTTGTAAAATTAGTAAGAATTTTAAAATTCATGACGATTATAAAATTATTAATTAATAAGTAAAATTAAATTATTTTCAAATTTAATTTTAATTATTTGTTATACAAATAATTAAAATAAATAACAAAAATAAGTTAATTATTCTAAAGGATGATTTAGTCATTTTAACACACTATTTTACTTACTTTATCTCTGTTGACTACAATCCAAATATAGTATATGATAGTGGTATATAATATATATACTATATTGTTACAATCTAGCTAGATTGTCTTATCCGTCTATCTCATACTATTCAGTTTAAGTGTCGAACGCACCCTTTGAATATATACCTATTTAGAGTGTACGGTTTACACGCTTCAGTGAAAGATTTTGGTTCATCTCATGTTATTAATTACTAACAAAACTCATCAGTTATCTCTCTCTCTCTCTCTCTCTCTGTTCAGTTCATCACAGAGAAGAAAAATTCAATTTTATGAAAATTTGAGAGTGGTGGGATTGAACTCTGAACTTCTCGAAAACTTTATTGATTTTAAATTGTAGTCATTTTAAAAAATGACATAGAAATAATTAACTTACCCAACACAAATGGAGATATAGGTGATAGATCATGCATGTTACTTATACAATAAAGTTTTTGGAAGCCAAGTTCCCACAAAAATTTATTGATCTGCTTTGCTAATTACAACCAGCCGACGGAGAGGTAATTTAATTTTTTTTATCTGCTTTGCTAAATTTAGAAGCCAAGTTCCCACAAGGGAACAATCTTTGCTTAGAGAGGAGGGTTCGATCTATATAATTTTTTGCGACAGTGTTTTTCTTCCCTCTCTTTTTTTTTTTTTTTTAATTTGAAAAAGAAATCTTGTCTTGGCTTGTTGTGATATGATGCATCAGCTTGAGTAACCAAGTAACGCACACAAACAGCTCTTTTTTTTTGTGATAAAAAGGAAAAATAAGAGTGGTGCGCCACATTCTTGCTAAGGAGATAATAAATTATTTGCAACTACCACTTGATTTTAATAAGATTCAAATCTGTGATCTTTCATACCAATTCGAATTCTATTAACTAATTAAACGACATAAACAACAGTAAACATACAACAAACTTTTAACAAGGGGACATAATTCAAGTGCACGGAGAAGCCTTAACAATTGGACGAGAGTAGGCTGTTGATTTCCTTGAAGCTACAATACGGAAGGTTGACATAACAAATCAAGAGTTTCACAGCACATGTAAACTTTAAGTAACGATAAAATTGTCATATAGTTTATTTAACAATATCCAACAATTTTTTTTTTAAATTTCAGTTATCTAACGACACATATTACTTTATTTCTACTTTCTTACCATCTAAATGTTATTACCCAATGTTTTTCATAAATCAAATGCATGGAAATGCTCAAAGCGCCAAAGAGAACGAGATCAGTCAGTCTCCGCACTTTGTCAGCTCATAAATAGCCCAGCCCCGCTTTTCGGTTAGCCTAGCTACCGTTAACTTAATTCAAGCTGCTTTGATTTGTTTTGCTTGATTGGATTTAGAAGCTATAGCTGCTTGCAATTGAGCGGTGACAGGTTGCATTGCATAGAGCAGCAAATAAGACCACTCGAGTTGATGCATGAAGATCGTTATTGAGTGGTCCGGTAAAAGAGGAACTCTTTTAATCTCACTTATATTTGTTGGAAGAATCTAATTAATCCTATTACACTTCACAATAATCTTAATCTCGATTAGTTAACATGAATGACTTGTCGTTAATAATTATATAATAAAATTAGCGAAATAATACACTTGCAACTTTAGAATACTATCAAGAATTTTCAGGAATCAAAAATTTTCAGGACGACTGCTCTTTTATTATTGGTGAAACGTGGTCCCATTTCATTCTGATTATACAATTTTAGAAACATAAAAACAAAAGAGAAAATACCTTTGGCTCTATATCTATCAAATCCTAAAATCAAAATGAGTTAGGCTTGTTTGAGTCAACTATTGAATATTACTGTTACCGATTGTTATTACTGATTGCTGTTACTAATTCCTATTTCCTATTATTGATTGCTGATAAAACTAATTAAGTGTTTAGTTAATTTTATATATACTGTTACTATTGAATACTGAAATATCTAATTTAGACATTTAATTTATATAGATATATCATATTAAAAATTTTATTATTATATTTTATAATTTTATAATTTAGAATAATATTTTATAAATAATATTGAGAATTTTTTCACTTAACTTTTACTTTTTTAAAAAAATATTAATTATTATTAGATGGTGAAAAATATATTATTCGAAATTTTTTATAAGTGTCAATATTAAAAAAATTGAAGTAAAAAAATATTATTTAAGAATAGTCAAAAAAATATTATATTTATAAAAATATTAATAAAATAGATTAAAATATCTAATTTATGTGGCAAGTGAAAAAAATAAAATTATATAAATATTTTTTAAAGGTAATTTAATCTATAAAAAATATTATTATTATTAAAAAGTAGCCTTTAGCTACTTTTTAATCAGTTACTATTAGGGAGTCATATAAAAAAATAAATATAATTAAACAGTAATACTAAAAAATTTATTAAATTCTTATCGTTCTATTTTTTAAAAATAAAATGTAAATATACTCTCTAAAAAACTAATCCAAACACTCTTTTATCATGACTAAAAAAAGGACACGGCGCGTAAGGGCCTTGGATGACGTCATCATTAAAATAATAGATTTTTCCTGAAATTTTAATTTAAAAAAAAAAAACAATTCATAGACATAAAAAATAATTGTTATGCAAGTAAAGCAAAAAAAATGTGTTCATACATATTGGGAAATTTATAAATAAAAAAAAAAACTACTTTTTTTTAATGTGGAGGTGCATGGGGCCACGTTCGACCCATGGAACTTTTCTGAACTGACAGTAGTTTCCATAAAAGTAATTTAATTTTAAGAATAGATATATAATCATATTAAAAATTCATAAATTATAATCAGATTCATATCTTTTTACATATTTTTTATTATCAAAAAATATTTAATTAAAAAAATAATTAATTATAATATATTAATCCTACATATCACTTTTTACTAATTCACATATACCCTTTACTTTTTCTGTGCCGCCACTTGTGACTTGTTTGTTTCTTCTTTTTTTCGCATAGCAGAAAAAGGCTACATTACATTAGTAAGAGAGATTAGACAGTGACTTGTGACTTGTGACTTGTGAGTGAAAGGCATTCTTGAATGAATATGACTCTCACTAACCCAAAGTCTGAACTCTGAACCAAAAGGCAGCAAAGGCAGGCATGCAGAAGAGAACAACAGCAGATGAGATGAGGGTTAAGTAGAGGAGTAGGCACTCGAAAGCAATTCAAAGCTCTTAATAGACAAAGGAAATGGCAAAATTCCATGATTTTTGTGTGCGTGCAGGGCGAGCGCTCAATCACCTGACAAAAACTACAGCCATACGCCATGCACAGCCCCTCTTTTCCTTTTCCTCTATGTATGTATCTCTCAACAAAAATCAAACCCTCACCTCAAATTCAATTTATCCTATCTATGTCTCTTTTCCTTCTTTTTTTTTTTTTGGGTACATCTCTATCTCTCTTTTCTTTTCTTTTTTTGTTTGAGCAAAACATTTCACATGCGTTGAACTGACATATACCCACTCATTATTTCACATGCACATGCAAACACACACACTCACTCTCTCTCTCTCTCTCTCTCTCTCACTTCCCCTCTCTTTCTCTTTCCCCCAAATAGAGACTACCACCGGCTATGGAGCCACATACTACATCTAGTTAATTAATTCTTTGTTTATAAATCAAATAATTTTATTGTGAAAATTTGAGAGTAAGAAAGTTAATTAAAAGATGTAAGAAAAATATATTCATACACTGTACACATAATTTATATAATAACATTTAACAGTTTATCTATTTTTTATTAAATTTTAATCATCACATATCACTTTAATTTTACTTTAATCTCATCTAATAAATCCCATCAAATTTGTTTCCCATGTAACAAAAACAAGAAATAGGGAAGCTAGGGATGGTGATGGCATTGATGACGCAATGATGATGAGATTAAAGAAAAGCTCCTTTTATTTTGATCAATCACTCCAATGCCTTTGCTTTATGGTTCAAAAAAAAAAAAAAATTCCCTTTGCTTTGCCTTTGGAGAGAGTGGGAGGAGAAGGGCAGGCCCCACACTTGCTCAAATGCCAACATGCTTTGATTGGTCCCCGCTTAGTACGGTAGTAATTGAATTTCCATGGACTCTCTCGAATTTATATGCGAAATGAAACAATCTTCATCTCTCTTTCCTTGTTAGTAAGTGTCAAAAGTCATGAGAGGATGCCACAGCCATGCATCATGCATGGTTATAATTATTACGTATACAGCAATAAAAGCTCTCAATATTCTCTTTCTATCATTCCAATTTCGAAACCATCCACTCCTAAAAACAAACGCAATGACAACTTGACGGTTTGCATATAATTAAAGGCTCAAATGTCCCCCCAGCGAAGCTCTTTTATTGTGTACCTAAAATGTCGCCAAACTATTTTTTTTGGATCAACTAGCGAGCCAATCCCCTGAAAAGAGGGAACCTGGCTTACCTGTAGTTTGTGAATACTTAAATTCGTGGTACCTTTTGCTCAAGTCTAACTCAATTTCCAAGTCATGATGGCTGCATTAATTTGGCCGTGTTACGGTGTTATGCTAGTAGGAATGCTTACAACCAATTTAAAAAGCGTAACACTGGATTGGAGCAACTTTCCTTCATTTAAATTTTTCGTAACAAAAAATAAAAATAAAAACGTAGCACTGTTTCTATCAACTTTTTGAAATTAGTCAAACCTCTAAAGCAGTGAGATTAGCTAGGCTACTAGTCCTGATTGGTAAATTTGGAGGTGGGCAAAGGCATGGGACATGGACATTCTGGAATCTTGAGGATGAAATTTAGGTAGAAAAATATCCTCATCAATTACAACGACCCTATATATATTCTCATGCTTTTGTTCCAAGGTTAACCCATTCCATGCCCATGCATTGTCCCCAATTGCCTTTGGTTGGTCACGTCTAGCTCTAGCTCCATCAACCTTTGTCCCTTCTTTTCACTTAGAAAAGGATTTATGACAACCGATTGTTATGTATTCATTTGTGTCTTCCTCTGAGTGTATATTTGTTGTAAGTAATGCTTGATAAAATTGAAAAAGAAAAAAAAAAATGTTGAGCATGGCATTTTTAAGAAGCTTTCTTTAGGATACTAATTTCCTCTCTATGGTGCAAAAGATAACTTGGAAACTCTCAACTCTGGGATTCAATGTCCATCCACTCAAAGAACAGAGGATATATCTCATATCAAATTGTATATCTCACATAATACATTAATTTCAATATATATATATATATATAGTGGAGATTGTCTTATGTATAAGACAATTAAATGGCAATAAAATTAATGTTCTAGTATGATATTAATTCATTGCTGGAATCTTTATTTGATTATAAATATATATTATATTAATTGATTTGCAAGAATTATATTTTTACTTTTTTTTGAAAGAATTATATTTTTATTTGATCCTCCAACAAAGAAAAAATGAATTACAATTTTTTATATTGTAATGTGATACTAATTAAACTATGCTAGAAAACATTTTTTTTTTAATGTTTGGAGCACATAGAAAAACATTTTACTCTCTTTCTTTCTTTCTAGCACTCTATGTCTCTCTCTCTCTCCCGTCCTCCTCTCTCTCACACTCTCTTGCTCTCCCTCCCCTTCACTCTCTCTCCCTCTCCTTCCTGCTCTCTATCTCCATCTGATCTATTTATCTGTCCCGCTCTCTCTCGTCTCTTCGTTATCTATCCTCTCTCTATACTTGGTCTCTGGAAAATGATCTGTTCCATGCAAACAAAAGTTTTTTGCCGAAAAATGTTTAAAGGGTTTTACCGGAGTTCTCCTGGTCACATTTTGTTGTGTTCCAAATGTCGAAATGTATTTTTCTAAAAACAAATAGAGCTTTATACGGATATATATTTGTTTTAATCATAACGGCTACATGTAAATATTCATGGCTATTAAAAATCACAAAATTTGAATCCAAAAGGTTTCTAGGGAGCGTCCTTGTTAGTGTGTTACAACAGCTAGAAAGAATCATATTTAATTCTATAAATTTCTATTCTCAGCCAGTAAATTAAGAGTGGTATTATTTTTCGATAAATAGGTAAAAAGTAATATCCTATTTTACTAACTATATATCTGAAACTCAATTTGGTAAAACATGCACTCAGAGTTTATTTTCCTTGTAAATGAGAGCTTGTCAACAAGATGAGTTTCATATGGTTGAAATTGGCAAGGAAAATCTACGGCGCCCCATAATTGCTCTTGAAATGCCATGTTTTACGTAATGGGTTCTTAATAATAAGAATTTTCAGTCATTAGAGTATTCGGTGATTGACCCATCTTTGAAAAGTCGCTTTTGTTTCGTTCAAAACAAAAGAAGTGCTTTTGGGAAGAGAGAAACTGAGAAAGAGACCATGTTTGATGGTGGGTTGGAAAGAGAATTTAGCAGCTTTTCAGCAAGAGAGGCTGTCAAGGGGCAGCCACCATTGTTCTACTTAAAACTATAACTTCCCTTTAAAAGCATATAAATCTTAATAACTGCTGTACCTTACATATATAAGGCAACTAGGCAACAAGGCATGGGTGGGTGTGAGAGAGAGAGAGAATTTGGCAAATGAGGGATGCCCGTAGAGTAGTTGCAGGGAGGGTGGGAGGCACATGCTTTTATGCAAGGAATGTCCTAACAATGCCCACGTCGCTGCCTGCCTCGGTTTTTGGGGAAACACCATCATGCATGCCAAAGTCCCTTTGATTCAATATTTTGTTTATTATAAAATAATAATAATCACCCCTCAATTAATTAGTAGCAATTAATCTCATATCATACATTTATGATCTGTGTGCCCCCCTTGCTTTATTATCTTATGTTTTCGTTGACAGGTAAGGTAATGATGCCAATGCCGGCTTAATTACCTGGGCACTCCCCCTTAATTTACACCTCATATATGGCCAATCAATTTTGAAATAGAGACAGACACAAAATTTTTTTTTCCTCAGTCAAAATGCCAAATTAAGGGATTAAAGCTCAAAACATTGTTCATAGAACCCTTCCTTAATTTGAAGGCCAACTAAATTGTCAAATTGGTCTAAACGAACAACTAAGCAACATTACTGTTTGTGTTTCAATATGTATGTGAGAGACAAAACTCTGTTCAAAAACCAATAAATATTATATTGATTATGGTTCAGTGGGATGGAAGAGATCTAGCGCTTACGACCGAATGTATATCGGTTGTTGATTTGCCAAGACCTAATAGTCAGAGACAGGCACTTTGAATTTTTCAAGCTGATGGATCCAAAATAGAGATCCAAATCGATCGGTCGGTTTAATTTCTTGTTGTGGGCTAGCTGTCCTATAAACAAACACCCCCCAAATCCCAACGTTAATTAATCCATCATCCAGCATTAATTGGGGTTTAAAAGGGACCCTTTTTGGGGGAGAATATTCTGAAAAGAATGAGTCATTTTGGTCCCAGTTGTGGGCTAGTCGTGTTAAAAAGTTGTTAGCTGGACAACCCTTTATATTTCCCTTTTTTTTTTTCCCATTGGCAAACAGGTGGTGCATACATTTTGTCTTAACAAAGTCCGAAAAGAAAACACGACAATTAATACGTATGCGAAATGAGTGACAATTATTATTATTATTATTATTATTATTATTATTATGTTCATAAAATAAATAAATAAATAAGAGTAGTGCCAGATAAATTTATCAAGGATATTTATTTAGTATATAATCTAAAATAAATCAGATAATTTACATTAAACTCAAAAAAAATAAATTTTACGATAACTAACAATCAGCACAAACTGTTTGTAGTCTTAAAATTTAGAATAAGTTTAGTACACGGGCGCTGCTTGGTATTTCTCCCCTGGTATTATTATTATTATTATTATAATAAATAAACATGACTGACTGACGCTACCCATCTCTCTCTCTCTCTGTCTCTCCCCCAAGTAAAGTCTGCTACTATTTCATCCTCACAAGCTTCCAAACAAAGGGATTGTAAAGAAAGTAAGATTTGGAAAGTGTTTATTCTCCATTTCTTCTTTGTTGTCGTGGGAGATATGTATGTCGTGTAACAGCCACTAAAAGCCCCTTATCAATTGTCATCATCTGGGGTTATAATTAATCAATGGGTGTTTGTTCTCTCTCTATTCATTATATATTCCACAATAATTTTAGCTAGCTAGCACATGCTTATGGCAACAACGTCTTTACCCTTTTCTTCTTCTTCTTCATATTTCCACTTCCAATCCCAATACAAGTATAGTTTTATGTTGAGAAACGTTTCGACCCATGGCTGTCTTTGAAATCGACCCAACAACAAGGAGGAGTACTACGAGCAGGACCCATCATCACCATCATCGTCGTCGTCGACATAGGAGGTGTGGGCGGTCTGCGTTTCAGCAGGGCCCTCGGACATGACCATGGTTCCTGCACAAAGCCTGTCTAATCAAGTAGTAAAGCAGCATCAACAGCAGCAGCAGCGGTGGCAAGGCGGTTATGGTAGTTGTGCGGAGGAGAACTTTGGTCTTATGAATCGATTACAAGGTTATGATCATCACTTCTACAATTGCGTATTAGAATATTCTGGTCTAGACGAAGACGTTGCCAATTATTGTAATCCCATGGCGGAAGATGAATCAAGAACCAACAGTACTAGTCTAAATAATAATAATAATAATAATAATAATGAAGCTGGGTCGAGCTCAAAAGATGTTCAGGACGAGAAAGATGAAAGGTGGCTTCAATTGAGCATAGGTGGTCTCACAAGTAGTACAAGTCATGGTGACAGACGTGAGAGCAGCGCCAGGAATAAGAATGATGATGAAGATCTTGATCATGATCAGCATGGTCATCATCAAGAGGACCCAATTAGTTCAGCAAGAAGAGGAGGATTGGTAGAGCTTGATCTATTACCAGCTGGTGGCAGCAGTTCCAATCAAGCCGCGAGGCCGCTATTCAGCTCTCCTCCTAACTTTCATCTTCCCCATCAAGAATTTAGAGCTCATCATCCAAGGCCAGTCATGAATATCCCCGGTGGTGCCGCTAGTTTTAGTACATCTTTGTTCTTTCAGCACCATCCAGGACTTGGAAGCAGCTCATCATCGTACCCTCCTCCTCATCATCTTCATCATCATCCAGACATTAACTGGGCATTTAGGCCTACTGTTAATTTGCCACCATACAGTATAGCAATGGCTCATTCTTCTCCTTCTTCTTCTTCTACTTTGACGCCTCTGGGGTCCTATTTTTCGGGTCCCTTGCATCAAGTCCATAGTACTACTGGAATAGATGTGGCCGGACCGAGCTCAGACTTTAGAGTTATCGATCCTCCGAGGAGACCCCAAGCCGGCATTTGGTTTATGTTGCAAGCTTCTCAAAACCAGTAAGTTGCAAATTATGGACAAAGAGAGCAAAACCATGGAAAAATGGGCCAAAAAAAATTCCCCCATTATTTTCTTTCAAAACCCTTTCCATCTACCTTTTTTTTTTTTTTTTTTTTTGAAGAATCAGTAGATGAATTGCTTTGGTGTTTAGAGTGAATTCTTGATTTGTAATGAATTGCTTTGGTGTATCAATGCAGATCAAAAGAACCATTCTTGCCTCAAATATCCAAAAGCTATCTGAGAATCAAGTAATTAACTAATTAAGCTTAGCTTCTTCTCTCTAATAGACATTATTAGTCCCTTTCTTTTAATTCCCCCCTTTTTTTGTCCTGTCCCTTCTTCTTTTCAGCCCTTTCAAGACATTGAACTTGAAAAAGGCCCATCTATTCTTGACTAATAATGATTTGTTTTCATTTGACATTGGCAATCTCCAGGGATGGGGGAATGACAGTCCGATTAATAATGAAGTATTTGGTTAACAAGCTGAAACTGGATAGCGAATCAGAGGTATTTATAATCTATCCATTTAATGCATTTCCTTATCTATTCGTACTCCAGAGAAGTAGTAATAGTTGAACTTGATATGGTACTTAATTTGTTCTGCTGCTTCATTTGTGTTTTTATTTTGCTTGTCTCACACTTTTAATTAGGATATATAGGCAAAAACATAGCCGCTAACTAGCCAGAGTGATGGAACATTTTTAAGTACTAAAAATGGGAAACCAACCAAACTTTCAAACTAGTAATTGTGATTGCACGAATAAGGGGAGGAGAGAGAGCGAGAGAGAGAGAGAGAGAGTTGGTGTTAGAGAGATGACAGAAACAGCAGAACTAAATGCCTTTCTCAATTGGTGTTGGTTTGTCCGATAACATGGCATTTAGGTGAGAAGTATATTTCGAAGTAGCCACGTCTTCCCTTTTTAGCATCATTAGGCTTTGTACAATTAGCTCATTACATTCTAGGCTGCTAATAACAAAGTTGGTCTTCGTACTGAAATGTTTGTCTAATTAGCGTAATGGGTCATTTAAACTTGGTCATAAGCTTCATGCTTGGTTAGTTATGGATGTTTTTGTTGATAAGGCTCAAGGTGTAATCTCTAAGTATGGGATGACATATAGAAAACTACCCAACCACCATCTTCTTTCCAATTGACCCCCAAAACGAATGGGGAAAGTAACGTCTCAATGATCCGGCACATCCCACATCCTTGCATGAAAAAGAGGCGAAACACAACCAAATGAAGTACCTAGATTGCCTAATATAAGGGGGGAAAAAAATAGAGGAAAAAAATAGCTAAAAAAAAAAATTGGGTGTTCACAATGGAAAACGTAGAAATATATAGGAAAGCCATCCTCCTCATCTATTCTCGATTTTGGCTTCCCAATAATAATCTTTAGTTGAACATAACTAAATATCATTAATAATCGCTTTTGTTGCATACCCAAAGTATAAATTATGGCATATGTATGGGACTCAAAACTAGCAATTAGTAATTGGGAGCTCCTTAATTTGTTAGTCCCATAATCGAGGATGAGTCTTGATTATCTCCAAGTCTAATTGACTTCGTCTTCGGTATCGATTTCTAGAGTCTAGGCAGGAGATATACTCTTGTGCTTCCATCCATGAGATGTCACATAACTCGACAATGGACTCCTAGCTAGATTTGTGCTGTGAAAAATTATTGTTCAGTTATAAGGGGTCTTTGTTCCAAATGAAATGCCAAATCCCATGCATTTTCTATTTGGCAGACATGCATATTCTTGTGCTATTGTTTGACGCGAAAAAATTGCATTCTAGAACTGCCCAACTTTTTAATAAACGATATTAAAGGACAATTAAAACGCTTGTTGCACAGCATAGTCGATAGAGTATCGTCTAAGCATGAATCGATATTATAATCCTCAATATGTTGTATTTAGAATTGTTACAAAGGTGAAATGCTTGCCTTTTCCTTTGGTTGTCGGTAGTCAGTTATTTTGGACTTATATTGTGAGACCGGAAGGTTTCATATTCAGTAACATAAGCAAAAAAAAATCACATATATTTCATCTTTTTATGAAAAATTGTGAGCTTCATGCATCAAAAATTGAGATTTATAAAAGAAAAGAACTGAAAAATTAACCAATTGAATTTTCTTTTATTCATAATTAAAATACTTAGAAAGTCTAATTTTGCTTAATTTTTTTAATACTAAGAAAATGATAATAGTTCTAAGGTAAAAACTCAAATTAACCTACAATCTCTACATAAACTGTTTGATGGATTAGTTTCATTAGTTCGAATTTGGTTAGAGCAGTGTTTGTCCTCATGAGAGTTCCTTTCTTCCATTTGTATTTATATATGATATATGCGTATATATGTATGTATACCTATAATGATTCATATATCATTAACTTGAAGAATAATAATAAGATTAAAAAGGATTTAAATCAAAAAAGATTAAAGAACTTATATTTTCAATCATAAAAATTTTGTAGTCCATAGCTAAATTCATTATATTTTTTAACAATAAGGTATTTAATTAGATGAATCATGTATTTATTTTTATTTGAGTTCATTTGAATCTAATTAATTATAGATTTGGGGTCTCTTTTTTTTTTAGTAACACATGTTCATTATTAATTACGTAAAGAAGAAAACTTCATAATCAAGCGCCTTCACTTGGTTGTATTTTAAAAAATAGTATATGTATAATAATGACATTATAAGGAATAACAGTGTGAATTGTTTGAATTAGTGAATGCTGCGTCGTTCTTTTTGGTGCAGATTTGGTTATCCCCATAGAATTGGAAAAGACAAACTCATAAATTGTTTTTTTCCCGTAGAAAATTCTCGCGGAATACAGATAATTTTTTGACCATCTTTGTTACCATCTTATTCTTTCTTTTTTTTGTTTTTGTTTTTAAACAGTGTTCATGTTATTTGGAACACATGACAAGGCCGCATGTTTACTTAATCTAGAGCTGCGTATTATATATCTATCTTTTTACCGCAAGCTGTGCTTAATTATACGCTCCCAGGGTAGGGTAACAAACAGACAGAAAGAGAGAGAGATACAGAGAGAGAATGAAGACAATAATAGGCATGCAAGACCCTAAATGGCGAAAATCAATTAGAGCTGGGGCAACATAACTCAACTGCATTTGCATATATAGAATGAATGATACGATTCAAAACCGTGGCGTTTTCACTCTTTAATGATAAGCTAATTAATTAAGTCAAGATGAAAGCACATTATAATACTTGAACAAAATTAATGCTGAGAGTATAATACATTAGTCTTTCTCGAAATTGGCTGTTCCTTTTCCCTAGCCTGTAGGTGTGTGCTAGAACTTCGTATATATCGCACATTAATCGCACCTATTTGCTGGCTGTCTTCATGGCTACAAACATTCATAATTTGAACTTTACTAACTAGAATGTGCATGGCATGCACAATACTATATTGCATTTTGTTTTGATATGATCTGTTATTTGCCCATAAGTTTACATTTTGGTCAACCCCCCATGCCATGATTTGGCTTCACATATTACGTTTTTGTTGTTTTTTATTTTTTGTTTTTTGTGCGCTTCATGCCATTCCATGCCATGCCATAATATAAATTAAGGAGGACGCGGTTAAGACACTCTCCCAATTAATTTATGTTAACCAACAATGCTAAACAACAATATAAACTCTAGTCATAACCAAAACAACTCATAGCCAGAACTACATATTTTTTTATGTATCTCTTCATCTTTCTCTTCATTTTTAGGAGGTAACGTGTTTGTCTGTTTGTATTCTTCACCTAACTTAATCATATAAATCGGTGGTCTAAGATTCCATGGCATTAAAAATAGCAATTACGTAAGATGTGTGACACAATCAACATTCTTCTTGCTTTTAATTGTGTGGAATCAACTAATAATATGTAAAAGGATTCATAAGTACGACATTTTGTATTTTATGTCGGTCCACTTATGCATGCCATTGATTTGGCAATTTATTCGTAATTAGTTGCACTTCCCAAAGAGCATCGCTGTAACTTAATCAATCAACCTTTTGTCTTGGACAGACAGTTAATCAAGTCCACAGCCAAATGCCCAGATTAATATTGTCAACCCTCTCTTTCCATGGACAACGCGTGGATATTGAGTCTCTAGTGATTTTTAGTGCAAATTTATAGGACATGTTTTTAGTTTCAGGACAGGGCGTCCTCTAAGTAATTATTATGTAGGTTATTACTATATGTCTAGGTGCAAACTTGTGTTACACTAACAACTCTTACATTTGGCAATCACTAATTGGCCACATCACACGAAAAGAGAACAACATAACTATTATTGTACAAGAACACAAGTAACATTCTAAATTGTCAAACAAAAATAAAATACGAGTAGTATTGTATGCATTGCCATGTATTCGATTCAAACTAAAGAAGCAATTAATAGGATACCTTCTTGGTGTGTTCTTAAAATTTTTAAGAGATATCGTTGACTTTCATAGGATACGAAAGATATTAGCGTGGAATTAG
Organism: Carallia pectinifolia; assembly: GCA_037832335.1. NCBI lineage: Eukaryota > Viridiplantae > Streptophyta > Magnoliopsida > Malpighiales > Rhizophoraceae > Carallia > Carallia pectinifolia. The sequence goes on from CM075453.1 coordinate 21,980,638, forward strand.
GTATTAAACATTTGCTAACTATAGATTTTAAGTTTGACCCGAAGATCAGCGAGGCCAAATTGAGGAGGACATGAGATTTTACCTTAGTGGTTCCTCCATAAGTAATTAAAAAAAAATTAAAAATACGTTTAACCTTTTGGCCTAGTTGACCCAAATTAAACATACAACCCTTCCCCCCCAAAAACAATAGAAAAAAAGGTTCGGACTCTAATTTGAGAGCCAAAGACGGGAGTCAAACGTATTTCTCAAAATATAATACCTTAATAAGAAAATACAATTGTTTTAATACTTTAAATAAAAATTGTTATTTTAGAAAAAAAAAATTCTTTCAAAATTTTTTTTTTAACATATACATATTATATGTAATTTACATTTTAAATTATAAAATAACACTTATTTAATTTTAAATTTTAAATTTAAATTTTATTTTTTTCTTCATTCTACCATTTATCAATATAGTTGCACTTTATTAAAAGACAATTATATTTGTTGTTTGTCTCGGGCTGCAAAATGTTCGGGTCCATTCCGCGCCCGTGACAACAACATAGGTGTTAGTAGCACATCAAGAAATCGCATCGTAGGGTCTCCATAAACACACGTGGGCCCTGTTGCTATGTCAAAATATCACCTTCCAATCTGCATGCGTAAAATCTCACCCTTTCGTCACGCTTTCGCTTCTTTAAGCTCAGCCTTTCTAATCTTAGAGCTGCTTTCTACTCCTAAGGATTGTGTTCAAAAAGCCCCCCTCATCAGAAAATCCTTCAGTGCTGCACTTTGATAGAATTTAAAAAGCTCCCATCATCATATCTCGCTTTCACAACCAACCACCGAAAACCCACTTGAGAGAAATTGGTAAAACCATTAAAAAAAAACACAAAATATTTGTTATAAATATATATCCAAAACTATAGAATTTTTTACGTCCCAGGAAAGCAATGCATGAGATGAGAGATGAAAGCATCAATCCAAGTTGTCGAAAGAAATATAATAAATTCAGAAAAGTAGATTAATTAATTGCACGCACACAACGGAAATTCTATGCATAGAGTTTGGTGAATATATAAATATAAAATATGCATGCACGATGAAATATTAATTAGATTATAACCCTGTACAAGCTAGCTTTTGATATCAACGACGACCCCCACAAAAACAAAACAAAAGAATTTCCCAGGTTTTATCTCCACAAAGCTTTAAGATAATAGAACAATAATGCTAGCGGGTGTCATGGTTTCATGGAGGAATATTTGACCTTCGTAACTTGGAATTTCTTTTCTTTCAAGAAAGATAGAAAGCAACGTGATCCAGACGTGCATGACATGAGACATCGATTGATTATGGATTTATATGTCATCTTAATTACCATTAACTACTAATAATATTATGCATGACCCTTCCTCAAATTCCATTGTCCCAACCATTTAAGCTCCTTATATTTGAAATAGAATTCGTAGCTTCGCAGCAACGAATCAGAGTTTATTGATATATTTTGTTATTTTATTGAAGAACGTGAAGATTTAATTAATAGTGAGATCTAAAGTTTAAAATTTTTACTCTATTTTATATATTAAATTTAATGATTATTAAATTATAGCTAATGGTTTATATAATTTTTTTTAATCTATTAAAACGTTGGCTGGGCTGTTCTTTTTTTTTTTTCCCCTTTTATTGTTTTGCTCATGGTGCATTGCAGATCCATTACAAATATTGCTTTTGATTTATTTTAAAAAAAAATTGTCGAATGCCAAGATAAAAGTCCAATTTGCTCATAATTTTCGCTTTAGATCAAAGTCAGGATGGGTCCCATAATGATTATTTGAGATCGTGGGGAGCGCGGGTAGCCCCAAGCGGCCGATTTGTGTGGCTAACCGCTGACCGGATTGTTTATTTTATATTTTTTTATGGCGTTACAATTATTTATTTATTTATTTATGGGGGGAGAATATTATGGGTAAAGTAGACGTTACAATTATTTACTTATTTAGCATTGTTGTGTAACAAAAAACATGTAAGTAGTGAAAAAAGCATTGGTAATACGTAAGCTAGTGACAAAGCATGACATCATTTAATTATACATATTTTTTTTAAAATGCTAAAAATATTCATTTAATTTGATGGTTTTACATTACATCAAAAGTCCCTGCTACTATATATCTTCGTATATTTCGTTGCTTCCAAGTGGGATTTGTTGATGACCAAAAACAAAAGTGGGATTCCCCCTAGTTACATACTGTATGAAACAAAATATGAGCGTAGGACTCGTGCTAACAATATAGAATTTTCCTGAAAGAAATATCTCTCTCTTTTTTTTAAATAATAACACAAATTGGAATTTCTTTGGATATACTAGGTTAAGTTAGGCTCTTTAATAGAGTAATAACTTTAATTAATTCTAATGGTCATAGCAAAGTTGGTGGGATAAGTTGGGGAGAGAAGCCGTATATATAAGTAAAAGTGAAATTAACAATGATTCACTTTAATAATTAAAGTGATCCCATAAATGGCTCCAAGTTAATGTTGCATGAAATAAAAAGCCATTGAGTAATCGACTTGACGTTTTTTTTCCTTATGCACCGTAGCCACGGCAACGACTAGCTATCATTTTAAGAAATCTATATAATATCGGGCTTTTTGCATTCATGAGAGCCTGTATGTGATGTAATTTTGGACTTTTAGGACTTGCTTTTCTCTTCAATATTAATCAATTGATGGATAGTGCTGTTGCCTCTTTCTTAATTTATCTGTCAATATATATATATAGATATGTTGCTGTTGGTGTATGCACACGATTTGTGATTGATTGAGAAATAATAATACATATGAAAAAGCAGGTAGAAATAACGTGCAGGGGGCAACAGCTTCAACCTTTCTTGACGTTGCAGCATGTCAGGGATAACATATGGAGCCCAAGAGCTGCGGTTACTCTGCTTCCAGAATCATCGACCACTGATCATGTCATGGTGCTCCACTATGGTAGGAGGAGTGCTTGAGATTTGGAAATTAAAGTGAAAAATATTCTCAATATTTTTAATCTTATTGTCCCCTTTCGCATATATGATTCTTAATTAAGTTATTGAAAACTTTTTTTTCACCTTTTCTTCTTCTTGTTTTTTGTTAGTGTAATTCCTAATGGGGCCCGTTATTTATTTTGCTCTATTTTATTCAATTTTCTAATTGGAGAAAATAGATTGGAGAAACCCCAATGGTTGTTTATTGCTTTGGGGACATATGACACAACCCAAGTTGTAATTGCCACGCTGATGAACGACTAATCCTATGTTTCTTATTTCCTTATCATTAGCTCCAATTTTCTTCCGAACTCTTCATGTATGTATGTATGTATGTATGTACACACACAATTATATGAATATATGCGTTGATAATTTGATGAAATTGCTAATTTTTTTATACTTTCTTTTTCCTCTATTTAGAAACCATGGGAGTGAACGAAAATAGGCCTTCGGTCCTACGTATTCTGTAAAAGTACCTCTTCAAGATCAAAATCCAAATGACAAATTATTTGGGACTTTATAAGTAGCCAAGCCACAGCCAAATGACATCAAAATATAGCAGATATTCTTCCTGCTTTACTTTGTTGCAGCGGACGCAATAGCAAACACATGAATGTGCATGGGACGACTTGCTTAATTATCGTTGAGAGCTCTCATATTTTAATCATCGCACGAATGTAAGTAATAATATAAAAGATTTAACACTACACAAATTTTGTATTTTAAATTTCAACTAGATCTCATCCATTATGTGGTATGAGATAATGAATAATTTATATTAAAAAACATAAGTTAAATTAATATTTATATTAATAATTAATAATACGCAATAACCATTTTTAATTAATTAAGGTTGAGTCTTCTTGCCCTGAATAAAAAAGTGATTTATCTGTGAGTACAATGTTAAATTTGAAATTCGTTAACACTGCAGTCAGGTTTGAAAAAAACTTATTTTAGGCCTAACAATACTCCGGCGGGAAGTCCTTTCTATAAGGAAAGTTGAATGGGGAGATCAACGATATAAAAATCGGTTCTGATTCACAGATCTGATAACCGTCATATTTATGATAAATCTTTTTTTTTTTGCTAAAAAAAAAGTCTCTATACTGGGACTCTAATATATATATATATTAGTATTAAAACCCGTGCGATGCGTTGGTTTATTAATTTATTGATATTAATTTTGATAAGAAATTATATTAAGACATGCGCATCACACAGCTTATTATATTTACTACTCTAAAAATATATGAATAATTGTTACCACAAATTGAGTAAATATGTGATACATTATAAGTGAGTAAATTGAATGTCTAACTATAATTATGACTATAGATGATGAGAGAATTTTCTAAAAAATAATATATATTAATATTCATAAAATTTAAATTTGAATATTAATTTTAATATATAATTTTTGAAAGTCAGTATTCTTTTTGAGTATGAAATTTTTTTTATCACTTGAAGTCAGGACTCATAATTATAATTAATTTGACATATCTTCAAAATTAATTCACACTACTACCAAGAAAGATATGTGCAAATAATAATATAAAATAGTAAAAAAAATTTATGTGCAAATAGATATGTTAACACTGCCGGTTAGACTGCGATCTTTGTTTGATACTAAAATTTATGGTGTTATTTATTCAAGATTTTAGTTGAGTTTGAGTCCTATTTTTCTTCTTTTTAGTTTCATCTACACAAAAAGAAAAAAAGAATTTAAATTGGTATCTTGTTTTGTTGCCACTGATTTTTGACATAATCGAATGCTTGCCGACATATATGTGTATGTGAATAAAATCACATGAATAACTTTACCGTATCTCTAATGCTATATTGTCCTAAACTATGAGATCAGATTAAAGTTTTGGAATTAACAAATGAATTCAACGCATATTATCTCCCCAACTAAGAATTAACGAATAAATTCACTAAGAATAAATCATAAAATATCTCCAAAGCACAAATACGGCGTTGAAATTAAAAAAGAAGAAAAAAGAAAGAAGAAACATAAGGCTTAATAATTTTTGGTACATTCAATGCATAATATCTCCCCAACTAAGGGTTAATGAATAAATTCACTAAGAATAATTCATAATCTATCTCCAAAAGCAAATAAAGGAGTTGTTATTAAAAAAGAAGGAAAAAAAAGAAGAAGAAGAAATATAAGGCTTAATAATTTTTGGTAAATACATAAGGCTTAATAATGAATAACATATGAAGAATTATGAACATGTTGAACACAGAAATAAAAGACAATGAAATTAAAATTAATAAGAATTGTAGGAGAGATTAATTATTACCTTAATGCTCCATTCAGAGGAAAAAATATGGTAGAATATTTAAGAACATTCTCCATGTCATCTTTAATATTTATTTGCATTTTTTTCGGCTTAGGTGATATTAATTTACTTTAGTCACCCTTTGAACCATTGTGGCATCAACAACCTTTGACCTCTAACTTTCCAAGCTACATGGACCAAACGTCCGATTGTCCGAGGCAAGGAAGGAAGGTAATCTACTTTAGTCAGCCATTAATCTGTAAAAAGAAAGATATAATTAAAATATCGTCCGATAGAAAAAAAAAAAAAACCAACAATGGTATAATGGCATGAGAAATAGAGAATTGAGAAATTTAGTTAAGAAAAAGTAAATAAAAATAATGCAAATAAAGGATAACTGTACTTTTATAATGTAAAAAAGAGTAGTACATGTATATAAGAATTCTAAAGTTTATTAAAATTGAAATTCTAATTTTAATATAATACTAAAAAATTATAAAAAAATACAAACAAAATCAATTCTTGATACTAAAAGTTCAACACATAAAATTGAAATCTAAATTCTATTATAACATTATGACAAACTACAATTATCAAAAATTTATTAAATTAAAAGATTTAAAAATCTGAGTTTTTGAGAATTCTAACAATAGAGACCGTTATGTCAGCATGTAAATATTCTTTAGGCTTCCATTATTATATTTTATATATGATTAATTTATAAAATTTTAATCCTGATTGTAATAGAGATTTGAAAATTATAAAATATTATAATATCTTTAATTTACAAATAGTTTATAATTATAAGGATTTAATTAGAGTCAAAGTAGTATTATACAAAATCAATAGAATCCTTATTTGATTATAATTAAATTTATAAAATACTAATTTAATTGTAACACAAAATTTGAAAATTAAAAAATATTTTAATATTTATTTGATTAATTTATAAAATCTTAATCCTGATTGTAATAGAGATTTAAAAATTATAAAATATTATAATATTTTTAATTTACAAATAGTTTATAATTATAAGGATTTAATTAGAGTTAAAGTAGTACTATACAAAATCAATAAAATCCTTATTTCATTACAATTAAATTTATAAAATACTAATTTAATTGTAAGACAAAATTTGAAAATTATAAAATATTTTAATATTTTTAACTTACAAATTTATAAGAAACTGTCACATGATAGAGAGAAAAAATTTAAAATTTCTCTCAATTTTAATTTTTATATACTTACGTATAGATATATATGCAATCTAATAACTCAACTGAATGAATGTTTAAGGTTGAGTATACTTTCTACTTTCAACCACCACCCGCTGCTCCAAAATTAAAGTTCTCGAACCCCTAGTCCCTAAAGGCAAAAGCATCTTTCGGGTGAAGTGGACAGAGTAGATGCCGGTTGGCCCAATTAGTTGGCTATGGGCAATGGTGGAGACAAGAAGGGGTCCAAACATGAAAATGGATCAATTCAAACATAAATTAGAAAATGGATCAGGACCCACCACCAATAGAAAATATTACTAGAATGGGCTTCATGCATTAAGTGGCATGGTCCATCCAGATGTTATATCGAAGATCAGAATAGAGGTTGCCGCCTCTTCTTCTTCCTCTTCTTCGTCCTCCTTATTTTCAGTCTTCGTTGGACTTGGATGTGATGACTGTTGCTTGGACATGGAGAACCCAACTCAGTTTTCACCCTCCTCTTCTTCCCCAGGTCTCTCTCTCTCTCTCTGTGGTTATTTGTTTTGTATAAATTTGATGAAAATGGGAAATTTTCTTGTTCTTCTTCTTCTTAATTGTTGCAATGTTCAATTAAAGTCTTTTTTTTTTTTCTTTTGCCTTTTACTGATAATATTAGAAAGCTTTAAAACTGCAAACGCTGCAGATTCGGCAGTGCAGGTCAGTTGCAGCGATTGCGTCGCCGCCAAGTGAAAGAGCCAAGCTCCCAAAGCTAGATGAAAGCCGTCGTCTTCCTTCTATTACTCCATCATCTCGGAAAAGTGAGGAGCTGCCACTGCCAGAGTATAGTCGTATTATTAGTAGCAGCACCTAGTGGTCTACTTCTACTAGTTAAGTCATTGTTGCTAATGCTAATTAGGCATTGAGTTCAGATTGATGCCACTTTAAATTTTAATTCAGGAAATGTGGATCGCGGCAGGACGACCTCTGGATGGAAGAAGTTTGATTCTAATGAACTTGGGATCACTAATTCCATGATTACCGAGCCCCCACGTCTGGTTCTTAATGCCCTTAAGAAGAAAGGTAAATACTTAGTCTTCCCCCTTAGCTAATTAATTTTAATTAAGTGGGAATTATTGGTCATTGTCAAGGACATGGTTTCTCTTGCATGAAATTAATTCGGCCTGAAGCACTGTGTAAATCAATTACTAATCTACGACCATGCTTGTAGGCAGAGAGAAATTTCATGTACACTTCATGTAGTTCTTTGCAAGCTATCGTGTAATTGCGTCATTTTTAATCTGAAAAATAACCCCTTTCATTACCCTGTAGGATATGAGGCATACCTTGTTGGAGGTTGTGTGCGAGATCTTATCCTACAGAGGATCCCTAAAGATTTTGACATTATCACTTCAGCTAAACTAAATGAGGTTTGGTCTGAAGATAAATCTATTGTTGATTTTGTTTTGTCTATGTTGCGCTAAGCTCCACAGAAGTTATGTGGTCCTTCTTCTGTTAACATGATTGTGCATCACCAGGATGGCTTCGAGTTTTTTCTTTTTTTTTCAAAAAAAAAAAAATTTACCCTTAATTATATTTGACTCTTCACCAAAACACACAATGTGGGAGTTTTATGCACTAGGAGGGCCTTTATTTAACCTTAATCAGATTCATGCTGGCTGTAGACTCTTATATAAGTGGACTCCTATCAGGAACCACATTGACTGTTTCTTTCTGTGCTACAACGTGGCCTTAGTTATTAGTTACATTTGTTTGCACTCAGGAAATATTCCAGTTGGGGCACTAATTATTCATGTTAAATACCTCCACAATTTTCAGGTACAAAATGCATTTCGTCGATGTCAAATTGTTGGAAAAAAGTTTCCCATATGCCATGTGCATGTTAATGAGACTGTTGTGGAGGTTGGTTTACTAACTGATTCTCTCTCTTATTAAATCCCTAGGCCTATGGCCTTTAGTGTCAGCTGCTGGGTGGCATCTCTTTCATCATACAGAATGAGTTGAAAGTGAGATCACAGTTTAGATTCTGCTTGTAAGTGGCTGTGTTCTTCAAGTGCAAAAGGTAGCTGGGGTGGGTGCTTAATGAAAATACTGAAAAAAAAAAGAATTTCAGAGGTCAACCCAGCAGTGCGAATTTTTTTTTCAGTCTGTTTTTCTGTAAGTTTCATGGATTTAGTCTCAAATAGGTTTCAAGTTTTAGCACTGCTGTGAGAAAGGCTAGTGGCCAGTTCAACCATGATTTCAGAAAACCTCCAGATTGTAGTGAGCGTGACTATATACGGTGGAGGAATTGCTTGCAGAGGGATTTTACAATCAATGGGTACGTTCATTACACTTGCTTACTGGAATTTGTATATTATAGACTTTGAAAGGAGTTAGCTTTCACTTATATAACTGCAGTTTTTAAAGGAAATTATGTAACTAGTACGACTTCTAGAAATTTGAGATGTACATCTTGTAACTTCTGCTCTTTAAATGGCAGGTTAATGTTTGATCCATTTGAAAAGATAGTATATGACTATGTTGGGGGGATGAAAGATATTAAAAAGACAAAAGTGAGCTTGTATCTGATCTCTGTTTCATTTCATTAGTTGAAATTGACTTTCAAACTGCTGAGGAGCTTTTATTTCATTTGTTGCTATGTTTAGGTTCGTACTGTAATACCTGCACATCTTTCGTTTGTGGAGGACTGTGGTTAGTAACCATCTGCTTATTAAGACATTTATTATGGCTGCATTTTATGAAACTAACTGTACTACATCCTTGCACTCTTATTGATTTTAAGCATCTAATCTCTTGTGGCGTTAAATTCACAGTTCGCATTTTACGAGCTATTAGAATTGCTGCTCGTGTAGGATTTCAGTTTACTAGAGAAATAGCTCTTTATTTAAAAGAGTTCTCTCGCTCTGTGCTAAAACTGGACAAGGTAATCAAATTTCTGCTTCTTGGACATGTAATTTTGTTGCACATCTGTCGCATCTTTTCCATACGTGTGCTTGCAGGGAAGGATTCTCTTGGAACTGAACTACATGTTTGCTTATGGGTCAGCAGAAGCTTCTTTGAGATTACTTTGGAGGTTTGGGCTTCTGGAGATACTTTTGCCTATCCAAGTATTGGAAGTCTTCCCTCATTTTTATAGTTTCTAGACATTTTCTTTTGCAGGATGGTTGTAGCTTCCAAACATCGGTAGTTGTGCTACAATGTAATATGTAATTGACTTCATCTTGCAGGCATCTTACTTCGTTTCTCAAGGTTTTCGAAGGCAAGAAGAGAGATCAAATATGCTTCTGGTCAGTGAAGATGCAACTTTATATTGCATATGCCTGTTGACATGCACAAAACACATTTATTTCAACTGCATCCTGTACTTAAAATGGTACTAGCAACAAATCATTGTCTCTTTCTCATTGGCAGTTTCTCATAACTCCTTTCTTTGTTAGAGTCTCTGTTCTTAATTCTATAGTGTCGACATTGACCCATTTTTCTCCTGTTTGTTCTTTGCAGTCTTTGTTTTCCAATCTTGACAAAATTGTAGCCCCTGATCGGCCATGCCACACTAGTTTATGGTAGGAACTTCATGGCAGTTTTAAACAAATAATTTATCCACATTTTTTGTGGCAAAAAAATTCCATTGGCTGAAGTATTCAAAAACATTACCAACATATAATTGGAAATGCTGCAGGATAAGCATCTTTGCTTTCCATAAAGCCCTGGTTGATAAACCTCAGGATCCATCGGTGCTTGCTGCATTTAGCCTTTCTGTCCACAGTGGTGGATCTTTGTTAGAATCTGTGGAGATTGCAAGGAAGATCTCCATTCCACATGAAGAAAGGTTCCATGAATTATCGCAAACACAAAATCTAGAACCAAGTGATGCATTAATGGACCAGGTCATCAACTTTGCGGCATCTGTCAAAGCTGCATTATTCAAGCTGACTGATGGATATGTTGTCTCTCAAGCAATGGTCAAATATCCACAAGCACCACACTCAGATCTGGTGAGACCATTTTGGTTTTCTTTTGCTTTTGTTTTGAATTTCAAAGAAGACTCTGCTCATAAAGCCATATCAGTTGCCAATCATATTATGCACAAGTGTGTTGAGAGTGTGTGTGCGTGTGTGTGCGCGCGTGCACGCTTGCATGCTCCCGCATGCTCTTGCAGTGTTTAGAAACGGTTGGATTGAATGTGGTTGGTTATTAGGCTTTCCAGGCAGGTGTAGACCAACTGAATTTGTGCTTTATCTTGCTTTATGAGTTTCAGTATTTTTGTGCAGACAAATGCAAATAACGAATGAACTAAGATCAATTGAACTGTAAACATATGCAGATTACCCATGAAAGGTCACGTAGTTATGTGATTTAGGTAGCATATAACGAAAGGGAAATTTCGGCTCTGAGTAAAGAAGGGAGCCCATTTCCTTGTTTTCGTGGATAGTTTTAATCATGCTTTATAAAGATACATCTGTTTGGATACATTGTACCTTTCGAGAGATCCGTTTCATTCCGTGTATTTTGCTGCTTGATTGTTTTATTTTTTACATATTGTTTTTAATTTAATGTCCCATCTGCTTGCATGTTTTGGATCCTGATCAGGTTTTTATCCCAGCGGCAATGTCGTCAAGAGTATGCAAGATCTTTGAATGTGTTGAGAGGGGTAAGGAGACGGGATTTGTACCCAAACGCAGGAGAAAGATCAATTCCGAATCATTGAGATCAGGTTACTTGCAGGAGATTCGACATACTTTTGCCAGGATCATTTTTGACACAGTGTACCCTGTAAGTCAAAGCAGCTGGAACGATTTCGTTAGTGAAACCCAAGATTGAAATATTGAAACGATTTTTTCATCCGAATGACTTTTATTTATGTATTTTGTTGTAAATTAAATATTAAACAAACACAAGAAAAAGAGAGCCCCCCCGGGGGGGTAGGGGGCTTGGAATCAAGTATCTCAGCATAATTATATTTTATTTAACTAAGAATCTGAATTAACGTCAACATAATTTATAGGGCTTGGAATCAAGAAACTCTTGATGTCGTTTCTAATGAGGTTTTAGAGCAGTGTTTAAGTACAATTGGAGCTTCGACATTCATTTTCAGACAGCTGAACTCCAAAGCCAGTATAGGCTTTGATAACAACACAGATATGCTTAGCTTCAAATTATCATCTAATATGCCAGTTGCAGCAGTTGAGTCTACATTTTTTAGACTCTCCTGGCCCAAAGATTCTTCTTTATCCCGTGCTCGTGCTGGTGATAGCCCTGTTACCTTTGCTGGCTGCACTGGTCGCACTCTACAAAATTCATTTACGACTTAGTTTTTTGTCATTGATTAAATGGATCATTCTTTTGCAACATGAAAGGCCAACTATGAGTCTGCTCACAGATATTAAAACAAAAAACAAAAAAAAAAAAGGCACCTGCACACAATATTGCAGGAATACTTCAAAAGGCTGGGATTATATTCTGTACCACCGCTGCATGATCACAAAAAGAAGCAATTTATGTTGTCTTGCAAGTGTTGATGATTTAAGCACCGAGAACGTGGAGATTTACCTAAAACTTGGCAGTGACATTTTGATTGTTGGCCCCCAAAACCTTCTGTTGGTTGTCAATGCCGGAACTGCTAGACACCAAGGTTGTGAGCACAAGTAAAACAAATGGAACGTGCGGACAGAACAAAATGGCTCCCTTGACAAAAATAAAATCCAAGTTATATGGATAACTAACTCACAAGCAGTTGTCAGGTTGATATTGCAAATATCAGTGATAGAAGGACCATTAATTTCAGCCACTCGAACATCAGCCCCACCATCTGGATTAGAGAGTTTAGCTCCCAGACCAATAGTGTTGAGAAAGCTGCTAAATCTATTGTCTTGTTGTTTTGGAATGGCCTTGAATCTCTGTTTAAAACAGAAAAGTATCACAGAAAAAAACCAAAAGCCATTTCCATCAATGTAATCCAAATTGCTCCTATTTTCTGGGTGCAGCCGGAGGCAACAACAACTCTCTTAGAGAACTTTATAAAGCAGGATAGCGAGCTATCAGTTTAATTATGGGTCAGCTTTGGCGCGAATGATGCTAAAATATGACAGGGACAGATATTTGAATGCATTAATTGAAATGTCATCCGCAGCAAAACTGGAGATGAGGATCACCTTTGAGAACTTAGCAACCTGGCTTGGAAGCCCAACGTTCTGCAAACGAAAATGCACCAATATCAGAAGCATAAATGCATTTCAGATGCCTCTGTTCTGGTGGCAGAACAGCACCATATCCATGCATGACGTTTCGATTCATGGAGCTAAATAAACTCATAGTTAAGGTGAGCATGCAAGCCTTCAGGTTCATTTACTATGGGCTTAGAAGGACTAAAGCAATTTCCAACTATGGGCTCATTGTATATTTTCATTGTTTGTTCAGCATAAGAAGGGAATTAAGATGCTTTATTCAACTTTTAACAGGGATAAGCCGGCGGCCTTCCACCTGACTCAATGCCTATCACCGTTACGAACTTTTTCTAGCAGTCGAATTGCCTATGCAATGAGTTGCCTACCTAGTCCAATTACCCTTTCAGTGTCCTCTTACAGGGTCCAATAGCCTATGTGGCACGTGTTGAACCATGAATGCTGGCACATAGAACCCATATATGAGATGGAAATTAGTTTAGCCGGCATGCCACAGAAATTAGCTAAAAAAATTTAGTAAACAATTTCAGTACCTATGGCATGGTTCACTGGGATGCTGCAATACTAGCATTCACAGGTCAGCCTCTATCTGGGTAACAACTATTTATTACATGAAATTAAATTCCATCAGACTGTTTCGTCTAACCAAGTTTTTTTTTTTTTTTTTTCGTGCAGCCATTCTTGATATATGTTGAATGGGAAATTTTTGAAGTCGCTCCACAAACAATTTCCCCATTTCAGAAGAATGACAGCAAAATCTTTTGACAATTTTTGTATTTCATAAGCCAGAAGTCAGTGAAATTCAAAACCATCACAAGGAATTTGCTTGCTGCCTACCTTTCGTCCATGATCGCAGGCATCATCACTGCTCACAAGCACCCTAGCTGCCCATCTGTTGACGAAAAGATCAAAGGCTTTTGAATATAAAAACTAGAGTTGATTGCCTCAACAGATAATTTCACTTATCATTTTACTACCCTAGTATGCAAAAAAGAAGCACCAAGTATAATACGATGGGCTACAGTTTAGTTTGGAAAACATGGTTTTATTTTTATTTCAATGATGCTTATCTGGGTCACTCTATCATCATGGATCAGACAATAGCAACTTGATCAGTTGCCAAGCCCACTTGGTCCCAGAAAGGGAAAGGGTGCAAAGTCAATAATGACCCTTATATTCTGAGGATTGATCTTTTAGGACATTATTTGACACCCGCCAGAGGAAATGGGCAAGTTTCAAAGTTAGCTGACCCAATACAGCTTCTAAAGTTGAATAATGATGACAGATAAGAAAAACATAGATCAAATTATTCTGCTTTGAGACTGGTACATTTACCAGCCAAAAAGACGACATCTTTCATTCATAATACTCGTAAGTCATTTTTCCACAACTCATTAGTGTAAGCTAGAAGAGATGGAACAGGAAACATACGCGCAAGATGTTGGGGGATTCCACACAATTCCTGCAATCACCACAAGCTTCAAAAAGGAAAAAAAAAAAACCATCGTTAGTTATTCCAGAGATCAAACGATAACCCCTTGGGGGATCACAGTATAGGTCTGAACAAAACCAATTGAACAGGTTTACTAATGGAAGTGACTATGAGTGAATTGAAGTTAAGAGCAGATAACCTCATCAAAAGGCCCAGCCGGACTGTTGTCATAGCTAGCAAGAAAAAAACCACCAAGAGTGTACCTGGAGGGTAGCAAACGCAGATCACCAGTGAACCAAAAAAAAAAAAAGTTGAAATAATCAACTATAAATAAATTCACATACCCAAAAGCTTCAACTAACTTGAAATCTTTCGGAACGAATGCTCGAGCAGTTTCTGCTTTCACAAGATGAAGCTGGTACAAGGCACTGCAATTACAAAAACCAGACAACCCAAAACTCTTCCATTTTAATGAATATAATAAGGTAACGAAAATCAATGAATGTTAGTTCGAGTGACAGGAGTTCGGTTTTCTTTAAGTAAGGTATTGATCTAAGCCTTATATATAAAGAAAATGAGCGTTGGCAGAGTTTTAACCCTCTTATAAATCTTTTGCGGCTCAATTCTATATTAGTTGGGACCCAATGTAACAGATACCGAAGGGTTACAGATAAAAAAAATATAATGAAGCACAACCATAGCGGCTATCAGCAAGCGAAACAAAGTAACTTGAAAGTAGGATAAAAAATAAGAAACATGCCTGCCTTTGAATATCCAAGGAGGCTCGCCATAGCCAGAGGACTTTTTCGTTTCCTCAACTTCCATGAACTCAGCTCAGCGTTTGGCAAGCAAGATTTTTTAGAAGCGAACAGGGATTTGATTTGAACTCCTCCAGGTAACGCCTAATGCAATGCAATGGCTAGCATTTCTTCCTTCTCTGCTATTTTATTGGAAGAAAAAATTCGGACAACGATCGACAGAGCAAGACTAAACAGCGGCCCTTGTCACTGAGATGTATCATTAGCACACATTTGTCGAGACTTACTCATAGACACGCAATTTCACATCCCCAAATTTGTAATATGTGACTGGTGCAATGGTTGACAACTCATGCTGGGACGATGCCAAGTTTTTAGTTAAGAAAAATAAAATAAAAATAAAAATACTCATTTAGAAAGTACGCGCTGAACTAAACATAAGTGCAAAACTAAACAGCACTGTCACTGAGACGTATCATTAGCACACATTTTGTCGAAACCAAACCGTAGACACGTAATGTCACATCCCCAAATTTGTAATATGCGACCGCTTCGATGGTTGACAACTCATTCTGAGATGATCCCAAGTTTTTAGCGAAGAACAAAATAAAAATACTATGCTAAACTAAACACAACTGTTAAACTGAATACTTATTATTAAAGACCAAATATACAAAGGTCAAGATCCAAATATCTGGCTGGCGGAGCATTACAAAGTAGGTAATGCATATGATTAAAGAAAAGAGGGGCACTAGTGAAGCCTGTTAGAACAGAAAAGAGGGTGAGATTGGAAATGAAAGAATTGCTTCAAGTCGTGTAACAAACGCCACTTTCCTTAAGACAAAATTCGTCCTCCCTAATTGTAACAGAGGTATAATGCGAACTCTTCTCAGGATAAAATAAAGCACACTTGACTGCATGTTACAATACTGAAATCGAGCCCTCGAGAAATTATTGTAATATCCAAAATTACTCACAAAATATATAAAGATTTTCTTATCTTCTCTATATCTATGTGAATGGTCAATTCACATATTTATAGGGAGAATAATAAGGTAGTTATTTGGCCAAGAAATGCGTCTTTTTGGTCCAATGGACACGACTATTCAACGTGTCCTTTCATCAATAGACACATATCCATAACCACCAAATTAACTAAGGAACACAACTTTTCTATTTTGAAAATTTCCCCAACAATCCCCCGCCATTTTCAAATAAGAAAATGTTACAGATTCTTCGCAATTCTGGAAGTCAAATGTATAAGTAAAGGTATCTTACTGATTGAACCTTACGTAGTGAAATATGCATTACAACATATCTGAATAGCATGGTAGACAAGCTTTGAACCAACTATTCTTATTGATATCATGTAGAAATATTCCACACATTTGACTATACAACATTATACTTCTCTTTTTAATAATTGACACATTAAAGGTCATTGTGTCCATATCCTTTTCATGAATGTTTTAAAGTCAAGTTCTTAAACTTATTGGAACGGCCTACACATTTCATATTCACAAAGGCAGATTAGGGCCCCCGCCTTAAAGCACCCTTTCAAGCCTGTTAAGAGCCTCAAAAGCTCAATCTCCCAATTAACTGCGGGTACTAAGCACTATGAAACTTCGGGATGAAGAAAAAATGAGTATAATACTTCAAATCACGCTAATGATGTACTTTGACTCATTGAACTCAAGACTTGATGTTGTATCAAGCGTTGAGTCGAGGTTCCATCATGGGTGATCAATAATTATGGACTTGAACTCATCCCTCATTTGATGTCTCATTCATCAAGTTATTGTTAACCCTTTTAGTTAAATATTAACCTTCTTTTAATAAGCAACTGACTTTTCGAAAGTCTTTTATATTTACTATGGTACCACAAATTACACGCTAAGAGATACTGTTAATATAACGGTTAACATCTCACTCTTTCACTCTAAAGGGTCATTAACTTTAAATAAATTAAAGGCACTTACTCTAGTGGTCGCGATCTACGAGCGTCACAGTATTTATATTAGTTTGTCTATACTATAGCATAGTTGTCTATAAGTCATGTATTACTTTCTTTTGTTTGTAAAACAAAGAAAATAATTTGACTTGTGAAAGACTTTGAATAGTCACTTATAAAAAGTCATGACTCTTTTCGAAAGAATACGTCTTTTCCCCACAAAAAATTATATCTCTTTCCATGAAAGGTCGCGTCTCTTCTATAAAGAGTCACATCTCTTTGTATGAAAAGTCGCATCTCTTCCCATAAAGGTTTGCGTCCCTTTCTACTAATGGTCGTGTCTTTTCCTATCAAAAGTCATGTCTCTTCCTTTAAAAGGTCGCGTCCCTTCCCATTAATGGTCATGACTTTTCCTATCAAAAGTCATGTCTCTTCTTTTAAAGAGTTTTTTCTTTTCTCTTGAAGATTAACGTCTTTTCTCTTGAAGAGTATTGTCTTTTCTTATGAAAAATCTTGTCTCTTCCCATCAATAACAATGACTTTTTCCATGCATAAAGTCCCTTCTTGGACTTTGTTCAAAACGAATGGACACAATTTAATGTGTTCCATATTTGTGTCCTATATCTTAACTTAGGACATCCAATTCCTGTAGCCTTTAAGACTACTTCGTGGAGAAGTTTTTCATAATATAAGAATTTCAATTCTCCATTTCTTTTCTATTATAACAAACACGTTGGTTATAACGGCTTTTTAGGATCTATAATGTGCCTGCCAGGATTTGGGTTCATTATGATGGGACACCACTTTGGTTTTAATCCCACTTAATTGTGTAGCTGGAACGAAGTTTGTAACCATCAGACACATTAACAAAACATCAAAATAATACATCATCTCAGGCCTATGATCCAAACGTACAACTTTGAGACATTGTCCAGTGGCAGGACAAGAACCACATTAATTCTTTTCATCCTTGTGTCTAAAAGACACTGGTGAATTCCTTTGTCCACTTATTCTTATCCAAGAACCATGAAGAAGCAAACATTTTTTTTTTAATTATTATTTAAAAATCACAAATCACATATAAATAAGAAACTACCGTGCAGTGCATTATGGATATTCATGTCAACTGTCATTTACATGTTTATATAAAATACTATGCATGCACTTCACACACACATATGTATATATCTCTAACACCAATATTTATTTATTTTTATTTTCTATAATTCCATATGTCCAGACAAATACAACACCATCATTAGTTTTATAAAACCCATTATACCATTGTACTATCCAAGTGTCTTTCTTGGATACTTAAATCATGCAGTCATCATGAATATTCATGCAAACAACGTATCCCAAATACATAAATAGTCAATAAGTAATTTCATCATCTACACATATATACATGTATATAAATAACCACCATGCATGCATGCTCATCCATATATATATACATGTATACAAACAACTTTCACTGATCATTGTTGGTTTCTAAAAGTCACGTGTACTATAATTACCATAAAAACCATCAGACAAAAAACAATGGCAACATATGCATGATCATGTACGTAAAATCCTTAGGCATCCATTTTCCTTTTTATAGACTTAAAGGTGTATATATACACATAACGGACACCATTTTCTTTTCTTTGCTACACAAGCAATTGTTCCTTTCCGTTTGCATGGCTTTTCATGCACAAGAAAAGTTACAAAAGCCACCAGTTTATATATAATTGTTTAGTGCAGCGGTCTGGTGTCTATTAGGATTCATTGCCTCTAAGCATTCCCGTGGATTTAAAATCCAACGTACACCTTCTTAATTTCCACAGTTTACATGGGAAACCATTGGTACGGCACAACTGATCGGAAGGCAAATGGGTTAGGTACCATACACATTTTAATGAGTAGTCAAGAGTTGCCTCGATTCCCAAGCAGCAAGCATACAATAAGCGGCATCCTCCATATTCTTAACATTCATAACTTATATCAACGTTTAATGACTAAGTACAAATTCATAAATTTATGTGATACCACATGTAAAGCATGAATTCGTATGACTGTGATCATGGATACGAGCACTTCATCATGTTATAAATCAGAGAGAAGAATGGCATACCTTGGATCATGGATCATGGATCATAGAACTTGAAATTTTCACATGCGAGATATAGTTATTGCTTGCACGAACTTAATTCACCAAGTTAAAAGTCAATCCTTTCAAAATAATCCAATCAAGAATGAGATAATTTTTGTCTTAAGATTATTGGAATAGAAAAGAGGGTGAGATTGGAAATGAAAGAATTGTTTCAAGTCGTGTAACAAACGCCACTTTCCTTAAGACAAAATTCGCCCTCCCTAATTGCAACAGAGGTATAATGCGAACTCTCTCACAAGATAAAATGAAGCACACTCGACTGCAGGTTGCAATACTGAAATCCAGCCCTCGAGAAGTTATTATAATATCCAAAATTACTCACAAAATGTATAAGGATTTTCTTATCTTCTCTATATCTATGTGAATGGTCAATTCACATATTTATAAGGAAAATAATAAGATAGTTATTTGGCCAAGAAATGCGTCTTTTGGGTCCAATGGATACGACTATTCAACGTGTCCTTTCATCAATAGACACATATGCATAACTATCAAATTAACTAGGGGACACGACTTTTCTATTTTGAAAATTTTTCCAACAAAGCCTCTAGTATATACATAAATAAATAAATACATATATAATAGTAAGTGCCTCTGTAACTTGTATAGTGCGTTTAGGAGGGTGAAATATAAAGTTCGGGAATGATTTTGGGTAAAAAATTGACAATGCTTTGTTTGTGAGGAAAGGTGGGCAAAGGGACAAGGCCAGATACCTAGAGACAATTTTTCTTAGGGTACTTACTAATTTTTTTTTTTTAATGAGTAAAATTAATTTATAATTTAACATTATTTAAATATTATTATTAATTTTTTATTTAAGTAGATCTCACTTATTATATAGTATAAAATTATAAATAAATTATACTCATTTAAAAAAAAGAGTAAAAATAGAAATCCCCTTTTATTTTTTTTCTTAGACCCCACTAAATTTCTTTTCACTCTATAAAAAAGAGGCCTTTTTTTATTTTGAAGTAAAAAAATACCTTAAAATAAAAAATTACCATTATATCCTCACTTTTATTCTTAAATTTTAATTTTCTTAATAAAATTAATATTATAACACATACCATTTTTTTTTCGTAACTTTTATTTATTTTTAAATAAAATATTTTTTACTGTATTTTCTTTACATATGAATGATAGAAAAATTTTCTCAATTTCAACATTCATCCATCTTATTTTCTTTTTTCTCATTTTCCTCTCAGCTATTTTTTTTTTTTCCCCAAATAAAGGGTTAGGAAGCTCCAATTGACTTCGAGTCATAAGATTCGAAATTATTAGGAAAAAATAAACTCGACACACTTAATGTAGAAGAACCAGTCATACTCAAGAACACATTTAAAATATATTATCAAGAAACTCAATTACAGCTTCGGGGTCCCAAATCAAGCAAATATAAATAACGGACATAAAAAGAAGAAAGCTGCAAGCATATCAAAACATAAGTAAAACACTTTATATGCAGCTAACCAGCCAAACAAGGTCACACTCCCGTTTCGGTTAAATGGTGGCTATGCCAGTCTATTAGAGCGTACCCTAAGTTGCACAGACATAAACACGATTGTTCACGCACGACGAATTTAGATACGACGATACGTTAATTTTAAAAAAATTAAAATACAAACACAGAATAAATATAACTAAAACATGGATATATATATAAAGTTATGAACGTTAAAAGTGAAAAAAATGTATTACTCTTCAAAAACAACAATGCAACTCTTCTCTAAGTTTCCACATTGGATACGCCGACGACAATCCTCCGCCACTTCTTTTCACCTCCCAAACTCCCCACTATCTCATTTCCCATTGCCTCCTCTCTCTCTCTCTCTCTCTCTCTCTCTCTCTCTCTCTCTCTCTCTCTCTGAGAAAGACAAAAATGGCAGCAGCAATCCCTCCACGGACACAGCCTCCAAGACATGTATCTCGTGAATAGCGGTAGAAACGACAACAGCGACAAGGACCTAGAGGCCGGTGGAAACCGAGGTGGGAACAAGACTTGAGGCTATATATATATATATATATATATATATATATAGTTCTTTTAAAAAAAAATTTACTGAAAAATATAAAAATAGTCTTTTCGTATCTCATCGTGTCCGACACACTTCCTTCTTATATCTGACACATATTCAATTTTTTTTTTTAAAATTTTTTTCAGACACTTTTCAACATATTTAACACGTGTCTAAGATGTATTGGACGCATATCTATATTCATGACATATCCCAGAGTGCACATCATATGCCACAGCCTCCGGTCGTGTAGCGCCTAATAACTCGTCTTATTCCAATATGTTTGTGTATATCCAAATAGAACCAAAACAGGCTTAAACATATAACAAGTCAAAGCCCTCAAGTGGTCAAGATATCAAGATCAGATGTACACAAATAATCACAATCAATATCAGTATGTCAATCTCCTCTAACTAGGGCTTTCAATTTGATTTGTAAAAATCTTATCAATCATGTTATAAATTATTAACTCTGTCCATGAAAAGTGAAATCACGTATACATGTAATAAACACACAAGACAATGGCTAGACGAGATAACCTAGCAAGTTATAGTGAATTCAGTCTGAGAATCTCCCACATCTTTAAGCAAACCAGATGAATCTTTGGAAAAAGGACAAGAAAATATAGAAGGAGGACACGAAAAAAAAAAAAAAGTTAATATTTCTTCTTGATGAGCCGTAAGATCACATAATTTATGAAATGTCACTTAAAGCAAGCAAGAGTATATAAAAGAGATAAGAGATTTTTATTTTGATTTTCTGTTTTAAATGAGTGTAATTTACTTATAATTTTATATTATATAATAAGTGAGGTGTACTTGAATAAAAAAATTAAATATAATATTTAAATAATATAATATTATAAATTAATTTTATTCACTAAAAAAAATAAGATTATTAATTATTATGAAGATAACGTAGATTTGAGTTAGCATTTAAAAAATTTAGAGAGAATTCACCAAAACAAAAAAGAGAAAAACTTAAGAGAGACGTGTGCCATGTATGGTAAGACTAAGAAGACATTTTTGCAGCCAAGCTTCCTAAGCTACCACATGGTCTACCAAACACAGAGAAGGTCTGGAATTCGAAGAGAGACGATAAAATATACATTGAAACAAGCACAAGGAAAGAAAACCCACCTCACTCATGAGCTTTAGAACCCGGAAAATCATTACTTGGAAGCGTCGAAGTGAAGATAGGTAGAAAATATTCAGGGTTATGTACTTGTAATTTGTGCGTGGCAGAGAAGGGAAGGAAGAGAAATAGAGGGTTATCTGTACTATGTGTACAGCAGATATGGTGAGCTAATCAAGCGGCAGTAGCAGCAGCAGCAGAGCAGAACTGCAGAAGTGGATAGGGTTGCATCCTATTATAATCAAAACTTATCTGCAGCCTGTCCATTCATTCATGACGTGGGGCTTCTTAATTATTTGGAATTGGCGCCAACTGAATTCGGTCAAATACCATAACCCCCAGTTCCGGTTTCACCGAACCCCTTGTTTCGTTTCTTTTCTCTTTTTGTTGAATTTATTTCTTGGAACCCGTATCACACCCCATATGCCATATGCCCATATCCCGTGGTCCCTGATTCATGGCTTCTGCCTTTAGTGCAGGGTGACGCAAAGACAATGGCTTCTTTTCTGGCATATTAACAATAAATATCTTGTTAGTTCGTCTAGAAACAAGATCTACTAAATCAATCCGACTAAGCATTATTATATTTAAGCCAACTTTTTTAAAACATACTTTAGTTTTGTCCGGCACTTAGGGGTGGATACTATGTTTTAACACTTAGCATATTTAACTTGGGGGTCTTAATATGAATGAGGAGGTGAGGGAATCAAAAGTTTTATGAGGAAGACCATAATCCTATTAGCATATTGGAGGGCCATCTTTGTTCAATGAACCGGAAGAAGAAAATTGAAAAATCAAATCATTTCCAACTATTAAATTTAGAAATCATGATCATGCACGGAAATTAAAATCTGCGAATCTTTTCTGGCGTTCAAATCATTTCCTGCGTCAGCTTATGCCAGTAGTCACTGGTGAGTTAAAAGAGCAACAACTCATGAGTCTTGGCATATTCAAGAACGGATCTTGGATTCCCAGTGAAGTAAATCCCAAATGAGTGTCACTACTGCAGGTTTTGGTTTTTGAGAGAGGTGGGGATCCCCAAAATAGCAGCAGTCTTTATCATCCCTGGCAAGTGTACGAATCAGCCATGGATGACCCCAGCAAAACTTCACGCCATGACTGGGACTGACAAGTTCTGAATCACGGGTTTTACCTCGACTCCCAGATAACCACGCGTGCGTCCATGTCTTACAGTGGAGAGATAGCCCCACCCCCAACTACCAATTTAAAACTATTTCACTAATTTAGGTACAATCCCAAAATCTCCTTGCCAACTTTTTTCCTATTAACATTTGCCTTTGGAATCAGCACAACCTGATACCAATTTGACCAAGCACAGGACTAGAAGAAGAATAATTATAGCTGATTCGACTTTGGCAATTATCACCAATAGTCATGGCAAGAGCATTCCCCCAACTTGAAGTGATGGAATCTGAAACAATCCCTAACAGCAATTTCACGTCTTGTCAACAGGGAAACCCGTTTAGCAAAATCATGACAGTCTTTGCACGCCCTCAGGTTCTTGAAAACCATGATCGGTGCAGTACTTGGTGTGGATATGAGCCCAAATGCTATCGCTAGTCTCTCGCTATGAACAAGAAGCTGTTCCTTCCTTTCTGGCAAACTGCCTGACAAATGATCTTCAGTTAACAAGTCGTTGTCCTTCTCCACAACATCATGTTCGAATTCTTCCAACTTTGAATAGATCTCATCTGTCTGAGGATGGTGCTTATCACCCACTACAAACCGGTGCACTCTACTCTTCACAGTTATCCAGCTGCAGCTAAGCTCCTTCTTCAAATTTCTCTCTGCCATCATCCTTCTAACATCAGCAGCTTCTGTCCATTTCCCGAATGAAGCATACAGGTTAAACAAAAGAATATAGCCTGCAGTATCATCTGGGTCAAGCTGAAAGAGGTTTTCTGCTGCAAGTTTTCCAATCTCGAGATTCCTGTAGGTCCAACATCCGCCCAACAGACATTTCCAACTCATTGCATCTGCTGCAACAGGCATACTCCTTACTAGTTCCAGTGCTTCCTGCAGATAACCAGCACGAGAGTACACGTCAATCATACAATCATAATGATCAATAGTTGGAGCCACACCATACTTGCTATTCATAGATTCCAAATACCGCTTGCCCTCAGTGACCAAACCCGCATGGCTACAAGCAGTTAAAACTGCGATGAATGTTATGCCATTTGGTCTCTGACCAGAATCTAACATTCTCCTAAAAAGCTTTAGAGCTTTGGTAGCATTGCCCTGATAAGCATAGCCAGCAATTATAGCAGTCCAAGCAACAGCATCAGGATCATCTATTGACTCAAAAGCTCGGCTAGCAAAATCTAATCTTCCACATCTTGAATACATTGTAATCATAGCACTCTCTCCATGCTGGGGAGCAACCATGCTTCTTTTAACGGCATCTGCATGAGCTTGAGCACCCGTACTGAAGTCGGCAAGTGCAGAGCAGGCTTGGAAGACGCTTGTATATGTGAATGAATTTAATTCCATCGGCTTACTTCTCACTGATTGAAAAAGTTTAAGAGACTCCTCAAATTTGCCATTTTGGCAATAACCAGTGATCAAAGCACTCCATGTAACGTCATTGGGTTCATTAATCATCCCAAATGCTCTGGAAGCAGAATGAAAATTTGTACATTTCACATAAAAGTCCACGAGGGGAGTTCCCACTGAAACTTCAGATTCCAACCCAAGTTTAACAATATGTCCATGAATTTGCTTTCCGAAACCCAGGTCCTCTAAAGCAGCACAAGCCTTGAGAACAATCGAGAAGACATACTCATCCAATTCAACACATTCACTCATCATACTTGCAAACAAAAGCAAGACATCCCTCTGTTTCTCAGCTTGCGTGAGACCCACCATCAATCCAGTCCAAGTCACAACATCTTTCTCTGTCATTTGATCAAAGACGAGCTCAGCACCCTCTAACCAACCACACTTCGCGTACATGTTGGTTACGGCTGAATTAACGGCAATACTGCCCCCTAGTCCAGTCCTTACAGCAAGAGAATGCAGCTGCTTGCCAACCTCTAAAAAAGAAGGATTTAACAAAGATCGTAAAAGTGCAGTAAAGATGAACGAATTGGGTTTAGATGCCACCCCAAGCATATTTGAAAACAAGCAAAAAGCACTGTCAAGAAGCCCCTGTTGGGCATAAGCGGAAATGATTGTACCCCAAGAAATTACAGTCCTTTCGGACATTTTATCAAACACCCAGCGCGCCTCTGCCAAGCTACGGCACTCGCAGTACATTCGGAGAACGGAATTCTCCAAAAAGACTGGTGGGTTCTTCACAGTCTTCCTCAGTTGCTCGTGAAACAATCTTCCGTCGGACAAAGATTTCAAATTGCTACATGTTTGGAGCAGGCATTGATACGAGTCAGGATAGACTGTAATACCGGCATCGTGCATTTGTCCGAGAAATTCACGAGCTTCCCAGAGTTTCCCTTGTTTGGATAAAGAAACCAAGTGCAAATTCTCCACTTGGGCTTCCTTAATAAGTAGAGGAGGCGAAGAAGTGGTGCATTTAAGAGAGACCCATGTCGGCATCTGGTGGGCAAAGCCAAAGCTTGAGGGATTGATGGCAGCAGCTGCTGGAATCATCTTGTTATCATTAGCTTTATTATTTGCTACTACTAGTTGTTGTACTTGGGAAGGACTGAAAGCTGCTGGCGCAACAAAAGAATGGTGGTGGAGAACAATCATGTTCTTCTGCAATAAAATAAGGGGAATTTGCTGATTTTGGTTAGTTTGATGTATTGAAGTCTTCTGTTTCAGCGCATTGGCATATCAAACAAAACCCAACGTTTGAAATCTCTTAAACTTTGTTTGGTTTGATATGATGTGTTAGAACTATAAATGACCTTACCACCGAGCGTTTTGGTTTAACAGTAAAGGTGTTGAACTCTCTGAGTGCTTACCGAAGCTAAACATACGCTTCATCTTGTCTAAAGTTGTGAGATAATCATCTGAATTGTTTTAAATTTTTTTAAATATAGGCATCATATTTTTTAAGAAATTAGTTGAGACATCACTCTACTATTTCATTTTATTTATTCAAAAAAATTTAAAATAATTTTATTTTATCGTTGACTACCGTTAAATTTTTTTAAAGTATTTTAAGAGAATTTCAATTACTAAATTTTAAAGTTTTATAATAAAAAGTCTAAGATATTATTTTTATGTGCACCTGATCATACTAAATAAACATTTTAATAGAAAAAAAATAATGAACTTACTTTAATGCTTGTCGCTTCTAAGTCTAAAACAAAATGTGCACGGTTTTTTTGCTTAATTTATGTTTAGAATTTTTTTGAAGTGGTAAATTTTTTAAAAATATTTCGGTCCAGGGAGATATGGTGACCCGCGTGGCGTGATTGGCAAATGGCTGGGACTCTTTGTTGCGTTGTGCCACGCACGATCCATCGGTGTCCTGCTTGTGACCCTGATGAGTGGCTTAATTTTCTGGTTTATGGAAGCGGTGACGGTAAAAGTTTCTTACAAGATTTCCATGGTCTAAACGAGATTTGAGCGGCCGGTGATAGGTCTTTTCTCCTAAAATTTGTAGAAATAAACATATGTAGACATATGTAGGTTCAAACTCGATGACGGAGAGTATCATTGAAGAGTAGAAGCGAAAATAAGTAATAAATAAATATATCGCGGACTCCACTCTAATTTAAAATCAATTGACTTAAAAATATAGATCATGCGCTCATTTATATGGTACTTAAACTCTCTATCCTCTTCTTATGTGAGTTTTGACACTCACAATTGTATCTTCAATACTCTCTCTCAATTATGAGTAAATTTGCTCTCATAAAATGTGTCAGAACCATTATATCTCGTATTTTAGTTACCTGACCACTTAGTTGTTTGATCTCTTGATAGACCACCTTACTATTTAATCGCTTTGTCTCTGAACTTATGTATTTTTTGTTCTCTTTTCAATGCTTAGACTTCTCGTGTTGGGCTTTCTTTTTTATCCTTTCATCGAGAATAGACTGTGATTCATTTTATTAAGTTTCTTTTTTGGGCTTTTCATTGGAAATTCATGTTTCAATTGGGCTACCTCTCCTATTAGGCCCTCAATTAAGAGTGTAATTTCTTTTAAGATTTACAAGTCCCGCAAAATCATTGCACTACTATACCACTTGTTAAAAAAATTTGTGGAAGTGGACATGCGAAAGCTTAGGCCTAATAATGGAGTGATAACTGAAAGTGGAACAAGAACAAATAACAAAAAACAACTGAGCTACAGACCAATATTCATTAGCCTGAGCGACAAAAAACTCAGCTCCCTTTTAAATAATGTATTGTGTTCGAATTTTATGAATGGAGCAGAGAAGTGTTGGAAAAGTTTTATTTCCTTTATGAGTCTACTTAACTTAACCCAGATTAATCGGGACTCATCTGACTTCTAAATACCGATAATTTCAAACCAAAAAATAAATAAATCTTGAACTTCATTCTTATTTAAAACTAATTAATTTAAAAATATAAATTATGAGATCATTTATATATTGTTTAAATTCTGCATCCTCTTTCTATTTGAGGTTTTCACACTCACAATTACATCTTTAATAGTTGAATTGAATAAAATAGACTACCGTTATTACTCCAGTCCTAATTTTTAGATCTAATGATTGATATGATGATTTTTTTTTTTTTCTGAAAAAAAAATTGAGTCTTCCTTAGGCAAGATTTCCAGCATTGCTTCTAATCGTCCCATCTTTGCCCCGCTTACAGGGTATCAAATTTCCTGGAGTTTCACAGGTTACCGTATATTTTAGTTCTGGGCATGCCAGAATTCTCAGAATTTCAAGTTTCCATGGTTAGTGGCCCGGCATGGGTAAGTATTGTGCATAATTTTGTAGTTCCAATCTGGCGCAACTGCAAGTCTGCAGCCAAGGTGTACTCGAACAAATTCATTTCTTTTCCAGGCTAATCGATCACAAGCCATGGCTGAAATTCCCTACAACGTAAAGTAAAATAGATGATGTAATAATCCACAAAAACCAACTTTAGACCCCAACTAGAGCTATGTACACGAAACCTCCTTCGACAGGTAAACTCAATAAACTCCAACTACAAGCCCACCATATATTAGTGATCAGGTAACAAAGGATTATAATACAAGAACAGCACAAGAGACATTTTGCCGGGTAATCCTTATTTACAGACGTTTAATTATGAAGTGGCCGTGATTCATGTTTTGTTATTATACTATATGGCCTAGAGTCCTAGGAAGCTTCTGTTTGATACTCCGGCTCGCAGAATTCCCCGCCAAGGTCATCACAAGCCTCTTCCAGGAATACCCTGTAACAAGTTTCAAGTCATCGTCAGGCTAACTAAAATATCCCAATAAAGATTGTTCATTTTCTACTCATCATCGCATATTAAGACAAACGATAGATTTTCTATGTGAGATCCGGTATCTGAAAATCACATTGAACTTGACTGAAAATTAGGAACTAATCCCAGTTTTAGTATCTGTCAGACCCTTGCGGGGGCGGAAGAGAAACGACAGATGGGATACTAAGATCTTACGTCTTGGGACTATTGTACTCCACATATTCTCTCTCGACTTGCTCGACAGCAGTGGCAGCCCTTGAGCTTCTGGCCTCTGGTTTGAGCTTTGCTTCCGGGTACATTTCAGCGTCACAAGCGTCCCCTCCTACAGTCTCACAAGCTTCCGCTGGAAAAACACTACGGATATATGGAAGCTAAGTGCATTTGTTGTTTAACTAGAAACCACTAACAGGCAGCAGTTAACAGGTGAGACATAATTGAAGAAAACACTTACGAAGTCATGGAGCTGTAATCGACTGCTGAAGGGTCGTTTGATACAGCTGCACTCGCTTTGATGAGGGAGCGTCTGGAAGCTTGTAACCCTGGCATTAACCCGCCTGCAAAAGCCGAGGTTTTTGTGGGTTTTACTATGGACAGAAGCGGTGGCACTGCAAGGGACAAGGATGCCATTGTGGTGGACCTAGTAGACTCTGCGTTTTAGCAACTGGACCGAGACTTGAAGATACGAGAGTGTTCCAATTTCGTCCTCTATATACAGTACAGTACACCGTCCGCTACAGTTGGAACAGATAAGGTTTGCAAGATCTTTTTCCTGAATGGATAAGGCTGTAACATTGTGGCGCAAATTCTTTTAGAGAATTTGGATTGACAGACTAATATTTGTTATAAGGTTGTGTTTAACTTCCTACCCTTTTTATTTATCCTTAAAGTAGCAGAGAGATGAGGTTATAATAGTTTTGTTATAAAATATTAAAGTTCTTTTTTTAGATAGTTCGAATGATTGCGATAAAATTTATATCAGGAGAATGCTTAGATTTAGCTCTATCACGTCTCAGTGTACTCAAAATCAAGATCTCAAAGTCGACAAATTCAGCGTATTACTTTTACACAACAACACACGATAATTCTTTTTCTTTTTATTTTTATCTACTCGACTTAACTGGCCAATGAAAGCTCACTTGAGACATTAAAAAGTTATGCTCAGACAAAAGTTCGACCGCCTAAAGCTCACTTGAGACATGAAAAAATTATTTTCAGACAAAAGTTCGAACCCCCGCCTAAAATAATGAGGAGCACACCCTCTACCACTCGGACTGAATGCTTGCCGCTGGTTCCTTTCCTCTCTTATCATCCAGACAGCATTCTTTACTAAAACAGGGCTGAGGCACCAATTGGCCCATACCAAGAATCCAAGCCCTTCTTTTGCTTTTTATTTGAAAAATACGGCAAATGTTCTCAAATTGTATAAGTTGTCGGTGGCTCTACTCTTTGACAGCAACGGCATTTATATGGGAAAATTGATAATTAAGATGCACAATGGTCTCGGAAATGGCGAGTATTCTAGGGCAAGCAGACACAAATTGCAGCAAGAATCATGGCCATCTTCTAGTACGAACATTTTAACATTAAGCCAGAACATTCTACTTGTATTGGATTCCTCCTTTGCAATTGATGATAAGATTTCCGATCTGTGCTCGAGATCCGGCTCCTACAAGAGAAAGGGAAGTTAAGGAGTATCAAGGCTACAGCCTAAAGTTACTACTTTAATGCTTAAGTCAATAGGAGACTCGGAAGTCCAGATAATGTGAAGAGAATTAGAGCATGTGTGTGAGACACCATATAGAGGGCATCAATCTCCTATACATAGAACTTGGGAAGGCACCAATTTGGTGTGTACTTTTTGTACTTTTCCTTATTCGGTGCCAACGATAAGAGTCATAGGACTATAGTCTGTAGTTGGTTTTAATGAGCCAGCCAGGAGATATTGTAATTGACATTTAGCCTTTAGACCGATTGTCCGGTGTCGGTGGGAGCCGAACCCAAGGCCCGATGGCCCAATCTAGCCCTTCTCTTTTTTTTTTTTTTTCTCTTTTGAGGGTCAATCTAGTCCTTACTAGCAATAAAGAGTCACATTTTGACATTAGGTTTACTGCTTTCTCGCCATGTTTCTTTTATTTTTTTAACTCTTTTGGAGCATGCCACCTTTGGTCCCAGATGGATGACCTATCAACACAGGCTTTGGACAGGCTTTTCATGCTCCCCGAGGCTATTACCCACCTCATCAGCCACAGTTTTGTTTGAGTAAAAGTAGTCGCGCACCCGGAAAATTTTTAAGCTGGAAAAAAGTACATATTGGAAAGAAAAATTATTTTAAAAAATTTTATAATAAAATGAATTTAAAATTTTTAGTAATTATATAAATTTATTATATAACAAAAAAATAATAAATTTTTTTATTAGATTTGTAATAATGCGATTGTACAATAAAATTATATAATTATATTTCTTTTTTTTTGATAAATTCGCCTCGAGATATAATGAAACCCTTTTAAGTTTTAACTACCAAGGCCATGGCCACATCAGATTTTTTAATTCTTTTTTTTTTCTCTTTCTTGACGGGTAAATAATGTGATCAGAGCAATTGAACGAAAAAAATGAACGTTATCAGCACGGCCTCTGAACACTGGGACACTCTTTCATTTATCTCTCAGCTTCGGCCCTGCAATACTTCCAAAGACCCGAAGACCTCTGCAAAATTCTTAACTCCTCGCCAAGGTCCTAGTTTTGTGTTGGGCCACTGGCAGATTGTTCTTGTATAGCAGTTTTTCTGGACTAATGGGGATAACTTAAATAAAATGGCGATAACATAAATAAAAAAATGGGCATTGTTGACTCTACATGCCTGCCCCAGGGCAAGACTTGCACGACCTTACAGCAATAAGCTTATGACACTTGACATACCAAAATGTCTGCAATCAATGGAAGAATACCATTCCACCACCACAATTCAATTTTTGAAGTATCTAAACTTTAATAAAGGTTTATTCCCATCTCCTAATCTCACTATCACTTTAAACCAGGGGGATAAAAAGAGAACTTAATTATTCTTTTGAATGTGAAAGTACCTCTAATTTCAAAAAAGTTTGTCCAAATAAAGTGAGAAAGCAAACCCCACGATCCTTGGTAGAGAACACAATAATGTTCCATTTACTTTTCCGCTGAAACAGTTTTCACATTTTTAAAAGTTAGTCATCTTCTTGGCTCACCAGTCCGTGTACCAAGTTAAGAAAACCATACAGTAGCAGAAGTGGTGCCCAAACAACAATACAATTTCCATAAACATAACGCGTTCATCTCTTCACGACTTGAGACTGTTAGGACTGCTAGACAGACCTCTACAAGAAAATATATGATTTCCAGGATCAGCAGATTGAAGTTTTAGCAGCTTACTTACATATCTCTCTCAAAAACTGTTCAGTTGGGATAGCGTGGGGACGAGCTCATCACTTGAAGGCCTATCTGCAGGCGAATCTGAGAGGCAAACAACGGCAATTCTCATTGCCATAAGCATTTCATCTTCCTCAACTTCTTCACCCAGAATACTCTTGTCTAGTGCTTCCCTTGCCTCCCCTGCTTGCTGCAAATGTCCAAGCCACCGACCTAAACTACCCCCGCTGGCTGCTTCCTCAAAAAATGTGTCTGCAGGATCCCTCCCAGTTAACAAAACAGCCAGTATTATGCCAAAGCTGAAGATGTCACTTTTATCTGTATATCTGCTGAAATTGTTAAATGTTCTTCTTTGTTATAACCGATGAAGCACAAAAATATCAAAAGAAGGTAAAATATGTACATTGCAAACAAATCGAAGCTATTGGCCAAGTAAAGTGCGAATTCTAGACATTGTTTAATCAATTCCTTGAAAGAAATAGCAACAAAGTAAAACGTCATTGAGCACGGGAAACATCTTAGCAAGCTTTAAGAGAAGAAAGTATTTTTTGATCGTAATTATCAGATTTTTACAACTAATAGATCGTCCATGTCCAATAGCTCATTACATCATTAACCAAGCTTCTTGTTTTAGAATCCAATACTTCACTTATAGGCATTCCGGTGGGGGCAAAGCACTTCCGCCCACAATTATGAGACTATAGATTCCGCAGCTTCAAAACACACAGATTCCGATAACAAAGAAACGGAAAACAAGTTTAGAGGGAATTTTATGTACCTGCAATTCTGGGAACACTCGGGAGCACTATAGGCAGCAGTAGCTCTATCCAGATTAGGCACAAGCTTAGTTATGCCACAATCTGCCAGCCTTGGTTCAAACTCAGCATCCAACATCACATTACTAGGCTTTAAGTTGCAATGCAAAATCTGAGGTTCGCTTTCGAAATGAAGATAGCGAAGCCCCTTAATAACCCCAACGGCAATCCGCAGCCGAAATTCCCATCCAAGCTGCAACTGGTTCCCTCTTGCTCTATTCATTGCATCTTCGAGGCTTCCTTTAGGCACATAATCGTAAACCAGCGAGAGCCTATCAGATTCCCAAACATACGCCCGCAAACTCATGAGATTCCGGTGCCTCAAGCTGGCAAGCACTTCCAGCTCCTGCTGTATCCGTCTCTTGACAGACTTGCTCTGCATCTCGGGTGAACCGGTCTCAAATGGCTCGAGCCTCTTGACCGCAATGGTGAGCCCATTGTCGAGAGCTGTCCTGTAGTATTTGCCGTTGGTGCTCGACCCCAGCAACTGATTTTCGTTTGCCAGAGCTGACTGGAGGGTCTTGGGGTCGATTTTCGGGGAAAATATGACGGGGCCTTTCAGGGTCGGGGTTCGATTCATGTACAGAACGAAGCCTCGGATTAAACGGACAGCCAAAGCAAAAAGCACAGCCCCCGTTACTCCGGTTAAGCCTCCTAAAACAATGCTCAGAAGGATTCTTTTGAATCCGTTCTTGAAATGGGGCGGCTGTTTAGAAGTGGTAGTGGATGCCGAGGCTGGCTCGGCAGAGAGGTGCCTTGTGACTTTACTAATCTGTTGGCATTTTACTGTTGTAGTGTGAAGAAAGCAGCAAAGGTAGAACAAGAAAAGCAGAGTTACAGCTTTCCAGCTGCTGATGATGATTAGTGAACTGTGTCTCTTCTCCATGGGCGCGGATAAAGAGCCAAACCTCTACCCCCACTACCCCAACCAAAACAAAAACTCAGAAACCCATCAAGATGAGTTCTTTTTGGTCACTAAAATATAGTATGTTGAGGTGAGGGAGACAAATTTCAAAGGAGGAAGGAAGGAGTGGTGGTAGAATGAGACAGAAATCGTATTTCAACTCAAAAAGCTTCACGAGACGAGACGAGAAACATGCGAAGAATCAATCAACCTATCCCTATCAGCTACATATATACATCTCTAACATATTTTACAGTGCATTTGCAACAATTCTTACTGGGTAATCCCATGTTTGTACCGACCAACGAACATGACTAGGGGCTCAAACACTAGGCAGCCAGCCACCCACAATCCTCAAAGAATTCCCCGACCTCCTACTCTCTCTCTCTCTCTCTCTCTCTCGCTTTAGTCACTGTGCAGTTTAACTTTAAGCTGGTCCGATAATGAGTCAGTGGGTCGTTTTCTACACAAATTTAATTCACTAATTAACGACCAGAGAAGAGGAGAGTAAATGTGTAATTTATTCTAACAACTCAACAAAAGTTAAAGTTCTGTTAAAAAAAAAAAAGCAAAAGTTAAAGTTTTTTTTTTTATAATATTGTTATTTATAATCATCTTCTCATTTAATAAGAAATTGCGTTTATGCTTTCGTTCGGTACCTCAAACGAGTTCAGTTTAGAACCATATATTAGTAGGCATACTTAATATTCATATTATGACGAATTTATTTATTTTTATGATAAAATTTATAATTTTTATCATAAAAAATAATATATTAATTTCTTATATCATATTTTATTAAATTTATTATAAAAATAAATAAAATTGTTATAATATGTATATTAAATATGACTGCATCTCAAACTTTTCTCAATTTTTTAATCGAATTATTTTTGCTGTTTTTACAATGGTACCACTTCTAACAACACAAACGCACAGGAGCAACTGGGAGCTCGAAACAAGAATAACAGCAAAATAATTTTGTTATTATTGTAGTTTTATTCTTTTCAACAAAATTTTTTATTTTTTATTTAACATATCTTAAATTTAATTTAACTGATTAAAAAAATAATTAAAAAATATTTTATCTCTCTTTTACTAACACACTATTAATATCCTTTGAACTATAAATTCGTGATTTCAACAAATTTCTCTACTAAATTTTGTTAGCGTGACTGTTGCGTACTCCTCCAAATATTATCACTTACTTAATTAGTGTTTTCGTTTTCACCATGTTCTTCTTATGACTGTGAACAAGGTCATTCCAAAGAAAGAAAGACAAATAAAGATAAGACAGAAGCAGCTTGTGCGGGCAACAAGAACAAGTCCTTCCTGTTTCCTGTTCCTGGATTAAAACGAATGATACGTGCGGAAAGAAAACTAAGTTATAACCAATCGCGTATAGTTAAATTAGCGTTGGGATTATTTTCAAAATTAAAAATTTTGAATAAAAAATGCGTACAAATAAAAAAAAATTAAAAAAATTGTAATCAATCAGTTATAATTTAATTAGCACTGAAAAGATTCTCTGTTTCTGTAGAACCTACCCTACCGTACCTCAACAGAAATAAGATTAAAGGAAATTGACCGGAGCTCGGATAGAAATTCCCAATTCCTCACTTTTTTAACAAGAATGGGATGAGAATGGTATTAATGTTTCCAACTTACTACTGACGAGTGATTACTACCTTCTCATAATCTTGTTGAGCATTTTATGATTTTATCACAGTGAATTCCTTTAAAACTTTTTTTTTTTGAAAGCTAAAATTGGGAATTCTATTTGAATTGGATCAACGATCTTCATTGGAATAAGAGATGACATTCTTTCGTCAAGAACTAAGACGGAAATGAGGTTTAAAATTAGAGTCGGAAATTGAGATAGGTATTCTCGTCTCTACCGCTATCCCCGCCTCACCTCACTGTCATTTCTAATTGATACTAATGTTTTAAAAAACGAACTGAACCGATCAGTCAAATCGGTTTAATTATTAATCGATCAAGCCATCGATTTGGTTTGATTTAAAAATATAGGCAATACTTAAACCACTCAAACTCATAAAAATTAGTCAAAAAATTAAAAAAATTGGTCTAATTTGTGGTCAAACCGATTTTTATTTAAATATAAAAATTGTAATTAAACTTTATTTAAAGTATTATTGAGTCCTAAATTTTATTTAAATTTGTAATTGAATTATGAATGTGATATAAACTTCTAATTTAGCCATTAAAACTATAAAATTTATATATAATCAATTATTTCAATAATTTTTTTGTCACAAATATTTAAATTTAACCATTTAAAATGATTTTAATCAAATTATATAATATATAATTGTTATTTTTTATTTTTTATTATCAATATATATATATATATATATATATATATATATTATTAAATTTCGATTAAACCTTCAAACAATAACTTTTCCGCTTGGATTATTGTTTCCGTTTTCCAAATATTGACTGGTACAAAAAAGTGTGTTTATGACTAAACTTGGTCTGGCTCGTGGTCGTGGGGGACAAAACTGGGTTCCCGCCCTTTCAGAGAGGAGACCCCACAAGGCCGCAACACAACAACAGAGTGGGGTCCACTGCCACGCCAACAGAAGCATTTGCTAATCACGGGACTGAAAGTGACACTTCGAAGCTTCATCCTCTCCGTTGGTTGCTATGACATAGGCCCCACGGACATCCACGTGGGACCCGGCTTTTCTTTGTTTTCAGATTACCCTTAATCCGTCCTATCATGGCCGTGGTGTCAGTGGTTCCCCCTCCCCCCTTCTTTATAATAAAGCACCTTTTTTGAACTTGATAAAGATAATGACTCTCTCTGGTCTCTATTATGAGAATACAATTAATGGGCAAAATTCAAATTTATACGGCTTTATATGTTTATCTCAAGATTTTCTATATTTTTTTAACCAATTTCAAATAATGTATTTTTACTTTTTAAAAACGTACCAAAATAATGAACGGTTGTTAAATTTTGCTTAATTTGACCAATCAAAATTCATCGTATGTCAATATTTTATACAAACAAATAAAAATTAATTTTCTCCAACAACAGCAGCTACAATTAATACTGTTCAAAAATTGACCAACCCAATTCAATTTAATTAATCAAATCCGCACTAATCTGAACCTGTAAAAATCGTTAAGATCTAAATTAATTGCAGTTTTAAAATTTTACAATCTACCAACAGCAGATTGAAGGTTCAATCTGCCTAATCCGACCCAATCTGTCATATATATATATATATAACTCCCTTAATACAAAACACATTGTAACTTTAAGGCTATTAGCCCCTTAATGTAAAGCCACCCCCTAAAACCTTAAAGTTGACGTTGTTTTAGAATATTTTAAATTTGTGTTCCGTTCGCAAATCTAAATCACCCAATAAAATATTTTGAAGTTTTAAAGATCAGAATGAGAGGCATTAGTTCAAAATAAATAGTCATCTTCTGATTCTAAGGGTTCAAACGAGATATATCAGCAGAATATTTTTATTTTTTATTTTTTAATAATATCTAATTTGTCAAAATCAATACAATCTAATTCAACAATGACAGATTATATTAGATGAATTGGGTGTAAATAAAAGATTATTCAATCTGCTGTTAACAGATTAAATGTAAATATATCATAAAATCGACTAATCCGACCCACAAACACTCTTAACTACAACAACCACAACAAAAAAGCTTCACTATGATAAACCAATGCACAATCCCCCAAACTAATCATCGCAGCCCCTCCACAAAATTAGAGCCATAACACTAGGGCTGTTTACGGGTTGAATTGAGTTGACTTGGGGGTATATCCATATCCAATTTACTGTCGGTGAGTTGGATAATTTTTCATTCGCATTCAATCCGTCATACAACTCAATCTATTCAATCCAATCCAATCCACCAAGATTAGATCGATTTGGACAGATTAGTATAATAAAAAAAATTATAATTTTTTCCAATTTATACACATCATCAATTATCAATATTTTTACTTATTCTTACCAACTTTATTTTATATATATATATATATATATATATATATATATATATCCATTCGCAATTTTAAATATTTATAAGAATTGATCAAAATTTACTAAAAGACTATATTAGATCAATTTTATTTGATAAAAACATAAATTGTCAAACAAAAAAGTTCCTTATTTGTACTTCCACTTAACGAATAAGGTAGAATCTCTCTCTCTCTCTTTTATAGTATCCAATGTCTTACTTATGCTGTCAAAAAATAGGGAGATAGAAATACTCTAATTTTTTCTTATTTTTTAAAATAAAATTATGTAGTAATAATTAGAGAACATGATGATAATGCGGGAATAATAAAATAGTTTTTTACTTCTAATTTTATTAATTTGTAAAATCATATGAAATGTGATTGTTTGATTTTAATCCGATTGATATTAATACTTTAATTTATAATATTAATATATATATAGGCGGATTAGGTTGGATTGGGTGGATTGAACCCCCCAATCCGCATCTAATCTGCTTTTGGCGGGTTGTAAAATTTTGAAACTGCAACTAATCCTAACTTCGGCAGTTTTGACAGATTCAAATTAGTTTGGATTGAATTGATCAGATTAAATCAAGTTGGTTAATTTTTGAACAGCCCTACATACCACTTCCAAGATGATTAACCATTGAACTTTATGTTGCAATTTAATTTTATTATTGTATAATTCTTCTAACGATATTTAATAATTTATTTATTTTTTATTTTTTAAAATTTTATTCATCCCACAATTTATATCTACTCAAAT
The DNA here is from genome assembly GCA_037832335.1 of Carallia pectinifolia. NCBI lineage: Eukaryota > Viridiplantae > Streptophyta > Magnoliopsida > Malpighiales > Rhizophoraceae > Carallia > Carallia pectinifolia. The sequence goes on from CM075453.1 coordinate 22,019,073, forward strand.
GTTACTGCCTAATATTTTTTTTACCCCTCTCCTTCAAATAAGACATCCAAGTTGCTACGTGTTAATGGTTACTGTGCCAGTTGTTAAAATCAGATCATGCCTGTCTAGGACTAGATTTTGGCACTAGTCCATAACGATCAAAGACGAATCCTGAACCCATTAATGAAGCGAATTGGGGAAAAATAAAACACAACGACCGAACATCCAGGGGCCAGGCATGACAACCTACCGCTCTTCTCTGTTTCAAACGATACTGGCATCAAATGAGGACTACTACCTTTTGAACTTGCAAGAGATACTTACAGGAAAGGCCACCCACGAAGTCCAAGCACAGAAGAAATGCTTTCTTCCTTAATTCGAAATTATTTACACTACAATTGTCCTTTTTCACTCCCCTGCTTTGTCTGTAATAGGCCCCCTATGTAATTATTTCAATTTTCAAGTACATCATTCATCGGGTCTGCTAATAAGGCAAGAACATCACTGTCAGTGAAGTTGGACTCGGCGCTTGGCAGCAAGCTCAAGAGGGATTCTGCCTTCCTGATTGAAAGCCCAGGATCAGCCCCCCTGCAGATGCATAATGAACCTTCAGCAGCACCTCATAAATGGCTTTTCAGGAGGCCGCGGATTGGATCCCATCCCATGCGCATATACAAACACACACGTGTGAGACCCTAAATATTAGCTTAAGTGATTATATTGTTAGTTAAGAGTGTGATAAAAAATTCGATTCCCACCACACTTTTCTCATATTTCTCTTGTCTAAGGACCAAAAAAAAAAAAACAAAACAAATGCACACGTGCGAGAGTATCTTAGTTATGCCTAGGGATGGAGATGGTGTGGTGGGGTTGGAGGGGCTGTACGCAAGGGATTGGGAATCACTTATGAAAATTATCCAAGACAATAACGATCAGAAGAATTATCTCATCAAGAAAAATTTTGCAAAATTACCAACAGAGAAGCAGGAATATGTTGGATCTCTGAATTTAGTGTCTTTGTATATGGACTAAAATGCCACTAAGCCACAAAAGTGGTGAGATGTATGGAAGCCATCTTGAGCGGGTAACTCATTTACTGATATTTTCACCTCAGTAATCATCCATGGAGCTTAGAGGGAAGCTCACCAATTATGTACAGTCCTCTTACTGCTTCTAGTTATAACTTATCAGCTATTTTCCCGAGTGCATCCGCAAGCTTATTGAGGACAGTAAGCAAACCATCTGCATGGTTCTTCCGCTGCTCCCGGTCCAACTGAAAATTGGTGTTTTGAGCTTCGAGTTGAGCTGCCAGCATCTTACCATTCCTCTCCAAGACATCAATCAACTGATTATGCACACTGACTACTTCCTCGTCCCCAGATGTTGCAAACCATTTCCGCTTCCGACCCTCATGTGTAGGAGAACCTGTCTCCGGATTTGAAGCCGGTTGTTTATCATTTGTTGTGCCTGCAGTGAATGCAATTATGTAAAATCAAAACTTACAGCACAACATAACGTTCAAAATTGTTTATTTGCAGCGCACAAACTCAAGGAGCCAACCCTGAGACAATAAGCAAGTTAGAAGGCCGAGGCAAGCAGCCATACATATCAATTATCAAAGAGCAAGCATACATGTCCTAGTGGTTTTTGTTCCGGGCAGTATCCCAGTTAAAACTGCGACTGGTATTTTTGAAATGTAAAAATAACAAGTGTTTCAAAAATATTAATCGCAGTTTACCCTAGGACAAATTCACCGAGGATACAAACTTTTTGTCATTATCAAAACACTATACTTTCTCCACGATGAGATACAATTGCAGAAGCAGAATCTTTCGACAACTGACCATCCCATTTTGGCTTATGATCCATATTTCACAATGTCACAATTTTAAACAAGACTTAGATCAGGTGTTGTTCATTGCAAATACGAAGATAAATACATTACAAATTGGAAAACACAGTTTCATTCAGATGCCGGCCTGTTGAAAGGTTTAACCTATTCGGCACGATAACAGAGTAACAGTGATTGGCGTAGGGGAGAAAATGCTATAAGCCCAATAAACTTATCTGACCCATTAAGCAGAGGATGGGATAAACAAGTTAGTCCAATCCGAACTAATAGCTCATCTTAAAAATTCTTTAAAAAAAAAGTTGAAAGGAAATGTCAACTCAAAGTCTAGGTGTAAACATTTCCGATTCACCAAAAATGACCAGAAGGGTCCAAACGTTAGGTGTAAAGATTGAAGAACATGGAACTCCAAGAAAAAAAAGAAAAACCAATAACACGGCTCTTTGAAGGCCGTGCGCGTATTTCTCATTTAGCCGCGAAGCTGAAGGCTGAAATTCATGAAACTAGGCATTCGCTTGTCTTTTGTAAGTCTAAATTGATTAAAGCCAGCGTTGTAACAGTCAGCCAATTAGCCACATATCATATGCTTATAATTTTCAAGAATCCGAGACATGGTAGTAATGAAGTGATAATTATACGATCGTATAATCATAACAAACCAATCCATCAATAACAACAACAGCCACGACGACGACAAGGACGCAAGAACGGACGCCCAGTATCAGAATAAAGCAGACTCCCAAATTTAATTACCTGGAATTGGTATGGGACCACCACCTGCTGCTGCCGCCGCCGCCTTTATCGGTTGGACGTCCTTGGCCGGCGGCGTCTCCTTTCCCGGGCTCCCACTGCCCTCCTCCTCCTGCTCGAAGTCTGAGAACAAGCCATCCTCAGCAGCTGCGCTTCTCCCGCTATCAAACACGATCTCCGCCACGTCTGCAGCCGGAGCAAGAGCCAAAGCCACCGCCGGCACAGCCGCCGAAGACGACACGCCACCTGGCCCATCCAAGATATCGTAAACCTCCCTGTCGAAAAATCCGGGCAATTTCCTTTCCCTCCTCAAATCGTTCCTCATGACCCAAAACGACTCCGTCTCCTCCTGTATCTGAGACTCCCATTCTTTTATCTTCCTGTAGTCGCCGGCTAAATTGCTCCACCTCTTGCGGCACTGCACCGGCCCCCGGTTCACCCCGTGCCTCTTGCAGTAAGACGAGACCGTCGCCCACTTCGGTTCGACCTGACCGACCGAACCCAGGCCCATGCCCACGGCGCGGACCCTCCGGACTCCGCTCTCCGCCACTCGCTTCCCTTGTATGAGGACCAGAATCTCTTGCCTGGTCCAGCGGGGGAGCCTCGGGGTTTTGCTGCCTTCATCGCCGCCGTCAACCGCCGTCTGCCCGGTGTCGACGCCGTTAGCGGCTTGACCGCCAACAGGGCTCGAGGTTAAGCTTAATTGTTGTTGTTCATGCTCTAAAGCCATTATAATTAAGCGAAGCGAGGGGCGACTAATTGCTTTAGCTTTAGAGGCACGTGACCGCGTTCAAGGGGCAGGGAAGTAACGGCGTTTTTAGGGAGAGTCCGTTACGCCGTTCATCTTTCCGCTTGAAAGGTTGAGGAAGAGAGAGACAGGGAGGGGCATTGTAGTTTTGTACTGGGAAGAAGAATTAGAATAGAATTTGACTAATAATCAGGGAGAGTGAGAGAGGTTTTAGGTGGGTGTTTTTGTGGGATTGGTGGCGGTTTTGACGAATTGTGGGTTCCGTTTTACTGGCCAGCGGCCCGTAGGTGCAGGTGTATACATTGACTGCCCTTAAAATCTTTTAATAAATACCTTATTAAGAGCGTAATTAATTAGATTTGAGGGGTCATTTCCAAATTAATACGGGGTTAATGGGATATCTTTCCTAGCTAAGCCAGATATTATTTTCTGTAACTTAAAATTTTGGCATTAAGAGGCCTAATTTTTTGAGCAACCCTCTAGCTCTGTCATTTTTTTTATTATGAAAAAAAATACAGGAATACAAAATTTAGATACAAAATAATAATATTTATCTATTATTTAAATTTTAATTGTTGATTAAATAGTAGATCTAATATAATTAATAATTTAAATTTAAATAGTAGATATATATTATTATTTTGTATTTAATTTTTTTTATCTATGTAGTAAAATTTATTTTTTTATTTCGTGATTTATTGAATTACAAATTATATAATAGAATTGTTCTTCTCTTTTAATAAATTTCACAGCATCTCTTTTTAATATTAAATTTTAAGATTTGTAAAATAAAAATTTAAAATTTAACTAGTAAAAGAAATTGTAAAAAACATATATAATTGTATCTTATTGTGTTTGCTAATCAGCGGTTTTCAAAGGCCCCTGCAGCATATAAGGCTAAGTCATTATTTCTTTGACCACATTTGCCTTAGGCTGGCTGCCCGACGGGCACCTGCTTCTTCCGGGTAAGACTTCTTTCCTCTCATCTCAGAATGCAAATGCCAAATATGTCGTAAAACATGTCAAGTGATTTTTTTTTAAATAGTTAAAAAAGCACTCGTTTTTAAACTATTATCATTTTTTTTTAATCATGAATAAACTTATCACCAAATATTGTTAGATTTAAATATTTTTACTCTAAATTATAGTATTAACGAATCTAAAATCTAACAACCAACATAAAACAATATTTCTGACATATTGAAGTGTCACTATAGAGATTCAAACTTAAATTAATAAAAAAATATATCAAATTACCACCTTGGGTAATAAAAAATATCAAGCGTTTTACGATAATTGTTGTTAGAATTATTTTAAAGGTGTTAGCGGTAACTAATCCTCTAATTCTTGTCATCTCTCTCTGGTCCTCCTCCAAAGCCACAAGGAAGAAGCATTAGAGCCAGGTCAATGTGGACTCAAACGCCATTTGAGTCATGTCAATGGGGACTAATATGCCCATCAGGGGCAGCCAAGTGGCCCTAACCTGCCAGGCTGCCGCCAATAAAGAGAAGAGTGAGAATTTTGTCCAACTCTTTCTCTTTGGCTATCCTTTTTCTACACTAGCATTCTATTCTCACTTAATCATTTGGCTTAATCTTTACTTAATGGATAATGACGCAAGTGCATGGTCCCATCCAGATCCTTCATATTATATTAAAGCCACTAAAGAGAAATATGTCTCGCGGTAGCATTACTAGTGGCCCTCACCCCTGCCGTAGGAGTGAAATGCTCGTCAACTCATATATATATGCTTCTTCTTTTCCCTTTATTTCTAATTATTTTCTTTTTTTTTTTTTTGAGTCGAAAGATGTAATATTGTTTATGCAATGATGTTGTTAACATCTTGCAAAATAAGAGAAGAAATATGGCCTAGGTGCCACTCATAACCCGAAGTCTCCCCAACCTTGGACAATGCAACCTTTGCTAAAGCATCCGCCACAGAATTAAATTGCCGACTGGCATGAGTAACGTCAAAGCTTGCAAAGCTGACTGCCTGGGCTTCTTTCTAATTGTTTCCATATTAATAGAACCTAGTCTTATTAGATCCTTGAATTAGTAGATGATGAATTCACTCTAAGACGTAACCTTACAACTTGGAAGCACATGCCTAATGTAATGTCTCGTGAATCATGGGGAGGGGTTGCCATGTGAGATGGGGTTAGTACGGGGTCATATTCTCCCTGTGATACAATAGGGGACCATTCCGTTGGCCTTCTTAATTCTTGATCTCACATCATATCACTAAATCACTAAATTGAATATAATCCTGAGAGGGCGACCTAAAGGGCATATAGAGCCACTCTTTTCCAATGAAAATCTCAAAATAACATTTCTCTTCATGCATCGTAATTATTTGTCGGCATAGGTTATATAGAATCTATATAAAGTCGAAACTGAAAGAAAATTTCATGCTTTCTCTCTCTAACATGTGGCAACTTTTTATAATTTGTAAATTATAAATAATATTAAAATATTTTATTATAATCAGAATTATGATTCTATGTAAATTGAATTGTAATCAAATAAGAATTTCAATTAAATTTTTTAATTTGATAAATTCTCAATAATTATAATATGTTTTAGTATTATAATAGAATCAGAATTTCAATTTCAATAGATTTAAAATTCTCATATGTATACTCTTTCTCACATTATAAAAGCACATGTATCATTTTTTTTCATTAATTTTTTTATTTCTTTTAACTAGATTTCTCAATTTTAAATTTTAGTTTTTTCATAAAAACAAATTCTCATAGAACTTGATGCTTATAATTCTCTTAACTAGAATTTAGTTTTTGCTTTTTTTCTTCTCAATTATAATTGATTATTCTTAACACCTGTGTAGCAATATTGGCATAGCCTCATGTATCAAATCCCCAAAGCAAGATCGCTCGAGCAGCTAAAGCAAGGGGACTTTTAATTGATAAATCAAAGGTAATTATTCTTTTAATTTACCGTATATAGATTTTTCTTTGGTACATAGTCATAAATCACATACCTGTTTTTATAATTTATATATTATAAATTTCATAGCCTGTTTTCTGTGTCCAATTGTGGTACATCTTTTTTTTTTACTTTTTTACATCTTTTGTTCCATAACTTGGCACTATTTTAGTTGGCAATTGTGAGACGAGATATACCAACTTTTAAAAAAAAAAAAAATTGTCATCGTATATATGATTAACTCTTCAACCATTTGCGGGTTAATTGCAGGTCCCTACACTCACAGACATCCAGAGTTGTTTTTTGAACGGCCAAAACATTGTTTTCTTGAATAGCTTTGGTGAAATTTGTTTTAAAAAAAAAAGAATTGCTTAGTTGGAGCGATGACTATGGCATGGTTGGGTATTTATACGTGCATTATATTGAAAATTAGATACAATTTTTTCAATTTTTTTATCAAATTTAGTACTTATAAAAGACCAAAAAAAGAAAAATAAAATACTAGTAAATCCTTATTCTTAAGACGGAAATAGAGTAAAAATTCACATGTTTAAGTTTAATTTTAGGATTTTTAAATTTTTTTAATTTAAGAAATTCTCAAGAATTGTAGTCTTTGTTAGTATTTTAATAGAAATAGGATTTCAATAATTGTAAACTTTCTTAGTATTATATTAAAATAAAAATTCCAATTTGAACAGATTTTAGAATTATGCAAACTTCTTTTCATATTATAAAAGTACAAGTATTTTTGTCTATATTATAATTGTTTTGTTTTCTTCGAATTAAATTTCTTAATTTCAGTTTTTAGTTTTGCCATCCAAACAACTTCTCATCAATGTTAGTACTTATAATTGATTATAGTTATTTTAGTTGTTTATTATAATTTTTTTTTTTGGTTTTTTTACATATAATTATGTGAGAATATTTTTGGCATTAAGAAGTTTGATATTCTCTTTCTGATTATTTTCTTTTACTTTCTATTAATCAGATTTCTCAATTTTATATTTTAATATTTCCACCCAATTAGTGCTCATAATTTTTCTTGATTTTTCATGTTAGATATTCAATATTATATTCATAATAATCATAATATTTTACAAATATTATGTTTATTGTATTTGAGTTTCAAATATTTTTGTTGCTTGCAAACATTAGGCCCTAAACAGTAGACAATTTGCATCCATTTGTCTTGATATTATCTTCTGGGTTAGATTTTGTTCTTTTTTAATTCAAAAAATTTTAAGAATAAAAAATAATAGTCAATTTCTGTTTAATGACAAAATATATATCTAAATAATTAAAAAAATTATTAATTCCGTACATCGTGCGGGTTATTTTCTAGTTAAAGTAACATGAACCGTGATTGAATTTAAAAAAAAAAACTATCAAATACTGTTTGATTTACTACATATTTATTCTCATATCTAAGCATTTCCTTTAAATAAAGAAAAACAATGTATAGACCCAACTTTATTCCCTCGTATCTGAACGCATCACATTGTGAATAATGTAAAATATTACTTGTTTAAGCATGTTTCTTGATTTTTTGTCCTTGTTTATTAATCGTATATATTGTGGCTGCTAACACAATATGCTTAGATAAAAATTTAGGGAGAGAGACAAATGAGAATGAGGAAAGTAAGCGAAATGAAAAGTGAGAAAATATAAATTTTCTATCTTTCCTGTATTTCGAAAAAGGTGATTGTGAGGAAGAAAAAAAAAATTTTGGCTAGAAAAGAATAAAAATTAAGAAGAAATAAAATAATATGTGTTATAATACTAATTTTATCTTTTAAGATAAAATTACTAATTATTGTTCTTCAACCCAAGGATAAACTGTATAAAATATATCTATAAATATAATTAATATAGTAATTTGAATAATTTATTTTGGTTTGATTTTTTTTTTTAGTTTTAAAATTTTTTCAACCAAGCGGCCTCTATCCTTATTTTAAAAAAAAAAGAATCACAATAAGATAATAATTTGGCTAAGCCATGTTTAGATTACCAATTGTTTGAGATGTTCTGAGTTAAATCACACAACTCCTGCCTTTGTGATCATGTGATTTTTTTTTTTTTTTGATGACTCTTACGCATCATAAGTCACTGTCTGTAACTTCAAAATTAACTACCATCAGATGAGAATAAGGAAAATTGTAGTGGTCCCTTATTTCCATTGCCGTTGGAAACATCTCGTGAGTCTCAGCAGTTTACCATTGACAAAATAAATGACAGCTATTAAAAAAAAAATCCATTTACCTTTAACTTGTCTGATGCCACTTCTTAGTTGCTAGAATTTCACATAAATTTCAAATACAACATCATGGCAATAAAATCCAAAAGATAAAGAGAATAGGAGAAGATTAAACCAGTATGTAGATAACATGATCCTCTAGAGCTACACTCGTGAATACAAGTCCATCTTCTCTATAAACAGCTTCCAAGGAAACCCACCAATCATGATTGCAACATTGGCATCTATGCATGTTTCGACGACGTTTGTGGTGGGGACTAATCCTCTGAAGCCTGAAAGACAGCATTTATTAGTTCCAATTTGTCATATTTTATGTAAAAACAAATCATATCGTATTCCATGTACGATAGACTATCCTTAAGATTGTATGAAAATTATCAACAATTATATATGAATTAGATATTTGAATAAATTAAGAATCAGAATTAAAGAATTATAATGAATAAAATTTAATAACAAAATGAATAAAAATAAATAAATAAATAAAGGATATCAATTGTCTGAAACATGCAAATGCACTGTCCTTAAAGATAATTTCTGCTCCCGTAGATAAGTAATCCTAGTGCATCAGGTCGCAACGACTATCCTCCCAGTATACGACAGACATTCTCACTAATGTGCACTTCAAATAGTGAGGCTACAGAAACAGTTTGTCTTTTGATTAACCCAGCAAAATAAGTCTTTTCACAAATAGGTATGGAGGAGACACATCTACACCTCTCAAAATCCTTCAAAAGATAAAGGAATAGTCTTTTTATATAATAGGTTTTGTTTTATGTCTCATAAGTAAAAATAATGTCAAATAAAGTTTATCATAAATTATAACGGCTAATAACGGCCAAATACATAAAAATACATAACGACTAGTTAATGACTAAATAACAACTAGTTTAACGGTTGTAAAATGATTAGTCCAATGGTCATGCAACGGCTAATTTGACCAAGTTTTACATAAAATAATTAGTCTTTTAAAATATAATAATATTTTACAATATAAAGTAACATGAACTGTGATTGAATTTCAAAAAAAAAAATATCAAATACTGTTTGATTCACTACATATTTATTTGTATTTTTTTAATTCCCATGTCTAAGCATTTCGTTTAAATAAAGGAAAACAATGTATAGACCCAACTTTATTCCCTCGTATCTGAACGCATCACATACTGAATAATGTAAAATATTACTTGTTTAAGCATGTTTTTGATTTTTTGTCCTTGTTTATTAATCGTATATATTGTGGCTGCTAACACAATGCTTAGATAAAAATTTAGGGAGAGAAACAAATGAGAATGAGGAAGTAAGCGAAATTAAAAGTGAGAAAATATAAATTTTCTATCTTTTCCGTGTTTCGAAAAAGGTGAGTGTGAAGAAGAAAAAAAAAATGGCTAGAAAAGAGTAGAAATTAAGAAGAAATAAAATAATATGTGTTGTAATATTAATTTTATCTTTTAAGATAAAATTACTAATTATTGTTCTTCAACCCAAGGATAAACTGTACAAAATATATCTATAAATATAATTAATATAGTAATTTGAATAATTTATTTTGGTTTTTTTTTTAAAAAAATTTTTCAACGAAGCGGCCACTATCCTTTTGTTTTTTTTTTTCCTGGTATTATTGTAAGTGAGGTCAAAAAGGTCTTTCCAAACACAAATATTTCGTTTTTCCATCTACACCCCCTTTTCCCCAACCAAGCAGGATTTAGTCATTTTGAAGATGTGTCTACCACTTAGTCTCCATAAATGAAATGGGACTGTTGACGTTTAGGTCCATTTTAATCGGTTTATTCTTGTTATGTTGCCATCATTGACACAATTTTTCAAAGAAATGCTTGAACCCACCAAACAAACTTGATGCCTGCATGGTATTTTCCCATCAGTTAGTCGTTGCAAACACGTCAAGATTACCCAAATAAGAAATTTACAATGAAATTAGAAGCAGATGAAAAAAAGAGTCTTGAAACCCATAGCTCAGTCATTTGAACCTTTTTGACCTTTTTTTTTTAATTTTAATTTATCACATATTAATTTTAAATCTGTTACATATCAATTTTAATTTTTATTTACTTGATGTATATTGCATATTAAATTTGAGTCTGTTACATATAAATTTTAAAAATTTTTTATTCTGCACATTAACTTTTAACTTTATTCAAGTAAAACATTTAAAAAATAAAAAAAAAGCTAATCGGCCAGAGCACCTCTCCGCCCTTTTTCTCTCTTCCTCCTGTTATTCCTCTGGACCCTCCCCGTCCAGCTACCAATTTTTAACAAAAAAAAAGAAAAAAGAAAAAAGGAAAAAAAAAAAAAAAGCATTTCCATCAGCAAAGGCGGGATTGTACAGCATGGAGATACACGAATGGGAGTGGATTACTCATTTACCCGTGCTTGCAAATTAATTATGTATATTTTGTTCTACTCAAAACAGTGTAAATATTAAAAAACACTCCACCATTTCCCTCCAAAAAAAACTAACCGTACGTAAAAAACAGACAACATTAACAACGATCTCGGGATGGACCATATATATAGCCATAGGGCAACACACAAGAAGTTTGTGATGACCAAAGTAAGCGAAAGTGGGTCTAGCAGCATCCCTTAATCATCCCTTAATCATTAAAATTAATCTCCTAATTATTTTTTTATCGATAGTAATCTCCTAATTACAGCGTTTGCCAACAGAAGCAATTAAGAAGTCAGTGATGTTCCCCACGCCTATTGATAAAGAAGTTTTTATCCTAATGTTTCGCGCAAAACAATTAAAATATAGATGAGAGATGGAAGAAAAATATTCATTCCAGAGAGCTATGCTAATGCCATGTTTGGTATTTTTCCAAGAGAAAGAAAAAAAAAAAGAAAATTTCAAAATTTTCTACTCATTTTCTTTTTTATTTATTTTCAATCAATCCAAACAATTATTTTTTATTTTTTCTATCACAAAATACTATTCATTTTCTTTCTCACAACTTTCTAATCATTACTTTTTATCAATCATAATATCAGCATTATTGTACTATTTTTTATTCATTTTCTTTTCTGTTCACTTTCTATTCAATTTCTCATTATCCAATCACACTCTAAGTCCCGTTTAAGGGGTGAAGCCAACGCAAAATAACAAATGACAGCTCTTACATGCACTTGATGTTTGAACACCCGAGGATAGCTTGGAAAGAACTATAAGCAAACAAATTATCAATCAACTAATACAAGAAACTAATACAAAAACATACGTAATATGAATGTCGATACGATTGAAATTGTTCCGTCCACTATCTCCTAGCATTCACTTGTTATAAAAATGACTGAATTGCAGAGAAAATTAGTGAAACTATTATGTCGTAAATCTTAAATTTTGAATTTTCCATTCAGAATTTAGCCCAAAATGATTATCTTTTTCCTTGCAGTGCCCATCTACAGAAGCGAAGACAAAACGTAGGGGAGAATCTGGCAGCATAGCTTATTGGGTAGAAGCAAAACCGTAACCAGTCATCAATCATTAGACCCCCCATGTTCCTGAGGGCAGAAAACAAAAAAAAAAAAAAGACCCCCCCATGTTCCTGATTAATCATTTGTTTATATTATATTCAATTATTCAGTCCTTTACTTCGGCATGAGAATTATGTTCCTTGTACTCTAGACAAGATTACTAATCGACTTGTCCCTAGCATTAAGGCTAATTTCGCAAAGTCGCAAGGCTGGCCAACCTACCAAACCAAAAATGCTCTAGCGAAGTTTCCCTGAGGCTTGAACATCCTTCCACGCAAATAATAAAATTCATTAATTAAGGCTATGTCAAATTCATTAACATGATATTGACATAAACATGACATGTTAAGTAATCAAAAAAAAAAAAAAAAAAAAAAAGAGAGGGAAGTTAAAAAATATGGGAGCAATATCATTATTAATGTTACCCAATAAAAGCAATATAATAATTTTTTTTTTCTTTTTAAAAATAGCTTGTCAAGACGTTATTGAATTGTGAATTATACAGACAATAATTCTTTATATTTTATAAATTATATACTTTTTTTTGATATTAAATCTAAAAAAAATAAACGTATAAAGTTTTTTCAAAAAACTTTTATCTTCAAAAATAATTTCTGTGATTTGAAATAAAGAAGTAGAACTCTAATTTAATTTTTCATGAATAATAAATAAATAGCGGGGCTCTGAAAATGCCGCCCCCAAGCCGAGACCGACCGAACGGTGGGGAAGGAGTATTTGATAGTGATGTCCAAGTCGTCATTTCGTTCCTATATATATATATTTTTTTTTTAACAATAAAGATTCATACAAAGATTGACTCAGAAGGTAGAAGCTAAACAGAAGGGCAATCGAAAACAAAACAAAACTTCGAAAAAAAAACATAATATATATATATAATATTATTAAATATTTTAAATAAATAAATAAAAACTCTTATACCAAAACTGATCATTTCAACTGAGCATGAATGTGAGTATCGAGATCGAAGTGGGACCCGACAACACCAAGGAGTTTTTGACATTGACGCCGTTGGACAGTTTTAACGGTTTCTTCACCTCAAGGTTCAAGCTGGCCTGTGTAGTGGCAGGGAGCGAAGGGAAGCAAAACCACTCAGTTCTTTCCAGCCACCCACTCAGCGGGCCCCATCATGAACTGTTTACTTTCAGTCTTTCTTTCTCAATTTATTTCTCCTCCGTTTCTCCGGTTGCGAGCTAGAGCCTGCAATCTCGCCGCAGAATCAGTTTCTCGTCGGAATTCCATGGATTCCGACGGGGAACTCCGTACATGCAGTGCACGGAATCTAGAGAGAGAGAGAGAGAGAGTTTGCGTGTTGGAGAAGGAGAGGGAGAGACAATAATGAAAGTAGTATTAAATTAAACAAAAATAAAACAAAAAAAAAAAAAAAAAAAAGAGAAATGAGAGGGAAAGAGGTTAACGTGCAATGCAGGGAAAAAGAGAATCAAAGGCAAGGCTTGGAGGATCTTGCACGGCACAACTGCCAAGATGTTTGTGACGACGACGACGACGACGACGACGACGACGACGATGCCTTCTTCCTTCAATTTTACCTTGCCTTACTTATGCCGTAATTTATTCCATCTCTCTTTCTTCTATCCATCCATCCTCTGTTTAACTTTAAAATCGCTCCTTCGGCCATGTCCGCCTCATCTCTACGCTGTTTCGGCTGTCGCAATTCCAGTCCTTTTTCTCTCTAATTAATTAATTAGTTAATTAATTAATTAATTAGATAAAGGTTTGATTCTTACGCCGTTGCTTTTATTTTTTTGTTTATTTTTGTTTAATTAATTAGTTAATTAATTAATGTTGATCTCTTCTCGTGTTTCAACGCGTACTTTTGTCCTTTGTTCCTCTGGAACTAAACGGCTCTCTTCTCTTCGCTTCACAAGTTGAAAGTTCAAACTTCGAAGATGCCGCTCTTTCCTTTCCTATTTTAATTTTTTTTCTTTTTTTTTTATATTTATAATTTAAGGTGGATAAGTGCGCCATATGTTCCCGATTTTATTTGATTTTTATTTTGATTTTGATTTTTCGTATTAATTTTTAATTTTTTGCTGCAAGTTTATGAGATAATGAAGAGGACTTGGCATTCTCTATCTATCTTCATAATTTATTGGGTGCTCTGCTGAATTTAATTAATTAGATAAGCGCCTCTATTGCTTTCAATCTTTGTAATAAATGCTTGTGATATTCCTTCCTGTTCTGCCTTTTTTTTGGGCTTGTTTTATAGAAATAAACAAGATATTAATTAATTGGTTACTTTCCATGTTTGTCTTGCAGAGTTGATCTTTGTGCAAGCTTATATAAAGAGCCCCTGCATGCAGCCAGATAGTTAGAACATCTCTTTTAAGATTTCTAGGCTTCAATGGTCATTCCTTCTTCCAAAGTTATGGACCTAAGGGGATTTTCCTCATCGCCCGCCTTCCGGGAGGATGCACTCTTTGCAGCTGAGGTAATGCTTTTGCTTGCCTGCGCTTCCCTCTTCATTGTTTTTAGTTGTACACTTTTGTTTTCTCTAGTTCCACAGTTTTATCAGCATTTTGATGGGGATGGGACCCAAGGTTGAAAAATTGCATGATGGAGGATTCCAATTCTCTAATTGGTGTTACATCGTTTCTTGTTGTTGTTACATGTCTAGCAGAGGGAGGTCGAGCTTTGGAAGCCAGATGCCATGCCTGATCAACATGGTCAGTACGTTTGATGTATTGTTATATGGGATCTTGTCCTTTTTGATAACTGAGAATAACCAAACTCTGTTATTTTTTTCTCCAATAAAGGCATGCTGTTGCATGTTTTTGTTTTTTTTTTTTTTTTAACTGTGTATCAGATATTAGATTTATTCCTAGGATTTTACAATCCTCATTACCAATCTGAATCCCTCCTAAGTTTGTGCCGCCCATTTGTTGATTTTGCTTCATAGCTTTTCAAGCTAAATATCTCTTAGTTCTCTAGTGGAGTTCCCTACTTCAACCGGTATGCTCTTAGGCACGGCCATACATAACATAGAAATCACACTCGGAAAGGGTGGACAATTGGCTAGAGCTGCAGGTGCTGACTGTGATAGCCCTGTCGATACCTTATTGCACATTTCTGTCTTTAGCATGTCCATGGATCCTTTCCTCATGCATATATATTGCCAAATTTGTAGTTATCAGCAACCTGATCAAAGCAAGTAATTTATTAATCTTTTGAATCCTAAATTCGGACTGGAGCAACATCATCTGCATGATGACATTAAGTAGCATGGATATGGTTTAATGGATGACGTGTGCCAGAATTAATGACGTGGCAATGACAGTTTTTTCTAAGTATGATCGATCATCTGAATGGCATATAGCTATGATTTCTTAACAGATCTTTAATTGTGATGCTGAGTTCTTAATTCCAAGCTTTTAGTACTCTTACCAAGAGTACTTTCCCAGTAGAATGGAAATATTATTATTATTTTTCTGTGAACGGCTGCTGTCAAAAAAAAAAAATTGCAGCAATAAACAGCGTAGAGAAGGAAAAGGGAAAGGGTAAAAACACAGATTTCATTTAGTAAAAAGGTTGTGCCCTTCTTGAAGTTATTTTCTGTGGAATCACCATATAGCCATGTGCATACTCTGAACGCCATTGTTAAGGATGGTATCTAATTCAAAGTTAACATTAAAACACAATGACAGTGTGGCACATACAATGTCGTCTCTAAATGACATAAAAACTAGCAATTTCGGTGTCATTGACAAACATGGGATATCAAGCAAACAGATGTCATCTTTTTTTGCAGCAAATGACCCAGTGAACATGATGGCAACTCCGTATGAGAACAGCCTCTTCTCCAGCTCATTATCAGAATTAATTAATAGGAAGTGTATGCTTCTTCCCTCAGATTTATCTCCTTATGTGTGTGCTTGTTTGTTTGTATATAAATATTTGTTAGGGGGGGGGGGGGGGGGGAGGAGCAATCAAGCAAAAGCATGTCTATCTGCGTCATTATATTCTCAAATATTAGTAGGTTCCACACGCAGGCCTCGGCACTATCTGCATTTGGTTTACTTGTTATAGCTTCCTTTTGTGTACCACACCATCGCTAGGTTACCTATTATATGCATTATGTCCTTGCTGCAGTGAAAATATCTTCAAATAGTGTTCTATACGGCCATAGTCTTGCTGCCAACTTTGAGGAAGAGGCATCCTTTGAATTTCTTGCAGAAATTGAGGCCCAAACCATGGGAAACCTTCTTCCTAGTGATGATGACTTTTTCACTGGTGTGACTGATGGGCTAGATGATGCCAACCAACCCAGTGGAGAAGATGGTGTTGAAGAATTAGATTTTTTTAGCAGCATTGGAGGAATGGATTTGGGAGATGATGGTTGTACATCACAAATTGATTCTCGTTTGCCTGGAGGAGTTTCTAATGGTCCGCTGGGGGTATGTACTGCTCAAATAACTGGAGAACACCCATATGGTGAACACCCTTCTAGAAAACTATTTGTGAGAAATATAAATAGTGGTGTGGAAGATTCCGAGTTGAGGGACCTTTTTAAGGTGTGAATTTTCTTTGGCGATAATTTGGATTATTTTTAATCATGTACACTTCTTTTGTTCTTTTTTCTTTCATGATCATTGTACCCTCCGTTGACATCCCATTCATTGATGATGCAGCGATATGGAGACATTCGCGGACTTTATACAGCTTGCAAGCATCGTGGTTTTGTCATAATCTACTATTTTGATATTAGGGCGGCCAGCAATGCAATTAAAGAGCTCCAGAACAGACCGCTGAGGCATAAGAAACTTGACATTCACTATTCAATCCCAAAGGTGAGCTTCTTAGTCCTGTGATGCATGATTAGGTTCATCATTGTTTTAAATGTTATAAAAATGGCAATTTGAATTTAAGATTATCATTCTTTTTCTTATGGCAGTCTTTTTATTGGGCTTGCTATTATTTTCCATGCACTCCATGCTGCTTCAAATCATCTCACCAGATTCCTTGTGAGTAATTTTGCTAGGACAATCCCTCAGAAGAAGATTCTGATCTGGACACCCTTGTTGTATTAGACCTTGATCCTACTGTCTCAAATGATGAACTTCTTCGGACTTTTGGAGTGTATGGAGAGGTCAAGGAGGTAAGCTTGTTTATTAATGAATAAGCTGCAGTAAACAATTTCAGGACGTGTGGCACATGACCTTGTGTTCTTTCGTATACAGATCCATGAAAAAGGAAGTCATCACAAATTGATTGAATTCTTTGATATTAGAGCTGCAAAGGCTGCCTTTCAGGCATTGAACAGGAGCGATATTGGTGGGAAGCAAGTTAAACTTGAGCTGAGCCAGCATTGTTCAAGAAGCCGGTAATTTTTTTATGGCAGGCATTCTTTTTCACATTTTACCCCCTCGTTTGCTGTAGATAGTGACCTTGATCTAAGTCTGATGTGTGACAGCTTGCATAACCTTGGTTGAAGTAAGTTTTAGGAACCACAATTTTTCAGCATGCATAGTCATGTTATTGCTGCTTTGGTTTGGCAAAGCCAAAATTGAAGACTATCTTTGACCCCTTAACCACCTAACCTTGATGGGTTCACTGCTGAAATGTTTTGGTGTCAAAATTTACTATGAGCAGTGTGAGCTTCAATAATAATGAGGTTGTCTCTTTGCCAGATACTGGGATTTTGATATTTTTTTTCTTTTTGTTTGCAGCTTTTTGCAACAGATTCGCCCCGAGTTGGAACAAGATAAGTGCGGCTTGTATTTGCAGCAGAGTAGCCCTCCCCAGAACTCTTTCACTGGATTCTCTGGTATGATCATTTTTTATGAAATATACTGTTTATTCGCTGTTGACAATTGATGTTTTCTGATGAACAATTGTTGACAAGAGTGTCAGATGGGGTAATTAGATCCAGTAGCATGGATAGTAGAACAAGTTTGGGAATATCCTCTGTGACATGGGCCCCATTAATCTTTATTCCATCATGGAATCTCCTTTTGTGTTGCTAATAGCTTGCCATCTCTTCCTGAATTCAGCTGGCAGACAAACTGGCATCGCTGAGCCTGGCAACCCACAGGATCAATTAAAAATTGATGTCCAAGCCACACCAAACTTTTGTCATCATACATTTCCTGAGTATTGTGATGGTTTGAATGATGATGTTCAACAATATGCTGCTGGAACTATGGGTGCAAGCATCAATTTCAATCCAACAGGAAGAATCAATAATGGACAATTACCTAGAGTCTATCAAAATGGGCACCCAATTGAATTCAGTGACGGATGTAAGTGCAATGTATCACTTAGACATCATTCCTGCATATTTGTTTTCTTTTTCTTTCTTCCCCTTGAATAGTGAAGCCATGTGCTGCCACCAACAATATTAAGAGGCTGAAGGCCTAACGGAAAGTTAGAGTTATGAAAAAGAATTGTAGTAATAGATGATACTTGAAAACTAAGCTGTTCAAACTACCTTATCTTCCCTGTCCATGGAGTTGCTGAATTAGCTATTGGAATGGAGAGGATCGGCTTGATTGCAGTTATTTACTTAGGAAACCCTTTTGCCTCCAAGGTCTTTATAAAAAGTTGCTGTTAGCAAAGTACCTGCATTTGATATCATCCTTTCCCATTCAATAGAGAGAGAAGTGAAGTAACCACTGGCCCCATTTCTCTTTGATCTTCAATTTAATGTGAGTTACACCTGGTGTTTATTTAGCTTGCTTTTGATTAAGATGATGAGGTTCTGATTGAAGGAAGCTTGGCATTTAAAGTTATTCTCAACAGAAGCAATTAGACCCAATCACCATTTATTAATATCTCTACTTATTAGCTGGTTTATGCTCCTTTGTCAGTTTTGGGTTCTGCCGGTAACGGTAGCTTTTTCCTTCCTGGACGTCATTATACATGGAGCAATTCCTATCACTCCCCGCCAGGAATGATATGGTCAAACTCACCATCATTTGTCAGTGGCATTTCTGTGGCCTATCCTACACCACAGCTGCATGGACTGCCAAGAGCGCCACCTGCTATGCTGAACCCAGTTTTTCCTGCTTATAATCATCACCGTGTAGGATCAGCACCAACCGTTGTTCCTTCGTTCTTGGACAGGCGATGTGCATATGCAGGGGAATCTCTTGAGACTTCTGGTTTTAATCCAGGCTCCATTGACAGCATGGGAATTTCCAACAACTCACTGCACTCTGTTGATTTTGTCTCTGGGAACAAATTTCCTCATTTTGGTGGGAATTGTGTAGACTTGCATCTTTCCCCTGACGTTATGGGACTTCAACCACATCACCAGAGGTCAATGATGTTTCCTGGTCATGGCCAAATGATTCCCATGGGCAAAACATTTAATTGTCCCATTGAACAGCCTAGAAGTCGTAGAAATGGAGGCACTATTAATCAGGCTGAGAAGAAACAGTATGAACTTGATATCGATCGGATAACACAGGGAGGAGACAGTCGAACAACACTTATGATAAAGAACATTCCTAACAAGTACGTGGTGCTGTACTGTGACTATAATTCAAGTATATGTTTGGCACTTTATTCATTGGCCTAAAATCGTTCTTGTGAAGGACTAAGCCCTAAACAATGGAACTATGTAGTTAGGTGCCCTTCATATGTTGCAATAAATTAATATGTGATTGAAAGATTAAGATGTTGGCTGCACCCATCTAAGGTTGGTGACTTGGTGGTTATGGCAGGTATACTTCAAAAATGCTTTTGGCTGCAATTGATGAATGCCACAAAGGAACTTATGACTTCATTTATCTACCAATTGATTTTAAGGCAAGTGCTACTTTTTTTGGATTAGATTTTAAGGTTATTGTGGTTAAGGGTTTGGAAGAACAAAGCCTTTCATCTCAGTTTATTTGCCTTCATATACACAATTTATGTTAATATGTTTTGCAGAACAAGTGCAATGTGGGTTATGCATTCATCAACATGATTGATCCCAGTCACATAATTCCGTTCTATCAGGTCTGTTTTATGTGAAGATTGAAATCATAGAAGACAAATATGAAGTTGACATAAATTCGAACTATTATTTTTATAAGCTTTAAAGAACCCAAAGATGTGGGGAAAAAAGATCAAAACTGACGTGGCTGATGTGACATTCAAATTGTGGCAGACATTCAACGGCAAGAAATGGGAGAAATTCAACAGCGAAAAGGTGGCGTCACTTGCATATGCTCGCATACAAGGACAAGCTGCTCTGATTGCACATTTTCAAAATTCAAGCCTAATGAACGAGGACAAGCAATGCCGACCCATTCTTTTCAATACTGATGGCCCGAATGCAGGTGACCAGGTATCAAACCATTGCATCCAATTCACATTCTAGTCATGTGTTTCTTTATGGACTGAACACAAATGAAATGTAAAGTTTGCTGAACTTGCTCAATTTTCTAATCCATCAAAAACATTAAAAAAGAAAAAACGGGAAAACACTTTATTCATGTGCAGGTACCCTTCCCAATGGGTTTTAATCTTCGAAGTAGACACCGTAAACATTGGACAAAGACCCAGGAAGATGGCCCGCAAGGAAGTTCACCAAATTTGGCCAATAGAGATGATTCTCCATATGTGGAAAACTCTTAAGGTTCTGGAAAGGAGTCTGCCAAAACAAAACATGTATTTATTGTGGGGAGCTAACCTCATAGAGCTGAGTAACCTGACATTTTTACCTTCCCAAAATATCGATGAATGATCTTTGGGATAGTTGATTCAAAATGGACAACTTTTTTTCTGTTGCTGCGTCTTAGAAATCTAGAGAAAACAATTCAAAGTAAGATATTCAAGTTGTTTTTTCCATTTTCTTCATATTACCCTAACAATTGTGAAACAATTAGGGAAAGCCGATGATAGTCTGATGAAGCTCCAAAATTTTGGATGTTGGGGAGCATCCCATTCCTAAATATGAAGTGCATGTATTGGTCCTGATAAATGGAGGAACATGTATTTATTATTGATACAATTTTTGGCACTGGCTTTTTTTCCGGTTATTTTTATGTTGATGGTTAGGCTTTGAAGCCATTAACGGTTGTGTAAAGACTTGAGCCAGGGAGCTCTTTTTTGAGAAATTCTGATTTGAACAGTTGGCTTTTGATTTTAACCGATACCGCTACTAGGGAGACCGCTCGTACGTGGATGTCGTCCAAATTGAAGACATCTGCATGAAATATCGGATGGTGCCAAGCATTGCATTAGAGAAAAAGAGTCCATCGTAAGCAACATGGGCACTGTGTTGGTCTATGAAACCAGACTATGGTTGTAGGAAGTGCTGTGTGCAAAGGAACTCGAAATGGTCTTTCTCGTCTGTCAGACCACAGCTGGCCATATTCCTTATCAGATCGATTATTAGATTGCCTTTTTTTTTTTTTGAACCTAATACAAAGATTATGAGATTGCTGCCACAACATTCGTCTAGTGTGGATTATTAGGTTTAGAGCTCTAGAGCTCAATTCCTTTTATGCTATTGTTAGAGCTTTAATAATCTAGAACTCAACTTTTATCAATTTAAAACGTTATACTACAATAAGAGAAGAACACACAATAAATTAATAAAATTTTCTAATTTAGGGAGTGTTTGAATTTATTGTTATTGATTACTAATTATTGTTAGTGATTACTGATAAATAAAATGAAATAATAATATTTGGTTAAACTAACACTAGATTATTTTAGGCATTCTATATTCTATTTTATTATAATAAATTATTTTTTTACTTTTAGTTAATCTAAACTAATAAAATTTTATTAAATATATGACTTAAAGATCAACTTTAATGTATAGTAAAATTTGTTTTTTTATAAATATTATTTTTTACTTTACAGATTACTACTATGTGGCCAGAAAAATATAATTATTTTTTACCATGTAAATTATTTTTATAAAGTGACAACAAAAAAAAGAAAAAAAAAACTATGAAAATAACATTACTTTTACAATATAATTACTATTTACAAATAAAATAATATTATTTTATTATTCATTTCACTTTTATATAAAAACGAAAAAATTTTCGTGCTTAACAAAAAAATTTTAAATGTGCTGCCTCTGTGTACGCGCCGAGAAAGGGAGAGAGGACAATTTTATGATTATAACATGTATCAGCAGTTCCTCATAAAAACGAAAAATACCATACATTTGTTTTCGATATACTCACTAACTACACAATAAACTGAAATTTTTAATTCTTCGTAAACTAGACACTAATAATTTTTTTCTTAATTCAATATTGAAATAATAACAAAAGCAACTCAATCATCTAACTTCTACTTAAACATTGAATCCTAATCTATGATGAATAACCCCAACATAAATGCTCTAATTAAAACCATGGCTTGAATACATAGACCGACCCAGAATGTTCGTATAACTGCAAGAAAATACGTACAAGTCAATTATTAATTTTCTGTTAATTATGAGTGGGTAATCAATTTCCTTCGGAGGCATTCTGCTAGTCAGACTTGTTTCAAAGAAATATAAAACAAAACAAAGAAATTAAAAAAAAAGGTCACAAATTTCTTTGCTTCCTCTTTCGCAACGTACACCTATCCCTTTTAGCCCTTCAGTCATAACGTATTATTTAATTAAAATGATTTACTTCATGAAGAGAACACCCAAAAAAGAAAACCTTATATGTCAACAGCCATTTGTAGCAACATTACTTTTAACCTAATAAAAAAAATAACTTGGTGTGCCCCAAGCAGAAAACAAAGTTATTCCTAAACCCCGCAACCTATGCATATGCAATTATGAATTATGCATGCAAGTTACAACTTGCTGGGACACACCATGAAGTGGCGGTGGCGTGCATTTTCACCTGCTACTAAATCTGGTAAAAGATCCCACCCACTCAACATGCTCAACCCCGTAACAGAAAGATAGCAACTCAAAGTTTGCTGAAACCTAACCCTGCGATGCTTTATTAAGACTATGATGCAGAGACATGCCCGCATTATTAACTACTAATCGAATAAGAAAAATTTCCCAGAATTGAAAGCCCTTTCCTTGCAAAATCCAAGCAGTACAATTTCACGAATATGATTAAAGAGCATGCGAGGACATGCTCAATTCTGAACTGAATCCAATGACCCAAAATTTTTTTGGGCAATGTAAAAAATTTAGATCCCCATTCACAGAGTTCAGAAGCATTTTAACATTTTGCACAAACTAAACCACAATGTGGATGTGCTTGAGCCTTAGCCTTACAACTCAGGGATTTCTGCTACTGACTTAGATGCCATCAGTCACCAGGGCACTCTCAACAGACTGCAATAAACGTGAACAAAAACTTTGATCAACGAGATCTCCTTTGAAAGCTATAGACAGCTGATCCAAGAATAACTAAAACATCAAATGAACCTAGAATGCTACTATTGCTAATCTGAAAAGATTTAATATGTTCAGTGTTTGAAGTTTTACACATGCATACACTGATGCAACAAATGGAGAACAAGACAAGCTTACCAAGTATAGCATCACTTTGGGTATAGTATGTCATAATGACCTGGGCGATACAGAAGGGTAATAAATGGAATGAAGGTCTCAGAACTAGTGCGAGCAGCATTTGGGGCATTGACAGCAGCAGGAATGAAATCATGATGATTCACACTGATGCCACCGCTTGTTTCACATGAACTGCGATCGAGATACATAACACGAATCGGCACACCAAGCGCATCAGATAGGGCAATAATGTGCACATGGTCGCTCTCTTCACCCATTGGTTCCACAGATGACTTGCAAAACTATTGAAATAGACTATATGTGAGAGAGAGAGAGAGAGAGACAGAATGGTTCCAGTGTATTATACAAACCTGTTGTACAGTTGCATTTGTCAATCCCAATATGAAGGGTTCAAAAAACTCAGAGCGTTTCTGGATTTCACCAGAGGTGACAAATCTGAAAAACATGACAACTAACCAACCAAGTTTGTAAGGAGATGTTGGTGGGGGAAAAGCTCATATGATCTTTCCATAAACTCACTCACCATAATCTGAAACTGACTGATCTCGGCTTCTATTTATCAGCTCATAGTGACTGTAAAAAAAGAGAAAAAGAAAAAAAAAAAAGAAAAAAAGACAAGAAGACACTTTCACTGAGTTCACAAAGTAATCTGATTATATTGATGCATAAAATTTACTAGCAGAAAATTGTAGTCACTCAAATGTATGGTTAGGAATGAAGAGTTTGGGATAAGAATGCGGGAAACTTTAAGTTAATATAAGCAGCATTCAAACATTTTTAACAGAGGTACCAAAACAAAGGAAGAAATGGCACCTGATGGGAGGTTCAGTCTCTCCAACAACACTGTCCAGCTGCTCAAGAAATAGCTGCACATTTTTCACCAATGAATCAGAATCGAAATCATGGGCTTTAAAATAAGTGAAGAACTACTACAAGCTTCTAAGGAGAAAGCTTGATCAAGATTGGTCAAACTCAAATAAGTATTATCATCTCAACATCAAAGAAAAAGGGTATAAAAAACGGAAATTTGAAGTCTTTCGTCATTGAAAATTAAGATCAAATGCATTCATTAACTTAACTTATTCAACAGTCTCACATTGCTAATAAGCCAAAAAAAAAAAAAAAAGCCATTTAAAATGGCATTTATTATCAATGTCCAGTTTGCTCCACCCTGCATCAAGCAGAACCTAATCCATACAAGCATGAAATGCAAAAGAAGAACAATAAGCAGGACATGCAGAGCTCTGACAGGGAAAAGAAAAAAAAAAAACGCGTCAAGTTCATCAAATTAACAGAAATCTTGACATCCTCGACATTATGGTATAAGAAGCACTATAATTGGCTACGTGGTTATCTCAATTAATTAAATCATTTCTATGTAAGCATCAACTAAAGTTTGGTTCACTTCATGCATAATGCTTCTATACATGGTAAGCGGGTTATGTTACGTATAATGATGAAATACAGAAAGAAATAAAGAAAAAACTAAAAAATGGAAAACATGGTAAAGTACCAAATATGATATCAAATCATAAATGCATCTGATAGGTTTTACCATGAAGAAGTCCTCAAATGTAAAGTCGACATAGCCCAAACTCTGAAGCATTTTCCTACATTCCTCAACATTTATTTTGATACGATCAACCTCTGCCCGGTCCTGTGTTTCCAAAAGATGCTCCTATTGCCAAACCAGAGGGTGACATGAATGTTAATTAGCATACAAAGCCCTAGAACAAGACACAAACGACAGAAACTAAAAATGAAAATCAAAGCATAATGTTCGATCATAAACAATAACACATACAAGATATGAAAACATGAAGCTCCGGAAAAAGCAATTTCCATCTCCACGAGTTCGTCTAATGGCATCATATTGATTGCCAAGCAGCTGCAAAAAGAACAATCAAAGCAATGTTCGTGAGGAAAAATATGCGGTAGACAAAAACACGAGAGAGATCGCAGAAAAGAGACAGGTAACAGCCGAACAACCTTTATTTTCTCAAGCAAAATAGGGCTGCCTGATTCATATTCAGCTGCCAATGCAGATAGAGGCTCCTGCAGTTCAATCAACCAAAACAATAACCATATCAAAAGCAACGTTTTAGCTCTTCATTCAGCTCTTTTCTTTTGTTTGCTATTTCGAAAATTGAGGTCTCCTCTACTATCTCTTTTACGCAAAACAGTGAATAAAAACACATACAGCGAACGAACGAACGAAGGCGTAATCCTTCAGCAGAAGAACAAATAAAATCATTTATCGACTAATTTATTTCGAAAATTAGAACCAAAAAAAGAAAAGAAAAGAAGACTTGCCTTGTCGCCGACGAAGGGAAGTTGGTGAGATAGGGGAGGTGGAAATGAGGTAATATTAGTATCAGCATCGCCATCGACAAAATCGTCACCACCTAAACACGCCCAATCGACAACATCAGATTGTGGCTGTGGTGGTGGTGGCGACAGCGGCGGAGGCAGAGTTGTTGGTGCGGCCGCGGCAGAGGCAGCGGCAGCGGATTCCAGTTTCACCGTCGTCCTATCGTCGGCTAATGGCTCCTTCTCCTGATTCTGCATCTCCTCCTCCTCCTCCTCCTACTGCTCGCCGAGTCCAGCAAATTAAACTCCAACGCAACTCCGGTTCGCAAAATGAGAGGATTTGGATTTTGTAGACACCCTACCTAACCTAAGAATAAACCGTTTCTAATAAGTTTCCAGAATTTAACGAATAAAGAAAGACAGGGCTGTGACCTTATTCTGAATTCAACCATGATGTGATAAATAAATTCAAGTAATTTCTGGGGATATTAATTATTAAATTGAATAAATGGTTAATTCTTCTTTTTCTTCTTTTTTTTTTTTTTTAAAGGAAAAAATTAATATTTTGTATTAAATTTATTATTTCTCTCTCTCACTATTTTTTAAAGAAGAAGCTATCTCCAACTTTAAAAAAAAAAATTAAAGCTATATATTATTCAAGAAAATTTGAATACTTAGATTTCAATTATATTGTTTGATAACTGTTTAAAAATTAATAATCTACTGCTTGGCGCATATTTTGGAAGTTAGAGATTAATTGGTTTAAAACTGAGAAGTTAGGAAACATTGGCAAATGTGTACGGTACACCGGACACCAAGGGGGATAATTTGTCAGAATATGTATTTACCGTTAATTGAACCAATTGAGTACGCAATGAGTCAATGTAATTTTTTTCTTGTTCCATAAAATAATGAAATGTATAATGGATTACAGTTGTTATTCCCTCGGCTTAATAATCAATTAGTGTAGAGATACATCTTCCCTTAATACTAATAATAATAATAATAATAATAATTATTATTATTATTAGATCTTCCTTTTACTCAAGCATAACTACCAATCCAATATAATCAACATTTTGATTTTTTTTTTTTTGGGTCAACTGGGGAGCTAAGAAAAGAACAATACAGATCCTACATTTTTTTTTGGGATCCTTCCTACTTTTTTATTTAGGAACACAAACTGGCAAAGAATTGGCTGACGTTGGGCCTTAGTTTTTGCACCTAAAATTTGAAGCCGTGACCGTCTATATAGAATAGATTTGGGCCCAACCAAATTCGTGTACTTAACTGTCGTTCTTTAAGCCTGAAATTTCCAACTTTTCTATAATAGCATACTATATACTGGTTTCAATTTTACCTGTTTAAGCATCCATCGCGCTTAGGCCCAGGGTTTGGCTCAAAAGACTCGAAGATTAGAACGCAACAATTTCCAAGTCCACCAAGGAGGCCCAAATGAGCCTCCAGACTTAAAGTTGTTCGGGGCGATCACTGGAGGCAGCCCAAGTGATTTTACTAGGGGGCCAACATTCCGGACCCCTTCTTTCGAAGGGCAACGTAATGTGAAGGGATCTACAAATGAAGGCTTGAATTTTACCTAATTGTTAGCTTTTAATTGTTACTCTCTACTTTATCTCTCAGGGTGATTAGATTGATCACGTTTGAACTGATAATTATCATGACTAA
This sequence comes from Carallia pectinifolia, assembly GCA_037832335.1. Classification (NCBI taxonomy): domain Eukaryota; kingdom Viridiplantae; phylum Streptophyta; class Magnoliopsida; order Malpighiales; family Rhizophoraceae; genus Carallia; species Carallia pectinifolia. Next base: position 22,046,557 of record CM075453.1, read on the forward strand.
TATCGTGGAGGGTGATGATGTATATGCCTATGCTCATTGTTCCAATACCCTCTAGTTTGAGTTTGAATTGTTAAAATAAATTGAAATAGAGACAAAGCTCATCAAACGTCGCTTTTGGCTTGAATAAGCATCTTTGTTGCTGGGATTGGTCAAATGCGGGCATGGTGTGGCCTGTTAAAGTCAGCGGCAACATCCTGGTTGGGCGGCTTGAGGGTCACCTACCACCTATACTCTGCGTTCCCCCATAATTGTTTATGCGACAAATTAATTACATACTAAAGTAGTAGGAATGGATTCAGAAATTTTTGTGAGTAGGAGTAAAGTTCACGTTTATATATAAGAAAAAATAATAATTATTGTGTGGGGGCAAACAAAATATTGAAATGATGCAAAATATAAATGTTAGTAGGGACAATAATAAAAAAACTAACTTTAATTATATATATTTTTTTTTATTCAAGTGTGGGCATTTGTCCCCACAAATCACTAAATACATCCGCCCCTTTTCTAAGGGATTTATAATTGCTTCATCATCTTCTTTTTTGTTTATTTATTTATTATTTAGAGGGCTATTTATTTATTATTCAGAGGGCCTGGGGGCCGGGGCTAGTGCCTTTGCAGTCATTATTTATGAGAGAGACGACTCCCCAAGCCAATAGGGCCTTTGGGCGCCATTAGATGGCTACTTGCTCTAGTTATACATATTGATTATAATAAAAAAGGGTAGATTTTCGACACAAGGCCAGACGAAGATGATGGGGAGACATGCATGCATGCATGTATTTGAATCAAATTACTAAGCATAGACGAGTGAGTTCAGTGCTTATAATTATGGTTGTGTATGTATACACTTTCTTAGCGGTTTTGTACTGTCCTACATATGGGCGTTATAGAGACATACATGCGTTATCTACACATACATAGAAATGCTGTCGCTGTCTTTTGCTGTTTTTCTTCCTTTGTGTTTTTTTTTTGTTTTTTTCCTTTTTCGTTTTTAATTCATTATCATTTGAGTAAATATATAATTGAACCTTTGGCTGTGGGTTCATAGATACTAATTAATTGTATATTTGATGCGACATTTGACAAGAACCCACCACGTATAAATAAATAAAAAAAATGTTGTATATATTTTATATAATTTTAAATTAATTACATAATTTATTTGATAACATGTGTTAGTGTATCTGATTTTAAAAAAAGAATATAACAATGTCACCCTCTCAACTACTTTAATTTCACTTTAATTTTAAGTAAAAATTTCCACCACATATTTTTCTGAGTGAAATTTCAATTGCAGCTTAACCTGTTGCGTTCCAACGCACTGCGAGTCTCATATCAATCAACCAAGCGAAGAAACAAGTGTTGAATAGGCTAACTGCAAATTATTGGGAACCAGCAGTGGAAGTATTGCCAGTCTATACATGAAAAATTTTGTAGTTGGCTACCCACAAAGAAAAGCTAAATTCTTCTTAATTTGCCTTATTAAAGCATTCAAAGGAACAAATCATGGCCTACAAAAACTAGGTTGACACAAAAATAATTGGTCTATTTATCTATTTATTTATTTATTTTTCTCGGATAAGCTAGGCGGCAGGCTGGGGTGTGCATACTTGTACATGCATGTGAGGTGGGCAACCAGTTCTTGTCCAATATTATCTCATTTCTCGTACAGGTCCTACGCTTACTGTTGAATAACATTTTCTTAAAGTCCAAGTCCAGGGATGACATACCAAGTGATGTAAAACAAGCCCTTACTTACTAGAAATGACAAAAAATAAAATAAAATCATGAGTGCTCCCGTGACTCGGTGATTGGCAGACTTAGTTGCTCAATTCAATATCATTGATTCGCAAGAGAAGAAAAATTGGTGAATTACGTTAAAATATACTGAAACTCAATCCTGATTCATTTTAAAAGTTGCTGACTTTCTTTGTTTTTTTTTTTCCTTTTAATTTTGGTATTGATCTTCAAAGAGGAATGATCCATGTACGGATTTTTTTGGACTTTGATGACCATAACCCGTATAGTCCCCATCGATTGAGATTCTTTTATTGAAATAGTTGGTCATAATGTTAATATATCCCAAAAAAAAAAAAAAAAGAAAAGAAGAAAGAAAGACAATCGGGCATTATACAATACATTTTTATATTAAGAAAAAGCTGGTCAGATTATCAAAAAAGAAAGAAAAAGCTGGTCAGCAATGGAGCCAAATAGATTAATCATAAACGTGCACTCTAAATCAAAGCAATTAATTGTTACGGTATTTTAGCCGCGAAACTGAAAACATTATAGGTGTGAATGTATATATTAAATTCACTTGTCACTGAAATTAAGGTGACACTTATTAATTAGGTGTCATCAAAATTATTTTTTTGAAGAGAAAATGTCCAACCATATGAGTTGGTGGCTTAATGATAAGTCAGCGTGTCTTTACATTCATTGTCCTGAATTCAAAATCCTAATGCGGTATGTCCTTCCTTAACCAGTGCGTTAGGTGGCCACAATGGTGGCGAAAGTTTATGGGTCGTATTTGGAATTAAACTTGTATGTCGAAATACCTGTAACGGAGCCTTGTTGGCTATACTAGTACTCGTTTGATGAGTTTTGCTCCTTTGAAGATTGTTAAATGGGGTTTCCTCCGAGTCTATCAAAAAATTCAATGATCAATATACTCGTAACAGAATCTTTTTTTGACAGAAAAAAAAGAGAGAAAATGTCTATAACCCTATATGCTAGTACTATTGCACTACCGCTACATTAACTAAAAAAAAATAAAAAACAAAATTATGTAGAAAATTTATAATTTAAAATAATATTAAGTATATTTAAAATAACACTAAAAAATATATTTACAATTTAATTTTCTTTTAAAAGAAAGGAATAGGAAGGGAGTAATGGTAAATTATAAGGTCATGTATCAAAACTCTTTATTGAAATAAAAGTTAACTATGGTTGTGCTTGGAGAGTATTAGCCGGTAATTTTACTGCGGATGACTTAACAAATTAAGGTAATGAATGACTACAAAATTCAATCTCATTATTTGTATTAGTTTCTTAATTTTACTATTGTGCCTATTTCTTATGTACTTGTTCCTATTATATTTCTCACTAATAAATTATAAAGTTGAGTTATAATAAAAAAAATTAAAGAGCTTACATTATAAAGAACACCAAAAAAAAAGAAAAACATTATAAAATAAAACATAATCATTAATATTATTTTCTTATAATTTTTTTCTTTTTACAATTTTCTCATCAATTTAAATAATTTTTTTCATAATATTTTCTCTCACAAATTACTATTCATTTTTTTTCATCATTTTCTTTCTCTCAACTTTCTCATCAATCCAAATAATTTTATTTTCTTAAAAAAAAAATTTTCTACAACTTTCTTTCTCACATTTTCTTACAGATCGAAACACACCATTAATTTCCCAAATTTAATTGGCACTACCCTGATCTAGCTAAATGGCTATCTTTCTAGTGAAAATCCTAATGGATTCCATTAGTTGTTTTAATACGCTCTTCATGAATATAAGTTTCTCGGGAATATAGTTTGTCATCACCAATCACGTATATATGTTCCCATCCTCTGACAGGCAAAAAAAATAATAATAATAATAATAAAGAATAAAACTTCTGCTGCGGTAAGGTCGCAACTCGCAAGTTATTATATTCGAAGAACCAAAACAGTTCCAAGCCACGCGTAGAGCAACGGAATATGCCACGTCTAGTGCCCAAGGGGGAGTTGCACGAAAGTTACGTGCACCTCCGTTTGTCTGATGTCATTAGATAATAATGCACATGGACTGGTCCGCACAAGAAGGCAAAATCCCACTTCACTTGGACAGTTGAACTGGCCCAAAATCGTCAATAAATACTAATCCAAATGGAAACCTACGCTTCCTCTTCTGGTGCTCCTCCCTTCTTTGTCCCTCCTCCCAATCCGAACAACTTAAGCCAAGCAGCTTAATTCGTTGCAGTGGCCAACAATTCCTTGCATCCAAGTCTCCATCCGAAGCAAATTTACCCCAATTAATTAGCAAATCGCTTGACGTACGTCATAGTGGCACAGCTAGTAGCTAGTGCGACAAGTGCGAACACTCAATTTAATTGTACACGGTTATTCTCAATTTGTCAAACTTCAAAGGTGGATCGAAGACATGGAAAGAGGCCCCTCCCACCGGAAGCATCGGAGGAGAAAAGCAAACCACCTTACTCATCTTCTAGATCGGAAACGGACATGTCTGCCATGGTTTCCGCCCTCTCTCAAGTCATTGGTAAATCCAACGATAGGCCATCGTCCGTGGTGCAATCATCATCGTCATCACCATTGGGTGTCCAGCAATCTGTTGTCAAAGAAGAACAACTTGACCATCAGTCCCAACCTACTCAAGATCCAGGTAATTATAAGCCCACATATATATAATAAAGCTTTAATTTTGCTAAGAAACATGTACAGTTAGACACACATGATATTTTATATTATACTTCAATTGCTTTAATTGCTTGCTTGTTTGATGTGCCAAGTGCAAGTGATTGTGGCACCCCATATGCTTGATTTGTGTCAAAACCTAAAAATTCTTGGTTATTTTGTCTTGTTTCATGGTCAAAGTCGTCGCGATCGATAGATATATACATGATCTTCGTTGGTGCTTTTCAACTAGATAGCTAGCCATCCTTGACCATCCCTTTTGTGCATGTTTGAACTCGATCGAGGGAAGAAGATTTTGCCCTCCGTAATTAACTTCTTCTCTCTTTTTTATAATCTTAGTTTGTCTTTTTGTTATATATGCATATGCTCAATCGGTTGGGTTTTGATTCTTATAATTTCAAACACACACACATAACCGTGATGCACATAGTCTTAGGGTTTTTGCCAAGTTCATTGTATTGGACCTTTCACTTTCCGTAAAGAACTCTCTCTCTCTATCTCTTTCTTTTTGTGTTTGTGTGTAAAAAGAAACCAATATTTTCCATGTGCTATTGGATGATGTCAAATTTCTACTAGCTTCTATCGCCTGCGGTATTCGCATTCACATTCCTGAGTGCTAGCTAGGAGTCGTGAATCACTAGCATTCCTTCTCAGAGGCCTTTTAACTTTAGCACGTTCATTGATTGACCCCAGGCCTTATCCTTTGATTTCCATCACTTCTTCGATCCTTCAACTTCGCTCATCTAATTAAGAAAGCGACTGCTCATTTTGTTGCTACCTGGTGCTATCATTTCTCTTATATTTAACTTGGTTGAGCAAGAGTGAATTTCTCGCAGGAAAGTTAGAGTTCAAATCTCATTTCCTTCAAAATTTTTACAAACATGACCTTTAATTTTGATCAACTGGTAAAAAATTTATTGTCACGATAAAATGGAAGACCTCAAAAGAATTTGTATGGCCAATAATATATATATATATATAGGCTAAAATTTGTTGAGTTGAAATTTCATCGACATCTAATCAATGGAGTTTTATCGTAAACGGGCTTTGTGTCTTTAACCACTTTGATTGCCAATGGCCAATGCATAGTGGGACCAGAAGAAACAACAAAAGATAAATAACCACATATATACCCTTAGAAAGTACTAAATTTTCCTTTGTATTCAAAGAAGTCATCCAAAAATCACGTTTGAGTTTGTTTTATATACCACATTATCTTCTTTTACTTGCATTTCTTTAGCATCACATCTCTAGATTGCTTCCCAAATGAAGTCTTGCCTTTGAAACTTGTACATCTTAATTCACTGACTAATTAACTGGAAAATATATTTCCCACCAATAGAGCTATTCATAAAAATAATGCAAGTGATAATGGCGTAAATGTCATGTTTCTTCCTATGTGTGGTGAGTCATGAGTGTGTTTAACTTATATGTGTGTGTAATGTCGTTTGTTCAAAAAGAATACCGTAAGAGGTACTAGAAGTTCTGGCATGACAAATTGTTTAGGATAAATTGAAAATCAGTCATAAATTTTTTTGAATATTTTCAATATAGTCATATTACTTGTTTCTTTCTCATTTAAATCCTAAACTTCTATATTTTAGTTGCATATGAGTCCAGCTTTAGATGGTCAATCCATTAAAAATAATATGTTTAACGGACAAAATATGCTACAAAAAATTTAAATTCGATCAATCCAAAAATGAATTTATATAGAACCAAACAAAATGTGTAGGACTAAAATGGGAAGACTCACAGTATTAAAGATTAAATTGAAAAATCTATAAAAATTCAATTGTAATCAAGGCATATCATATAGCTTATCAAAAAAAAAAAAAATCATTGATACATATTCTGATAGAATTCTTGTTATTCCTAAATCCTAATATATGTGGTCAGAGAATGATATCAATTTCAAGCTTTCCATCTAATCAAGTTTATTTTAAGTTAATACATGTCATTATTATTTCTATAACTTGGGACAATTTTTTTTATGTATTTATAGAGACAGCAGTTTTATATACATTGGCATTGATCTTCAATTAATTCCTTGCCATGACGTTTGTCTATCGGTTTAATTGTGAAGAAACCACAAGGAGAAGACATTACAGAGGCGTAAGACAAAGACCATGGGGTAAATGGGCAGCCGAAATACGTGACCCAAAGAAGGCAGCTCGGGTGTGGCTTGGAACTTTTGACACTGCTGAGGATGCAGCCATTGCATATGACAAAGCAGCTCTTAAGTTCAAAGGCACAAAGGCCAAGCTTAATTTTCCTGAACGAGTTCAAGGGAAAACTGAGTTTGGCTACTTGATGGGTTCTGCTTCCGGCGGGGATTCAAGCTTCTCGACCCAACAAGGTTGTGGGCCTGCAGTGGCTCCTCCTCCTCCTCTTCCACCGTCTCAGCCAGCCTCGTTACCAGAAGATGCCTACCCTCACCTCTTTCAATATGCACAAATTCTTTCTAGTAATGAAGCTAATTTCCCATACTACACATCCAGTCTCTTTAATCAAGGGCCGACTTTTCCTCCACAATTTTCTGCACCATATGCGCCCCCTACTTTTCTATCGCCGGAGCAGCAGCATCAACAAAATCTTATGAGATTCTCATCTGGGTTCCCATTCGGTAGCTCTTTCAGTTCCGATTGTGAAGAACATGAGAAGGACTCTAGCTCTAAGGACCCTAGAGAGTAGATTCTTTGTTTTATATGTATATTGAGAGATGAACATATATGATTTTTATGGCGATCGTGATCGATATATGGTAAGTACGGGATGTTTCATTTGGAGGTGCTAGCTATGGCATATGGAACGTTATGCACAGGAGCTCCCAATTTTTAAGTACTACTTTTTTTTTTTGGGGAGTTTTGGAAGCTCTTTTTAGTTCAACAAATTGATTTTTTTTTTTTTTTTGGTTTTGGGTTTCCGTTTGATGCATGCACGGGGAAGATGATATGGATCTTGGTCACCCCAATTAAATCTTCTAGATTGCATGGTTTGTTGTACCGTTTGGAAAGCATTATGCAATGTCATGTTGTTTTTTTTTTCCTGTTTGAGTTGCATATGGTATGGTATCATTAATTTGCACGTGGTTGATGTTTTTCCTATCGAATCGCTTTTTTTTGAACTTTTGTACCAAGTAGTGGTCATGCTACATGTGGACATCTCTATCCTCTTAACAAAAAGTACGGTGGGTTTGGTGGGGTTGGCTTTGGTTTATAATCACATGCACTAGTTTTATACGTTATCATTCAAACAATTGTAGTCATCCTCTAGAAATTAAACGCAAACGCCCCGCCTTCGCGCTGTACTTTTATTCTTTCTTTTTTAATTTTTAAGTTAAAACTTGGAAATTGGCAAAAAGCCAATGAGCTGATTGTCAAACTTTTGAACCTGATGAGAAATGAACCAGTTGTGGGGTCTTAATCAATTAAATTCTCGCACAGAGACGTACATCGAGACCTTGACTAAATAGCAAGTTGTAGGTCATCTCCTTGAACAAAACTGCTAGCTAGTGGATTTAGTCTGTCAATAACTTGACCTGGGGGTGGATTGCATATTATATAAATCATTCCAGAAGTAAAACTCTATCAATTAATTGAAACTGAAGGACGTGGCATATGATATTACCAGTCAAGAAAAAATAAGAGAGTTGTTGGGGTTTGACAGTAAACATTAAAAATTTTAGTAAAATATTTTAATTAATTATACTCACTAAAAATATAAGCCTCTAACTCTATATTTGAATTTTTGGACTTTCACAACGGCCATCGGAAGTTCAAAAGTGGTGTCACTTCGCATGATTGAGCATGTTGGATTTTTGATGCAATTGGCCTACATATCCATCTTCATTGAATTTGAAATTTTGAATCAATAATGTAGATATGAATACCACTGACATAGCACGCTCGATCGTCTAGATCGCGACTCTCTGAAGAGACGTGGGCGCACAGGCACGTCTTGAATATTGACGAAACAATAGAGATATACACACACATGGGAAGTTGAAGCGACAAACACTAGTCAAAGTAACTTGAATTCCAAATATATCTCACGTTAATAAATGTTTATAAAACGAGTGACGTAAATTGAGACTAAATAATAACAATTTCTTAATTTGAAATTGAATCAAAGTTGATTACGTAATATGCTAACTGTTATGATACATGCTTTTTGAAATGTGATCAATTCTATTTGTAGTACATATGATGGCAATTGTTACCCAGCAATATTGTTCGTATGGTTGTTTTCATGGTCTATTCATCGTCAGTCCGGACACAGCGTGCAAGCAAATTACTTAAATTTTGGACGTTTCAATGCACGAGTGCGGACCCGTTGAGATACGATAAGAAAAGACACTTTGTTTTGCGTCACGCACACAAACCAATACAAATATAGAAAGAAATTACCGCCCACAAGAGATCCCATGCCCGGTCGCATCCTTTTGGCTGTAGAGGCAACACAGTTATTTGATTGTTGTTGCTTATTTTAATTTTAATTTTAATTTATTATATATTAATTTTAAAATTGTTATATATTAATTTTATTTTTTATACACATATTTGTTTGAATTTGAATATTATTTTAAAATTTTTATAATTTTATATATATTGTACATCGATCTTGTCTCTTATACATATAAATCAATTTTAAAAAAATTTAAAAAAACCGTTGCGTCGTGCCTCCCTCTTCTGTCCGTGTAACGTTTTTGTTACCACAATAGTAGTACTTACGAAGTAAAATAAAACGTGCGTGATTAAAAGCTATGTATACATACAGTTACTAGTCGGCAAGCTTATTCCTGTATATAGTTGGCACGCTTATTCCTGGTGACATGATGTGAATATTGAGATAAACAACTTTAGTTCCTTTGTCGTCACCAGGAACAAAGGTACAACTCTGGTACATTTTGTTCTCTTCACTTTATATATAAAAATACAATATAATATAATTGCATCTGACTATGCGCTTTTGTTTTCTGATTTGATATATGCATTTCCTGTTCAGATTTCAGTGATAGATTAGATTAGATTAGGCAGAAATGGAAGGGTTATAAAATTGTGGCATGCAAAGGGCGGGCTGGGCTGGCCAGAAACATGGCATGCGGATGTGGTGGTGATACTGAGATGGTGCCTGCTCATTCTTGTATGTATTATATGTTCCATATGATGACTGTAATCATGTCGTGGAAGAAAGTCTAGCAGAAAACAGGGGAAAGAAGGGGGGGGATGGTTGGACTGTTGCTCGTGCACGGGGCATCGCCCGCACATGTCCCGCAGAAAGCTCCGGACCCTTTTTTTTTTTTTTTTTTTTTTGAAGGCAAATCTGTCGAAATAGCATAAAGATAACAAAAAAAGCAAAAGAAAAGCCAAGCCGAACCGACGCAGTTGTTCTAAATAATAACCTTATTACTCACTAATTGAAGAAAAATAACGCAAGGCGACAAAAAGTTTAAACGAACCTTCGCTGTAATGAAAAGATGAAAACTCCTTCCTTTTTTGTTTGTTTGGGCGGTGGAAATGGACCCACGGAGCAATTATAGTTTAGAAAAAGATAAGTGAATATGTGTGAATAAAAATATAGTTAGTACATAGTGATTTAAATTATTAAATTATAAAAATTTAATTAAATTTTAAAAAATAAAAAATATATAAATTTTAAATATTATTAAATTAATTATATACTTTTTATATATTTTTTAAAATATATTTATACAGTGACCCTGTTATAGCTTTGCTGAGCATGAGCTTTGGGTGGGTGGGACCATATATATACGTCTGTATAAAAACAAAGCAGTTTGATCTTCTGCCGATTTACGTTTGCGGGGTCAAATTTTGCGGCTCTTTTCTGGTTCCTGCTGTTATCACATCTGCCAAGAATGATAATGATCGCTGCTGCTTAGATTGCGAGCTGTGAAATTTCTTTAATAAAAATAAAAATAATAATAATGAAAAGCACACAAGAAAAGAAAGAAAGAATGAAACGATCGATCCCAAAAATGAATTGAGATTTGAGAACCACAAAAGCCAGTAGTAGGACTTTCACTTTTGTCTGTCGCAGCACATCAACGGAGCACGCTCCAAAGTCCAACCAACTGATTTGATTGGATTTGGACTGAACCAACTTACGGAAATATTTTATAGTGTGCATAAGGAAAAATATAATAAACACACAAAAATTTAAATTATTAAATTATAAAAAATATATTATATATAAAAAATATAAAATAAATAAATTATTAAATAATTTTAAATTAATTGCATACTTTTTACATATCACAGTAACTATATAACGAAATCACACTCACCAATTTATATTGGTGAGACTATGGACTATGTGGATAAGTTAACATAGGAACTTCATAAGCCTCTTCAATCTTTATAAATTTTTGAAATTAAATTTTAAATCATTTAATTTTTTTAACTAAATTACATATCTTTTAAATATTTTATAATCGAATTCTTTTATCGATTTAATCGTTAAAAATATGTTTGATTGTTCGATTAAATACCTTTTAGATCTATTAAATCAAATATATTTTTAATAGTCAAATTAATAGAAAAAGTTCAATTGTAAAATACTTGAAAGGTATATGATTCAATTGGAAAAATTAAATAATTTAGTACTTAATTATAAAAATCTATAAAGGTTCAAGAGCTAAATGAGTGTTATCCCCTATGTCATAAGAAAAGATACGTGAAAAATATATAATTTATCTAATAAATTTAATTATTTTTGTTCTATTTTAGTTGTCAAGAAACTTTATTTGCAAAGAAATAATTAAGTTTTTTTTAATTTTGAGTAATATTACGGAGCTTTAAATAGATAGTAATAAATAATTATACAATTTTATTTAAATATTTTAATAATTTATCAATTATTTATTTCTTTATTAAATTTAATTATCTTATAATTTATATTATTTTATAATTTTAAAATTATTTAAATGAATTCACCAAATTTTTTTCCTCTATTTTTTTTTAGAAGCGAAAGGAAGTAATGATCGATGCCTAACCAGTAGCAGCAGAGGACTGGCAGCATCTAGTCCTGGAAATAATTCAAGAAATTTTCTTTTTTTGGGGTCAAAACTACAAGAATATTTTGAAGAATAGTTTAACAGGAGCCAGCCTGGAAGTAATTAAGTCCAGCCTATGAAATTGTCCACAGAGAAAAAGGCTGTTGGGCTTAATTCAATCGGATTGGGACTTGGGATCCTTATTAATTCAGTCCATTCTCTAAGATAGCGTAGTTTGGGTTTTGTTCTTGGAAGTTGGAACAGGCAAATGCGGAGTACTCAGCTCTGGGCTGGGCGGCGGGCAGTTGTAAGGACTCGGCAGGAATATGCGTATCACATGGTCTCATAATTAGGAGAAGCAATTATGAACTACAGCAAATCATCCATTAGGCTTTCGCTTTCTTCATCAACCACCTCATGGGGCTAGGAAAATTTTGTAGGAGGATAGTTGGGTTTCACCCTCCCAAAATACATTTTGCAGGAGAATTCACTTGAGTTGGAATTATTAAAAGTGTATGTTTTTAATTAAAAATTTTAAAATTTAAATTTCGATCTTCTTTCTCATATGTATTTTTTTTAATAATAGACTATCATTTCTGTTTTATAAACAAAAAAAAGAACTCAACTCACTTGAAAACTACTAATTCACTATTTGTATTTATTTTGTACCCTTCAGTCATAGCGTACTTTAAAAAGAAAAAAAAAAAAAAACCCACCAGAGCCAGTGCCTCCTTGTTTTGCATTTCTTATCAGCTAAACTAATCGAAATGCACCAAATCTTTTTTTTTTTGGAACAAAAGAAAATCAATTCGTTGCATAACAAAAAACTCCACATCAGTTTTATATGGCCTAGCTACTCACTCACACATACATACAATAGAGAACCCACATAGGACCAACTAATTTAAATGCCCCACAGCAACCTTGTGAATCAGTGACTAACCCAACCCAGGTCCATCGCCCGGGAAACAAACCTGCAAGGAGGACAACCAAATCCTAGAGACACCCTCATTTCCGGTGCACCACCATCACACGATAACAAACAATCCTAGCTACTGTGGAGAACAGCTAGCCCCAAAGAGCCGACACAACAGGTACCCAACCTACATTTGGTCACTCGCCGCCGTACTAAGCGCAGACAAAAAGTGCAAATTACATTTAAATACCATTGGGCACCAAGAGGCGGGATAGACGAAAAGTCATTGGCCAACGACGAGTATGAGATTGACGGGAAACAAGTCAAGCTGTACACGGTGACCCTTTTAGCCCAAAAAGCAACCCTTTTTGGTCGTCTAAGGAGAGAGAGACTACCGAGGATCCTAACCCTGAAACCAGGTGTGACAAGCGAAAAATAATTTGATCGAAGCAGTTAAACCGCACCAACTACCTCCAGAAACGACGTTGAAGACCAAACCAAAGGGGACAGGAGCCCCTACCAAACCCACGAGGGATACACAAGTTTACAACGAAGCACTCATGCTTACATCAAAACTAACCAAGTGACGGAAAACGCAGGAATGCTCTCGACGCACTTTAACAAACCAGGTCGCATGGAGTTATTGCATTGTAACCATGTTGAGGCGTGCAAAATGAGCCTTGTTGAGACGTGCATAACGGAACAATTGTCTGGTAACTTCGTTTTTGAATAAAATAAGGATGTTTTCACACAGTTTTTTTTTTTAAAAAATCCGCGTTAAGTGGTGAGCCTGAGCAGTAGCCAGTAGGTCCCTTTCGTTTCACGGATAAGCCAGGATGTATTCTCAACCAATGGAGTGGACATTAGATCTGCATATGTATTATTTTGTTTTTTTTCCCTAATATCTATTAAATGAATATTTGCCCAATAGACACGTCGTTAAATGATTTTTTTTTTATAAAAACAAGAAAAAAAAGGAAACAATAAAAAGATATTGTCTATCACATATATAAATTAAAGGCAGCGTCGGCATTTTGAAATTTTCATTCTAACTTTCTATAAAAGTCAATCACTCAAATATTAATAATACCAAATAAATTCTACTTTAAATATTTATAATAATTATCAAATATAAAATTTATCGTGGCACCTCAATCCTCCTTCAGCTATAGTGAATATTCAGCTGATGTTGTTATTGTTATTATTATGGAATAATACGAGGAGATATTAGGAAATAATACGAGAGAAGGGAAATAAAAGGAAGAAAAAAGAAAAAATAAAAGAAATTGACAATTAACTAATTTAACTAACAATCAGCAAAATCACAAGAAAAGAGGAGCGGGAGAAGGCGGGGTTGGAGTTAAGAGAGCTGGAGATGGCGTCCGGCGTTTTATCACCATCATCGTCGTTAACAGTTAATCTACCACTACCACTCTCACTTTCACTGCCAACCCCATCAACGGCAAGGGCAAGGGCAAGGGCAAGGGCAAAGGCGACGGCAGGACTCAGCAGCAGCAGAAGCAGGTGGGCAATTAACTTCAATTCCAAATTACCATCATTACTCCGTAATAATAATAATAATAATAATGAAATTAATGTTAGTTTTAATGATGGTAAATTTAGAAATAGGAGTGGAAATAGGAAAGGAAGCATAATAAGGATAAAGTGCGAGGCAGTCGGCGGAGAAAGCTCGCCGACGGCGACGGTGGTTTACAAGGGTGTTTATGGTCCCTGGACCGTTGAAGATTCCGACGTTCGAGAGGTAAGTTCACCACCACTACTTCTACTACTGCTACTGTTGTTAATTAACTCACTATGTCAATTTGATGAAGCTGATTTTTAACTCATCCTTGTAATGTAACGGTTTGCTTTTTTTTTTTTGCTTGGAATTGAATGTCTGGCAAATAACTTTGATTTTGGTTTCATTTTTTCTTTCTTTCTTCCTTTTTTTAATCAATTTGGAAATTTGTTGTTTAAAGTTTGTGCCTTTGTTGATCCTTTATAGTAATTATATACAAGTTAGATCCAATCAAAGTGAAAAATTTTGCCTTTTTCTGACTCTTCACGTTTTATTCAATCAGTCAGTCAGTCAGTCATTTAAAAGTAATATTTCTTGTCATGTCCGACAGTTGATCTTAGATGGGTGTTTCTGGTGTTGATTGGTGATTTTCTGGCGTTTGAGGTATTTTTCAGTTATAGAATTGGAGGAGAAGGGAGGGACCCTGGCCCCAGATTCCTCTCTTTCACTCTTGCGGATCATTACCATTGCGACTGTCCTGTTTAGGAATGGGAAGGTGGCAAAATAAAAGCAATGATTTAATGCCAGTTGATCCCCCAATAAGCAAAATTTGAACAAGCAACATTTCTGGTAACTGCAACTTTCGAGGACTCTGTGGGTTTCTGGACAAGATACAATCTTTGCTTCTTCGGGGTGCAGTCAACGTTAAAACTTGAAAAGCTAGCATAAGGATAAATCCACTTATCAAAGAGGAAAGAAAAAAAAAAGTGATAAACCTGTGTATTTTAATTTGAATTATCGCCTCCAAGTCTTTAGTCAATCAGCAAATTTAAATAGCATTCATAACCACAATAAAAGTCATATTCAAGAACTAACAGTGAGCTCATTGTGACAGGTGATTTTGTACAGAGCAGGATTAGTTACTAGTGCTGCATCGTTTGTAACTGCTGCATCATATGCCTTTTTACCAAATGACTCTTTCTTGAGTGACATAATCAAGCAAAATCTTGATGTATTGTACACTCTTGGAGCCTGTGGGTTGGGATTGTCATTGGTCTTGATTCACATCTACGTAACTGAGATTAAGCGCACCCTTCAAGCTTTATGGGTACTTGGTGTCCTCGGATCATTTGTAACATACACTACCCTTGCTCAACCATCTGGCGAGAAGCTGGTGCAGTATGCTGTCAATAATCCAACAGCTGTCTGGTTTATTGGTCCTCTCTTTGCTGCGCTTACTGGACTAGTCTTCAAAGAAGGTAATAGAAATTGTCAATGTCTAAATTTCCCTGCTTTTTATACTTGACGACCTTTCAATTTGATATAGTCCGGGGCATGTGACCCTGTTTTGATATCTGAAACTGTGGTAGCATGACCTGCCGCTCTAAAAAATAAAAATCACACAAAGAAGAAGCTGATTTTGAAATTTCTCATCTTCATTACGCTACTGCTGCAAAAACATATAAAGGATTCTTGTTCTTGTACTTTTGTTTTAACTTTTGGTCGTTTTCCTGCTGCTTCCTTGCTCCACGTGGAATAAAGGCCTGCTGTATCCATATTATGTTTGAGCTAACAGTTGTTACACACTTTAGTCTAAGCTACAGCACTGTGAGTACCAGAATTTATGTTCATAAGTTCAGGTCAATGTCCTAGGTCAGATAGGTAGGGGCGTAATGGTTTGAAGAAAGGATATGCCCATCATAAGGGGACACATCTTCTTTTAATTGTAAGGGAAAAACCTGGAATTAGAAGAATTTTCGTCTGTTTTTGTCCCTGTCAGATCTGTAGCATAAAAAGAATCCATATCTGTTTTCTGTGGGTTAGTCTTGCTCAGTATGCTTTCTTTCAATTGCTCATGCCAAAAACTGCAGGAGCTCAACAGGTATGAAGAATGATAAAGAATTCATTTGAGGGAGTATTCCATATACATTTATAATTGATAGTGAATAGCCTATAAACACTATCAAGCTCTTTATTCATTCAGTCTTTGAAATGAGATCCGTTTAAGTTACTGCCGTTGCATTATAATAACTTACGAGCATGTCAGAAATTGTGTTTGCAATGATACTCATGAGGTTTTATATACTTTACTTCTGGATTGACATCTGTGATCTGGCTGCAGCCTTCTGCTATGAAAATGCTGCCTTTCGAACAATAACAAGTCAAATTATTCCTAGATGTCTGTTCTACTTATGGGTTATTTGATCATGCAAACGAATGTGTAATTTTTCATGGTATACTTGCAATTGATTTCTATATCTTTATAAATAGGCCTCTGCTATGGGAAGCTGGAAGCTGGTGTTCTTACGTTTATTATACCGGCACTTCTTCTTGGACACCTGGTACACTTCTTGTGCTGACACCTGTATATTTCTTTTTCTTTTTTTATTGATTGTATAACTGTGCGTTGCTTGGGGAGGAAAGATAGCAGATAGCGATGCATTTTCTCCAACGGGAAAAAGTTGTCATTAGTCATTAACAGCTGGTGGAGACTTGCATTGCATATTAGCAGTTTGAGTGTTTGATGTGCCTTCTGAACAGTGGGCCTCCATCTGTGTTTTGAATTCTTTTCCATCCTCTCATTGATGGGCTTTGTGTCAAATACACAGACTGGTCTAATGGACGATGGACTAAAACTTGGTCTACTGGCTTCGTGGATGGCTCTTTTTGTGATCTTTGCTGGAAGAAAGTTTACTCAAGTCATTAAGGTACTTTCTTTTGGGTGGGGGGGGGGGGGGGGGGGCGGGGGGGATAAAGCATAGTTATCTGTGTTATTCCAATTAATTTGATTATATAGCAATACCATTTGCCTAACTCATTCAACAAAATTGATTGAGTATACCCACCTTGAACTTGTTAAATAACCATGGCAACATCTAATAATTTCTTGTTCACTCTTAGGATGACATTGGTGACAAGTCTATCTTCATGTTCAATTCGCTTCCAGAAGCGGAAAAGAAAGTCTTGGCGGAGAAACTTGAGCAGCAGAAATTCAGTGAGTGATCATGACTAGAAGCCGAACATGACACCTTAATTAGAATAGGGAATGCAGTTTTGTTCTTCTGGAGCTTGAAAAGATGACTTGGCTAGCTTTAAAATATTGGTGTGTATGAGATCTTTCTTATCACTAAGCACTATCCCAAACGATAATGACTTATTATTTGCTTGCTAATTTGTGATTTGTCCCACAGCATTTTATGTTTTATCAATTATTACCTATGGCAAAGTGGATGTTAGTGAACAAGAAAGTACCGTTAAGGTTCTTGAGGAAGGAAACCATGAATATCGAAGCCAAAAACACCAGCGGATTCATCTTTAAATTATTGTGTACGAGTTCAATGTTCCTCCAAGAAAGTACGCCATGAGACCTTTTTCAAACTAGCTTCCAAAACACCACAACAAACTAGAAAGAAAAAAAGAACAAAAAAAAAACACACATCGCCCGCGCACACACACACATATAACTACGCAAATGAGGCCATCATTCATGGCATAATTAAAAGAAGACACTTCCGCACTAAGCAGCTGTAGTTTTGGATCTCTTGCCACGAGTCCTACCTCCATTGGTCACCATCTGTTTGTTCCCTGCATCATCAGCCTTCTTGCGCTTATGACTCAGCCTTGGTTTTGCGTTAGCGGGTAATTCCTTAATCTCAGACATTTCATTGTCTTCAGTACCACCTTCTTTCTCACCATTCACAGCACCAGGCACTTTAGGCAGTGTCCTGCCATTACCCCCTTCAATAGTTGACTTTTGGTTTCCACCATTAATTCCCTTCTGCTCGTATATCTGCTGCTGCTGGGGTTTAGTTTCTGCTTGATCCTCACCATAGACTTCTTCCATATCTTCACTGTCATCTGTTTCCTCATCTGTTTCCTCATCTGCTTCCTCGTCTGCTTCTTCATCTGCTTCCTCATCTGTTTCCTCATCTGTGCCACTGCTGTCCTCACTCAAATCCTGTGAACTTTCCATTTCTGCAGTTTTCTGCTGTAGTGACTCAATGATATCCTTCAACTGTCCATTGACCTGCCATAGAAGGAGATTATATAGAAAGCTTTCACAAATTCTTTTATGCACTGCAGTGAGAAAATTGTCTACAAGCCATCACCACAGTAATAAAGATGATAATAAAAAGTGCATTATACAACAGGTATGCTCTTTTACAATCAAAATGTGTTTATTTGATCAATTGCAGTACCTGCGGATTCTGAAGAAAGTCGGCTATGTCATGTGCACAAGAAGGGCATTTCATGACATTCTTTTTTGCTCGTAATGTTCGCCTGCCATTACCCCTCTCTCTCACATAGCTTTGACCAGCAAATGCACCCTCTAAGCACTCTTTGCAGAAGTTGTGCCCGCAAGGAGTAGTAAGAGGGTTGCTCATCACCTTCCGGCAGATTTGACATCCAAATTCTGCACGGTTAATAGCACAAAGTTAAAATATCTTCACAATCCTGTAAGAATTGATAACAATGAAGCTTAAACAATTCCCATAAAAAATGATTGGAAGCTGCAAGTATGGATTTCCGATATGCCCAGACCTTTTAGAAGCCTTTCTTTTATGGACAATCTTCCTCTTTTCCCTTTTTTAAGATTTGTGCCACCTGCTCCTCTGCTAGGTGGTGGGGGTCTCTTCCACGTCCAGCAACGTTTCTCTTCCTGAGAAGCAGAAAAGAACAGATTATTATGACTATATATATATAGACAATTGCTAAGCTGCACCATTGTTTATACCAACAAGGAAAGGCTCAAAGGAACAAAACCAAGGTCTTTAATTAATGGGTTTAATTGTATATGCAATCGTTTCCATTATCTCACCGTAGGATAAATACAAGCCAATTTAAGCCTAGTGAGATAAATAGCAAATTAAAGCTGATTAATAGACATGCTTCAAGGCAGAGAGATAGTTTATTGATGAGAGAGAATGGCAAGTCATTAGCTTACATCATAGTCCCAGGATGGCGATTGCGTTCTTTCAGTCAAATTAGTTGCATCATTTAACTCCTCGACGACTGGTAGAGGCCTTGGAAGATCACCATGATCGTCACTGCATTATGATTCCAAAACATCAATTAAGCATTTTGTTTTTCTGGATTCCAATATGTCATGCGCAATAACAGGTTGTGTGCGTTAGTGTGTAAGAGAAAGAACCTCATCCATGGAGCAGGTTGGTTATCACATCTGACAAAAAGAAATCTGCAAACCCTGAACCCCTATATGAAGAAAAAAACCAGTTAGTTTAGATGATTACTTTGATGTACTTAATCAGCCACAATAGTTTTTACCTGAATTCCATTCTTAAACCAGCATTTCTCTATCCTATAAATACCATCATACCGCAACCCACTTGCTGGTGCATAAGCGGAACGCTTCTCCTTGTGAGACCTGCGACCAAATGATGGAGTAATTACAAGCTGAAACTTATTTACCCAAAATAAAGATACAAGAAGACAATAAAAAAAAACTAGGGAAAAATCCGTGATATTGGGATATATCCAAGTTCAAGGGCTAAACAGCAAATGATAGATGTTGGAATTGTGATTGGAACAATCATGAAATCATCAGTTGGATACAAGAAAACATTCATGAAAGCAAAAGACATATAGAATACTCCAAATTCGAATAACAAAAAGGAAGAAACTCCAATTTCCTGGCGGCATGCATTCACAGTAATTGGATTCAAGTGAATTCCATGCATACTGAATATCATCAACAATTCCAGCGACTCACCTCAATACTCTCACTGGGTATCCATTTTTGCAGCTTACTCGCAATGCCTCATTGAACTTTCGAAACTGCTGATCAAAGGAATGTTCTTTGTTGGTGCGCTTGTTGCCACTAAGGTCCTTTCCCCCGCTGCAGACACCATTAAAAAAAAAAAGGACATAAATGAATACAAATTGACCACTTCACACTCACACACACAAACTTCCAAATGTGTTAAGAAAATCCAGAATCAATAATGGGAATTGCACAAAAAAAAAAAAAAAAAAAGGGGTACCTGCCGGTATAAAGGAACCATTCACCATGATCCTCGTCATCTTCGTAGCCTCCAGAGAGGACTACTGATTGGGCACCATACTTAGCCCGACCAGCAATCCCAGCGACAACAGGAAGATGGACACCCCACTGCCTGCAATCCAGTCTGTCCTCCCAGGACTCTCCAACTAACACGCCCAAGTTTCTTGTGGGATCGTGCTCTGCCAGAATTGGCCCAAAGTGATCGGAAGGGACAGTGACAAAGACGATTCCGCTAGCAGCATTCGCCTTTCCACCTTTCTTGGCTCTCTCTGTGGTGAATGCTTTGTCAGGCCTGTTTTGGTTGCGAAGCTGCTGATACGCCCTGGAAGACGCTGCGGCGGCGGTTGATTTCGACGACGACGCCGTCATTGCCATGCGGATAGCGAAAACCAGCGTGGAGTTGATTCGGGGTTGACGTGCCACCTTGGACGGGATACGACGGCGACAATTGACACACGTGCTCTTGCCTTGTCCAATCCATTTCTGAAAGCACTTGAGGCAGAAATTGTGTCCGCACGGCGTCTGCAACAAAGAGAGGAAAAACAAATAATGCCTCCTAATTTTCTTTTAAAAATATATTAGCTGACTATTTTTTTTAATATTAAAAAAAGTTAATTTATATATTCGGTTACCAGATCTGTAAATTGAAATTAAAGTAGTAAATTATATTAGCTTACTATATTAATTAATTAATACCTTAACTTTAACATAACTATCGTCATTAGAACTACAGTACCTGCACCAATAAATAATCCAACAAACAAACAAGACAAACAACCAAGCAAACAGCCAAAACAACAACGTTCAATATATGTTGCATAATACAACAACTTAATATACTTGAGAATATATATGTGTATATAGTTGAGGAAGAGAAGCATACCGTGATAGGTCTCTCCGGAAGTTGCATGCAAATAGAACAGTTCAATTTGCCATTAAGAATATCGAGGAGATCACTATCACCTTTGATCCTCTCCTTCTTACGGCTTCTGTCGCTATTCTTGGCTCCCGACGAAGACGAAGATGACGGCACGCCTCTACTCAGGATCTGCTGGCGTCTCCAATCCTTCTCTTGGTCAGTGAGTGTGTGGTCAGACTCGATTGCCCGAATCGTGGCCACCATTTCTGCGGAGGCCTGAGGAACTCCAGGTACGATCGGGTTGATTATGGACATGGAGGTGCAGTCAGGGCACTCCCAATGAACAGCGTCCGCCGTGGTGGCTAGGGGAGTGGAGAGGCAAGGAGCGTGCCAAGGTGTGGCACACGTCTTGCACGTGAGGGTCTCCTCGGTGGGCGGCTTCTTCTTGCAGATCATGCATGTGTCGTCTCCGTCACACGGAAGCTCAACGCTGAAGGACGACATCGCTTCTTCTAAAAAGAAAAGAAAAGAAAAAAAAAGAAAATTTCAATTTTGCTGCGACCTCAAAGTTTGAAGGTGGTTGTATTGTGTTGTGTTTGAGAGGATGTAGGATGGATGATTTATATCTAGTGTATTTTAGGGGTAGGGACAAATGACATTGGGCGGGATATTTTTATTGGAATTTTTGGTTATATTTTATTTTAGAAATTCAAAAACTTTACTAAATGCATTTTCCCTCTTTTTCTTTCCTTATTAATAATTTCATTAATTAATATGTTTTATATACATGGTAAAAACATTTGCTGGCTTCTTTCTTCTAGATGGATATTGGATTGGATGAGAGCGTTGTCTTTCTCTACCTACCGAGACAAAAAATTCAATCTTAAAATACAAGGAAAGTTTTAATGGCTGCTTACTCATCATTTCCAAAAATAATTTATTAAAAAAATCTATCACTATTTATTGATTAATCAATTTGTTTTAAAAGACAAACGACCGTTAGAAACCGTTTTTTGAAAAACCCCATTCACAAAAACTACTTCTGAAACTATTTTTACGCGCGCTTTATTTTAGAGCATTAACGAATAAAACTAACTAGTCGTTTCACTCTATTTTTATAATTAATACTTAATACACAATGTACTCTCATATTTGTCATAATAATTAGATTACCATGTTAAACCTTTCAATTTCAAATGTAATAATTATATCAATGTCACTTTATTTGTTTCCTTGTTAAATGATATTTGGAGAGATAAATCGCTAAAACTAAACTATCTAATGAACATTTCAACTAATATTGATAAATTTTATGAATATATGTCAAAAGAAACAAGTTTATGATGCAGATTAACTGACTTCTAACTTCTAACATAAAGAATGAGATTACAGAAGGCTAGATTCAAGTTCGACATTAGTACTTAAATATTTGAAGTCAATAAGAAAAATTTTTAAAAAAAAAATAAAAGAAAGTAAGTTGATTACCTTGTTTGGAATCTCTTGATGATTTTGTCATTAATAAGCCCAAAAAGATTATCTTAATGGGAGAGATAACATATTAGGTGCTTACCCTGTTAATGTTGTAAGTTTTGTGTCAGCCTTTAGCTAACTACTTCGTCTTTGCATTGAGTCCTCTAACTGAGTTTAGCATGAAGTAACCCAGCCAAAAGACAACGAATAAATAAGCATATTGAATATATTTCGTTTGGGAACTGATTACGTATATGCAGCCGGTGCACCATGTGCATCGACTGACGTGTCAACAATAAAAAGTTATTATTTTTTTTATAAAATTAAAACTTAGACATATATGGATATTATTCTTAAAACATAAAATATGAACTTCATATGAGATTCTTTATAAAAAAAATTTTTCCTTTAAATTTTTTGTATAAAACAATACAAAATAATATTATTATAGTGTAACGTTTCCCTTTCATTTATTTACTCCCTTACAATCATTGAGTTTATTGGATAATTTTGGGCTAACAAGCTGAGAAGTGGTGAACAATCAGAGGGTTTCCTTCATTTAGGTTAGTTCTTTTTTTTACGGTGTGTTGCTAGATTCTTATCTAAATTGGCGTAGACATGTTAAGCTCGACCCTTACTAGGGGTTTTTTTTTTTTGCCGCAATTCTTAGTTTGCAGTGGCCTTTTGTTTTTAGAAAAAATTACGCAGGCACATAATTGTGAATACAAAGTTGACGCATGAAGATCTAACTTGTTAAATTGTGAAAATATATTGAATTTGAAAAACAAGAAAACAGATAAATTGTTGGATCCACTACAAGTCTTCCATGTAGTGTAGATTGCATGACTGTGTGATGAAGACCTTTATTTTTATACTTTACGAGCTCCTAAGAGAGCTGTCTAACAAAGTTGCACTTATTTTATTTTATTTTTTGAATATAGGGAATCATTACATTGATATTAAAAGAGTTTGTATATAGATTTGACATAACAGCGTTAGAAATACCTATATAAAACAGTAAAATACAACCAAATTGGTCCTTGATGAATATGGTCAAACAAATTATTTTCCAATAGGGCACTAAGCCCATTCAGACAAAACTGTCGAAAGAGAGTGCAAGCTGAACTGTATTTAAGTCTACTTAAAACACGATCTTAGGCAGATTGAGACCAGCCGGATAAAACTGCACATAATAGCACCTAGTGCACTTACACAAACCTACGACGGAAATCGACTAAGCACGTTTTGCAACGATTTTCCTTAAAACTAAACTACAGCAACTACAAACATTAAAACGCAAATAGTTAATACACAACACCCATTTCAAAATAATACCACAAAATTCATCCTAGCTTGATCTAAAAGAGGTGGAGGCATAAGAGATAATTAAGAGTGGCAGAGGTAGGAGTGGCGATTCTGGCAGTGGCAACATCGGTGATGAAGGCAACGAGTGAAGGGAGGTGGAGATGCAATAGGAGCTGGATCTGAAGAAACGGTGGTAGGTGCTGGTCCACGGCAGTAGTAGCGGAAGCAGCAAAGGGTGGCAAAGGGGTTGTGGCTACCGGATTTGACAGACTAGCCGCAGTTGCTATTCTCCAGCGGGGGTTTGACGGCAAAAAAAATGGCAGCACCAAGAGGACTCTGAATTTGATGGCTGGAGGCCGTGGGTGCTAGATCTAAATTAAAACAAACCAAATAACATAAAAACTAGTATAAAATGGAGGAGAATTGAAGAGGGGAGGCTAAGCTGAGGAAGAAGAGGAAGAGAAGGGATGAGAGGGATGAGAGGGAGAGAAGAAAGAAAGGTTGGTTAAGGGCCGCTGGCGGTGGTGGAATTGGACCGTTGGTGGGTTGGGTTAGTTGGGGGAGAAGAACCAGAGAGAAAAGTCTGGGGGGCAATTTTACGATAACAATATTGCACTTAAGAGCTCGCTTACAAGAGCATTAACACCGTGTAATGTGGGCGTTGAAAGTCAATTGTGTGGTATGCTAGAACCATTTGGGCGAGCTCACACTTTGGAGACTCATTACAAGAGCCATAATGCTCTGTTGTGGATGTTAAAAGCTAAATATGTAGTGCACTACGACCATTGGACATGCTTGTGACCATTTGCCTAAAAAAAGAAAAAAAACCTTATGACTATGGTCGTCAAAATCAGACTAGATCGATCAGTTCAACTTTGTCGGCCAAATTTTCAATTGGTTCATAGTTGATTTATTGTCATTTTTGGAGCAGTCAAAATCGATCAAAAAGGTAAAAATCAGGTTGGTCAGACCAATTAAACTAAACCAATAAAGATCAAAAATTATAATTTGATCCAAAATTCTATTAAATTATAATTTAAGCGCTAAATTCAATTAAATTTTTTAATTTAATCCTAAAATTTTCAAATTAAAATTATAATTTGACTCAAATTTAATCAAAATTTTCAATGTACCCCTTAAAACGAAAAAATTAATATCCAATCATCATATATAAGTATTATTTTTTTAATTACTTACATAAATATATATTTATTATTAAACACTGACTCTACCAATTTAAATATTAGTTAAACTGATTAAATTAGTCAAACTTTGAACTACTAATTTTTTTTATTTGATTATTGGTCTGATTCTGATGACAATTTTTGTGACTAGGAGCTCACGCAGGAGGATTGTCTAAGTTACTCAAATAGAAGTTTAATAAGTGGCATTATAGATTAACTTTCAAGTTGTTTTTTCTCTGTTACTCGTACAACAGGACCTTAAGATTTTGATTTCTCATTTTCACGGCTTGCTATTAACCCCCTTATTCTGTATATGGTAGGAGTGCAAGCAATTGGTGGCACGTAATAACAATGCTTGGCACGTAAATTTTAAACCCACGAAAGCAAAATAATTTGAAATCAATGATCATAGCAACAAGCCAACAAAGGCCAGAGATTAGGCTGTCTTACATACTATGTAGCAACTAGTCGGTAGAGTTATTGGCTATGTTGGTCAAAGCATTTGCAATCATCAGGTTAAAATTGGGTTAAGAAAGCATGTTATAAGCAGAGATATCATGCTCAGAACGGATAGTTGGGTGCGCGAGCTAGCAACGTAGGTAACATTGTCTGGCAAGCTAATGGCACAATATGTTGGCGGACGGTTTAGTCCTGGGCGTGCAGGCTGGCAGCATGAGGCTTAAAGGCAGCAATAAGATGGTAGACAAGGCAGTTAATCAGAATTGCTGGCCAAAGCAACATGTACACCTTGTCCAACATGAAAGCAAGAGAATGTGGGCATGATGTTATGAATATTGTGCACTGCACTATTACAAGGCACGATTAACATGAACGATTAATTCATGTTAGCTGGCTGGACCTTATATAGTTGGGTTTGTCTATTGCTAAGCAATTTCTACAGCCTATGATCAGGCAGCCAAAGGCTTATTGGTAGGCTAGGCTAGAGGAAAACAAAGTGTCAAACAACATTATATTCCTTTTGTACTTTTGTGATAGAAGTAATAAAAAAGTGTTGGAAAGGTTCTCATATGTGTAACCGTCTCTCTGAATTGTGCAATTAAGTGTGCTTGTGCATGAGAATCCACTAAAATTACAGGGAGTCATGGTGCCAGCAAGGACAAAAAAATTTGGTGCTTGAAATTGGCCTCGCGAGAGTTGCTCTGATGATCGTACCCTTGCATTTCCATATTGAGGCTTTTGTTATAGTATCTTCTAGTTTGGTAGCATGTCTACACGTCGATTAGGGAGTGAGAACAGCTAAGGTTTTTGGTTGCGCTTCGTCGACAAGGGTTAAAGGTACAAGCGCTTACGTTTGAAAAAAGATGAGAAGGAAAAGAATAAAATGTGTTGTCTACTCGAAACCTGTAGGACAATGAATGATTTAAGCAAGGGTCAAATTGGTAGTCTAATGTTAGCTCTAAAACTTAAGCTAACAAGTATTAATAGAGTAAAAGAAGACAAAGAAAATGTGTGTGGATTATTTTTCTGAGATTTTAGAAAGATTTATAAGTCAAAAAAAAAAATTCATTTTAGTGGATTTCAATAAAATGTTTAGCTGATATAACTTAAACTTAAATATGTTGACAAAGAAGGTTATGTTGGGTGCCTTAATAGTAATATATAAAAGAAAAAAAATATTAATATATAAAATTGTGTTAATATATTAAATTTTGTCTATTGCAAATTTTGAATATGTTAAAAATAAAATAACATAAAAAAACTAAGTTTCGGACCATGTTAAGTCCAATATGTATCATTACAAGTGGCCTAAGCTAGGCTAATTTGTCAAACATCATATTTATAATGACAGCAACATATGGATGTGATAACCAAAAATCTAAACAAGTGGGACTGTGGGAGGTAACAAACTAATGAGAATAAGAAATGCTAGGATAGGAAAAAAATTAGATTTAGGCCTGTAAGCCTATTATTTCTGACTAACTTGAGTTGGAATAGGGATAGGGAAACGGTGATAATATGCTTGCCAGCCAAACACACCAAATTTGAAACCCTAACTAACGACTGTGCGGACCGGGGGAGGGCGGAGGGAAGCTACTCTGAGTCTAAGTCCGTCGAGTAGTGACGAAACGCAACGCTAACGGCTAAAGAGGGCGCATAGAGAGAGCATTGGTGGCTGCGTGGCTTCGCAATCGCATGCGAGTTTTCTCCACTTTGATTTCTTTATCAAGATCGAGTTTCATTGGTCACAACAACTTCCACTTGCTCTCTCCACTACTCCTCCATCGCAATCGCAAGGCCCAATTTTCATCGCCAGTGTTTAAGAAGTTGTTTCACTCTTGTTCGCGGCGGACGATGGACGCATCGGAGGAATCTCTCCGCAGAGCGCTGGCCGAGAAGCAATCGGCGGTGGAAGGCCAAGGTAATGCGGTCCGTGCTCTCAAGGCCGCCAAGGCTTCTAAGACTGACATCGATGCCGCAATCGAGACTTTAAACAGCTTAAAGCTCGAAAAGTCCTCCATTGAGAAGCAGCTTCAAGCTGCCGTCTCCGGTGGTCACGGCCCTGATGGCTCCCTCAACAACAGGGAGGCCTTCCGTCAAGCTGTGGTTAACACGCTCGAGCGACGCTTGTTTTACATTCCTTCCTTCAAGATCTATAGAGGCGTCGCTGGCCTCTATGACTATGGTCCTCCAGGTTGTGCTGTTAAGTCCAATGTTCTTGCTTTCTGGCGTCAGGTACCCCAGTCTTACATTAGCCTCTGATTCCAATTCCTTTGTTGTTGTTTTTTTTTTTTTTCCCCAATTTGGATGCATTTGGGACAAACTCTTCATGATTAAATCAAATGTTGAATGCATGCCGCCACTCCTCTGTTAAGTTACTGTCTTACTGAGTAGGAAAAACTGACAAAAGTCAAATGTTGATGCAAAATTGCTATTTTTTGCTTTCATTTTTGAACTTTAACTTGTCGCGAAACTATAGAATCGATACTGTTCTGCATATGGATTAGAATTATGCTCTCTTTCAAGTTTCAACAAAAACGAAAAAAATAAAAAAATAAAAAAGAACCAGTTGATTAATAGATTTGAGCAGAAGTCAGAAGTGATGGTCTTCATGGGCACGTCTATGCCAACCAATTTCATATTGGTTGTCTATTTGGTTAAATCTGCAATGCAATTTCTTTATTTTTCTTTTCAGCATTTTGTCCTCGAGGAAAATATGTTGGAGGTTGACTGCCCGTGTGTGACCCCTGAGGTTGTCCTCAAAGCATCTGGTCATGTAGAAAAGTTTACAGACCTTATGGTTAAGGACGAGAAAACTGGGACCTGTTACCGAGCTGACCATCTGCTCAAGGACTTTTGTAACGAGAAGCTTCAGAAAGATCTTAGCATAACTGCCGAGAAGGCTGCAGAACTGAAGCATGTGCTTGCAGTCTTGGATGATCTCTCAGCTGAAGAGCTAGGTGCTAAAATCAAGGAGTACGGTATCACGGCTCCTGACACAAAAAATCCTCTATCTGATCCCTACCCATTCAACTTGATGTTTCAAACATCAATTGGCCCTTCTGGTTTGAGCCCTGGGTGAGTACTGCCCTTAAATTGGCTTGCAAGTTGTGACTGTGCTTATCCTATGTGATTAACTTAGTTCTGTATGCAGGGTTGTATTTTTTCTTCTCTACCTGTTAACAAAATGCCATTTAACCTGGTGCAGGTTTATGCGTCCTGAAACAGCACAAGGCATATTTGTTAATTTTAAGGACTTGTACTATTACAATGGTAACAAACTCCCCTTTGCCGCTGCTCAGATTGGTCAGGCGTTCAGAAATGAGGTTTTAGCTTCTAGCGTCCTACCTTCTTGTTATATTTTCTGTGGAAATGCAGCTGTGCTTTTTTGTTAAAATCTTTTGATGAATCTTTGGAATTGTTCTTCATTGAAGTGAGAATGCTTTTGTCATCTCCTATACCTTTTCGTTTGAGTGTTTGTCTTGCTAATGTTGGTTGTTGTTTCAATTGTTTTGCAATTGCTTTTGGATAATGAGTGCAGTTGAGGAAAATTTCGAGTGCTGGTGGGGGATAAGGGAGAGTTCAATACTGATTTTGGGGTCCTTTTGCAGATCTCTCCCCGCCAGGGCCTTTTAAGAGTCCGTGAATTCACATTGGCAGAGATTGAGCATTTTGTTGACCCTGAAGACAAATCTCACCCAAAATACCCCGAAGTTTCGGATCTGGAGTTCCTCATGTTCCCTAGGGGGGAACAAATGTCTGGCCAATCTGCGAAGAGAATTTGTCTTGGTGAAGCAGTTTCAAAGGTTAATGTCGACAACAGTGTTTCCTTTACGTTTGTTCTTCCGCATTTTATTTTTTCCCTCTCGTATATTTCTCGATGACATTGTAATCTGCTGCAGGGAATTGTCAACAATGAAACTCTTGGTTATTTCATTGGGAGGGTGTATCTTTTCCTAACGCGTCTTGGTATTGACAAAGAACGGTTACGATTCCGGCAGCATCTCGCAAATGAAATGGCCCACTACGCTGCCGACTGTTGGGATGCTGAGATTGAGTGTTCCTATGGATGGATTGAATGTGTTGGTATTGCAGATAGATCTGCATATGACTTGCGTGCTCATTCGGTGAGAACCTTTTGTACTGCATATGTTCTATTCACCCACTAGTATGTCCAAGAGCGGGGTTCAATGAATACATATTTATGAATTTGTGACTATGCTATGGAGACTGAGATTTGCGAGGACAAATGCTTTTACCTGTGATGACATAAAAATCTGACTTGCCAACCTTCCAACAGTAGTTGGGATTTATATGATATGTTACTCATGGAGGATTGTTTCATGTTGTTAACAGGAGAAAAGTGGAGTCCCTCTAGTGGCTCACGAAAAATTTTCAGAACCTAGGGAAGTAGAGGTATGGTGCTTTGCTAATGACACCAATTGTCATTGCCATTTTAATATATACATGTTTCAGCATTCATTCTGCCATGGGGCTTGCCAGGTTCATGTTCATGTATTTAGCCAAGGGCAGGTAGGGCATATTCATCTAATGTTGGACACATGTTTAATGATTTGGCATTAGATTTCAACTTTCTACGTTTCAGAAAATAACTTGATGTATTATTTCAGAAACTGGTTATAGCTCCTGTGAAGAAGGAACTGGGACTTGCATTCAAGGGGAACCAAAAAATGGTGGTTGAAGCTTTGGAGGTAAAATTGCAGCTATGTGGCTCTTTATTGCCCTGGAACACTTTATCACAGTTTGATTTACAAATTATATTCATTATTGATTCTTTTCTGCCATAGGCAATGAATGAAGAAGAAGCCTTGGGAATGAAGGCCTCTCTGGAGACCAAAGGAGAAGTAGACTTTTATGTCTGCACTCTTGGTAAAAATGTGTGCATTAAGAAGAATATGGTTGCAATCTCAAAGGAGAAGAAGAAGGAACACCAGAGAGTTTTCACGCCTTCAGTAATTGAGCCATCTTTCGGCATTGGAAGGATTATATTTTGCCTCTTTGAGCACTCATTCTACATGAGGCCGAGTAAAGCTGGGGATGAACAGTTGAATGTTTTCCGCTTTCCTCCTCTTATTGCACCTATTAAGTGCACAGTTTTCCCACTTGTTCAGAATCAACAGTACGAGGAGGTTGCCAAAATAATTTCCAAGTCATTGACAGCTGCTGGAATCTCGCATAAGATTGACATTACTGGTGAGTAGCAGAGATAAATCTTCTTTTTTTTTCCTGGTGGTTTTTGCCATAATATTGGGCACTATGTGCGTCTATTGTCATTTTAGTTAGTTAATTTTTTGAATTATAAATTGTAAAACAGTTCTGTTATGTGCTCCATCACATAGAAGCTAAGTTATTTCGCAGCAGCTGCTGAAATGGTTTGCACTCTTTGCTCAGATGAACTTATTGTTTAACGATTTTGTTGTGTTAACGATGTTAACAGGTACTTCAATTGGAAAACGGTATGCAAGAACAGATGAACTGGGTGTACCCTTTGCAATAACTGTTGATTCAGCATCCTCCGTGACAATCCGTGAGAGGGATAGCAAGGATCAAATCCGTGTCAACATTGAAGAAGCAGCATCAGCTGTCAAGTCGGTAACTGATGGACAGAAGTCATGGAGTGATGTGTGGTCGAGCTTCCCTCACCACTCCTCTGGATCCATAGAGGATTAATTTTTTGAAAAAAAAGAGAAGAAAAAGAATTTGTGTTACATATAGACTCCTTAATATCGTACTTTGATCTTTGTTCCAGAAATCCATAATGTTTGCTGAGCAGACTAGTGACTTAAAGAAGAGTCCACATTTATTTGCACTATACATTTACGTGCATGCTGCGTGCTGACTGGTTTTAGGTCTCAAGTACAAGAAATTTAGCGGAATCTGTTAGGTCCTGTCCTTGTTTCAAGTTCTTGAATGTTGGTTTATCTAGGAATAGTCGAACTAGCTTATTTGGAGTAGTTGCTGTTTGGTTGATGATGCGTAATAGTATGCGTTGAGCAACCGAAGGAGACGAGCTTTTAAGCAAAATGATTAAGAGTAGGACTCGAACCTTTCTTTGGTCTTTTCCCCAACATCTATGCGTTATGACTGAACTATGATACTTCAAAAAGAGTCGGTAAAATTGAATAAAAGTTATGTATTTGTACGTTCATTCGTGAATTTGAACGCCCGATCTTTTCCACATGCAGGCTCACATTTAAGAATTCCTGTGCATTGTTGGGGTGGAGACTGCTATTTTTTTTTTTTTGTCTTTTTTGTCATTAAAATGGGAAAGTCCAAATAGTTTCTCTATGTCTTGTCAGGAAGTAATAGAATTTATGTTCAAATAAAATGCAAATATGTTCAAATAAAATGCAAAGGGATTAAATAATTATGATATATCATATATTAAATAATAAATTATAAATTTAATTTTACTATTTAATCATAATAAGATTCAAACTTTTAATTATATGATAAAAACTCTAAACAATTTAACAATCCGACCACACTAATGGTTGGCGAAGACAGCAGCACTGCTTGACTAGAGCTATTGCATCCACGACGATGGCACAAAGCGGGAAAGTCGCGTGTTCGTCAGCATGGATGTCTCTCGGTAACATCACTGCTGGCGTCACGTCCATTATTTGCTGTTGAGCAACAGTTTGCAATGAATAGTAAACTACTTTTCACTTTTTGGCTATATTAAGTTATTTTGCACCGTCCATTTTGACGGGATAAACACTTTTTTGATCTTAAACCTTTAGGTTTTTTTACGTTTAAGTTCTAATTTTTTTTGACATTTTATTTGAATTTTAAACCTTTTGATTTCTTACTATATCAGTCCTTTAAATTACAAAAAGTAGTCAATCTATTAATAAATGAGTTTAACTTAATAAAAATTATTTAAAAAAGGTTAAATATATAAATTTAAATATTTTTTTCATCAATAAAATATGCATATTAAATATTTTTTTAATTAATAAATATACTAATTAAATAAGTAATATGCATATTTTTGACAAAAAAGACATTCAATTCATATATTTAATCTTTTTTTAAATAATTTTTTGTAAAGTTAAAATCATTTTTTAATAAATTGATCACTTTTGTTAAACAGAGGGACTGATTTAGTAGAAAATTAAAAGGTTTAGAACTCAAATGAAATGTCAAAAAGGTTTAGAACTCAAATATAAAAAAACTTAAAAGTTTAGGATTAAAAAATTGTTTATCCCCCATTTTGACTTTAAAAAGTAGCTTAATATTGCCAAAATGGGGTTTTTTTTTTCTTTTTGACTAACCAAAAATGGGGTTTAATATAGCCCAAAATGGGCAACTTTATAGCTAAATTAAGCTATTTTTAAAAGTCAAAATGGACTGTTCATTTTGGCTATATCAAACTATTTTTCCCCATTTTTAATGTATTAAGAAAATTTGCCCATTTTAGCTATATTAAGTTATTATTTTAAAAAATTAAAAAATTCATGATTTTTATGAGATTAACCTTTAAATGTATTTAAGCTATTAAATATTAAATATTCTCTCTATTTTTTTTTCATTTTTCTTTTGTAATTTTTTCTTTTCTTTTGTGAGTTTCAAGTCTTGCTACGTCACAATCACATCTAATAGTTTTAAAAGTTTATCAAGTTTTTTATTTTTTATAAATTTAATTATTTAATAGTTCATATCATTTTATATTTATTTTGGGATATTAAATCAACAAATTATTTTTGAAATGTAAAATTAATATTAAGGTAGAGAATATTGAGATGATAATTTTTTGTGATCAAATAAAAATAGATTCATCGTGGAATCGATGATGAAATGATAACTTATTCATTGGATACATTAGCTTTTCAATTAATGTCCTTGGACGGGACATACTAAAAATTACTCGTAAAATGAATACATGAATCATTAAAATATGCACCGTTTAACCAGAGAACAAGCATCATTCAGGCTTCTCTATCGTGCGTCGTAGCTTTGTTAACGTGTGCCGAGAGAGGTGTCTAATTTGTGCTCCGTTTAGAGCTTCGTCGGCCCATGGTGGTGGTTCTAGCGCTGGTTGTTTGTGTTTCGGTCGATTTCGTGGTGGTGGTTATTGTTTTTGCTTCTCTATTCCTCTGGTGTTTCGATCTGGTCTATCTGCTGGTTAGCCTTCAGGGGTGTGTGCTCTCCCTTGCCTCCATAATTCATGTCAGTGGTTGGTAGGGGTGGCGAAGGCTATTACTTTTGATGTTCGAGTCGGACCTTATACAAGTTGTGTGTGGTGGGTCTTTTCTTGTGGGTCAGCAGTGACAGCGTTTTGGTGGGTCTTGGGGGTGAGGCTTGGGCTTTGGATGCAGCCGCCGCTGGGTTTTACCACCTAATTTTGACAGTTTCCTATGGGATTGGCGGTGGTTTTGGGTGGCACTTCCTTCTTTGGTGCAGCATGTTGGCATTGATCGCCGTTTTGGCCGTGGGACTCATATCAATGATTGTCGACAGGTTCAAAAATTAACCAACTCGACCCAATCTGATCAATTCAATCCAAACTAATTTGAACCCACCAAAACCGTCGAAATTAGAATTAGTTACGGTTTTAAAATTTTACAATCCGTCAAAGACGAATTTGATACGGATTGAGGGGTTCAATCCGCTCAATTTGATCCAATCCGCCCATACACACACACACACACATATATATAATGGGTGGGCCGAGGGAGAGAAAAAGAGAGAGAGAGAAAATTTATTGTGTCAATTTTAGTTTAATTTAACAATGGTATTTTTGTTCTATGGAAACTTTTGGATAACAAGAACATCTTTTTCTCCTTAACTTTGTGCTACAAGCATACCAAAATACGTAATCTGAACATCGACAGATATAGACGAAGTGACGTAGGCCCCCATGCCAGGTTATTATATATATATATATATATATAAAATTGAAATTGTAAATTAAATTTATTGATATCAATCGGACTAAAACCTTAAAATGTCATAAATTTATATACGGACTGCTCAGTAAATTAGTTTTAAAATATCTTTTACCAAGTAAAATAAACTTAATATAGTCTTTTAGTGAATTTTGATTAATTGTCATAAACATTTAAAATTGTGAATGAATATGATATATACATTATAATAGTAAAGTTGGTAAGAATAAGTAAAAATATTAATAATTGATAATGTGTATAAATTAAAAAAAATTATAATTTTTTTTATTGTACCAATCCGCTCAAACCGATACAATCCAATCTGCCAATGACTGATTAGATTGGATGGATCGGGTTGTATGGCAAATTAGGAGCGAATGGAAAATTATCCAACCCGCCAACGACTGATTGGATGCGAACATACTCTCAATTTGACCCAATCCGACCCGCAAACACACCTAATTGCTAATACCTACACTCCTGGCAGCAAGGAAGGTTGTGGAGCCCAGTCCTTGAGTGGTTGTGCCCTTTGACTTTTGGGCCATTTCAGTTTGGGCTGCCTGGACTTATCTTGATTTAGTTATGTGTTTACTCTAGACTTTTTCCTTTAGGCCACTGGGGTGCTTTATGCTTATTTTAGGCTGTTGGTGAAGTTTTGATTTTGGACCTTTCATGTTCTCTTGACGCAATGGGCTTTTTTTTTTTTTTTTTCCTGTTAAAAAAATTAAAGTATACGCCGCATCTAACACTTATTATGGGTTCTCAAAAATGAAAAGTGGACAAAGTCAAGCAAAAGAGTTTGAATCGTCTTTGATTTTTTTTTTTTTTTTGACTGAAAACAGTTGGAATCATTTCATTAGTACGATGGGTCTGAAATTAACAAATGAGAAACTGTTTTGCCGAGTTGTTAGCCCAATCCTAATAATATAACTCTTTTTCTGACTGTTTAACAATTTAGTCTATATGCTTGTTTGCACTTCTAAAAATGCAAGCAAAAATTCATGAATCAAAATATAGACTCATTCTGGCCAATATATATACACTCATTTTCTTAATGTCTGCCAGTGTCGGTTAGATTTCCATGGGCCAATTAGACTTGTTCCCCATAAGAGCCACTGGGCAATCTTCGAGTCTGTTTCAAAAATGCATTTTGGTTATGCCCATCGACGCCGCCGTTTGGACTCCCATCAATGTCTCTGTTGCTCCCGCGGTCAGTGCTTAATTCAGTAATTTAGCGCCCGATCTTCCAGTCCCAACTGCTTCCGCATCATCTATGATCTCTTTTCTTTTCCTTTTTTCTTTTTTTTAAATATGATTGTTATATCAATAATTAAATATGTAAATTATTTGGAATATCCTATACAAAAGACTTAGTTTATAAGAAGAATTTCACAATTAAAATATTATTAAATTCTAACATGATTCTTTTAAATTGATTACATTAATTATTAAGTTTAAAATTAATAACACGTAATTCACTGTCAAACATGAGTCAAACGCTCGCAGGCGCACAGTCAAATGCTCCCGCATCATCTTTGATCACACCAGCATACATATTATATACTAACATATATTAGAGAAGAGAATTCTCTGGTGGGTGAGTGACTGTAGTAAAAGGTGGCCGTAGCCATTAGCCAACGCAAAGCCGGAGGAGGAGCAACAGAAAGTTAGCGAACAGAAAAGCGTGCAAAATTGAGGAGGAAGAGGAGGAGGAGGAGGAGGAGGGAGTGAGGATGCTGAGAGTTGCAGGCGCAGGGCGGAGGCTTTCATCCATAACGCGGACGTGGAGGTCATCGCATTCGCAGACGACCTCCGCCTTCGTCTCTCGAAACCATCCACCTCTTGTTAGTGGCAATGGTGGTGACGATTATTACAATACTGATATTGCTGCCGCCTCCGCCTCTTCCATTTCCACCAGATCCATCCTTGCTGCTCCCTATCACTCCTCTTTCGCCTCAGATCCAATCAGAGGTTTCTTTTTCTTCTTCTTCTTCTTTTTTTCATATTTGTTTTTCACCACTTCAAATTAGGGAAAAGGTAGAGGGTCCGACATTTTTGTTGCTTGAAAATTGTTAGAATTGTAATAAAATTGTAAGTTTTTGTAATAATATTTAAATTTGTTGTAATAAAAAAAATAATATATTTTTATTTTTATTTTTATTTTTAAAATATTCTTATTATATAAAATTAAAAATTTATTATATTTTGAGTAAATATCAAGTAAAAAAAATTAAGTGATGTACCCATGCCCAATTAGTAATTTCTCCCCAAATAATCTATTGTGCGTGCCTCCCCTCCCCCTCTGTTTTTGGTTTAATTTGATTTGATGTATGTCCTACGATTCTTTTTTATTAATATGTGGACTCCTATGTTTTTCTTAGATAGAGCACCATTAAACTTTTAAAATTTTGTCTCATTTTTTTATTTAAATTATGATAAATTTTTTTACAACAGATATATTTTTTATAATAAATAAAAAAAGTAAATTTTTTTATTATAAAAAAATAAAACATTCATCACAAAAAGTAATTAATTCATTATAATTTAGATTAAAAAAGCGAACAACAATTTCTAGTGCTCTACTTTTATTATTTTAGATATTGCCATCATATTATGAATCTTCTTGTTTCGGAATGCTTTTTGGATTCTTGATTGTCTCTCTCTCTTTTTTATTTTTTTGGGTGAAAAATCCAATTCAACTCTCGGAACCCTCGTCGCTGATAAATCCACAGATGGAAAGAAAATGTAAGGCACGTTTGGGATTCTGGTGCTTTTAAGCCCTTGTTGGCCGGCCTAGTTCTTGTGTAACATTAGTATCTTCTGCACTTACTCCACACAATGTAATCAAATATCATAAGAATGTAATTTCAGACTCTTGAGGTTTTTTTTTTTTTTTTTTTTGTCTGTCTCGTTCACTTTGGAGATTGGCTTTATTTTATGCGCAAATGGGCCTGGACCCAGCCCTCATTGTGCGCAACATGCAGATGGCAGTGGTTGGTTAGAAAACTATGGCATGTCTCTTCTTGTTCTTTATTTTATTGGTTTTAGGGGGCAATGCGTGAGGTTCAAGAAAACATACCTGGATTTTCCTTCATATGGTAACCTTAACAAGATCCTTCTTCACAGAACTAGAGGCAATCAATAATTTGCTTCCACATTCTCCTATTTACTGTTGTTAATAGTAAACATTACTTTCATCATTATCACACCCTTTTTTGGTGTAGTTTTTATCAATAACATTTACGACTGCTCATTACATCATTATGTAAATTGTTTATTTATGACCCCAAACTGTGGATATATGCATATATATATATATATATATATTTTATTTTATTTTATTTTATGATAAAGAGTCTCTATCAGGAAAATCTTGGGCTTGCTAGCGCGAAACCCCACTGCTTAAAACATCGAATGCACTTAGGCGGATTGTGGCATGGTGAATATTACATTCATGCCTCGTGTTTCTTTATATTTTCAAATGTCCTCTTCTGTACCTTTGTTTCCATGGAAGTTTCTGCTTTGTCCTCTAGAGCCAAACTCGAAGGATAAGCTCAATTTCCTTTCCAACTTGTTTGTCAGTTTGGTCCTTATTAAAATTTGCAGTTTATAATGAATTTGCCAATGGTTGATCAATTCTTTCAGGATTTTCTTTCTGGAGTCCTTAGTCAAGGAAAATGATGTGAGTGTGATCTCTGACCTCCCAGCTACTGTAGCAGCAGTGAAAAATCCTACTTCAAAAATCGTCTATGATGAGTATAATCATGAGCGTTTCCCACCAGGAGACCCCACCAAACGTGCCTTTGCCTATTTTGTCTTGTCAGGTGGTAGGTTTGTATATGCCTCCTTAATCCGTCTTCTGATCCTCAAGTTCGTTATCAGCATGTCTGCCAGCAAAGATGTTCTTGCTCTGGCATCCCTTGAGGTTGACCTCTCCAGCATTGAACCCGGACAATTACAGTCAAATGGAGGGGGAAGCCAGTTTTTATTAGGAGACGAACTGAAGAGGATATTAAGCTGGCTAACAGTGTTGATGTTGCGTCCCTTCGTAACCCACAGGAGGATTCAGCCAGGGTTAAGAATCCTGAATGGCTAGTTGTTGTTGGGGTCTGCACCTAATGCTGGTGAATTTGGCGGCTGGTTTTGCCCATGCCATGGCTCACACTACGACATCTCTGGCAGGATCCGCAAGGGGCCAGCTCCTTTCAACTTAGAGGTTCCTACTTACAACTTCTTAGACGAGAACAAGGTAGTCATTGGGTGAGAATCCTTTGTGGAGCATGGGGTCACTATGGGATTTCATAATAGACATTGGTCTCTATTCCTTGGAAACGCAGATAGAATTTTGCATTTTTACTCATTTGCAGTCGATTCGTAGACACAAATCCTAATGATCTCTCATTTGGGCAATGTATTTGCTGCCATTGTTGGCCAGGTCAACAAACTGCGAATAATAACCTGGATAACTGTTTATTATTTTTCACTTTAAATTTCTACTCTTGTTTGTTTTATCAATCAAAGCTCGTGAATACTATCATGATTGGGATTCTTGTACGAAGGTGCATTAAAAAAATTCTTGGGGATGCTTTGCATGTAAATTTATCTTGATTAGAATTCACCTACTGCATTTATGGGCTCTGCTGTACCTAGACTAATGTTGCTAAATGTATTTCTTGGGCAAAAGAAATAAACATATAGGTCGCTGAATCTTCTGCAAAACCACTTCCATTGCGTCAATGTTTGGTACACAATTTGCTTTCTTTGATGGTGGCCTTGAATCCGAGTGTAGTGTTGCAACTTGAAATAAACTATAGTTAAGTTGCTTGTTGCTTTTTATTTCTCAACAACATGCCAATAACAACATTTTATTGTGTGTCTTCTCTTCAATCTGATATTAGGCCGTTCTAGCAGAGTTTGCTTACATCTGCATAGACTCAATATGGTTTATGGTATAATAAAACCCCACATGCCCTTGAAAGAGCTGGTAGTTGAGATATAGGAAACCATAGCAGCTTTAAGCTCTAGCTCGCAAAGCCTCCCAATTGTAGGGAATAATGAAGACCTCAAATACAATATTGGTGCAAAGTTAATGAATCAGGTATCTTGGATGGGAACCAGAGATAATTTTCCTCCATATATATCTGGAAGTTGGCTCTCATAGATATCACAAAGCAGAGTGGTGCTCAGCTTTTTGTTCTCAACAAATATTATCTGCAGCAATGGGCCAAACATGTAAATGAGGATGGACCTAGGAGAACAACACAGAGAGCAAAAATCGTCCAACTAATAATGTGCTGGTTCAAGCTATACAAATCATTCAACAAATATGTTTTCTGGTGTGTGGTGGAACATGCAACTGTTGCAACTAGAGATATTTCATACCTTCTTTTTGGTTTTGCTGTCAATAAATGGGTAAACAACCTTCCATGCTGTCATGAATATGTATGGCGCATGGACCATAAACAATTTGCCTAGCCTCTCTGGGTAGCAATCCTGCATGCCACCAGAAGTTTTAATTAGTCAGCACTATAAGCATTACAGGGGTGGCAGTATGGATGTACGTTTGTATCACCATCCAATTACTAGGACATCTTATAGTTGCTCTAGTGCCTGGCTTTTATGTTAGTCAGTGGGAGTCCAGAAGAAGCAACTCATACCTGTAATATTGATAGAGCTGCTAGATATCCGCCAATGTCACTGCTAGAGTATCCCCATCCTTCAAAATCGGCAATGGCCACAAACTTTTCCTGTCCGGGTGGCATTCTGAAACAACAAAAGGATGAGACATGGGCTCAAAATTGTTTCAAAATTACACTGAACGCCAATGTTCTTTGCTTCAAAAAATACAGAGCGCCATAACAAAGAACGCTGAAGTTCAATGTCACAAAGATCAAAGACAGAGAGTTACCTGGCACATATTCTGTCAAGGGAGAAGGCCACAAAACCTGCGTGCAGGAATGACAAGCCAAAACCAAATTTAGATGAATGCATGATCTCCAATATCCCATAGCATGTTGCTTTTGAAATTGGAAGTTAAAATATAGTTACAGGGCAAAGTTCAAGGCTTTAAAACGGTTCCACTCAAATTTAGTTGCCAAATTATTCAAAAGAGTACTGATAAGTAGTTTCAAAGGCTATAACATACGCTTGAATTCCTCTAAATTTCCGTTGTAGGGCTTGTGTCTGGCACCAAAAACAACGACTATGGGCCGATTCTGCTTATCAACCCCTTGCATAAAGAACTTGTTTTGGGCAAGTTCATTCGGAATCTCTGATGGGGATATGAAGCCATTAGGTATAAATGATCGTCTCCAGCTAAGGCACTTCAGGAATAGGTTGGAAGCCTTCTCAATGTCAAGTTCACGAGCACGCAGAAATCTCCTGATCATCAAATCATCCACCTCCTGAAAATTACGATTAACCATCCAGACAAGTGCACAGCAATGTGGCAGACCTTAATGTAAAATGAAGCAAAAAACCAGATTTTATGCAAAAGCCGATACAGCCAAAGTTAAGGGGGCCAGATCCAAAGAAAAAATTTTGGTGGCAGAAGAAAGTTCTAAAGGCCACGTGATTTCCCCATAAAAGTCGGTTTCTAAGATCAGAATTCTAACATTTTTTTATCATCTAAGAATTGAAGTACAGATTTAATCATTTAATGGTGTGTAAGAAATTCAGGAACATATATTAAAACCAAACCTGCTGCCACTAAAGTCATGCATACTCATTAGTCAAGAAGTATAGTAAGAGCAACTGCACCGGTTGTTGACAAGTTAAAGCAAAACATTTGGAAATGGATGAAACCACAAATTAATAGGATACTATTATGAATCAAATTATGGAATCATATTCATGTCTATGATCTGTTTGTCCGTTTTTGAAAGTCTGTAAAGAGAAGTGCTAGTAAGCAGTTGAATCCAATCGTTACAGTTCCAAGATTTTCAGCTATAGAGAATTAGAGATCCAACTTGGAAAAAGGGAAGAACAGATTATTTTGAGAAGAAGAGCGGAAAAGAAAAAATAGGGAATGGAAGGGCATGGAGACCTTGGAGGAGGGGTCTTGTGCTTCAACAAGGGCTCTCATGCTACGAACTTTGCTTTGCTCAATCTCATCATTTCTGCTTTCTTCTGCAATACTTATTCTTCTACTACTAGTGTTTTCTTTCCCTTTGACAGAGACTATGATGTTCCCATTTGCTTCTCTGCAGTTGTTGTTGTTGTTGTTGGGTTCCATTTTCCGGGGTTTGAAGGTGATCTCCTTGCTTTCTCTCTTTGGCTGGCCTGGCCAGCGTCTATATATTGACTTTGCTTTATAAAACACTAACTAACTCAGGAAACTCAATCACATAGAAAGAAAGGAGATTAATTAATTAAATTATTAATTAATTAAATTAAGTACAGGGAGGGAAGGGCAATTCAGTTGAACTACTTAACGGAGCATGTTCACAAGAGGGGATCTGCCGTTAAAACGCCGTGAAATTGGAAATGCATTGAATAATCGAAAATTCTACGAGAAAAAAAAAATGAATAACGAAAAAAATTCCACAGTCTTCAATTTAAAGCTTTCTTCCACATAGTCTTCAATTTAAAGCTTTCTTCGTTGATATTTTTGTGGATGGTTTTTTTGGTATTAATGGCTTTTCTTTTGTTTTGTAATCAGCTGATTACCGAGCAGTATGTTTACGTGGTTTAGAAAATGTCGTTTGCCGCAACAACCGGCAGCAAATGCCTGGTGATGTGCAAGCTTAGCCGGCTCGCTTCTATAGCTGCAGGTCCACAAATTCTGCATATTACATTCAACAGAGAACAAATGGACGGGCTTGGGCTTCATAGATGGCTTTAGGATGCAATGCCATATTCATTAGGATTGTTCGATGGAAAAGCAGTAGTTGTGCAAGTGCAAACATTATTTTTCTCACGTCGCAAAACGCTTTCTTTGACCAACGACAATGAACTTCTTTCAGACAAAAACGTCGCGGGACATTAGAAACCAATGCCTTAGAAAGGAAGAATGCCTTATCAGACGAGCACTTGACTTGAAGTACGTTTGATTAATATTTTCAACATGAAAGTATCTTCAGAAAAAAAAAACATGGAAAAGAAGAAGGGGAAACGAACAGGCGAGCGCGATGGATGGTGCAACCTGTACCTGTAGGTTGAAATTTGTTGCAACCTCACGCATTGGGAAATTTGTTGTCCATACATACATACTTCATCAGTGTCCATTCAAATATGGTGGGGTTGGTGGCATGGGTCTAACCAAAACAAATAAGATACGTAACTGTCAATAATGAGACTTTGAATCGGAGCATTGAAATGGACAGTTTTTTTTTTTTAGTAACTAAACATCTTTTTTCTGTAATAAAAAATTAAAAAAAAAATTTTTAGTTAAAAAAATGTCTAGTTACAGAAAATAAAAAAATCAGTTACGATGGGTCCATCCTAACCAAAATTAAAGAGCAAAAAAATGTCAATGGTCCCTCTTTTGAGGAAGTCAATTCTTCTCCACACCCAAAACATCAA
The DNA here is from genome assembly GCA_037832335.1 of Carallia pectinifolia. Lineage (NCBI taxonomy): Eukaryota > Viridiplantae > Streptophyta > Magnoliopsida > Malpighiales > Rhizophoraceae > Carallia > Carallia pectinifolia. Next base: position 22,089,398 of record CM075453.1, read on the forward strand.
AGACTAAACATCCACCTTCCTCCTCTTTATTTTCCACACTGGCGTGCTCGTCAAATTCCGCACAATTCCAATTTCTTTCTTTTGATCAGAGTATAACCCCATATTTCCGTAAACCTTTCATTCTTTTGGTATGGTTGGGATTTTGTGTAACATTAAAAAAAAAAAAGAAAAAAAATTGGCTCGATAAAACTAGTTTGACAGATATTTATCGTCATTTTGGCAGGTTTTGCTCCATAGTGACTGGAAAGGCTATTCTACTGGTGTCAAGTTTCATCTATGTGACATCCATCCACGTGAACCACAAATTTGAGATTAAACATCATCGGTTATAATAATATCTCGACCCATACAAAAAAAAAAAAAAAAAAAAGGTGATACCTTCGTGGAAAGTAAGTGCAGCAAATAAGTATGAATCTCATAATCTTTATGTCTTCTCCATTATGTTTGTTTAAGAGCATCATCATCATCATCGTCATCATCATTATTTATTGTCCAATGTTGCAAAATTTTTTTGTTGTGGGATTTCAGGATTAAAGGGAAAAAAATGAAGCTGCTACGAGTTACAGTAATCATCATAATTAATAAAACTAAACAACGGAAACAAACCAGGACCACGGGCAAGCACCTTCTCAGAAACACAAACAATTTAAGCAACTTTGGGAGCACAATCATATCAAGAAGAGAAGTAGATTGGCTACTACGAGAGTGGCCACGATCACAACACCCACCCATGCTCATCATCTTCATCTTCTTGTTGTCCGTATCGTTCATGGTTGGCTACTCCCATAAATCCTCTTCTCTCTCTCTCTCTCGATGTATGTACGTATTTATAAATGTGTGTCTGTGCATAATTCCTCCTTCTTCGAAATAAATTTGACTGAAAATCAACAAAGAAAAAAAAAAAAAGCCTGCACAAATGTCTGTGTGTTACCAGATGGCATCATAGTATAATAGTCATTACGTCTTTAAAAAAAAAAAAAACATAAAGCCCTACACCTACATTGAAATGAAGCTGCGGATCTCTGAATGAGCTTTTTTTTAAAAAAATTTTTTAAACTATTGTTATTTTTGGGTTCTTGATAACGAAATGGGGAAATATGCCATTAGACATGTCAAATAATTCAGGCAGTCTATCGGTGGGTCCGTGCCAAATATGACTTTTTTTTATTTTTTTTATTTAAAAGTCCTAATATTCAAAAATTCATTAGACTCTGACTAATCTAATTTGAGTTAGACCAAATATAACTTATAATATTGAGTTCAAGTTAACTACGATTAATGTTACGGCCTAAAGCTTCAATTTTTTGGCCTATGAGCCTAGCCAAGCATGACACATGATGAGTCTGAGATCAAGCACAGCCTGAGTTTAGGCATGACCCCAGCACGATCCATAAATAGAAGTACAAACTCTTTTAAAAATGAGTTTAATATCAAAATGAGAATAGTAGGTAACAAACTTTAAATTATAATTTAAGAAAATAAAAGTATTAATATCTTCTACTAGACTAAGTGTTATAGTTTATATATTTACTTTATTTTTAATTTTTATTTAACAGAACAGAATACACCATTATTTCATAACAATTTTTTATTAAATCATGAATTACAAAAGTTACAGGTAATATTTATATGATGTACTTATTTAAATTTTAACAAAAAAATTTTATGTGATATAATATTTTGTTTGTATGTTTTCATCAAAATTTAATATTTTACTTTTGTAATTAGTTATTTTAAGTATGAAGTTTAAATAACTAATAATAAAAAAGTAATTTTTTTTACCTTTCACTTAAATTTTATATTTATTTATTTATAAAAATACATGACACTATTTAAAAATAATAAATAATATAAATGCGACTCGGTTTAAGGATGATTAATCACTAAACATATTATAATTTAGACACAATTAATGATTTAGACACAATAAGATGAGCAGTCCAAACAAAGCACAGCACGTCAGCACGAGTCCATAGTGTTTAGACTTATGGGTCATGTCAGATTTATTATCTAAATTTTTAAGTACGACACAATGTAAAAGATAAATAAGTTGTACTAAAATATGACACAAAATAAATAAGTTTCAAAAAAATTAGGTTATACTTAGCACAGCAGGGTATGAAAGACAGATAAACCATATTAATGCACGACACAAAATAAATAAACTTAAAAAAAATTAAACTGTTTTTAATGCGGCACGACTTATTTGACATATACAAATGCCATTAACATAATAAATAATTTACCAACGAACCATAGGCTGCACCATTGACACAATAAGACAGAGAGCGAGGCAAAAAGTAATAACAATAACAAGAAGAAAGGATGTACCAAAGAAAAAAAACAGAAACGAAGAAAGGAGATCAACGATGTTGGAAATTGACAAAACCTGCGAGGCGGAGGGCGTCCGTGGGGCAGCAATCTCTCTGTTTTTTTTAATATTCGAAATAGTTATTTTTTTAAATATTTAAAATAATTAATAATTAATTTATTAAGTGTTACTTAAAAAAAATAAATTTAAAAATATAGTAAAAAGTGCATAATATTCCAAACAATAAAGTCTCTTTTTTTTTTTTAGAAAAAATCAAGAGTCAAACTCCTAATCCATTCTTGCATGTTCCAGCATGGGTGATCAAGGTAGTTAAGGCAGTAATCTCACTGGAATCAAATGTGCCTTTTACGTGTATGTATGTATGTAATGTCTGGCTCTGATCCTGTACTGACCGACGCTCTGAGAGTTTGAGTGGGGAGACTTGGAGGGGAAGAGAGAGAGAGAGAGAGAGAGAGGCAAAAATATCTTTGCAGAGCGAGAGTGGCAAGGGGAAGCGACGAGTTTGAGGAGGACTGGACTACTGTGTCTCTCTCAGTTTTTAATTAAATTAATTAATTAATCAAAGTTGTGCAAACCAGAACAAACAAAGCATATTATTAATATCATTATTCGTGATTAATGGGTTAAGTTGGCTGGCGAAAACAGTGGATGTACCTCTTCCTCCCACTCCCATGATAATTTAGGGTGATGAGTTTTGCTAATAGAATGTGCTATTGCTGTTCATTTGTAAAAAGGTGTCAAAGTGATTGGTTAAATTAAAGACCTTAATGGAAGGTAAACGAATCAGAAAAAAAATAAAAATAAAAAAATAAAAAATATATATATATATCATTAACTTCATTTAAAATAATAAATTTAACATTAATTTTAAAAGTAATTATTCTAACACTAATTTTATATAAAATAACAAATCAAACATATTGTAAAATTTTTTAAACAAAATTTATCTATTTTTATAACATAATACTAATTTATATAATTATTATATCATCAAAATCAATATATTTCTATAAATTTATCATCAAAACTGACAAATTTTATTTATATAAAATTATTATGTGTTAAATTTATTATTTTAAATAAAATTAACGTTAGATTTATTATTAAATAAAATTAATATTAAATTTATTATAATAAATAAAATTAATGATATTTTTGTATATTAACTAAAAAAAAACACGTACTTAAAATCAAAATGATGCCTTTACCAAGCCAACAGCCAAAATTACTCTTCGGTACTTAATATACCACTCCGAGCTGCATGCAATAAGCAAAATACACAGTCCAAAATGATGTATAATAGCTTTACTGCTATCATAACATCGGAAAAGATGTCCGGCAGAAGAATAGTAAGTAACAATTTCTTCACTGCCGTCACAAAAATGGCATCCATAAAAACAAAAAAAAAGAAAAAGAAAAACAGAATCCCGGGGAAATTCGAGCGAGGAATGCAATCTTACTCCTCGTCTTTTACTTCAACCTTCAGCTTCCGATGTTGTGAATGCTCTGGGGGTCCTGAAAATGTATAACCACTATAAGCTCGTCCAGAGTCTAGAGTAGACCGATCTGTAGAAACGTTGGGTCTGTGATCATGTCTTCGTTTTCGAGAATTAGATTGCTCATTAGACTCGAATAAGGAACTATTATTATGTCTGTTACTATGTGTCAAACCACTGTGTCCCCTTGATGAATGCAAGCTTCTTAGCTTAGAACTTTGGGTTGGCGTCACAGAATGAGGGGACGAATTTATCAATGAAGATCCTGCAGACATCTGGAATAGGCGTTTCGATTTCTTTTCAGCTTCTTGTTTTTCAAGTTGTTCCGGCTCAGGGTAGTGGACGAGGGCAACTCGTCGTGATATCTTCCCAACTACCAATGCAGGAAAGAATGTCAAGCTAATGTGAAAACTTCTTTTCACAAAATATATCGTGATACAGACAGTTGAGTCTGCATCCCCCAACAACAATAGCATGCCCACAATCCTAGTTGATAACTGAAACACTATATGCATATAGATGCTAGCCTACTGCCATGTAAGTTTAGACAACAATGTTAAGCCCTTACAAGAGGCACCACATTAGAATGTTCAGAAACTCAATCTTCTAAAGACAATTGAGAAGGCATATCATTGAGTCAATTTAAAACAGCTTGAATTTGACTTAAATTACAGATGAATTGCGCAAACATCCAGATTCAACAATTTATCATGCACTAAAAGTTAAATATTAAAATCACTAGGTATAGTCTAGTGGCCCCCAGGTCTTAATTTGGGGGTGAGATATGGGGTTCACACCCTAGACCTCACTAGTAGATAAATCCCCCTCCCTAATCCAACTAGATCCCCCCAGAAAAACAAAAAACAAAAAACAAAAAAACAAAAGAAGAAAAAGACACACACACAAATATATTTACAATTATGCTGGTAACTTCACCTCTTTTTTCTTGTCTATTTCTTCCATTTCAGATGTTTAAGGCATGGACTTCATTTGATGCATGATATGATCAGACATAGACAATTAACAAGCTCAAAATATATCCACCAAGAGCTTTACTACTAAGCTTGCTCATGAAGACTTTAGAGTTTCCCGTTTATCCATGTCAACATTTAGCTAATTCTTAGATATTTGATTTAATTAGAAAAGGAATGCAAAGCATGAACAGCATCAAGATATTCAACACCAAATTTTTGCTAATTTTCATCCGAGGTTGGGGTCGATCTAAACCGACTCATTATGCATACGACTCAGAATGACATACTTAAGCCTAGGGACAGATAATAGCCCATACGTGATTTCCATAGGCATGCCGAAGCTCAATGCATTCATTATCACCACTAAGAGCAAGAAAAACTACTGTCAGGAAGCAAGTTAAGGAAATTCATGCTTGTATGTACGAATACCATAAAATGGCAAAACAATACGAATTATCAGTGTGAGCTAAATTCGGCACCAAAAGAAGAAGAAATCATGAAATGAAAGACAAAAGAAGCTTAATTAATTATACCAATTTTTGTTTCTGAGGACGAGGAGAGGAAAACGGTTCCCTCCGGCTCTTCAGAAGTGCAGGAAACAACACTATATGCTTTTCCTGCAACAATGATAAGAGATCACAAATCCCTTAGAAAGCGGAGGAACGATCTTATAGTGGTGAATAATGCAGCAACTTCGGATGATTAAGATTTAACTATATTGAAAAGTTGGCCCCCTCAATGAATGGGACTAAAGAAGACCATGAGTATGTATGTAATTTGGGTAACCTGAAGAGCCTTCAAAAGTGCCTAAACATCCATCATTATGAAGATTGAGGGCTATCTCTTTTCCATGAAAATCAGGGATCTGCATATATTTTACAAAAACGAATAACTGAGTGAGAAACCAAACTCCTTAACTTAGGCATCATCCGGACAGACGACCCACTCAGCAATTAAATTCAAGTAATAAGAGACAAATATTTAACTCAAGGAGTGGAGTGGCTATTAAAAAGCAGAAAAATAAACAAAAAGGAAAGATTTTTTTTTTTTTTTTTTGTGTGGAAAAGGAGATGAAAAATAATAATAACAAAAATGTAGAACCTCGTGATAAGGCCACTGAATGAGCCAAAGCTCGGTGGAGGAAGACAAGGAGGAGAGATCAACTAGGGATTCCCTTGAATCAAGTTCGAACCCCACTTCCGGCTTGTAACCCTCCTCAGCGGCGCCTTCCATTATTTTTCTGAGAAATCAAATTCCAAATTAAAATTCGAATAACAGAAGAAGAAGAAGAAGAAGAAGAAGAGCGGGCATGTGAAAAGAAAAAAGAAACCAAATTAAGAAACTTGAATGAAGGATGAGGAGAGGGAAAGTTGAAACCTTTTAACTTCGATGGACACAGCTACGGAGGGGGAGAAGGAGGAGGCGGAGTGACTCGGAGAAGCAAACACAACAGCAGCCGATCCTGGCAGGGCTGCCCCTTTGCCTCTCGCACCGCTTAAGGCCTTAAAACGCTCAACGTTCCGTCGGGCTTGAATACAACTGTACTACCTGGGTGGGTGGGTGGGCAGGTTGAGGACTTGAGGTGGCGAGCTAATGCAATTTGCGATGGGCTCCTCTACAGAGTCTTGTCCGACCCATAAACCCAACTTCTCTTTTTTTGGGGCCTTACGAGCCTTGAGGGATTGAGAAAGGGCCTTTTTGGCAGACCGAGTGGTTTAAACCCCTAGTCACTGTAATCTCCATTCGAAGGTTGGGCCCATTGGACCTTTGGACAGCCAGTCCTCTTTCATTTTTTTTAGTTCCTATAAATTAAAGTTGATTCAATTGGTTAGACTTTCGTCATTTATTTTAAAGATTTGAGGTTTTTTTATCAATGATATATAAGTTTAATATAAACTATCTTCCCTAACATGAGATTAGGACAGACTCCTTTCACTTAAAATTTTCTTTTGACAAAAAAAAAAAAACAAAAATCTTTCCAATTTCTGGAAAAGCCGTCGTTCCTTTCCTCTCTGTGTTTTTTTTCAATCAGAGTCCGTCCCGTGGGCTGGGATTTTTTAGGCTACTGGAGAAGTTATTATGCCATAAAACGCGGATAACTCGCATGCCCAACTCTAGTGTAGTATGCAATTTCCGTCTTCTTGCACTTCCAAGTTGTCCAATCTTCAACAAGTATGCGAAATATTGAGAATTACGCAGCATGCTAGCATTTGGCTTGTAATTTTAGCTTGCAGAAAGAAATCCATGTTGCGTCTTAGTATCGTATAATCTCCATAATCATACCTAAACAAGTTAAGGAATTAATTAACCGGAAGTAAACGTGTGGGGGATTTATCACTCATCATCATCGACAACTCCTTGATCCATACAAAACTCCATAGCGTTGTACAAAAGAGTGACAAACTCGACCTTCCAACAAAAGGAATCACAAATGAAATTGAGGAGATGAATGAAAGAATGAGACAATTTCTGCTTACGGTTTGAGTTCCAAAAGTACATGTGGGCTAGCAATAACATTTATCCCGCGTATAAACTAGTAAGAAACTCATAAGTGGGGATGCAGAATCAAAGAATAAAAAAGAATTAGCTGAATTGATCCGAGTTTTGGTTTAGGTATTCACTCATAAACTAGGTTAGTGTCAATATCATTTAATAATGATCTAAGTTCAAGTCAAGTTTACTATTATTAATTCAGGCATTCAAATTTTTAATAAACTGTACCATTTAATTTTATAATGTTAACAAAATAATTAAAATTAAAAAAATATAATTATTATGCACAAAATAAAGGGACAAAAAAAATTTATTTAAATAAAATTAATTAATTAAAAATAAATATTTAATTTCAATGCATAAATATAAATATATATAATATATATTTTTTAAAATGAAAATAATGCAATTACTTTTATACCATAATAAAGGAGCTAATCAGATGAATTTGTAAATGAATTGTTTGCAATTCTAATCAAGTTAAATCTGCTTTTGCTAAGATTCAGCTAATAAACGAATTTTAAATTTAAACCAGTATATTACTCGTTAAACTAAATAATCGATTAACAAACGAGTTGGAACCTAACTATTACCGTACTCAGTCCCAAGATTGAACTTCCAGGGAAAGATTCCATCATTAAGAAGCAAATGACTGACTGATGAAGAATGATTGTGGATTTACACAATGGGCTCACAGAAGAAATAAAAATGAAAAAACTAGAAAGCCTGCTTCCATAGATATAGGATGATCAAAGAGTTGAATTCGATTCAATTCAAACTTATTACAGACAGCATGAGATATCAGGATTCAGGGATCGTTAAACAAAAGTAGGTACACTAGAATACATTATTGAGCGCACCGTGGAACCTCTCAAAACGCCATCCAGGATCAAACAGACTTGCAGTTGCAGCAGCAGCAGCAGCGGCAGCAGCAGGGCCCTCATTTACAAGATTTTTCTTGTGAAAGCAGTAGGCAGGGGCCTGCCATTTTTCATCCTCGAGCGCAGCTCCCACTTCAAACGTCATCACATGAGCTTCTCTCCCTGCACACCCCCACCCCCAAAACACCAATTTCAACAAAGCATTTGTGAAAATGGGAATCCCCAAGAGGCAATTAGCAAAATTTTTTTTTTTTTTTTGAAATTTAACTTTCAAAAAAAAAAAAGAATAAAAAACAACAACAAATTAGATTCTTTCTGACCAGTGTAAAAGACCCAATGAACGGGCCTCTGGGTGGCAACATCCTCGTAGTACCAGATGAAGTCGACCTTCTCCCAAACATTGCAGAGGAAGCCATCGACGTGTCGCTGACCCAGATACTTGGCTCCTTCCAGCCAATTGGGGCGAAGGATCCCGACCTCCAGCTGCGCCGAGGAGCACTCCTGGTCGTTGGAGTTTAGCGTGTAGAAGAAGGAAGTGCCGTTGTTCCATTCCAGGTCGTACACAAGCTTACCCAGCTGATGCTGTATGATGTTGAAGTTTCTGCCCTTTGTCCAGTCGTACCACAAATCGATCTTTTGCAGGATGCCGCTGTAGTTCATGAACAGGATGGCGTGGAATTGGTGGGGCCATGGTGCCGGAGTCGGCTCCTCTTCCGCCGTGGACGTCGATGGTCCAATCCCTATCCCAATCCCAATCAAGGACTGCGAGAAGAAGATAAGAAAGAGAACGCAGGCGATGGGCCTGCCTCCACCTCCATCTCCCACAACCACTCCAAGGCCCATTTGCTTCTACTTTCCAAAGTCCCAACTCAAAACAACAGTGAGTGAGCGAACGAGCGAGCGAGCCTGTGTTCCGTGTTAAACTTACGTACATAAAGGATATATCTTTGACCTGAAAAAAAAAAGGATATATCACAACCTTTTTTTTTTTTAGAAAAAAAAATGTGTTAACGGTCATGATCAATCGTTGTCACAACCGAACCCTCTAGAGCTACAAGACGTAATTGATTCAACTGAAGTCAAATTAAAAAATAATTAAAATATATATTTTTATTTATTTGGATCAAAATGCATAACTGAATATAAATCACAAATTTATAAAATTATTATATTTATTCATTAATCACCAAACAAAATAAAAATAACAACTCGATGTGAAATATTTTGTCTTAAAAACCTCAGTTTTAACCCGTGCAAGTTTAAATAAAAATTTATGAGTTAATTTTAAATTTGAATATAATTTAAGATTTAATTACATGGTAAACGAAATTTAAGGGTTGTATAATAATTTTTTTTTCTTCATATTTTCCAGTTAAAATCAGTCCAATCACAAAACCGTACCCCTGTTTTTCCATTTTCATTTTGCCCGTATTAGACGGATCTTTTTTTTTTTTTTTTTTAGATACTAGTTTTGCCATTGTTAGATTTTTATGACTGAATCGAATCAAATGGGAAGTTTGTTAACCTTCACACACTTGTTAGACTTCGTCATGCCAACTTTTTTGAATTAAATTTAGGGCCTCTGATGGTCATGTCTGTCAGAAATTGAATTGAATGAGACGAACGTCAGGCCCTCCAATGCCCAATGCAATTATGCCAACTACCTTTATCCCTTCCATTTGCTCATTCCATCCAACAACATGAAACATAACGTCCTGCTAGAGCTCAAAGTCAGATCGATTTCTAATACGCCCTAACATAGTCGTAATGAAGTCCAGCTAGAGCCCAAAGTCCTCCATTGTATCTCTATTTTTTATTGTCTCTCTGCCTTTGGCATCCTCCATTAGAATGCTTGCTTATCAGTTTTCATTCAAAGAGGAAAGGATGAAAAAAGAAAAGCAACACATCTATTTTTGTAATGCCACTTCAGGAGTTAGCAGTACCATCCTGCTTTACAAAGTTAAAATTCTTCACCTCGAGATTTGGTACAATAAGGAACATGAAAAATGGCCCAGGCATGGCATAGCACAAGTAAAATAGGCAACGGAAGAGGTCCGGTCAAACCTGACATTTCACACCTCGCTTGAAAATTGCCAAAACATATCGTGCAGTCTGTATTTCCTAAATATACTTCATCCCTGAGATATATTGCTGTCTAGAAATAAGAGTCTGGGCTATGGCATAAATAATGCCCAGGAACCCCAATATCTTAATCTTGGATATGTCTGATATTATGATTGATGGCAGATTTAGGGGCAGCGTTATCAGTGGCGTTGAGTCCGTCACCTTTGCATAACTCCACACAAACCGGTTAAAGAGGATATGGCTAGGGAATGTAAGGATGAGAAGGGCTAAATTTTTGACCGCAAAGAACCAGTCAGGACCACCAATTTCAAGGCCCCAGCCACCATTTCCATGCCAGACATCTTCCCATATACTGTATAAGGATGTCAAGACCAAATAAGTTGATATAGCCACTGTAACTGGAAAATACCTTTGTTTGTCCCCAAAGCCAGCAACAAAGTCAGAGTCCTGGTTGAGAAGCAATAAAATTGGTGCGAGGAAAAATATTGCCTGGTTTGAACCCCCAGTCAAATTGACATTTAAGATCAGGCATATGGCGAAGCACATTATTGTAGCAACATTACCGACAGCAGGCATCCATGCTCCCTCCACAGCCATCCTCTTGATTGTGAATGTCGGCACAGTAGAGGCCCGGCGCTGCTGCATGAACCTCATTCGGGGAGCAAAACTAGCAGAACTGCTTTGAATAGATTGACTATGTCTAATTCCACCCCTTTCAAAAGCCTTTTCCCTCATAAGTGAGGCAAGCTCAAACTTGACCTCCAGCGCTATGAGCATAAAGATTGCTGCATATAAACCAAGAAGAGATGTCCTTGCCCCCTCAACAGCCAATAGAGTTGTGAGCTTTCTGTCTTCCTCTCCCATGTCTCCAATTCCATCTCCGAGGATGCTTTTAATTCTCACTTGTCCTTCCAACAGATATGTAACTGGGAAAAGTGCTACAAGTAGAGCAAATACCCATGGCAGTAACTTGGTGCTTGAAGCAGATGGAAAATGTGTGAAGACCACAAACACAGAGGTGCACACCATAGTTACTACGATAAGAGCATGCAGGATAGCAGCTTGAAGGAAATACTCTGCTGAAATGTATAATCCAAGGGCAATCCCCATAGCAATGGAGTAAAATGTTCTCAGCTCTACTATGTATTTAATTGGTATAATGGACATCATGGCTGCTAGAGTGAGAAGTATTGCCACAATAAGCAGCCAAGATGGCCAGGTAGGCTTTGATGAAATGAAGCCATAAATGGAGATGTCGTCAGAAGATTGGCGAGCTGCTTTGATTATGTCAGACCTATAAGTCCATGCCAAAGGAATTGGCGGCTGCATTAGGATGAATAATAAACCTGTTGCCACTATTAGGACTAGGCACCTCTTAGCAGCCTGCACAAGCAGAATCTAATCAGTATACCCAAAAAAATACAGGAGTAATCAATTGTGCTTAAAGTTGAAACAATGAGCTTCCAATAACATAACTATGCCTTTCCAATCATGCTGAACCTTGAAAAGGAGAGAGTTTAGATGTCTATTGCTTACACCAATTACCTTAACATTCAGCTATCATAATAGCAAGAAAACAACAAAAAACCTTATACTAGACTCCGTTTATTCATAAATCAACAGCTACACCTAATTGTTGTTCTTTTCCTTCATGTAATAATCAGGTTCACATTAATTTCCACATCTAGGACTGGACAGAATTTTTGGACCATAGTCATAATAAATACATAGTGAAAGACAATAAGCACAGTTCTCTGCATTCTATGCCCAGTTCTATGGACTGCTTATCAAGCATACCACATAAGTAAAATCCACGAGGTGTGAATTTGAAAAAAAAAAAAAGATAATACTTTTGCTGAATTTAGACCAGTCTATTTTTAATATATATGTATATATATCAAAGAGAGTAAATAGAGAAGAAAAAAAGCAACCCAAAAACAGGATGGAAGGATAGGGGATGATCATACCAGGACATTAGGGAAGTGCAAGGCAACAATTGGTACACAAGCCAATCCAGTCAAGATAATACAGAAACCCAACAACAAGCCATCAGTTGGAGGCCTCCCATTCCACCACTGCAGTGCTTCAAAAATTGTTTCCCGACAAAACCAGACTGACAAAGCAACCACACCAGCATGTACATAACCTTGCCATGGTTTCATTTTTGAGCCTGTTCGTGACTTATCCCTGCAAAGTCCAACAGGAATTAAATAAAAAGGAGGATAAAGGATGCTCGAGATTCTTACAAAACAGCAGAAGACTAAGAGTCAAAAAATGATTCATTACACACTTGTAAAGAAGCAATGGAGGCGTAACAGCCAGTAATAGTAGAGCTGAAACCCATACAACAGACTTTGAAGAAATAAGTAGCATGCCCAACTTTGAAGAATAAAGACAGGTCAAGATCCAAACTGCCTTCGATCGTATCCGATGATCTACATATAGTCTTCTCACCAAAGCCAAACCCACGAAAGTCGTCAGGATAACCATATAGCTTGGATACATCACATCATCTTCCAATCCATAGTAGTATATACCCGAGTAATTAAAAAATCGGTTTTCGATATGACACAACAGCAATGCATGGCCTATCAAGCCGACCTCAGCTAAAAAATGAAGTTTGGATGGTAGAAGAGCTAAACCAGGAACAGCCATGGCTAGGATCACATTCGCAACAATGAGCTTACAAAAGGATTTCAAGGACATCCCTGCCAACCAAATATTCAGATCCCAGAAGTTGTGCAACACAAACCAGGTAACCATCAAGCTCCCAAGCACAGCAAAGGCAAAGTATGATGGCAGACTCTTTTTTGTGAAAAAACGAGCCAAGTAGAAACCAGCAACTGATGGCAGTGCAAGGAACTGTAAAATAAAGAGTAAACGAAAAAACCTTCATTACACTTTCAAACACGTAATTATGTTTTCAAGTTGACAATGGTAAGAGCTCGACAAGGAAAAACAAATGGAATAAATAAGGCATACAAAACAGATGATTCAGAAATGAATTTAACAGTAAAAAGGACAGCACATAGAGAAAAGGTTGAATTATTTGTTTGGAAACAAGCATGAAGGTGTTTGTCCCTAAGGGAGTTAAGAACAGATTTTTTCAATCTAAGTTCAATTATGAATTAGACAACTGAGAAAAGCACACAAAGCCAGGAATATGGTAACACATAATGAAAGCATATGGGAGGGCATTTTGAATATGGAACCACATTACACACTGGGAGAAAATTGAACCCATTATCTCTACCAGAATAATTCATGGCAGTGTGACTCCCAGCTCCCTATCACCCAAAACATCATGCCTGAAACCATATCCTCATGGAACACATTGCAGATTACACAAAAAAATATGGAAGACATCCAAAGTTGCACAAAAGATTTTGTTAGCACAGAAAAGGGAATGGGAGCATAACAATCACTTGCCATGGAATATCCGAAATTCCTTTCTGCTACTGGAACAACTAACTGGTAACATAATTTTGGGGAAGTTTAATGTTTTATGCAATAATGTTATTCACTGGTCACAGAAAGAAGAAGAGCCCAAAAAAGCTACCGTTAGAATCACTTAGTTTAACTTTCAAGCAAGACAATTCACTTTTCACAGCCAAGACACATGATCTCCAATATATATATCTGATAAAGAGATACTATCAATCATAAAATGTAAACCAAGCAATACATACTGACTGAGATCAAGATGCACGGTTTTTGCTAGTAGTTCAAGAATTCAAATATCCTGCACTTGGATTTTAAGCCCAGAGAACAGAAGTGCATACCAATACGGGAAACCCCACAACGATTGCTCCAGCAGCACTGATAATTACAGCCAAAGCAGTGAAAGCCGTAGAGCTGAATGCATCAGAAACCATGCCAAGTGCATAAGCACTGGCTCCAGCAGCCCCTCCAAGCATATTCACGGTCACAAGAACATAGTTCAAGGGCGGAGGAATCTGAATGTAGCGCCCAAAGGAGTGGAAAACAACTCTAACCTCGAGACAAATCACGACAACAACTAAAGCAACAGCCCCATTGACCACACGAATACTATGCATCTGGTGAGCATCTTTAGTAACCCACCAAAGCGCACCCCTCGAGGAGGCGTAGAGTTGGAACAAGAAAGGGATGAAGAAGAGAAGAAGCAAATCACAGACGGAAGCAGCGGAGGAAAATACGATGGAATGGTGAGAAGCGAGATGAAAGATTAAAGGAAAGAAGAGCAAATTCAGGGTGTGAAAACAACACTCAAGGGGACTGAGAATGAAGTTATCGTCGGGGACCTGTCCACCGTGGTACTTGACCTCCTGTTTGGCCTTGAAAGACGAAACGCGAGGAATCGCAAAGAGCCAGTAGAAAATGCAGTTAAAAGCCATGAGATAGTAAGAGGCGTTGATCATACCGACGGCGGAGATGGTGGCCCAGGCGAAGAGAGAGGAAGCGGTGAAAGGGACGCAGGCGAACAAGAGGCGCTCGAGAGCAAGGACGATGGAAGGGTTTTGGAGCTGAATCCACTTGAACTGGAGAGAGGCCCAGGCACCGATCAGAAAATTAGCCTGGGCGCAGAGGAAGGAGGCGAGGAGGCCGAGAGGGACGGAGCTGAAAGAAACGACGAGAGAGGAGGAAAAGAAGAAGGCAATCTGAGCGGCGATTAGAGAAAGCCAGACGCCGAAGAAGGCGCCGGACTTGAAGTTGAGGGAATCGAGGATGTAGGAGACCATGAGGCCTAGGGTTAAGGTGGCGAGAACGGGGGCGCCGCCCAAATCCAGGAGGAAAGCGGCGCAGGGGACGAGTGCAATGGCGATTCTGGTGTTGTGAGCAAAAGAAGAAGCGGAGAAGCGAGATCTTGAAGAAGAAGAAGAAGAAGAAGGAGAAGGAGAAGGTGACGGAGAATAAGGAGAAGAAGGAGAAGCAGCTGCAGCATGGTGGAAGTGAGTGCCGCCGGGGCTGGGGTGGTCGTGGTCGGGGGAGTTGTAGAAGGATAAGGACGGAGAACTGACGGCTGATTGTATGTAGGGACGGAAGGACCGCGTTTGCAGCTCCGGCGGTATCATGTCTGGCCGTCGCCGGACCACCCTAAACAACAAGTGGAACGGTAGGAGGAGGAGTGCAGATGGAGGAGGAGGAGGAGGAGGAGATCTGATGTGTGATTTCCAAATCCTAATTTCTAAAAAGTTAATAACGGATCATACGTACTGTAATCGCTATCATACGCACTATAATCTAATCTAAATCGATTATTATCTAAGGAAGGAAGGAAGGATAGTAAGCTAATTTCAGTGTTGGAAAGAGGGAGAGGGAGGGGGTTTTAAGATTTAAGAAGAATGTGGGTGATGATGACGTGTTTTGGTGAACGGGAGCCGTTGATCGTATCGCGTTAGACTTTGAGATCATCACAGCCGCAGCGGCCCGCGGTAAATATGAGAGGGTAGGTTTTGTCCTGTTTAGTTGTAGTAAATACTAAATAGTAGTGGGTAATTTACATTTTTAACAACTGAATTTTATTACTCAACTTTGATTTGTTGCAACTAAATCAGTCTCAATTTGCTTTCAATTTAATCATCATATATCATAAAACCTTATAAAATTCACCCTCTAAAAAATCCAAATTTATGCAATTAAGTTCATCAATGAATATATTGATAGAAATCGAATTAAAATTCCCAAATCAGGAAGCAAAGGTTGACGATGACGTTAAAAAGATTGTTAAACAGAACATAGAGAAATGCTTTCTATTTTTTTAGCAAGAGGCACATCGAACATTGCATAGCATGCAATACTTTTCTAATCCTTGAATCTTTACCTTAGGTCGAATCATTTCTAAGGTAAAAAGGTTATTATATAAAAAAAATAATTCTTCACAAAGCTATTATCCATATCTCTAAACTCTCCAATTTTATAATCAATTGTTATATCTTAATTCATAAATTTAAACTTCTTTTAGATGAATATATCGATTGATGGACTTTAGTTTTATAAATCTGTATTTTTTAGAGGGTAAATTTGTTTTAGTTTTAATAACATAATGATTAAATTGAAAACAAATTAAATTTAAGTGATTTAATTGTGAAAAATTAAAATTAAATGATAAAAATAAAAACAAGTCATATTTATTTTCTAAAGATTGATAAAAAGTAAAATTTAAACTCTCAGTCTTCCACTTCCCACTTCAACCCACTGGCCGGTTGTCAGGCCAACTACAACCATATTCCACCGTTGAGCCATTGACAAACGAAATTTCAGGACATATGTCCATAAGCCCAAAAGCTGTTATGACTTAGTTATTAATACAAAGCCCCATCCCACGTCACCTCGACCAAGTACTTAAATTTGGACAGGGGCCACTTTCAGAATCTTTATGTAGCCCAGATCTGCCTACGCACCTCCCCTGTCAAATTTCAAACAAAATGTGTTGGTGTATCACACACAAGCTCAGCCCAAGAAGGTGCACTGCCCAAAACTGCAGGTCTTTCTGGACCGGACCTTGGCTGGGTGGGGAAAAGGGTATGCACCTCAACGGACGATTATACCCCCCGTGAGACCTGAGGGCCAGACGGTTCATCACGAGCAAATGATCCAAGGGCTGACATTAACTAGGGTTTAATATCTAACGGTGCACGGTCATCGTTTGATATCATTTATACACATGTTTTTCTCCTCCCATCAACATCATTCACGGCCACCGCAATAACTATACTACTACTCAGCGTTTCTTAGCAAGCCTCTTCTCGCGCCTGCCGTTTCTGATTTGTGCTACTGCGACGCCGACTGCTATTCGCATCAAAGGATCATCATGGTGAGTCCTAATTTTCCTTCTCATAATTCCTGCCAAAATACGTTTGTTGAAGAGACTTTGCGATTTAGAATTTGAAAATCGATGCTTAATTTTTTTTTATTTATTTTAAATTTTGAATAATCAAGGTTCTCCAAAACGATATCGATTTGCTGAATCCTCCGGCTGAGCTCGAGAAGACGAAGCACAAGCTTAAGCGTCTCGTCCAGTCCCCTAACTCCTTTTTCATGGTAATTTTTTTTTTTCTTTTCCTCTTCACTTCTCTTTTATTTTGCTGCTTTCTTCCTTTTTTTTTTTTTTTTTTTTCTTTTTTAGGGTTTTTGAATTACTGTTATTTTTATTGACCACCTAGCCTAGCTGATTTATTGACATGTTTTTTTTAATTTTGATTTTTCTACACCACTTTATTTGGATGATGCAGGATGTCAAGTGCCAGGGTTGCTTTAACATGTAAGTTTCTGTTTATTTGCTTTGTATCTCTGCTGTTTAGTTTACTTCTCATCTATTATAAGTTTGTTCAATAAGAACATAGTTTCTTGCCTTTTCATCAAGACCCATGATTAAATTCTGTGGATTTTGTTTGGGTTTTTTTTTTTTTTTTCTGGGTAAATCACAAGCCATCTTACTTTTGCTGATGCTTTCAACAAAAAAATTTACGAAAAAAGAAATGATTGTATTTGTGCAGAACCACCGTTTTCAGTCACTCCCAAACAGTTGTGGTGTGCGGCAACTGCCAGACAGTGTTGTGCCAGCCAACTGGTGGCCGGGCAAGGCTCACCGAAGGTTGCTCTTTTAGGCGAAAGGGTGATTGATTATGATTTATTCGCTGCCTGCCTACTCTTTCTGGTAAACATTACTAGTAGACTTCTGCTGTATTGCTTGAGGGGTTCTGAGGAATGTACACTGTTGGATGGTTTCCAATCTTCAACAAAAAAATGCAATTGCGCAGTTGAGTTCCTCCAGTTTTGTCTTGTTTTTTCCGACTCTCTTTTGTTTTTGATATGTAATTTTGTTAGAACAAAGATTTTGGATATTGTTGTTGCTATCTGTTCTCTGATTTTGCTGCATTAATGTTATGGAAGCTTTATTGTGAATCAATATTGATTGCTATTTGCTATCTTAATGTTTCTTTCATTGTTATGCTTCTTGCCGTTCTTCCAAAACTGTGTAGTGGTTATTGAATGCGTAAAGAGTCTTTTTCATTTGGTGCATAAGAATTTTTCTATTTGGGATGTGACCCTATCTCAATGTAAAGGCTCGCAACCAGCCAACTAATGGATACTCTGCATCACATAAGTTAATGTGTTATATTCTAGTTTTCAGTGCTAGATGATTAGGTCGTGGGTTATACCTTGTTTTATAGATGGGTAAAGGGACATGGATTGAGAGACGGATAGGACTGAGAGTTGGACTTAGTTATCTCTTATAAACATTTTTTATAAATTAGATTTGCACGACATAAGTTTTTGAAAAAAAAATAACTTATGCAACTTATAATTAAGATTAATGTACAATAAATTTATTAATGATATGCATGATATCTAATTTGGTCTACACTCAATTTATTTTCTTCCGTTCATTAACCTTTTCGCTTTATAGGTAATCATATATGATTTGATTTTTAATGATATATAAGAGTTGGGGAATTTGCAATTGTCACATGCCCTGTCATCAGGGCTGATGTACATGTAAGCCTTCAATGTTTTTAACCTCTTGACAACAACGTAAAACAAGCTCGAATCAGATCATAACCCAATATAAGCCTCTGGGCAATGGCAAGGCATCGTAATTCATGAAGGCCCCACTACCGTCACGCATTTCGGCGAACGGTCATTGATTGAAGTGTATTGCACGGTGCGCATGTTGTACCATATGGGAGCCCTTAATAACGGAAATGATACCCGATCGCGGGATTCCAACGCATCCGAGATAACGTTAGCCGCTATCACGATTACTCGCAAATAATTTTTTTTTTTCAATTTTGTTAGAAAAAGTCTTTTTAATTTTGCTTTTTAAAAATCAAAATTAAGTATATTAAGAGTTTAATTAAAAAATAATAACCCAAAAAATTATTTAAAAAGGAGGCCGCGCGTTTGTTCTTTTTCGGGTATTACGCAACCCAGTAATGGTGTCTTTTGCTTAGTTATTTCTTGTTCTCTTAAGCATAATGTAGGTGAGCATGGGTCTGTAGTCAGAGAAATTATTTGGAGAAAATTTTTATAATATAATAAATTTTTAATTTCAAGTAACAATATTCTTATTTTTAATAATAAACATGAAGTGATAAATTTTTTAATACTTAATATATAAATATTATTATTTAAAATTAAATATTTATCATGACAAAAAATCTCTTATTATTAACTTTTCTTCCTATAGGCCTAGGATTTGGTATGAGCTTACATCATGTCTTGCATAGTGTCAACTCTGACGTCATGAACTGGATAAGTGCCTTTTTTTTTTTTTTTTCTCTGGGCTGGAGGGGTAGGTATAGTTTGTTTCTTTGTTTGATTGCTCTGAGTATGAAGCAGAAATGAATTTGATCTTTTGGTGTTAATATGTTAATTGAATCTTGGCAATAAATGAAACTTACAACTTTATCTGTTTAACTTTGTCATGAGTTTCACCTATTAGCTAGATTATTTGTTCCCCTATTTTTTTTTTCCCCTTTTATTTTTTGGCATTTTATGATATCGGCATGTCCAGGACAATGACAGAGCAACACAGAACACTCACACTTTCATAGAGATGTACCTTCTCTTTTACGATTTTTCTGCTATATGATAAAAACCATTAACAACAATTGAAAAGGCATGCAGATAAAGTTAAGCTGCGCGTATAATCAGAGAAAGAAATTTGAAATGTATGTAGATGGTTAGAAAATTAAACGCGCAAAAGTTAAAAAAAAAACAAAATAAAAAAAGAGATTGGTATTGGACTAACCGAATATCTAATGCTAAGAAAAACTCATGTTGATCTATTGCGTATCATTTCACGGAAAAACACGGCTATTCATTCCGATCGAAATGCCACCTCAAGAGG
Organism: Carallia pectinifolia; assembly: GCA_037832335.1. Classification (NCBI taxonomy): domain Eukaryota; kingdom Viridiplantae; phylum Streptophyta; class Magnoliopsida; order Malpighiales; family Rhizophoraceae; genus Carallia; species Carallia pectinifolia. Next base: position 22,109,494 of record CM075453.1, read on the forward strand.
AAATAAAAAAGTGCGAACTGTTTGCGTTGGAATCTTAATTGCCGCCGCAGTGCCCAAAAACCAATGCCTTCGTTGAAATTAGTGTAGATTTAGTTAATAATAATTATTTGAGTAAAAATTAAACTATTTAGTCTATTTTCATTATTTAGATAGAATCAAAATTTTAATGTTATTAATGTATAAAGATGTGTTATTATTATTATTAGGTATACTTCTCATTATTGTTGTATGACGCTATTCAATTAATAAAGTAGTATTCGAGTTAATTAAAATTTGACCGTAATATCAGAACTTATCAATTAAGAAGCCACTGTCACCAAATTTTAGATACGGTTGATTGAAAACAAGTACCGATCTTGGAGTTGTGTCGAGTTAGTTCGAGTTGAGAATGAAGAAAGTAGAGTTGCCACTGTCAGATATCCGAGCAGATATCTAATTTGATTGAAGAAAAGGGCAGCACCATCAGAAGCCATTAGAGAAGTCATCGGAGCCTTGCTGGACCACTTCCGGCCGTCCACACTCCGCCGCACGTGCTGCCATCTATTGCCGTTCCAATTGCCAGAAGCTGTCCTTGCACTGCCATCTGCCAATCTCCTCGAATCCAATGCCCACACACCGGAAAAGCCATTGGAAAACAGTAGATCTAATGACAACCAAAAGATGTCACTGCCCCTTCTCGCATAGGAAATGCCTCCTCCGTTCAACGATGCAGGTCTAAACCACTAGATTCCGCTTCCCAAGTCACCGATCCTTCTTCCCCTACCTTGAACGCTCCTTAATCTCGCCAGAATCCGGCCAGAGTCGTCTCCCATTGAATTTGCCTTGTCATCGCTGAAACCGCAGTTGCTTCTGTGTATGAGCTTGCCATCGCTAGCCACAAGCTCCCTGGTTTTTTTGTTGCTGGCCGGATTTAATTTGCCACCTGTCGCTGGCACTTATCCTTGTCGCCGGTGGTTGTTTGGATTAACGAGTAGTAGTTTTTGTTTTTAAAATGAGGAAGAAAGAAAAAGAAAAAAAAAAGGGCAAATAAGAAAAATAAAATTTGATGCTGATACACAGAATAAAGATAAAAAGACACTTTATTTTATTTATCAGGTAGTGAATGATGAGAATTTTAAGAAGATTGCAGGCGCAATTTCGTCAAAACAAATACAAGATATTTTAATGATGTCTTTTCAAGGTGCGAATAAAGTCAAAAAGTAAAACTCCAAACGTTATGACATTAGTTTAAACTATTGAAGATGGAAGCCTCAGAAATAATTTCAGTAGAGTTCTTGCCATAATGAATTAGATGAAAATTTATTAGGAGCAGCTTAATGATCAAGTTAAAATTGAAAAGATCTTGTGGACACTCAACTGTGATATGAGCACATCGTGGTTACAATTGAAGAAGCACACAATTTGTCTCAGATGATAGTTGATGTATTAACGGCCACATTGCAAGCTCATGAACAGTATATAAATGAGAAGCGCATTGACAAGCCAGTAGAACAAGCTCTCCAAAGACAAACTCACACTAAAGGTGAGTAGAGTGATTAATTAAACTAGAACCAAAATTCCTTTCGTGGAAGAGGATGAGACATGGTGGTTTCTGCAATAATTGAGGTCGAAGAGGTCATTATAATAATTATAGACGTAGAGACAATTATTACAATAATCAAAGAAATTTAGACTAAACATATAGAGGTCGAGGTCATGGTCGAGACCAAAGAAAAGGTCAAGGCAGAGGAAGACATGAAAAATCTAATATTGAGTGTTACTCATGCCACAAGCGCGTGACCACTATTCTCATGGGTGTTGGTTGAAAAAAAATAATCAGACAGTTTACTATGCATAAAAGGAAGATGATAATGAAAATCAAGCCTTTATGATGGTCGCTATAGTCACTGAAATGTCAAATTACAACACGTGGTTCCTGGACACTGAATGCACTAATCATAGGTGTGGAAAAAAGGAGCCCTTTGTTGATATTGATGAGTCAATCCGCTTCATGGTCAAATTTATTGATGATAGCAATGTTCTAGTGATGGGAAATGAGCGAATTCTCATTAAGTTGAAGAACGAAAACTATAATTATATCTCACATGTGTTCTATATGCTAGATATGAAGAACAACTTACTCAGTTTGGGCCAACTAATTGAAAAGGGGTATAACATTATATTGCGTGATAATTGTATCTTAATTACTGACTGCAAAGGTACATTTGTTCTTAAATTCTCTCTGACGAAGAACCAGATGTTTCATGTTATTTACACTTATCTGAGTGCTATTGTGAGAGATAAGTCTTGGTTGTGCATCTATATTTTGATCATCTGAATTTTTACAGTTTGAATTTGCTCACACAAGAAAATATGGTGAAAGGTTTACTAGGAGAGATCATTCGAATCAGATATGTGAGGCTTCTATTCTTGTAAAGCAGAACAGATTACCTTTTATGGAAAAGAGGACTTGGGATGCAAGGCAATCACTTCAGCTTATTCACCTAGATGTTTGTGGCATGATGAGTGTTCCATCAGTTGGGAACAATATGTATTTTCTCACTTTTGTTGATGATTTTTCGAAGAAGACTTGGGTTTATTGCATGCAAAAGAAGTTTAAAATGTTTGATTGCTTTAAGAAATTTAAGGCTCTTGTTGACGAGTAGAGTGACTATTATATAAAGATTTTATGAATTGATGGTAGTGATGAATACGTCTCTAATGAATTCAATGAGTACTATGAAGCACAGAGAATAAAGTATGAAGTCACATTTCCCTATACACCACAACATAATATAATTGTTGAAAGGAAAAACAGATCAATAATGAATATGGCAAGAAGTTTACTGAAGGCCAAAAGAGTGCCCAATCCATTTTGAACAAAAGCTGTTTTGTGTTCTGTTTATTTGTTGAATTGATCTCCAACAGTAAGTATTTAGAATATTACTCTTAAAGAAGTATGGACCAGTTTTCAGCCTTGTGTAAGGTATTTGCAGGTATCTGATTCTATTACTTATGCTCATGCTCTTGTTGGGACGAGGACAAAGCTAAATGATTGACGAGTGAAGACAATTTTTCTTGGCTATTCAAAAGTAGGATATAAATTGTTCAATCTTGTAACAAAAAAGGTGATTCTAAGTAAAGACGTGACTTTTACAGAAGATGAAGCAAAAAAATTTGATACTAAGGAGCAGAATGATTCTCAAAGACGTCCTGTTGCTATTTTGGAAGAGAAGTCTCAAGTTGTAGTCCTTAACACAAATAGGGAAGTTGCCCCAATTCCGGCTTAAGATATGACACCACAAATTCCCCAAAAGAATTAAAAATTGGGGAAAAATTGTCAACAGTCAATTAAATTGCAATCTGTTAATGATGATGGGGATGTGGTGTATTTTGCAATGTTTGCATATTGTGAACTTGTGTCAATTGATGTGACGATTTAAGATCTCAAGTGGGTGAATGCAATGAATGAAAAAATCAAAGCGATTGAGAATAATAATACTTGGGAGCTTACTAATGTCCCACGAGGTCATAAAGCTATCAATGTGAAGTGAGTTTTCAAGACTAAAAAGAAGTCAAATGGAGAAGTAGAAAGGTACAAAGTAAGATTGACAGTAAAAGGATTTGAACAACGTCCTGATTATGATTATCATGAAATATTCTCATTGTTGCTTGCATGAAAACTCTTAAACTTATTATTGCTTTGACTACTTAGAATTGTTCAAGAATTCATCAAATAGATGCGAAGACAGCTTTTCTCAATGGTTCTCATGAAGAGAAAGTTTTTGTGAAACAACCTTCAGGTTTTGTGAAAGAAGGAAGTGAAGAGAAGGTGCATAAGTTGAAGAAAGTGTTATATGGCCTGAAGCAAACACCTATAGTATAAAATAAGTATATTGATTTTTTCTTCCATGAAACTGAGTTTCAAAAGTGTTTGTTTGAACATGCATTATATGTGAATGTTAATGGTAATGGTGATATTTTATTGGTAGAGTTATATGTTGATGACTTGATTTTTATAGGCAACAATTTAAGAGTGATTGAAGACTTTAAGAAATATATGATGAGTGAATTTGATATGATTGATTTGAACATAATGTCATATTTTCTTGACATTAAAGTGATTCAATGTGATAATAGAATCTTTATATGCTACACAATTTTTAAAGAAGTTCCAGATGCATGATTGTAATCCGGTGAGAACACCCGTTGAGATGGGTACTAAATTGTCTAAGGAAGATAATGAATCACCTGTTGATTTTACACACTTCAAGCAAAATTGTTGAAAGTTTAAGATATCTGACAGGCGCGTGACCCGATATGTCTTATGGTATTTGTTTGGTTAACAAGATTTTGAAGTCTCTGCATTAATCTCACATGCAAGTTGTTAAGAGGATTATGTGGTACATTAAAGGTACTTTTGATCATGACCTATTTTATTATTCGTCTAAGAATTATGCTCTTGTAAGCTATTCTGATAGTGATTAAAACGGAGATGTTGATGATTGTAGAAGCACTTCTAGTTACTGTTTCAATTTTGGCACAACTACTTGTTCGTGGTTGTCAAAAAAATAATCTATTGTTACACTTTTGACTTATGAAGCATACTATTAATTTGGCAAAAAATTCAGTTACGCATGAAAAGAGTAAATATATTAATACTTATTTTCATTTTCTGAGAGAATATGTTGATAAAAGAGAGATTGAATTGGTTTATTATAACTTTTAAAATTAAATTACAAATATTCTCATAAAACTATTAAAGTATGACCTATTTGTCAAACTGAAGCAAATGTTGAAAATGCGAGTATCACCAAATCAGGATTAAGGGGATGTTAAAGTTTATATAGATTTAGTAAATAATTATTGTTCCAGCAGAAGTTGAATAGTTTAATCTATTTTTATTATTTGGACAAAATTAAAATTTTAATGTTTGTTAGTATATAAGGACGTATTATTATTATTATTAAGTGTGTTTTTTATTATTGTTATATAACGCTGTTCAATTAATAAAATAGTATTCAAGTTAATTAAAATCTAACAACCTAGTGAGAGTACCACATGAGCTATTACTTTATTACTTTATAAAAGAGAGAAAATTTCAAAAGCGAAAAACAAGCAAAATGAGAAGATGCAAAGAGAAAATGAAGGAAAGAAAAAGAGTACGCTGATTTCAAACTCATAGTCACTACCCAACATATAAACATTACTTTCCTTTGAAAAGCCCAAAAAAAAAAAGGAAAAAAAAAACTATATTGTGATAGAGATGCTATGGAAACGAAGGCGGCCAGGCACGTCAGATTTGGACGAAAGAATTGGCTAATGGTTCCACTTCATCGGCGTATAAAAAATTTATCTTATTATATTTATATTGTAATAATGAACATATTTTATATAATTATAATGATAAAATATAAATTATAATAAATAATTATATTTTTCATTACAAATTTTATAATTATAATTATATAAAATTTACTAACTGTCATGATATGATATGATAATTATCATATCACTTTAATCTTTTCCTGTTGGCCAATAACGTGAGATGCGGTCGCGTGTGAACTGCGAAGGAAGAAAAGAGGACTGACCGACTCTCTTATATAATTGTAAGCGGCTGGATTGATCCTCCCCCTGAAGAGGTGCGCAATTTCCCGCGCTGTTTCGCTGAAGGATCGAGCAAAGAGAGAGAGAGAGATGAGAGTTTCCATTTTGTACAAGTTACATATATATTTGTCTGTGGGAATTTGGAAGAGAAACTTTGTCAGTTTGGTTGGCCGGGTGGGGGGGCGGGGATTCAGCTGTACTTGCGATGAGTTGCCATTATTGACCCAGCTTAGCCACTACTTCTCCAGTTCTCCTAGCTAATTTATTTATTTATTTAAATAAATAATTAGGTTTCACCTTCTTCAATTATTTCTGCTTTTATATATATAAAGCAAAGCTACAAGTCTTAGCCTAGACGATGAAATGAAATACCAATGCACGTCCTTTGATCCTTTTTATTTATACTAGTCCTACAAATAATACGTGGGCTAATGTCTAATTCCTTCTCCTACATATATTATACATACTCACAGTGCTGATGTCCCCATCCCTGCAACCCAAAACCATTCGATTTAGAGATATATATGTATATGGGCACCTTCTTACTTTGTTCTTTTTGAAATCCATTCATCCCCCATCCATGCTTCTTAATTTTCTCTTAGATGTACGTGCATCTATTTTCTGATAATTAAGCATCAGAATTTCCTTGTCGTCATTAATTATCTATCTTCAGGATACTTTTATCATCAGCTGTATATATCGTCTATAGTCATCATGTCATCCTTAATATTGGCGCGAACAGGAAGGCAGAAACAACGTTACCATGACCAATTTAGGCTTGTGGCTGGGTAAGTTTTATTTTATACATATGTATAGATATTATACAGATATTTCCGTCCCACTTCTACTTCTTTCCTAATTCCTTTTTGTCTATCATTTTAATTCTTTCACCTGCATGTGACACTGAATTGTATTTTTCACGCAAATTCACATCACGCATCTTAGTCTTTAATTGATGTTTTTCGTTTTGAACAAGGTAATATTAATGCATCATATATATATATGGTAGCGAGGTTGGTAGTGAGCGCCGGTAGAGAGAAACAAACTATGGGTCCATTTAGTTATCTAGCTAGGAGCTAGGTAATTGTTAGCAAATGCTAGACTTAATTTTAGAGGCGGATGGGGATTTTGATCCCAATTCTATCTTGCCCTCTCATAGTGAGCAAGGAAGCTAGCCCCAGTGGTCATGATATCTTGGTTTTTGGTGCTGCTGAATTTTGCATATGCTTAAATCACATATGTCTGCCTGCCCTCCTGCGTATTGAGGCCAACTGTGCCAATTTTGGTGTACTTTCGATCTCTTCCTATTGGCTTCGAATTGGGAAAGTCCAAAGCTTGGAGAGCATCATAACTTGTATACTTCAACACTTCTCACCACTGTTTTATGCAATCTCATCGATTGGTAACCGCTCTGCTGTATAGTGCGAGTGATTTAGAAAATCTTGTTGCGAATATCCTACCTTCCTATAGAAAAAAAAGAAAAAAAAAAGAAAAAAAAGGGAAAAGTCAAAACGTTTGGTTTTGTCTTCAGGCAGCCATCCTGCGGATATACTATGTATATGTTGTTGTACTAGGTTTACAATCGGCTATGTCTGATCTGACCATGTCATTTTTTTTTTTCCATTAATTTGATTGTTTGAGAAGGATGCTGAGAAAAAATTAATTAATTAACTTTTAAAATCATTCATGTGACATATGTACTACAGTGTTGATGGGCAGGACGTGTACAAAAAAACAAAAAATGAAAGTCACGACTATTGTTGTCTTTATAACACAAATAATGTAGAATAAAATAATTACTCTCTCTCCTAATTTACATTGTCTTGAAAAAATTCGGAGAGACAGCTTTGGCCAATTTCCTTTTTTTTTTTTGTTTAAGATATCCTAGATTATATCAACCAAATGAAAGATAAAAAAACAGTTAAAGAAGTGAATGATTCGAATTTTAAATATCTCTTTTACTAACATATTACTAATACTGTTTGAATTATAAACTCACAGTGACTACTTTGGCTAAGTTAATCTCTCTTTTGTGCGGCAGGTGCATTTGAGCTTTGGCAGACTAGAAAATTAAGGTTCCACACGCATGATCACACACACATACATAAACACACACTCACATATATATAGTGTCAGGGATTGCATGTGCGTGCGGCACATGTTCTGATCAATGACAATGTTAAATCCCCAACAATACCTACGTTATTGGGCTAATTAATTAAAGTTCCATTTGTCTCCTGCGAATTCGATTTGAACCCTTGGCAAGTTTGGAATATGTAACCTCTTGCATTTTTCTGTAATTGGTTCCTTTGGTACCGCATTTTGCACATTAATTTCATCAGTTAATCTTAGCAATGCTGACTGAAAAATAATTCTACATGTAGGTGTATCCCTTACAAGCTCGAAGACAAGAATGTCAAGGATCGAAACTGCAGTGTCGAGAAGAGCGTTCTCGTCCTCATGATTTCCACGCCAAATAGAGACGACCTTGTTTTTCCGAAGGTATGAATATATTACACATTTGTTTTTTATATTTTGTTAAAGGGTACAGCTTTAATTTGATACCTGTCCCGAAAGTAACATAATATTGTTTTTTTTATAAAGTTAAAATCTTAATATAAATATGTGTTATTGTAAAACGTAAAGTGTAGACACTATGTGAGATTTGGTGCAAAAAAAATTTTTCTTCACAAAAAGGATCTTTTTTTCTAAAATAATAAAAAAATAATATTTTAAAAGTGAATATACTTTTTAGTATGGAAAGTTAAAAAAAAAAAAGCAAAAATTTTATTATGTTTTATTGGTTCGATTTATTTGATGCACCTAACATTTATGTTTGTTAAAAAGCCAATTTTGTATATTTTTGAATTGAACACATATGTATGCACAAGAAATTAAAACTGTCGGCTACTTTACTTTTTATTGATAGGGTGGGTGGGAGGAAGATGAGACGCTTGATCAAGCTGCTTGCCGTGAGGCCTTGGAGGAAGCTGGAGTCAAAGGACTACTCGCTGTAATGTCTCAACAACATGATAAACATTTTACTTAATTTGCAATGCATACATATATTAATATATACAATACGCCAATAATTAGTTGTTAATTAGTTGTCAGAAGATTAATACGGTACGTGAGATCCATAAAAGCCATTGTTTTGCACTCCAGTCCAAAAAAATCACACAATTTGTAGATGTTGAAGAGAGTTTGTTTGAACCGCCATCTCCCCCACAATAAGAAGCCCCATGATCTTGTCAGGAAGGTCAAATAATTAATATTGAAGCAGTCGTCTCATACTTGAATAATATAAGTCAATGCGCATGTTGCTGTGTCTTCTGAAACAAGTTCCGTACAGGCCGTTAGCAATTAATTACTTGAGATGCTTGGCCAAGGCATTGCCTCAGGTGCGGGCTACAATAATTTCAGGCCTCCTGCGTCGTCTGATCAAAGATTGAAGTGTTCACACTTAATATACCTCAAGAGTCGTTTATTAGTTACCTCATAAGGTCTAGTTCATGCTTTCACGCATATGGGACTTGAAATTCGGGTTAGATTGAAGTTTTAAAAGTGCTTAATTTATTAAAAATTATAACCATAATTAGTTAGTCATTGGCTAAAAAGATTTTTGAAATGTGTTAAACAATTGGCACCTTCTAATATATTTGTGCCATCAACAAATTTTGTTATCAATAATTGCACTTATCTAGAGTTAAGAGCATTTAATCAGTAAGGGATCATGGTGAGGAAATGGACACACAAAAAAAAAAAATAAAAAAATACAAAGACTAAAAGAGAATTAAAGTGTGAGCAAGTACTAATTCAATTTTATTTTATACATACATGTCAATTTTAGAGTCCATAAGCGTGTGAATTTCCTTTTTAATTGAACTTTCTTCCCAACTAATAAGGTTCCCTAAGTCCTGTCCAGTTGAATTTCTTTGTACTTCATATGAAGAATATTTAATTACCAGAGCAATTAAACGAACTGTGGTGGCTTGGTTTTTGGTTATACCTGAATTTGCAGGAAAACACACTGGGAGTTTGGGAGTTTCGAAGTAAGAGCAGCCAGCTGGAGAATAAGTGGAGGCAGCAGCAGCAGGGAGGCTGTAGAGGCTACATGTTTGCCCTGGAGGTGACTGAAGAGCTTGATCATTGGCCAGGACAGGCTCGTTACGCTAGAAAATGGGTCCGCCCGTCGACCTTATTCGTTATATTGTATTTGTATTGTATTATCATAACTTAGCGACGTTTTTGTTTGTGGGAATTCGAATTAATTGATTAATCTGATTTTTAAATTACAGCTTACGATAAGGGAAGCATTTGAAGTGTGCCGGTATGATTGGATGAGGGATGCTCTCACTAAATTTGCAGCAGCTCTCAACGGATCAATGGACGACGATGACGTGTCCGGTAAATCGGATTCGGGTGAAGAATCAGAGGAGCTTCAATGGGAATAGCCTCAAATTAAAGTTGCTCACGTCGGGGGAACTGGAAGAACTGATGATCAGTAGCATATCTTATCCTACAATAATTTTATTATTCATATATAGATCCTTTCATTCATCCATCAAATTTGTTAATCAAAATTTTGTTCACAGTACATTTGCGACCAAGTTGCCCAAAACGTGCATTGGCCAATTAAAAATTAATTGGCCATTAATTGATTAATTGATGACTATTGGATGAGGCCGTTTAGCCACTTAAGTGAAACAGCTTATTCACTTTGAAAAAAAAATATAGTAGTTTTACTTAAGTTGTTTCAAAATAGTTATAAAATAATATGAGTCGTTAAATAATTATCAAAATTATTAGATGAGACTGTGTAAAAGTTTCGAAACTATCTGTATTTTTATTCTCTTTGAAATAAAATTAAAGAATTTTATCAAAAGCAGTTAAGTTATTATACATGTCCTTGTAAATTTTGTGAATAAGAAATTAGCACATAATCTTTCTTCCTTTCATTTGACATTAATAAGAACATTTCTTTCTATAAAAGATATAAAAAAGTAACTAAAATTTGGTAAAGAGATAAATTTGTAATCACAGGTAACTGATTATAAACGACATATCCTAAAGATCTTAGAGATGATATAAGATATTTTAATAAACATTCTAGGAAAAATAAGAAGGAAAGTAATAGAATTGAAAAAGTTTTGAAAGATCCTACTATAGTAACAAATCCTTATATAAGAAATTATTTATATACTAAATTAAGTTTTTATAAGCATGCGGAAAGATTTTATACAAAATATATACATAGTATATACTACCTTAAAGGAAATAATAGAGATTGTATATAAATTGCAAAAACTAAAAACTTTTGGGCAATAGTAAATATTCTGGCATTTTGTCCTGCGTGATTCACAAAATTATGTTCTTGTCCATTTTGTTTACTTTGTTAGAATCCAATAAATGTGATTGGCCATTTTCCGCAACTGTTGCCTGTTTTCACTTTTTTTGGGGGGCCGACTTGGGTGGGGAGATTGTGGGAAAGATTAGGGGTTGCATACTTGCATCAAAACCTTTACAGGTGGCAAAAAGCTTTGTAGCTAGATATATCAAATGCAACAAAAACATCAACAACGATCCTATTACCAAACTCGCTCCTGTTGTTTCATTTAATTCCTTTGTTTTATTTTTTTGGTTAGCGAAACAACAGGAAGTAATAGTAATATGTAATAACATGAATAGGACGCAGCGGTAGGATTTATGTAGTTATCGGGGTTAAATCTGCGATGCTGAAGCAGTGGTTGACCGCTCAATGGTGTGATGCTGCTGCTGCAGCTGGCGTTTGGAAATAATTGATTTCCATTTTGAGGAGAACATAATGATAGATATCCTTGACCAATAGTACCGACAAAATCAAAAGCCAACAAAATTGTGAAAAAAAGAAAGACAAGTGATAAATCCTACCGATCAAGAGCGGCCAGTGATAAATTCCATATACTGGAAAAAGCCCCAAAATATTATAGAAATCATAAGAAAAAATGTCAGACGTGAATTGCAAACAAATTATCACCGATTACTGCTCTCTTATATATGATTGATTCCCAATTTGATAGGAAAAAATTAGCACAACTTGAAGAGCAACTTTTCTGAATGAATGCAGAATTCTAGTTAATTAGGACTTCAATTTGACCGAAAGAGAGCTTTATTATTATTATTATTAATATTATTATTATTATTGACTTAATAAGCAAAATGGAAGAGAAAATTCCCTTTTGCAGACATTAATTAATTAATTAATTATAATGAAAGTACAGATAAATCAAAGATTTTAATTGTTTAGAGAATTTTCTTTTGTTAAAAAGAAAAATTTTGTATATTTGTGAATTGAACATATATATGTAAAGAACTTAATTAAAACTGTTTTTAATTAAAAACAAAATTAAGAAAAAATGGGGGTGGGGGTTAAACAAACTCATTCAACTCAATAAATGACAAATACAAAAGAGCAAAGGCAAAAATGCCAAAGGGTGATGGTGATCCAGGCGGATTATATGGGGAAGCAGGTGGTCATGATGCAAATACTAACCAATATGTAATTTTTGGGCCCATAAGGCGAACCTTGTCTCTTCGTACGGATCTCTTCCTTGGCATCCTCTTCATTGTCCTTTCGAATTTGCCTCTTCCAACTCTTTTTAATTTGTTCCTTTTAGTTTACTTCATTGCCTAATTCCTCCACTACTAATTCTTAATTAATCTATCTCTTACTACTTTACTAGTTAGAGTCAGGACAAATTTACGGCAAATGCCCTTTCTTTTCCTTGATCCGCGTTAGCACTATTCTAGCACTACCCTCCTATTCTTGGATTTTTTTAACGAAGTTTTAAATGTATTTAGTGTTATTTTTAATATACTTATCTTTACTTTAAATTCTCATTTGTTTCTAAATTTTTTTTTTTTTATTGATGTGCTGGAGTAGTGCTATTTTGTAAGGTCATGAACATTTACCCTTCGCATTATTGATCTAAAATACTAATGCCCACCCGCAGCCAGTCTAGTTAGTAATAAAAGTGGGTTGATTAACCTTTTAACTTTGAATTAGAGCTACAAAAAGATAATAATTTCCAGTAAAAAATTTTTACTTTTCACACGGATCAGGTTAAATGGGTAAATGCAACAAGGGAACGCTAGGGCGTGGTACTGGTGTACCCTGAAGTCCCATGGCAGGGAGTTGTGCCAATAGCATTTTATTGGTTCCAAAATTTGGCAGTACTCGTGATCCTGACGAAGGTGTGCATGCACGCTCTTGCTCGCTTTTATTTGTACTCTTTAGGCAATTTTTTTAAGGAATTCAGTAGCAGAATTGAGAGCTAAGCGATGACTGCTTCTTCTTAACGCACAGGACAAACAGGAACAACTTCTCGTATTTAATTATTCATTTTAATCCGTACACGCATCCAATTTCAATTATTTTATTTTAGCTGATAACAATGATAATATTATGTTTCAACGATGTTGCAATCAAAGAATTCTAATTCGACTTTTAATAAGAAATAATAAGACGAACCCCTGAGCGGTCTTTGGTCTTTGGTCGAGGAGGTTGACAATGGTTTCTTCTTCTTTTTGTCTGCTACCAAAATGTCACTCTCCTAGCTGCAGCACTGCCTGTAGGCTATTGTCACTCATTATTACTTATAATAGCTTTGGCCTTTCTACCCAATCCCAACCCCATCAGATCAGATCAAAATTGGAGCAATTTTCCAACTAGAATTTAAGAAAATGTCAAACTTTGTTCATCAGGAATTTGAAAATGATGAACAGTTCCAGAGCACTGTCCTGTCGCAGTCCTCTGATGGAAGTCCCATTCATACTGATAATGGCGCAGAAGGTTCAACTCCTGCCAACTCTTCTGCTGGCTCAAATAAAAGAAAGAGAAACCTTCCAGGCAATCCAGGCAAGCTACCATACTTTTAAGCATTCCATTAATTATCTCCATGAGTAAAAAAGAGCAACTTAATTATTAGTTAAAACTAATAGTATATATAATTAAAGGTCCAAATTATTGCTTTTAGCTAGAACTAGATTTTGATTCCGTGCATGCATAACTATAATAACAGATTTATGACAGTAGAAGGACAGCCCGAGCCCGCCCCCCTGTACCCATGCCTCATTGTACGTGCCTTTAATGCATGGGTGAATAAATAACTATAGAAGAATGTATTTTTAACTTTAAATGATCAGTGCACAGCAAGAAAAGTAAAGTCTTCATCTCTCATTAATGGATGAAAATTTTTAATTTTACTCACATTTTATGTAATATGATACAAGGGAAAAAAATTGAGATTTTGTTTGGTCATATGTGTTGCGCGCTGTGACTTTGCAGACCCAGACGCGGAGGTTGTGGCACTATCTCCGAGGACTTTAATGGCAACAAATAGATACATCTGCGAGGTATGCCACAAAGGATTCCAGAGAGATCAGAATCTTCAGCTTCACAGAAGAGGGCACAACTTGCCATGGAAACTGAAGCAAAGGCCCAGCACACAGGTTAAGAAGAGGGTATATGTGTGCCCTGAGCCAACTTGCGTGCATCACGACCCAAGCAGGGCTCTCGGTGACTTGACCGGCATCAAAAAACACTTCTGCAGAAAACATGGTGAAAAGAAATGGAAGTGCGACAAGTGCTCCAAACGCTATGCCGTCCAATCCGATTGGAAAGCCCACACCAAGATCTGTGGAACTCGAGAGTATCGCTGTGACTGTGGTACAATTTTTTCCAGGTAAAATATAAATAAAATTATCCACTTCAATCCGGGCGCAATTTTTTGAGGATAATTTTACGGAGTTTTAACGTTACTTCTCATTCAAAAATTAGAGATATTAATTAATTCATTGTATAACGAGAAAATTAATGATTTCTTTTTTTTTTATTATACTTATAATTAATATAGTTATCCAATAGATTTATGTAGGCTGACGAAAAATTTTCTCTTGGCAAATCTGTACAACCCACACATATATTGTTAGTCAAAGTCCTCTTAACCACTTCCGTTAATTGTATTGTTGTGCAGAAAGGATAGCTTTGTGACACATAGAGCCTTCTGCGATGCCCTGGCGGAGGAGAATTACAAAGTGAACCAGAATCTGGGGAGCATGGGCGGCATGGGAGGAATATTGCAAAACCAAGCGCAAGAGCTCTTCACTTCGTCAATGCCCAGTTCTGAATCCTGCTCGAAGAAAAGCCCATCAGTGATGAATCTGACAATTTCCGACGACAACAACGTTGACAATTCACTGATGCGGCCGTCCTTCCCTCTGCAGGTCGGCGGCTCGACCACAGCCGGATTAATGATGATGTCGGGTACTAATATGAATCCCAGAGCAGCTTCCCTTTCGTGCTTCAGCTCTGCAGAGGTACCACCAAACGCCGCTTCGCCTGCTTTCGCAATTGGTTCCGCCGCTTACACGTCCGCAACGGCGCTGTTACAGAAAGCCGCTGAGATGGGTGCTAAGATCAGTGATAACACAATTGCACCAATCCTCCTCAGAGGATTTACTGGATACTCCACCAGCAGCGGCATGAACTCTATCCAGGAGGGTTCTTCAGCAACGAATGCCAACATGGCAACAGCAGCTCCGGGAGTTGGAAACATGAACGGCGGCTTATATAATAATATGACCGCTCTGGGAGATTCAGAAACCACGTTCGGTGATAAGAACTTGGATTCAGTGGCAGATCATCAATATCCCCGAAGTACTTGCTGCTTTTCTCAAACTGGATTACTGGATTCAGGACATCTGGTCTTGCAGTCCGAAGGCGGAACTGTCAATGCGATTGGTGGGGTTAATGGTGAAGTGTACATGAGAGGAGGAAGCGAGAAATTGACAGTGGATTTTCTCGGGGTGGAACCAAATTCTGAGCATTCAGCTTTGACGACGCTGGGAAAGAACAGAAGCTATCAAGGCAGCAACTTAAACTTAGTGGGATTGGGATACGGATCCACCGCCGCACAACCAAACTTGCACAATTTGCATTCCCAGTGGTAATCCGAACGCACGCGTCCGCTAGTCCACATTGACAGAATCATATTTTACACACAGTTAAATTAAACCAGGCCAGCTGCATGTGTTTTCTGGGAACTTTAGCGTTTAATTGTTTACTTTTAACCTTCAGTGACTATATATACTTCCATCCCACTTCTTTTACAATTTGGAGAGAATGGGGAGGGAGCTGGTTCTCTAATTCTCAAGAATCAAGATGTGCACGCGGCATTTCCTTCATCGTCATCATTTTGAGAAAAAGAAGTGAATGACATTTTTGTGACGGACACATGCCATATATGTAGTTTTGAATTGTTGAATTGCAAGCCGAAAAATATGGGAGGAGGAGGACAAAGCTCAATCTTCTCACTCAAAATCATTCCAAACGTCATTTTGTAGTTAGTTTTAAAGACAACAAAAAAAGATTGGAATTAAACCCTTTTCGCAACCATAAAACAATGACAAAGAAACAGCAAAAATAAAACCACCTAGAAAAAGCTTCGAGAAAAAAGAAAAAAAAAGATTATAGGGGAATAGAAAAATAAACACTCTGCAGTCCTTCAAAAAGCAAGCCATTTCCATTGGAGCTAATTAATACAAGTGGCCCACTTTTTTCCTTTTTGAATTGAGTGGTAGCATCATCCAACCAATTCACCAACGTACCCATCAAAGCAAATATCTAGAGGAATGAACACAGAATACCATAACACTCCCAAAATAATTGAAAGAATGCTGATTTACTCTTCACAATCAAATAAACAGGACCATTTATTTCATTCCCACGAGACCTTTGAACCATATTGACACCTGAGGGTCACTAGTGGGTGAATGCAATCTAGATGACCAGTTCCAATCAGCCCAGTTGGAAATTGGAGAGAATGGCATGTTGCCCTCGAGATCTTAAAGCCTTCCTTCCAGTATATATATAGTTTACACCCTGAACCCTCTTTAATAATCTCCTGGAATTTTCTAAATGTTGATCCATGTTCCGTTGCAAGCTCAACAGAAAACATATGTATGTCATACCTTATCTCCCAGTTGGCTTTATGGTCTCCAAACCACAAACTCTCAATCTGGCCTTGTATACTTCAAAATCCTCGTCTAGAACAGTTTGCCGTTTTCCCATTTCCATGTCAAAGCTCAATTTGGGCACCTCTGGGCTCCAGGCATCGGCCAATGGCATTGGAGTGGAACAGAAGATGAATCTGCCTTGACTTTTTCCCTGAATTGTACTTAGACTTTGAAATCGTTGACAAGAAAGTCGCCACAATATTATGGGTTCATCCGCCGTTAAAAAGATTCGTCTTTCTATCCTAATGATACTGGAAATTCTCATATGTTGACTACAAAAATTTATTCATGAATAAAAGGGAAAGCATTTGGGACATGAAAAAGGACACGGTATCAAAGTTCCTGAAACAGGGTGTTGAAAATTGGTTTGATATATACCTGAAACAGGGTGTTGGAAATTGGGGAGGCCAGACAAATTTGGAGAGCATCAATTGGCAAGTGTGAGTCTTTCCACTTGGGTTTTGTTTCTCCTTTAAGGCACCAACCACTCCGCTATGAATTGACTGGTTGTGCCAGCCAAACAACTGTCATTTGCAAAGTACCAACAATCGGTCGGAGTAAAACAATGGACCTTTAACACCGCTTCTTACTCAAAACTCATAATTTTAAAACATTGAGTTTTGGGTCTTTTCCCACTTAAATTTTGCTTTACTCTTCCATTTCTTTCCAATTGAGATATTTAGCCTCAATTTTCACCTGTAACTTCAAAAGCCTGTAAATGCCTTTACTCCTCCATTTCTTTCCATTTGTTCACACCTAGAGATTACATCGATAGGAGTCCACCATCTTCCTGATATTCACCCAACAGAAACCAAAAATATAGAGGCAGAGCATGGTTGTGGAGGGCACAAACCTGGGAAAGAATCTGTAAATCCTTTGATAAGGTGTGCCAACAATAAGACGGTATATTTTACCGGAAATGTAGCAAAGTGCAACCGTAAAAATGTTAAGAAGCCACAGCGAACAGGCGTGAAGTTTCACTACAATGTATCAAATATTCATTTTATAATTTAAATAAAAATAAATAATATCAATCTAATCAAATACTATAATTTCATTTGAATCATTATTAATTTCAATTACTAACCGTAATTAACAAAAGCAAACAACAATAGATAAACCAACCAAGCCCCTATTATGTATGCTCTTGAAATTGAAAAAGAAAAATACGAGAAATTCTTGTGTAAAAGCTAGTGAGCTAAAAAGTTAAAAAAGTGAGAAGAGAAAGTGCTTTTAAGTGTTAAGAAAGAGAATAAATGTGCTGTGAGTGTTCTAGTGTGGTGCTTGTCAAGAAACGTGTTGAGATAGTGAATAGTGAAATGAAGTTTAAACATGGACATGGACTTGTGAAATTGTAAAAATGGAGCTTGAGGAGTGGATATAGACTTGTAAAAAAGTCATTTGACCAAAAATAGACTTGTAAAAAAGGTCCATTCACTATAAATTATTTGTGTTGGTTTTTATATCCCTCAAAACTCTTTTTATTATTATTTACAAACACACAAGATAATTTTTGTTTGCTCGTATGATAATTTTATTTGCACAAATTTCAGATTTAAGCACTTTTTTTATCTCCTTATCTAATTCACCCCTCTTGGTAGTTTCGGAACCATCTTTTGCTAACCATTTTTTTTTCTGACCTGCCTCCTTACCCACCCTCCTGCAGACTCCAGCCTCCCAAATCTTCTTTTCTGTTTTCACCTCTCTTTATCGCCGCCCGAATTCGGGAAAGTAGCACAAATGCAGATTGCAGATTCGGCAAGTGAGATTAATTGTCATGGGTAATATAAAATAAAAGAGTAATAAAAAATATTTTAAAAATCGTGTCATGAAATATTTTAAAATGTATAATTATAAAAAAAATTATCAATTTTTTAACACTATTGAATTAAAAAAAAAGTTGGTGATTTTTTTTTATAATTATACATTTCAGAATCTTTCATAATACTATTTTTAGAATATTTATTATTATTCACAATAAAATATAGTTGTAAAAAAGGATAGAGAAATGTTAAAGAAGAATGATAAAAGAAATGATTAATATACAAAAATATCATTAATTTTATATATAGTAATAAATTTAGCATTAACTTTACTTAAAATAATAAATATAGTATGCAATAATTTTATATGAATAAAATATGTCAGTTTTGATAACAGATTTATAAAAATAAGTTTGTTTCAATAATATGATAATCATATAAATTAGTGTCGCGTTACTAAAACAAATAAATTCTGTTTAAAAAAATTTTACAGTATACTAAATTTGTTATTTTAGATAAAATTGATATTAAATTTATTACTTTTTAAAATTATTATTAAATTTAATATTTTTAATAAAATTAATGATATTTTTATATATTAATCTTTTTAAAAAACTCAAAGGAAAGATAAAAGGAAAGCAAAGAAGAGAGAAAGCAAAGCCAAAAACTTTTCCAAAAAGAAAACGCAAAAAGCTTTACCTCCAATTCCGACAACCAATGTAGGCCATCCCACATTGTACCTATGTTGGTTATCTAATGAAAAATTTCTATTTCTGGTCAAAAAAAAAATCCGACGACCAATGTTGGGTGGAAGACAGGTTAACTTAAGGTTGAAGTCAGAAGAAGGAGAAAAAGAAATTTAGCATTTTGGTTGTGCAACAGACGGATCCGAATCTCTCAAAGTCCCAATGGACAAAAAAGAAAGGTGCCAAACCCAGCTTGTCTTCGAGGAAAGTGAAAAGGTAAACGGAAAGAGGAATGGGGGAGGGGTCAAAAGAAGGCAGGTTGATCTTTATTGGTTGAGAGCTCGGGGACCCAGGGGTAGCTTTTCCGGCATCCTACGCCAAACACCTCTGCTTCCTTGGGATGCGGATAGGGGTTCACTTTGGTGTAGAAGTTAACGGCGTAAAAATTAAACTGATTATTGAATTAGAAAGTTTAGTGGTTTAAAGTTTGGTGTATAATTTAATGTTGTAAAAATCAGACTGATTATTGAATTAGAAAGTTTAGTAGTTTAAAATCTAATCGATTCAATTGATTTAACCGAAAATTGAATTGTTAAAATCGATATTTAATATTAAATATGTAAAAAATAACTATTTATATACATTACATATAAAAATTTATATATAAAATGTAATACAATTATGTATGTATTGAAATATTTATATTTATAAATTTAAAATAAGTGATTAATAATTTATTATAAGATAAAATTAATAAATTAAGAAAATTAATAATTGTCTTAATAAAAAGAGAAATTAATAAGTATTAATGTATTAATTATATAAGATGGTGTATGAATTATGTAAGAAGCATAAGAAAATAATAAATAAAAAAAAAAGTTTACAACAGTTGGTCTAGTGGTGTGTGGCTCAACTTTCTTATTGGAGGTCAGATGTTTAAAACTCAACTCTTACAAAGTAGTGTGAAAATTTTTAAAATTATTGTACTTGGTCAACCCGATCAAATCGGGACCAGTTCGTCAGTCCGACTGGTTGAACCGAGTTTTAACCGGTCCGATCTAATGTCAATTTTAAGATATAACTCGGACAGAACTTCTGACCGGTCACAGATCCGACCGGTTGAACCAGTCGGTCCGATCTGAATTTAACAACATTAATATATTTAACTGTAAACGAAAAATAACAAGCCTACTATAAATACATTTAAAATAATAAGCAAAAAAATAAATAATTCATTTAATAGTTTATATTTCAAAAAACTTGAATATAATTTTTACCGCTTATCGTATGAATTTTTCGGGTTAATTTTATAATTATTTAAGTATATAATACATAATTTTTTTAAAGTAAAAATTACATTTCCCCACCAATTATTATGGTAATTATTTATTCAAGGCCAGACACAGCAGTCAACCGACTGGTCGGTTGTCATAGATTTCCCTGGGACGGGACACTAATGACGATAACGCAATTATACGGGCAAATTATACTCAAAGAGGACGGTTTTAGAGCCCCATTTTTTAATCGGAGAAATTGTCCTAAAAATAATAATTTTGTAATTTTTAATAATAATATATATATTTTAAACAATAAAAAAAGTAATAATATTTTATTATTTAAAATATAAATATTACTGCTTAAATTAATAATTTATTACACTCGAGACACTTAATCTTATAACAACTCCTCGGACGCTCTGAATCTTTTCCCTATACTCAAAGGATAATTACGTTTCTTTTGTTGTCAATACTTCCAAAGTTTTTGAGTGTATTTGACTGGCGCGGCTGCTTTATTTCTTTTTCCTTTTTCATTTCTCTTGATTGTGAAGGGCGTACGGATCAGAAAACTATACAAGAAGATGCTTGCATGGAATCTGATAGCGTTGATAGAGTTTGCTGTTCGGCTGTCCCTGCAAGTTGTATTATTTCGGTTGAAACTTGGTTGTATGTGCCTAGACTTTAGTTCAAAGTTGGCAGCAAACAGAGTCGCAAGTTGTCTGGTCATTTGATCGGATAAGTAACCCTTTCAATTTGCCCCATTTACCACCTATAGCCAATTGCAGTTGCAGGCTGCTAAGATTAACAATCATCGTGATGGTTGGAGTATGTTTTCATTCTTGCTTTTCCTGAGTGACAACGGACAACATGAAAAGCTGGAAACTTTTAAATTTCCAGTTCTAGGTTTTTATTTTCTATAACAAAAAAGGAGAAAGATTTATATCAATTCCTTAGATGGTCCGATAGATCTTAATCATTAAGGTAGGAAAAAGTTTCATTGCAATTAGATCGAGTCCAGCTAGATGCTTGCTTTTGGACACACCACACGTGCTCTTCTCTTCAATGCGTGCAGAATAATCGTTGCATGTGTGAGAGTAAACAAATTTATCTCGGTATTGCGCGGCACTTCCAGGAAGGTCCGTTACTAGCTGGTGCCAGAGATATTATGACTATCAACGCTGCATCAAAAAGTAATCTCAAATGCTCATATATTTCACTTTTGCCGCCGGCCAGACGAGGGATATAAGTGAGAATAGATCGCTGCACCGCGAAGCTTCCATCCATTGGTTTATTTTTAGAGTACAGGTACGCACCCTCATTTTCTTGTGTCCCAAATTTTGTTCAATTGAGACGAAAGTAGAATTTTTTAAAAGTACAGTGAAATTTTTTTGTAATAAAAAAATAATAAAATATGCTTCTTTTATTTTGTTGCAAAAAAGCATGACAATATATTTAAAAAGTTACACTTCTCGTTTCAATCCTGCAAATAAAAAAATACAAAAAAAAAATTCAGGCTTCTTAACTTTTTCCTTATTTTTATGCCCCACTACTCTCCGCCAACTCCCGAAAGCACAAAGTGAAAAGCGAAAAACAAAAGCAACAGCTTTTTGCGCCGCTGTTGCTTTAGTTTCTTGTAAGTACTCCATGATCATCTCCCATAAGTAAACCCCCTCACTCAATGGCTCTTCTGTTCGGCCATGCAATATTAATTAAATTTTAAGTGTCGCTCCACTAATCATAATCAGTAATCACCCGCCTCTTTCCCCCTCTTCCTGGTATATTGTTTCTGACACCCTTTCTTTGTAATTTAGAATCCGAAACAATTAAGCTGTTTTCTTCCCGTTTAATCTGAATTAGACAAAATTTGAAGATCGATCTAAAGCAAAATGAAGAACAAGGCTGCAGTTATCTTGAAGCAAGCCATGTCGTTGCTGAGTTGTATTGCAAAGGCCAAATCCATTACTTGTATCAAGGGTAAAGCAAGCGCAATCACAGCTCGCCTTATCATGTCCTCTTTGGTGAAGGACAAAAAGGCTTTGCTGCGTCCAATCTCCAACAAGATTCACAGTATCCTTGGCCAGCACCACCAGGAGCACCAACAACACGACGAGGAGGAGGAGGAATTAGATGGGGATCAAAGCAAGGCCCCGTCCTGTTCTACCCTGCAAAAGCCTAACATTAATGATGATCAGGGTGAGGCCGGCGATGATCATTACAGTGATGGAGATGATGATGACAAGTATCCGGACCTTAGGCACTCACTGTTCGACGAAGAGGATGACTTTGATGATCCCGGTGGTTCCATCATTGATATGGTTAAGAATTCCAAAGAGCTGCAGGATGGAGAGGATTTTAGGTTGGAGGATGAGATCGATCATGCGGCAGACTTGTTCATTACGAGATTTTACAAGCGCATGCGTCTGCAAAAGCTGGAGTCGTTCAAGAGGTATCGAGAGATGCTTGCGAGAAGTGTGTGATTGATTAGTACATATTATGCAAGTGAAAATCAAAATCATCCTTTCTTCCAGGAAACAAGCTAGCATATTGTTCTAGTGATTCTCTGTTTCCATCAGTGGTGCCTGCAGTCTGATCTTTGTACTCACAAACAAATTATAACTTGAAGCATGATTATAATACTATTGTACGTTTAACTTTGAACTTTCCTGACTTTTCCCTCCTAATCATATGTGCTTTGCGCGATCCCATCAGCCAGTTTAATTTTTGCAGCCCGGCAATGGCAAATTGACAATTGACATGGAGTGCTGGTTTTCATATCTAGGAAAAACCTTAAAACAGACGTGGAGTTGGTTCGCTTGTCCGAAATTTGCAGGGCGTTGTCCATTCAATAGCTTAGACCATACTAAGCCTTTACCAAAGAAAATGACAAATATATATATACATATATATTCTTGAACTTATTACATATGACCTTGATCCTCACCAAAGAACTGAATTCAAGAACAATCATTGCAAGAATTTGCTCAGTTAATGAAATATTGTTCCTTAATCTTATGTCTCTACTTCTCGATTGCATTGTATGACTAGCTCCAGTATTAACCGTATAAGAACTAAGAAGTAGTTTCTTCACCTTTCAACTTCATCACAAAAGAGAAGTTTTGTAATAAATTATGAAACACCAAGATATCCAAAACTGGAATTACCAAATATCTCTGCATGAACAATTTCCATGCCTAAAATGATGGAAACAGCTTGGGTCCTTTATTATGATTTCCCGTTCTACTATCTTGGAGATACTCTTTGCGAAATCATGGCAGCTGCGAAGCATGTGAAGGTTTTTAATTATTGAAATTTTTGCCCCTGCCTGTGTACTGATGAGGCCAAGTGAGATTGCCAACATTTCACTGTGCTCAATTTGAATGCATTCATGTTCTTCATCCACATCATACGTGCCTCCTTTTCCATTTTCTTCATCAAACACTGCAAATTCCGATAAATTCTCTCCAACATTGGGTGAGAAACATCTCCTGTTCCAAACGTAAGGACTTTATTGTGAGACTCAAAATCCACAATAAGCTTTCTTATGCTCCAGGCCATCCACATCTCCAATGATACCTCTCAACTTATTGTCCATGTCCCCCTGGGCATCATCAGTGTGCCGGTTGGATAATAACACGGAGATTTCAGCATTAAGGAGTTCCAAATCACATAGCTCATGAATCACTGGCTTGCCTATTTTTGCTTGCAGGTGGATCCGACACCCATCTAACAGTGCTCTCATTACCTATCCATGCCTTCAAATATTATGCTGCTCAATGAAGGCTCTTGCCTTGTTCAAAAGTGCAGCATGAGCGAATAGACCAACCATTAGATCATAGTCATGACATTACGCTCCTTAATACAGTTGAAAAAATGCTTTGCAGTTGCATAAATGAATTGATCTATATCTGCGCTAAGTTGAACTCCGAGCTCACCTTGTCCATGTAAGCTACAGCCTAATATTATCACAGTCCACGAGATAACATCCTTGTTCTTCATCCTGGCAAAAAATTTTGAAGCAGATTTAAGGAATCCTGATTTGGCATACATGTCCATAAGAGCATTCTGGACCACAAGATGGAGATCAATACCATTTCTAAGCAACTTTCCATTAATCTCTTTTCCATGCTTATGGGCTGCTGTTCTTGCACAAGCAGGGAGAACACTGGCAATGGAGATAGCATCTGGTTTTATGCTATCGATAATCATCTGGAGAAACAATTTGATAGCCTCATTAAATCCCCCCGTTCATCACATATCCACGTATGATTTCTGTGAAGGAAATAACATCTCTAACTGGCATTCCATCAAATGTTGCCCAGGTATCCGAAATGGTTGGTGTTGCAATCAATATACATTTTCAGGAGGGAATTGCACACCAGGATATCAGACTCCAGGCTGCATCTTCTTGCAAAGTCATGAATTTTTCTTCTTTGTTGAACTGATTTCGACAGAAAGACCACATGCGCGGAGGGCTGTTGCGAGTGCCACTAGATCAATTTGGGAATCGAAGCGAAACATTTGAAAGAACAAATCAAGACCCAGATGGGGCCTTGTTTTCTGTCAAGCAGAGGCCAGCCAGAGTAGTCCAAAAATACAGAGTTATATTCCTCCAGGAGGACAGGGAAGGGGGACTTGTCAAACAGACAGCCATTTTGCTGCACCAATACCATCGAGACGGCCATACATACATGTCAATTAAAGTAGCAAAGGACGTAGTGATCGGAGGAGAAGCCGAGTTTGAGGGTCTGAGCATGACGCTGTTTGCGAAGACGGAGATCGGTAGAAGGGCGAGAGGTAGTGACAAGGCGAGGGAAAGTGCAGCTGTCAGGACTAACACCTGGGCGTTATCATGTGGTGGTAAGCTACCAAGGCAGCGCGTGGGTAGCCGCTGGCCAAATGGGTGTGGATAAGGTTGTGCCTGGCAAAGGTGCTGGCGGTGGCCTGCACTGGAATTTCGTCGAGCACTTGATGGGCGTGGGCGTGTGGACTTCTCATTGATTTCATTTGACCACAACCGCAACGTGCCAATTTTTCCCAATTAAAATGCTCTGTTTTGTTGGTTCAAAAGTCAAAAACAACGAAAACGGCCGGCGTTTGACGGAAGAATTTAATTCATTGACTCGGGAGGAAATTGACTACCCCCGTGTGGGTAAATTTTCATAAATTTTTTTCCATTGCTTGATAATTAATTTATTTTTGTGATCCCATCCTATTTAGTCCCCTTTATGATATATATATATATATATATATATCTGTAACTCTATCTGTAATATCCAAAGGAAAAAGTTTAAACAAATAAAAAAATTAAATTCTCACAATTTACACGAGGAAATTTTCATTTCAAATGCCATGAATTTGAAATTAATGATTTGCACAACCCCGTGAATTTTAAAATTTTCAACTGCCAAAATTATTCCATTTTGTTTTTTTGTCAATCATGCAATCATGCACATTGATATACTAGTTTTTGGGACATTACATATATGTATATTGAATATGTAAGGAGATGCCAGAGATTATAAACGGAAAAAAAATTATAGACAATTTAAGTAAATAATATGTAAGTAGGTTTGATACTATATATTAAATCCAAAATTTTAAGATATTAAATATATAAATCATTCATACTTATAAGTTATTTATTCTTTTTTTTTTATGTTAAATTTTAACACAAAATCTCGCATATGAAATATTAATAGAACGAGATGATGGGATTTGAGTTGAGAACGATGTGGCTCACATCGAAAGATTTCGCAGTACGTGCTATATGAATGTACCCACGCCAAGTTGATTTGGGAAGCTTTGTATTGGTTGGTTAACTTGGAATCTAGACCATTGAGCTCTTTCCAGGACTGAATTCAAAATGGATTTTGCTCCCACCTAATGGTCTTGCATGGCTGAGTGTTCTTTTCAGCACTTGTTTATCGTTGTGCTTTGGTTTCAGTAGCAGTGGCGCAATTATTATATATTTGCTGGGGATGTGAAGGCTTCCCTGGAGGCCATGGACGCCACTGGGAGGAAGGCGTCTGAAATTGATCAAATTTATTGTTTTCTTTGGAAAGTGCAACGAAGAAGCTACTGCGGCGGGCTGCAACTTGTAATGCTACAGTACACTAAATAACTGCCAGCCACCAAACCAGATTGTGATCAAGGTAAATGTGGATCATCTGGTTGTGCAAATGGAGCTCCGGATTTAGCGGGTTATGGATGACTTGCTTGAGATAGCTATTTGGTTTCTTTGGTTTCAGTGGAACTTCAATGGCGATTGGATTGTCTGAAACTTTTAAAGGAAGATTGGAAATGCATCTTACAATACACTCCTTGTGAAGGAAGTAGTTGTGCTGATTACTTAGCTAATTTTGGTGCACAGGGCTCTCAACCTTTTGAAGTGTGGGAGACTCTTCTTCTAGGGCTCAAAGAGCAGATAACGCGCTGGATTTATTTGTTGAAAATTGAAATGTTTGGTTCCTGTTAGTCTGCCGTTTCTTTTTTAAATCCTCATTTCACATAGGGCTCCGTTTTATGTCCGAACGAATTGACTGAAAATTTTTTTCATAATACAATTATATGAATTTATCGTGTAACTGCATTGATTATAAGTATAATAAAAAATTATTATTTTTTATTAATTAATAAATCTATATAATTACATAAAATTCTCTAAACTCATTGCAATACTTTGGGTTTCGATAAAAACATTGGGATGGGCCTGCAGTTGGATCTCGTGACCAGAATAGCCTAGAGGCCGTTTCTCATCCATGTCTCTCAAAGTATCAAGGGAGGAAATGCCACCAAGTCCAAGTCTCCCTTCGATCTTTTATATGTTATATCGATATAAATAAATAAAGAAATTTGACTCTAAAGATTAACTTAAGTAGTTATTAATTTTATTAGTTAAGAGTTTGATCACAAGTTTAACTTCTATTATACTTTTCTCTTATTTTCTTTTTGCCTTTTGTTGTATGAGTTTAAGCTTTAAAAAAAAAAAGAAATACATAAATCTTTCCATCCGTAACACTTGCAAAACAATATGGAAAACGGACACAAGCCGACGGGTCTCGAGAATGACTCCAAATCAGCCGCCTAAAAGTCTCGTTTTTAGGTGTCAAAAACAATGACCGGCGGCCTAGAATTTTTTTTTTCAATTATAAATATTATTTATGTAATTACAATTTCCAAAGTTATATGAGTATATGTACGGAGAGAGAGTCTCTGTGTGTTTTATTCTACTGTCTGCACCCGAAAAAAAAAAATCAAGCTAGCTATTCTGCTTGTGCGGTTCTTAGCTAATGGCAAGGTTACTTATTAAAAACAGAGGCGAGTAAAAAGCAAAGGAGACTACTAAAACAAAAATGAAAAAGCCTTGTTTTGTTTGGTTCATGAGAAAAATGAGGAAAAAAAAATTGTGTGGGAAAGAAAATTAGTGAAAAAGTAATTTCCACCTTATTGCTTTATCCTGTAAAAAGAAAAGAGTGCAGTTACATATTTTAAATAAAACTGTAATTGTTATTTTTTAAACAGTAACTAATATTTTTAAAATATAAAAATAAAAAATTTAAAAATATCAATCACAATTTTAATCAAAATAAATCTCAAAATAAAAATTATCTATCCATCAACTTTTATTCAAAGAAACATGTTTGAAAATCTGACACAAATTTTCTGACTAATGGCATTGTTCCCATTCTCTCTAATTTGGCGACGGAAAAAAAAGTGAAATAAATTTTCAGAAATTTTATTGTTTAATTACCAATTGCCCATTGTCTTATATACTTATTATTTGTTTTGCTTTTGTCCTACTCAAAACATACGAGAAAAGCATGTGTGCCAATGACATCTCTTTTTTTATATTTTTATATTTTTTCTTATCTTACTCACAACTTTCTTTCTTACATCATTCTAAAAATCTAAGTTAAACAAAGGCCTAACTAATTAAAGCGAGCTGATATAAAAAAACAAAAAAAGAAATTAAAGCGAGGCAAACCAGGAGAAACAAAAAGGACTTTTTGGTCTTTCAACTAATTAATTGAATTTTTGATCAAAAAAACCAATTAATTGAATCGAATTGATTAATTTCCAAGGAGTAGACTAGAGGATCGTCCTGCACGTGTGATAAAAAACTCAAATTTGACCAGGCGACATTGACGGGGGCATGCCCAGGCAGCTGGTAGGCGACAACAAAAGTTATGGTGCAGTAATCTGAGATGGGATTGGCCCCAAAATAAACAAAAAAATAAAACGAGGGAATCTCAGAGCTGACTTTGTTTGACTGTTATTTCGTCCGCATCACCTTGATTCCCCATCCGACTGGCAAAAGTTTTACTTCCTCTCGTACTCCTTTTTTTTCTTCCTTGCTTAGGAAGGATTGGCATCCAGAAGAAATGAGACTGTGAATGTAAATGGGTTGAATTTTTTTTGGAAAAAATTATAAAATTAAAATTTAAAATTAAATAAGTACTATCTTAAAAATTAATGTGTAAATTCACATGATACACTAAACAAAAAATTTTTCTTAAATTTAAAAAAAAAAATTTAATGCGGTTGCAATTTTTAACACCACTATTTGCATTTTCTAGCAAACATCCGGACAAGTATCCGGATACTTGATTTCGGGTACAGAACCTTTTTTGTATCAATTATTATCATTATGATTGTTGTTATCCAAATCAAGTCGTTGATTTTCTGGTTGATGATGATCTTCGGACACCAATAGCCACTCCAGTATTCCAGACACCAAACCAAAGGGCACACAATGCACAGCGCCAACAGCGCAACCACGTCAAGTCCTAAAATAAAAATAAAAATGTGCTCCATTTTCCAAACAGTTGTATATATGATGCACCAGACGTCCACCGTGGCCTTGCCTCATAAAGATATGTCCGGATACTTTATAGCAATAGACTCGCACAAAGTGATAATATTACATATTATATGTAACACATATCGAAACATATACAGGAATTAAATCTCACCTTACATATATGTATTTTCTACGTCCAACATTGACCATGTTTTCGTTGCTTGTACCATGCATCGGCCAATCTAATTAGTATGTATTATATATATATATATATATATATATATATATATATATATATAGCAGGCCCAATAAACACACCACTCCTTCCTCTGAACAGCACACAAATTTTCCTACGAATACCTTAGGAAGGTCATTCTTAAGGCATGCATTAATTGTTTTTTGTTTTTTTGGTTAAAAAAAAATGAAAAGATAAAGGTAGTGCCCTACAATTCTATCGATGAGTATTACTTCTATTTTCAAGATAACTTTTCAACTGTCTGAATAGTTATAATATAATTTAGTATTATAAAGGGTATAAGTATATTTAGTCACACCGAATGCGTTGGCAATTTTCGAACCTAAAACCTTTAGCTTGACAACATCTTACGCTTACCACTAGATTACAACACTTATCATTAATTGTTTTTTAATTCATCGTCTGCTGATTAATTGACTTAAATATCATAGTATTAATCTCAAATTCCAATCTCACGCTCTTAGTCTTCCTTTGTTTAGCATATCAGAGCATCCGTCCAGCCCAAGCTGGATACTAACCCGAAACTTATTCAATCCCGGAATTGGCTTGAACCGATTCAATCCCGAATCTTTGACTGATCATATATATATAATCTCAAGAGTAGATAGGCATAATGAAACACATAACAATCACATCGAGGAAATAGCTAGTTATTTTCTTGTTTTGTGATTGTGATTTTGTGAGTAGTGCATTTGAATCAAAGAGAAATGGAAGCACTGCTAAACTGAACGTCAGAATCTCTCTCTCTAATTAAGCAAGCACTGCTCCGTTAGTTTCGAATTACCCTTCTTCTAAAATTTCATTTATACAAATTCAGTACATCTGCAGGATCACTTAGATAACCCCGAAATTAATTTCCAAAAAAAAAAAAAAAAAGAAACAGAGTGAAATGCAAATTGAAATACATACCATATATAGCAGGGCAGGGGATTTACGAACTGAAAACGACGACTATCATTTTCTGGATTTGATATTGATCTTGATTTTCTTGG
The DNA here is from genome assembly GCA_037832335.1 of Carallia pectinifolia. NCBI lineage: Eukaryota > Viridiplantae > Streptophyta > Magnoliopsida > Malpighiales > Rhizophoraceae > Carallia > Carallia pectinifolia. The sequence continues at coordinate 22,139,909 of CM075453.1, forward strand.
TCTTGGTCTTGGATTTGGAATTATAAGAAGGTAAATGATGTTTAGGGGATGCAGAGTTGTGAAGATGAAGGTGGTGTTGGGAAGCTGATGCTGATTTTTGAGGACTACTAGTCTTGTTATTGTGTTTGTGGATGATTAGCCCTTTGGAGGACGAGGACGAGGATGAGGGCTGTCCGTCTGAAGATTTCTTAACAGTAATATTTCTGTTACTCATCATCCCAAATGACGAAGAGAGATTCAGCTTCCTCTTCTCGGTGGACTCCCGAATTGTATCGAGCTTTGGTTTCCATATAAGGCGCGACCCGACAAGTTGCTTGTAATCCTTGTGTAATTGGGCAGTGGTGCACACCCTACCCCCTCTGCTCTCATCATCTTCCTCCGTCTCCCGGCTGTTTCCTTGTTCCGTCAATTTCGATATAAACTCGTCGGACACGCGTATCCTCAGGCCCCCAGATTGGGTTTTCTGTATGTGGAACGGCTGGCGGCAGGCCGTCATCTTCTTTACAAGGGACTTTCTCATCATATCTGCTGAATATGATGTTTCTGATCTAGAGAAGGATGACGAGGACGGGGACGAGGACGAGGACGAGGACGAGGACGATGACGAAAATGGTTGTTCGGGGAGCCGAGGCAGCTGGGAATAAGTCTGGTAGTTGGCAAGGGAAGCTATGGTGACGAATGATAGAGCGGACTGAAAGCAGTGGTTTGGGAGAAGAAAGTAAATGTGGCCCAGCTGAAGCTGGTCGGCCTCGGAGAGCGCTGGAATCTTCTGGCCTATGTAGAGCGAGTCAGAGCGGCAGACCAGGTGCTTGGGAAACTCCGACATCAGCTCCGACGCTTGGATGGGCCTGTCATAGATCTTAACCAGCCCATCCGATTTCACCAGTTTGATTGTTGTCGCCGGTGGCTCCGGCTGCTGCAGTTTCACGCAGTGGAAACGGTTGCCCAGCAACTGAAACCACCAATGGATCGCTTGCAGATTCAGCATCTTTACACCCATTTATAATATGGACTAACAATTAATTAATCTTAGTCGAGCAGATCGCATGCACATAAAAGAATAAGATTTCCTAAAACTAACTTGCCAGGATGACTGGAGAACACGCCCGGCCGATGATATCTAAATGATGAGAATCCAACTAATGAGTCATGAGCTCTACCAAAATGTTTCTTTCTTTCTTTCTTTCTTTTTTCTGATATCACTCTAATTTGAGAGCTGGCAATGGCAGACTCCTCTGGCCTCTATCTACTGGATCCGTGAGATTGTGAGTATGGGGATGAGGGTAGGAGCAGACAATTTGATACTGAAAAACTTAAGAAATGAATTAATTTGCAGCTTCAATTCCGGCGTGCGACGTGATGCCGTGATGTGGGGCTACAACTTATATATATATATATATATGGGGAGGCTACATACGCTGTATATTTGGGAATGGATATAATGGCGGACGAAAGGAATGGTATTTGTGGCAGTCAAAAACGAACGTTTTTTTCGTTTTGGGGTGGGGGGGATTAAGGCAGAGGCGTGATGCGAGACCTGGATAAAGCTTTTTGTTTGAAGAAATAAAATCTAAATCTAAACAGCATTTAATCTGTACCAGCAGATAATAATATTAATTATTAATATAGAAAAAAAATGAAAAAAAAAATCTGTCTAAAGAAATGCACATAATTTTTTTAATGGAACTAATTAAAAATTTTTTGTAATTACATAAATTTATTGTATAATAAAAAAATTATTTTTTATTATATTTATAATTAATATGATTGTATAATAAATTCATAATTATATTACGAAGTTTTTAAAAGAATTTTGGCAAAAAAAAAAACAAGAAGAAGAAGAATGGGATGGCACGCACGGGTCACGTAGTGCCAGACTGCCAGTGGCAGTGCCTGCGCTGCGTTTAATTTTGTTTTTGTCTTCTACTTTAAACTTTGACACACTGTGATAAGTTTGACCGGAACTTCCCAATTCCACAGATCCATTTCCCCTTTCTACCACCAAATTGAACGACTTTTACGCCACATTGGCCTTTCTTTTTCCCCCACGCCTACCGGGAATCTATCCTTTTTGTTTTGGGGATTGGGGTACATGCATAGGGATTCATCTCTCACGTGTGCAATAATAAACTACTGAAGTCGATCTCAGGTCAATAAGATGAAGGAGTTATAGACTTTTACATCTTGTTTAACTTCTATTGGGGTAGTTCCTCCTTGGAGCATTAGGCTTTTGCCCTTTATTTGTATGATTAATGTACCCTTGCGTTCGTGTCGCTCTTTAATTCATTCAGATGTCATGGAATTTTGCATCGCATGGTTTACTCTTAATTCTTATCTGGGAGCAAATGTCGTACTTTAGTGCGTCTAAAACACAATATGGTTGGTGGGTCTTATGACTTGTGAACTAAAATGAGAAGGATGCTTGCCAAAACATACATATTAGTATATATAATTGTTATTTTACTCACATTTTTGTTAGGTATAATTTATTCATTATTTTATGTTATATAAATTTTTTTATTATTTTTTTAATTTTATTTAGACCATATTTATATATAATGTAAAATTTTGAATGAGTTACACTCACTACAAAAGATGAGTTAAATAAGAAATCTCCGTATTTGTAAAGTTACTAGCTAGATGCATGCTAATTGTTAAAGGGTCGTTGTTCATTTATTTTGTTTACAAACACAAATTTACCAACCCCTTTTGGAGATTAAAACGATAATATAAACATGGTGAAATGCATAGTTCTTTTTTTTCTTCCTTTTTGTTTACCCTCATATTTCACATGATTATGGTTTAAACTGAAACGAGAATGAAGCTTGTAATGAATTGTCTTAACATATAATAAATTAATTAACAAAAATGTTGCAAGGATGAGGATGGGGACGCAGCCTACTGGAGGAGAGAAAGAAAGGGAGAGGGGAAGTAACACTTTTTTCATTTTTTACTTTTTCAATAAATTGAGTTTATAAGTATTACAATTAAATTTGATGTGCAATAGATTTACGTAAAAAAATTCATTAAATTCATGTATATAAGATTTATGTGCAATAAATATCTTGTGTATAAAAATTAATGCCAATTTATAATAGACTTAATTTTAATAGGTAATATACACAATTTTTAAAAAAAAAATAAATATAAAATTATCTCGTTAATTTCCGCAACTAAAATGGCGTAACCGTGTATCACGGCTCTTCGTTAATTATTAACCGGGTTGTGCTTGGGCATGCAATCTTTGACTTTGACCCGTGAAGGGCGCACGTGTTTAGACTTTAGACTGGAAATGTAAGGGCACATCGTACATATATAACGGCGGCGAGGTGTCAAACAAATGAAGATGGTCAAATGCGGGCCCGGGGATTCGGGAGTAATAAGAGTAGCGCTCAGAATTGTATCATAAATAAAGTCACTATTAAACCGGTTGTTATCTTAAATAATTATTAAATAGTTATTATTATATAGAATAAATATATAACAGATAATTTGAAATGTACGATTCTTAATAATAATATATTACATATCAGATAAAATTATACAACTCAATAGAAAAATTACAATAATAACAATAATAAAAATAAAAAGTTCATTTATTTGTTGGGAAGTCACGGAGATTTCTTAACTGACAATTAAAAAATATTTTTTTATAAATAAATTAAAATAAGTTGCAAAAATGTTTGGCCAACAGCCTAAGCCTTCGAGAAGGGGAAGATTTTGAACTTGAGGAAGCCAATTTTATTGTAGGCTCAGCAGAAGGAAGCCAATTTTATTGTGGGGTCAGCAGGCGTTCGGCTGAAGCACTCCAAGTCTCCCTGACGCAAGTAAGAGACAGGGCGCCTCCTCTGACCCCTCTCGCGACTTGCGTTGCCTGATTCTCCATGGGTCTATGGCTAATGGCTCTCTCCTTCCCTACCTACCAATGTCCTTCCTATCTAATATTATCGTCTTCCTCTCTCAATCGTGCACACTTAATATAAGCTCACCTCACCTTAATTGGTCTTAATAGTTTTTTGTAGTAGATAAGAAAGCATAGAAGTGCTAAGTTATTGTGTAAACTTTTTTTTCAAGTTAAGGACTTTCGTTTGTATGATATATAAGAGAATTGAATGTATGAATAAATTGCTAAGCTTTTTCTCTGCAAATTTCCCTTTGTTTCGTCAATTGTTCATTTCATTTCTTAATTTGCTTCTGTTTTTTTTTTATTCTTTTTTTTAACCCTTCAGCTAAAAAAAAAAAAAAAACACTATCTAGATGTGCAACTCCTGTTAAAGAAACAAACAGTTGACCAAATGACTGATGAGTTTGCTCAAAATAGCAGACCAAATTGCTTTTCCTGATAAGCAAAATTCAATTTCGCAAATTACTGCAAGTTAATGACCAGTTGGTACTTTTCTCAAACCTAATAACGTATGAATTCTTTTGATGAGGTGTTTGGTTTTACTTTTAGAGCTGCTGTTGCTGTTGCTTGTTGAAAAAATAGGTAGTTTGGGTGTTTGGTTAATTTAAAAATCAATAGTTAATTGTTGATAGAAATCTTAAAAAGTAGCTAATAGAAAAAGCAAGTGTAAATTACTTTCTTGATATATCAACTGCTGATAAATAATAAAATTACTGAATTAACCTTTTGCAACAACCAATAACACACGTACAGTGCACTTTGTATCCCCTTTGTTGCAACATTGCGGTAGAATACACGTTGCTGCAACGTTCCATATTTGTTATGTTTTTGTAATATACCTTTTGCTACAACGAGGGACACTTTGTATTAAAATATTATTTTTTAAACTTTTTTGTTTAACTAATAAAGTAAATGATAAAATAATATTATTTTATCTATAAACAATAGCCAGCTTTTTTATTTTTTCATTGTATAAAAAATAATTTACACAATAAAAATAATATTATTATTATAAACACACTAATTTAGATAGTAAAAATAATATTTGTGAGATTCATGAATAAATTGTAGTTGATCTTTAAGTCACATTTTGACTAATTTAGATTGAATAGAGATTAAAAAATTATCTATTATAATAAAATTAAAATAAAAAATTTAAAATTGTCATTTTATTGTTTTAATCAGTAACAGCTGGTGTTAATTTAACTAAATACTATGCCTTCAGTTTATTATCAGCAAAAGTAATAAGTAACAGTAACTAGCAATCAACAATAGTAACAGCAAGTAATAGCGATCAGCAATTAATAAGAATAAAGCCTAAAAGGATGAGTGTACATATTGGAGATAATATTTATTTGATGAATTTCAGATGCGTCAAAATATATCTAACAAAAAATAAAAATTAAAAAAAAAAATTAGACAAGCATATGACATCTTTAATTAGTGGGTCGGATCCTTATAAAACTAATTTCAAAATTTTTAAATGTACATATAGTAATTTTTTCTGTTAATATGTTAATGGGTAGCTGTGGCTGTGGCTATGTTAATTAATGGCTTGTTGATTGAAAAATACGCAATCCATCTTTTTCTTAAATTTTATGTTGCCAATCCAATCTTCCTCAAGCCTGCCTAATTTTCTGTATTGTTGGGCCTTCCGTATCGTTCAATTGCCCATTGCACTGGTCTTTGTTGCAGACCCATGAGGCATCGGCCCCCTAGATACACCAAGTCCTCCTAAAGGCCCTCTCGGTGACCACAATTCTCTGGAAACAAGAATGATTTCTGAAAAGTGGAACAAACCATAGTCCGCAGATGTATTACTGGACCGCAATGCAAGGGCCTGTAATCAAAACTCTGTCGTCGTACGTAAGCATAAATAACTAAAGAATTAGTGAGGATAAAAAAAAGAACTAGTGGAGATCCAACTTAGTTAGAGTAGTGAGAAATGTGTACTTTTTATTAAAAAGTCAGGGTTTTGAACTCTAATTTCTTCCATCGTCTGCTTATTCTTTAATGATAGGTTACTATTTTTACTACAGACAAAAAAAAACGTAATAGGACTCCCATATTTTTAAGATAACTAGATGAGATATTATATTAAAATATTGTAATATTGTATTCTAGTTTTAATGACTGTATTAACTTTTTTTTTGTCAAAATGACTGTTATCATTTTTTCACCCTTTCGACGTCCTTAAAAAAAAAATTAGTAGTAGGGTATATACATCTATAGCCATGAAAAGTGTGGTTACCTCTCATACTTAGCAAGATCTTATTGGCCTTTGAGAGACATCGGCCCATTATGGTAGAAGAGTGACGGCTCAACTAATTGGACCAAATAGTCTTCTTAATGATTTAAAAAAAAAAAAAAAAAAGAGAGAAAGAAAAAAGGACCAAGGCATTACTACAGCAGGAAATGGTCGAGGTAAGTTGGCCCCGTAGTGTTACTTCTCGATGGTTTTCCTTGTTAGGCGGTGAGTCTCCTTTTTCTACCAAAAAAAAAAAAAAAAAAAAGACCAAAGCTGCTGGCGTCTGACTTGACGAAAAATATTAGAAAGTATCTTGCCGCGCCAATTTTACGTAGCAGGTCTTCTCCTTCACCCATAAGGCAATTTTGGATAAAAACTGGATTGAACTAACCAGCCCAACCTGTTTTATAACCGATAATCGATTAGGTTTCTGATCAGGTCATAATTTGTTCAATACCAATATGTAACAAGTCAAAATTGATTAAAAATTGGACCTGTTTAATCAATCGAATCGGTGAACTGAACTAAAAAATATAAAAATTTATAATTTAATTCTAAATTTTATTTAAATTATAATTTAAGTCCTAAATTTAATTAATAATTTTAATTTTAGTTTTAAATTTATCAAAATCTTCAATTTAATCTTTAAAACTAAAAAATTAATAATTAATCATCATCAATAAGTAGTATTTTTTTAATTATTTTTATAAATATATATTTATTATTAAACATCAGTTCAAATATTAATTAAATTAATTAAATTTTAAACTATTAATTTTTTTAATTCAATAACCGATCTGACTCTAGTAACATTATTTCTGACTCTGATAACATTATTTCGGATAGAGTACATTCTGGTCTTGCAGGTTGGAATGTGCAACAGTTCTCAGTTGCGGGCAACTGGCTCTTTTCTCCTCCTAATCCGATTTCCATTTTCCTCGTTTTGCCTGACAAAAGCTATATAAGAGAGAGAATGAGAGAATGAAATAGTCCCACTTCAAAGATTAATAATCTAGAATTTTATTTTTAAAGTTCTGAATTATGATTTTGAGAATAAGAAATGTGAGACTTATAAGAATAATGAGAGTTATTTTATTGTGTTTTTTAGAATAAAGTATATAAAATTTATGAGAATGATGAAAATGATTTTATTATGTAACTGATAATAGGTTTCTTAATAAGTTAAAGAGAATGAAATAATGTATATTTTCTAAACTTTTAGCCTTTCATTATACAAAAGAAAATGAAGTATGTTTTCTATGGGGGATGTTACATGGACATATATCGAAGTTGGTACACAAAATGTGAAGTAAATAAATCAATGATATCGATGGAATCATATCAAAGAAAATTGAACAAATTAATGATATAATAGGTTATATCTTAAGGATTCTAACATTGCCGTTCCATTAATAGGTTATCTTAAGGATTCTAACATTGCCGTTCCATAAATAATGATTCCAGTTAAAAGGTAAAAATTATGGTATATATAACCTGTGGATAGTTGGATCATGAGACTATAAAACAATCAAAGCATAAAATTAGAGCCTAAAAAGAGATCTTAGCTCCAATTGATAGTCTAATTGTTAATCATCCTGTTCGAAGATGTTTTGTGTGGGCCTTTAACATGGATCAACTCAACAAAGGAGTAAAAACTACCGCAAATCAAACACTGACAGGATTGACTAAAGAGATCACTTTGTTAATACCGTTTACATTTCAATCCACCATGATGTTAAAGAGGCTGTTTATGAATAAACAAATAAATGGCTTATCAAATTATAAATAAATAATAAACACCGGTTGGATGGGCCCAATTAGCAACTAAATTATTCGCTATGTGTTTGCCCTCATTCATAAATACATAATACATATCATTCATTCGTATCATTGATTCATAAATAATGAATAGGTTCATGATACTAAATGTCAAACGCATTATAAAAGACAGCTAAGGTGCATTTATTTTTTGAGTTTGGCATACTTCTAATCAAAACCAGATCCAAGCGCAATGCAACATTGTAACCCCACGAAACAGAGTTAACAACTGGAACGGATTCTCAAATATTTGACAGCTATCTATCTAGCTTCATGAACGTGTACATTAATGTACAGTACCCATTACAATATGTCATGAATTTCAAAACTCTGCACAACGATAGCGATGTAACGACCAATGATTTGATTGAACTCGCGCACAATTCTATCCTCTAATCCATATTAAAACTATATTAATTAGTGGCCGCATGCATGATTTGGCTGATAGGTGGCCAATTCGGGCTTTATGGGTTAGACCCGAACAAGAGCGACAAACCAACGACTTTGGTTTGTTTTTCCAGAAAAGAAGACTATACCTCCAAGTAAGTGTCAGCTAATACACGTTTTAACTCTACTCAAAGAGGCGTGGAACCATATATGTACACACAAATAGACAGTTACACCACCAAAGTACCAGAATTGTTTTTCTGACTTAGGCATCATTTCTCATTGTTTTCACTTTGGGCAAGGATTGGGATCCGGAGGCGGCGTCCGGACAACCTCTAAAATGCAATCAGAAGCAAACAAAATGCAACCATGTTGAATTTTTTTGGAAATTGTTTTTTAAAAAAAATTACAAAACTAAAATTTAAACTAAATGATTATTACTCTAAAATTTAAAATATAGATCTGATGCGATATGAGTTAAAATTAAAAAAAAATCATTGAAAAAAAAAATTCTAAAAATTTCGAAATAGTTGCATTTTAAAAATGCAACTATCTTGTAACTAGCATCTGGAGAGCATCTGCAGTGTCTAGATGCTGGTGTTCGGTGCACAATTTTTATTTTTATTTTTATTTTTTGATTTACAAGGAGTTTTAATGGACATATAAGGAGAAGAGGGAACGAGATTAGTTGGAGTTGAATCTCTCACCTCATAATTGAGGGACACTCCTCTCAACAATTAGAGCAAATGTTAAACCTCATGTGCACAATTTTTATTGTTTCACTTTTATGTAAACAAAAATACCCTAATAAAAACCCTTATTTTAAACTTTTAAATTAATGAGGGTTAGATAGTCATTTTTCGTAACTAATATAATCATATTATCTTCTCCGGTTTAAGCCCGCAAAGTAAGTAGAAATTTGGCTTATCATCGTCATAAATAAGACAATAGACTGGCTGGCTCAACGTCGAACGTGGCTACTATGAAGTCAGTCTGTCGATCAGATTCACCGGATATTGTGACCGTCGGATGAGATCGAAAATAACAACTATTGTAGAGCACCGTTGGTCTCTGTTCCGTATTAATGCCTTATTGGGATGGAGAGGCCTTTGTGATTTGAGTACTACTACCTAGTAATACAGAAAGAGCAACAAGAGTACAGCACAATAATTTTTTTTAAATTCAACTTTATTTATTTATGAGATCAAATAAAAAGTAATTTGTCCATGTAATTTTGTTATTACCATGTTAACAAGTGTTTCTCTTGTGATTAATGGCGACATCTCCAGCAAAACTGACAACTGTTGTTGGTATAAAATAGTCAAAACTCAAAATCTTTTCCCTGCAAATGATTGAGAAGACTGTAATAATGCCAATGACCTTAGAAAAGTTTCAAAAAGTAAAAAAAAAAGAGGCATAAAGAGACTTCATGTCTCATAAAACTTGTCTCAATGCCAACTTCCCCAAATGAAAGCAAGTTATTGAATCCCTATGTAACAAATTTTATGAAAGTAAGTATTATTAGAAAAAAAAAAAAAGCAGAAGAATAAAGAACTTATTTTCTATCTATCTTATGCATTACAAAGGCATATAGTTGAACAATTGGGGAGAAGTGGAGTTTATGAGAATTAGATAAGTGGCTGCTTTTTTTTTTCTTTTTTCTATGTTAAGTTTTGTTATTTTAAAGCTACCTATGGGCAATACATTATATATTTCTGAAGGGATATCAATATTTTTTATTCTAAACCTTTAAATTTTTTATATTTGAATCCTAAATCTTTTTGACATTTCATTTGAATTCTAAACTTTTTAATTTTCTATCAAATCAGTCCTTCTGTTCACCAAAAGTAATCAATCTATTAAAAAATAATTTTAACTTTACAAAAAATTATTTTAAAAAAGATTAAATATATGAATTGAATGTCTTTTCTATCAAAAATATGCATGTTACCTATTTAATTCGTATATTTGTTGATTAAAAAAATATTTAATGTATATATTTTGTTGATGAAAAAAATATTTAATTCATATATTTAATTTTTTTAAATAATTTTTATTAAGTTAAACTCATTTATTAATAAATTAACCACTTTTTATAATTTAAATGACTGATGTAATATGAAATTAAAAAGTTTAAAATTTAAATAAAATGTCAAAAAAATTGAGAATCCAAACGTAAAAAAATTTAAAAGTTTAAAATCACAAATATTGATATCCCTATTTGAAGGCCAACAAATATAGTCTGACATTTAACTTATAAAGCCACTGGCCTTTGTCTTCGAATCTCCACATAAAATGTAATATCAAGAATACTTAATTATGAACCTTCTTTTCATATTACTCTCTCTCTCTCTCTCTCTCTCTCTCTCATGTATGTGTGTGTATCCCTTAGTAAAAAATAACTTTGAATTTTTTTCGTTCTGAGATTTCAGCTTTTTCACCCACAATAATTTTGTGGTACTACAAGAATAAAATATACAACTAAGAATAAATAAAAGTACAATAATGCTTTATTGGACATTTTCATAAATTATCACATATTCTATCAAGTCTATTGCATATGATGATATTTTAGTTATACATCTACCAATATTTGGTAGGGAACCCGAAATTTTAAAAAAGCGGGATCAATGGTACACCTAGGATTTGGTTCGGTTGTTTTCTGGATGAAATCCTCAAGCTATGTATTAAGACTCTTTTAAAAAACGCTTAAATTGACTACTATTTATCCTTCTATTTTATTTTTAATCAATTTATCTTTAGAATTAACTATAGGGTTGAAATTGCCTTACGTACAATTTGGATACGTAAATAGTGGCATACTGATAAGTTTAGCATTGTCGGCTAAACACGATTGGTATTTGTCAATCCCAAGTCCCCTTCCCCCATCTTTAACAAAATATGAAACACTCGTTGACCTTAAAAATTTTAAAGTTTAATATATGATGTATTGTTTAAGTTTTAAGATTAAATGGTCTTTTAACATAATATAAGAAGATTTTTAAATTGAATTCAAGCTTGTCTTCATTTTTCTCAAATTTATTGTAAATATCTTAAAAGTAAAATGAATCTCTATTTTATTCACGCTTTTAAATAAGAGGTCTGACGTGAAGTTTGGTGAAATGACCTATAATTAGAGACAGATCTAAAGAAAGGTGAGGGGAGCAACTTTCCCCAGCCTCCCCCATCCCCCCCCTTAATATTTAAAATATTATATTTTTTGCATATTAAAAATATAATGTATATCCAAACATATATTTATATAAAAAATTAACATTAATTTTACTCGTTATAACAGTTATAGTGACTAATTTTTTTACAAAGAATATCATAAAGAATCTATTATATAATTACAAGAGATATAAATGATTAAATAATTAAATAATTACTTATGTAGAAAAAAATGAATTTAATTGTATAAAAAATTATAAAAATAAAACATTAGAACTCACAAGAAATAATTATAATCTTTATTATATAAAATAATTAATACAATTTTTTATTTTCATCATATATATTAAATTTTTTCATTATATTAGCACATATAAATTTTGTCCCTCTGAAAAATTTTTTGGATCCTTCACTGCCCATAATGGTGAGATCTACTTTCAAAAAATAATAAAAAATTGAATTTTTTAAGCTAAATTTTAAAAGTGTCTATTGTTACTCTAAGGATGTATTTGTTTTCTATAAAATATTTTACAGGAAAAAATTTTACTGGTTTTTCGGTATTTGTTTCACGAAAAATATTTTATATAGGCAAAATTTAGGGAAAATTTTTAAATTTTTAGGTAAAATAATTTCTCATTTTGTAGAGCTGAAGTTATTTTCAGGGAAAACACAAACTGTACTATAAGTAAATGATAAAGAAAAATCATTATTTTTACTGTAAATATTTTTCTCTGTAAATATTTTACAAATATAAGTTATTTTACAGTAAACAAACAGACGGATTAAAAAGTTACATTAAAACTTGATTAAAAAAATTCCCGCTCAGGGGAGACTTATGGCTTATGGCTCCACTATAGCCATAAGTCTCTGCCCCTCTATCTTTTTCTTTTAAATTAATGAATTTACACGGAAAAAAGGGGTTAAATTAAATTTAATAAAAGATTTGTTTTTAAGTTTTACCAACAATTTGAACTTTTAAGTTAGAATTACACTTTATTCTCGAAAAAAAAAAAAAAAGAAAGAAAAGTTAGAATTACACTTACCGCAACCCAACTCCTACTTTGAGGCAGCATAAGCTTGTTCTCACCAAAAGCATTGAGCAGATCGATCGATCGATCCTACGCATTCAAAGTGTCAATTCTATTATTGGAAGCTGAATGGCAAAATTACATTAAATCGAGCCATGTGGCGGTGCCGGTGCTGGAGCATTTGGGGGGTTGACAGCTGACGCAATTCGTCAATTCATCAGAGACCGTTCCCATATGCTTGTGTCACTCGGATCCCCTCTTTCACACCCATTTCCCCCATGCTCGTGTCACTTGGACCTCTCAATCTCCACCCATTTGTTTTTGGCCTTTGTCTGTCTACCCAATCCAATTGATTGTGGGACAAACTCTTTCCATCTTGCCAAAACAACACCACACCCACGTCTCTATATATTAATAAAAGGGAAAAAAAAACAAAGGTATACGTTTAGAAGAAAAGTTGTTGGAAAAGTTTTCGTAATGTAATGAGTTAAGAATTTTGTACAACTATATGAATTCATTGTACAATGGAAAAAAATAATAATTATTTTTTCTTTTTTCATTGCATTTATAATCAAGATAGTTATATAATAGTTATATAATGAATTTATAATTATATAATGAATTTATGCAATTGTATTATAGAAATTTTACTTGTAATGGAACCCTAATAAAAGATTACCACTGTTCTTTTTTTTTTTTTTTCCGGGTCTCCAAACTTCTACAGCAGCACATATGTGGTACCTGTTCTCTGGTCCTCTGCCATAAGCCCATTCATGCTTCCCCATGATGCATCCTCCGGTTTCTTCCTTTTTCTTTTTTAAAAATACTTGCAAAAGAACCAGCATATTTATCTTGCTGCTGGTGACAACAAATTAACTAGGAGAATCTAATTTACAAAGGCATGCATGCACAATGCAGACGTGACATGAACATTTAATTGGAAATGGCATGTCTCTCGATAAGACAGGATCGAATTTGGGTATGTCGGCCGCGGCGGTGGCATACAGATAGTAATTTTAGTCCACCATTGAGCTGCGTAACGTTAGAGTAGCTTTACAAAAAGAATGTAGAGCTTTGCTATAAATACATGACATTACTTTTTCAAAATTTATAATGCTATCATTAATTTCTTTTTTTATAAATCAGTGAATATTTTTTTAGTGAACAAATGCGTCAATATTTTATTAATGATACTTGACAAAAAAAAAAACTGAATCAAATTAGTATCTCATACCACCAACAAAATAAGCTGAACTTGTCAGTACTTAATAATAATAATATAGTTGTGATACCCAATTACATAATCACAGCCATGCAATTAGGTGAATTTTCTTCTTTGGTAGGTCGTTTTATGGAAAGTGTTGATATGCCCTTTTATCGAAATTTCATCACCCTTATTCCTTTTTTATCCTTTGGTCTTTTCTTATCTCTCCTCTCATTTTCATAAGAGCTTGGATACATTTATTGCGATTAATATTATATTATTTTTTATTATTTTTAAATTAAAATTTAGAAATAAATAAATATTATCTTAAAATTTAAAATATAAATCTCAAAAAAATATATATTACTAAAATATTATTATATCAATCGATACAAAGATCGAATACCAACCTGGGTACCCAACTCATTTTCAGAATTATTTTTTGTGATTCGAAAACCCTACAACCCTTCTAATAACCGCCAGCTCACTGACAACACACATGCGCATTGGTTGTATATATGCCATAAATAAATAAATAAATAACTAAATAAATAATGTCACAAAATTGTTGCTGACTAGAAATTAAAATACTAGTTTGCTAATTACCGATTTACCCTATTAAATAATAACATAGTGAAATATATACGTACGTGTATATATGTATATTCATCTTAAAATACAAAGAACAACATATTAGTACACAAACACGAAATAATGATACAGAAAAAAATACAAGAATTAAAATTAGTAAAATAAAATTAAATTGTGGAATTCATACATTAAATATGTGTCCAATTATCTAATTCTATACAATAAAGTTCTTTTGTAGTCAAAATTTTTTTAATAATACCTAAAAAAAAAAAACGTACCATGTCTACATATAATTTAGAGAGAGAGAGAAGAAAAAAAAAAGGCATACTACATCTCCTGCATTATTCTCTAACTATGTGATGACTGTAGAGGTGTCAAAAAGTGACCCGATCCGATAACCTGTTTGAATCTATCTGAAAAAATTGGGTCAGGAACCCGATTTTTCAACACGAATCTAAAAGTGATCCAACCCAAAAATGACCCGAAAATTTTGGGTTGGATCTCGTTCGGTTAAGAAAAAAACAAAATAGTGAAATTTTTTTTAACTTTTACCTTTAACTTATCTTTTTTAAATACTAATTAGTACTATTTTCATAAAATATAAATATATATGACGGAAAAATTAAATTTAAACGTTTAATTTATTATAGAAATGAATTTTAAATTTAATTGAAATATTTTATTTCAGTGAAAAATGACTTAAAAAAATAATGGTTCAGTGCGAATTCGACCTGAATTCGATCTGAATCCAACCCGAATCTGAAACGACCTAACCCGAACTCGAACAGAATGTAACGTAATTTAAAAGTAACCCAACTAAAAATGATCCGAACCTGAAATGGTCCAACTCAACCAAACTTTTTAACACCATTAGATTGCCGTGACGATCAAGACTTTAGGGGCTCTTCATCAAACGTGGTGCTTGGAAGCTAAAATATATGTAAAAATTTTTGAGGTTTTTTTTTTTTTATGTAGGAAGGGGAAATCGGGCTAAATCTGAGTAGATTCCCTGCCACAAAATGACAAAAGTAGAAAGACAGTAGTCTTTTTTCGAGGGTATAGGTAATGCATCAGGCACCACCTCCCGACAAATTGTCTAAATGCTATTAAAAAATATAATCGGTTACATTAAAACTACTTTAAATTTTTTTAAGAAAATTTTATTTTAATATATATTATTTAAATTTATATTTTAAATTTTAAAATAATATTTATTTAATTTTAAATTTTAAATTTTAAATTTTAAATTTCACAATTTTTTTTAATATAATAAAAAAAATCAATTCCATATTTTAGTGGGACACCACCCCCAGACCTCTATTTTCACCCTCCTCCAAGAGATTCCAGCTCATTGACTGATAAGCATAAGCGATGGACATTGGACATGATGGCATGCAGAAACCAGCCAGTCCAGAGAGATGCAGAGGTGGAAATTATTTACTGGACAATTCCAGGTCAGGTGGTGATGAGAAGATGCGTATATTCCCGACTTTTACTTTTATTTTTTTTAAAATTTTTGTTTCTTTTTTCACATCTCTCGACTCAGGACAGTACAGTGATCATATATATACACCAAAAATGTTTGGTGGACACCACATAGGAAAACAAAATAGACACTAATCCATCATAACTATCTATTTTATGCATAAATTTGAACCAAAAAAAATCTATTTTATGTATAAATATCCATGTCAATTGTAATTCAGTGTTCATTTGGTGTCCATTTCTTTGGTCCAAACAATTCGTATCCGTTTGCAGTGCCCATAATAAAACCCTATACACATACCAAAACCGTATATACATACCATCTACTATAATATTGCTCTTGTAAGTCGTACTGCATAGCCGCTTCCCCTCCCCAAAAAAAAAATATATATTTACACGACTATTGATAATGTGTGCCTAATTTCAAATACATTGTCCACGCGTTATCATGCATTTGCCTAGCTTTTTCGCCCCATGTTGCCTGTTGGGCGCCTGTTCAAATCAGATTTCAACAGCAGAGACCAAACTGCCAAGAACAATAATCAAACTTCCGCTATGTACCTACCACGTTACGTGCATTCATTAATAAATAGTCGCTAAATTTACAGTAGAATTTACGTGTCATTTATTTATAAAAAATTTTAACAGATGTCAATAAAATTCGAACCCAAAAATACATTAAAATTTAAATTCTTAACTATTAAACTCACTCTTGTGGACATATATGTGTGTATGTATGCCTATATGGTTACATGTATAATTAAACATGGATATACACACAGGAATCACCACTACTGAATATAATATGCTCCAACCATGAACTCTACCCATTTTTCAATCACAAATACTGATGATTACTTTGTGCATTAAGCATCTAGACATTAAGATAAATGCATTGGCAGGCCCCAAAGACAAACACGTACAATTATTTTGAAGATGCTAGTTGATTTTAAAATTCAAAAACAACGACTACATAAAGGGCTTCCCCTCCTTCTCCTGGCTCACTCACTCATCCCCGCATACTCTCCCCCTTTCTGGCCACTACTGCTTCTTCTATTCTTCCTGGTGATAGGGCTCTCTACGTATTTGAGAAACACACAGCTCCATCTTCTTTTGATGACTCTTTATTTCTCATCCCATTAAACTAACTGATTAGTTGTTGCTTCGCGAACTCTTATATTATATGCATTCAGATCAAACAATGGATTATCATCGACGGACTATTTTGCTGGTTATAATTCTGATTATTATGGTAAGTGGGACAATGGGGGCCGCCCCAAGGAAGCCGGTCGATGTGCCATTCTACAGGAACTATGTCCCAACGTGGGCTTTTGATCACATCAAGTACTTCAACGGGGGCTCTGATATTCAGCTTCACTTGGATAAATACACTGGTTTGTGTAATTCTATTTGTAAATTAAGCAATCAACTTAATGTTTTGGACTTCTATTGATTGCTAGGCGTAATTGATCATGCTAGCTGCTGGTGACTTGTTAATTGATTAGAGCAACAACTGTGGCGTTAATTAGTGGGTTGAAATTAATTAATTTTTACAGGTACTGGTTTCCAATCAAAGGGGTCATACTTGTTCGGCCACTTCAGTATGCAAATAAAGTTAGTTCCAGGGGATTCAGCTGGAACGGTTACTGCTTTTTATGTGAGTTTATATAACCCTCAATCACGTTATTTAAACGATGAAAGATTTCACTAATTAAGAAATGAAATTTTCATTGGCATTTCAATTCGTTAGCTAATTTGTTATATAAAGTAATTAATGATTAACGTATTTGGAATGATACCCTGGAATATTAATTGATTGACGAACGGTGTGCATTGACGTATAATTAATTAATTCCGATGGTTGGGTTTGGTTGGGTTGGTTTGGCATGGAATGGCCATTGGCAGCTATCTTCACAAAACTCGGAGCATGACGAGATAGACTTCGAGTTCTTAGGGAACAGGAGTGGGCAGCCTTATATTTTGCAGACGAACGTGTTCACAGGAGGGAAGGGGAATAGAGAGCAGAGGATTTACCTTTGGTTTGACCCAACCACTGCATACCACGCCTACTCTATCCTCTGGAATCTCTACCAGATTGTGTGAGTGCTGCCATTCTTCCTTCAATTTAATTTACCTACACATATATACGATTTTTAGCTAGCTTAATTAATTAGTTATTAATTGTTACACTTGTTAATTAGTTATTATCCGCCATATAATTAGCTTAATTAAATTATGAGCAGCATCCTTTCGTAGCTGTATATATCCCTTCAATTTAAGTGCAATAATACATATACTTCGTCCACTAAAAAATTGTCAAGTTGTGTTTATATAGATTTGTCAGCACATGTCCCAACGATGTGAGTTGTTTTGTCAATATTCGATTACCAATTGACCAAACATCTTCGGTTCTTTGCCGCGATGCAGTCATCAAGAAAAAGCATCCAGACCCAGACCCGCCGGGGCCGGGGATCTCCTTTTGTGTTCAAAATAGGGAAAGTAGTTCACTCTTTTCTGACTAATTACATGTCGTTGGCTTTAACCATTGACCGCCGAACAGAGATTACTTTTGTGCCGGTGTAATGAGTTTCTTTTTATTTTCCCCTATCTATGCTAAATCTAATATTGATTTGAAATTAGTACATATATCAATAATTGAAAAACCTGGATGACTTTATTTAAATAGTTACAAAATGGTGAAAAAGTGATATAGATTGTTGGATTATTGAATTTATGAAAAATAAAAAATAAATAATTATCAGATGCTATTAAATAAAATTATTTTTTTTTTGTCTATTACAAGACCTGCTGAACCGTGAATTGTAAAGTCATCTAGTGTTACTCTTAATAATTTACTCAAATTTGATAGGCATGTCAATTAATAAATATTGTGCAGTCTGTGAATTGGAATATCATTCAAGTTCAATAGCATTTGCCATTCTTATGTTTTCGTATACATACATGCGTGCGTGTGAAATCCAGAAAATTAACTTTAATATAGCTTTCAATTTGTGTTTACTAATTGACTGTAATGAACCGGGATAATGTGGGCGTCTTTTCAAGCGTAAAATGTTCTTATATATATGCATTGCAGGTTCTTCGTGGACGACGTACCAATCAGAGTGTTCAAAAACTGCAAAGACTTGGGAGTGAGATTTCCTTTCAACCAACCCATGAAGATATACTCGAGCCTGTGGAACGCGGATGACTGGGCCACCAGAGGCGGGCTGGAGAAAACGGACTGGTCCAAGGCGCCCTTCATAGCCTCCTACAAGGGCTTCCACGTGGACGGCTGTGAGGCTTCGGTGGAAGCCAAGTTCTGTGCCACCCAAGGCAAGAGGTGGTGGGACCAGACGGAGTTCCAGGATTTGGACGGCTATCAGTACAGGAGGCTTAGCTGGGTCCGCCAGAAATTCACAATCTACAACTACTGCACTGATAGGGTCAGGTACCCCGCGCTTCCTCCGGAATGCCGCAGGGACAGAGACGTCTGATCCATACAGTGATAATATAATTTAATTTTCTGATGGCAATATTATCAATTCTATTATTATTATTATTATTATCCTATTCTATTATAATTTATTGCGTGGATTGAGGATGGTCATATGTATCGTCATAATGTTGTCCTTGTTTAATTCAATTTAATAATAATGATGATTATGCTCGTGATATGACAATAATAATAAGAATTATTGATTGATTCAGAATATGATGACTATGGTTTGACAAAGGTAAAAGGAGGCAAAGGCAGCCACCTGCCGCCCCTTCCTCTAATTATTATTAGGGTGTCCTTACACTTCTAAAATTAAGTATCTATTTGAATGTAATAAGGTTGATATTTTATACAATAAAAATTTTATTTTATGTAAAAAAAATAAATTTTTTTTATTACATAAAATAACAGTCTTATTATATAAAATAACAGTCTTATTACACAAAATAAAATTCGAACAGATGTACGATTTTAGAAATTTACTTTTTTCCTTATTATTATTCCTTGTTTTGCTCCGAGAATTGAGGTACTGTACAATTGAAATGACGGCGTGATTAGTGGCACTGCTGCCCATTACCAATTGGTTCGAGATGCAATTGTGCCAAAAATACTCCTGTAGTTGTTCATTAATGAGTGCTTACTGCGTTGCTCTTATAGAGTAAATTTTGCTCTGTCATCTTTTCTGGTTGCTGAATTATCTCTAAAAGATTCAAACCCGCGTGCAATCTTTTTTACTCCTCATTGAACCTTTTTGATGTGATTGACAGCGTAAGTAGCTGCTATTTCACTGCACTGCAACTATTTCTTCTCATTCCATCTTTGTCTTCTTCTTGTGAGATTATTAATGCTGCAAACACGCTGTGTTATATAAGCCTAGTTAATTCCGCCCAGCAGTGTTCCAATTATTATTTTTTTTTTGTTTTGGTACCTTGGAAAATAAGTAGATGCGAATATGTTGAACACAAATTATATATTGGAAAAGGAAAAAAGTGCATGGACAAATAAGAAGATAGTTAAATACTATTCAGATTCTTATTTTGTATAACAATGAGTATATTTTATATAATTATAATACTAAAAAGTGATATTAACAAATATTACTATTTTTTTTAATTTATATTTTTTAATTATAGTTACACAACATACATTTACTATTATATAAACTACATAATATCTTAATACCGTTTAGATCAAATAATTTGGCCATGTAATGGCCCTATTCGAAATTTCTTGTAAATAGCTTCGTCTGTCGTAAAAGAGTTTTTATATTAACAAGTCTGATGTATCGGTGCCCCACTGTCCAGTTTCTAGTCACGGATGCTTAATATGGGTCTACTTCTTTTCTTTATTATTATTGCTATTTTTTATTTACAAGGAAGGAAGGTTATATTCAAAATTAAATTAAAATATCTCTAGAAAAGTTGATCCCAATCACATATTTTATATGTAAACTCTGCAGTCTCTTTAATAAATAATTAAGGATAGTAAATCTCAAACCTTGAGTGAAAACAAAGGAAATAAGTCAATCTGCAATTCAATTTCTATCTTGATAAATATGAACCAGCTTAAGAAACCAATCTCTTTGCATCAATCTATAGCAATGAATAAGGGAAGCCTGTGGATGAATAAACACCGTGCCATATAAAATAGCCTGATAAGTTGATTAGGGATCTGTCTCAATAATTACTCTCTGAAATCCCTCACTCCAAGCAAACAACTAAGAATGTCACCGACTGTTAGATGTATGATTAGATGCTTTATATGTTTTTGATTTCGAGATGCCTTCATTAGAACATCTCAGTCACGGATTCTTGTGGCGCCCAGCATTAGGGGATATGCTCTTACAGTTTTTCAATACAGTTACATTTTGTTCTTCGCTTCACCTTCAGTGCAAGTATATATATATTGTTTAGAGCAATGTGTGGGAGTGTGTGATCTACATCTATCCACCTTATTGAGAGATGGGCTTCTTTAATTTCCTCCTCTGTATTTTGTTGGGTTTTCTAGATTCTTAGTATATATTTTTTTCGTTGATGAAGTACTATCAACGAAAAAAAAAAGGAAGGACAGGACAATATATTATATATGTTCACTCTTGAAGAAAGAATAAAAGCATCAAACTACAGATTTTCTGCACAAGAAAGGAATGTTCTGTTCTTTTCAGACTTCCAATTTATAGGTTTTTTCTCTGGCAAATGAATGCCAAATACTGAAATACATAAATTAATCGAACGACCAACTGAATAAACTCTGTGGACACCCCAAGAGAACAGTCCATTGTGCTACGCAAAATTTGACTAAATAAAACTCTCTTATCTCTGAAGGCAATCTGACGAAACTTGGATGCTTGGCAAATTGTTTCCTTTTGGAGGAATATATAATGCTAACATGTTGAGCTCTCTTGAAAGAAGACGAGCAGACATTTTTCTTTGTCATTTGTTAAAACTGCTTGTTGAGTAATTTAAAGCAATGACAATGAATTGGGTCATTGAAGTTAATGAAAAGCTTCACAGGATGGCAGATACTTCAACAGAGACGGAGCACTGGAGCAAACGTTCTATCTACAAGATACCTGCTTGTGTCACAGACCTTAACAAGAAAGCCTACAGGCCACAGGCAGTGTCCTTCGGACCTTACCATCATGGAGAAGAACATCTGAAGCCGATGGAGGAGCACAAGCAACGAGCGCTTCTCCATTTTCTCAGGAGATCAAATAAACCCTTGGAATTGTTTGTTGAATCTCTAGTTGAAGTAGTGCAGGCTTTAAAAGATTCCTATGACCCACTTGATGTATCATTGCAGAAGGATTCAAACAGATTTCTGCAACTGATGATTCTTGATGGCTGTTTCATGCTTGAGGTCTTGCGCATTGCCAATAATACATTGGAAGACTATGCTCCCAACGATCCAATTTTTAGCAATCATGGGAAGCTCTACATCATGCCATATATTCGTCGCGACATGCTAATGCTTGAGAATCAACTGCCAATGCTTGTTCTATATAGGTTGATTGCCATTGAAAGTGACAAACCAAGGGTATAAAAACTTGAATCATTGAGCTAATTAAACCTTTAATGTTCTCTTGTTTGATTCATCATCAATCTTTATATATACATGTATCAATGATTCATCATCGATCTTTTCTTTTCGTTTTCACGATTGCTTATATTTTAACATTTCAGGGTGAAGAGTTTGTCCACAAACTGATACTCCGGTTCTGCCTTTTGAACACTCATGTCACATTCGATAGCAAATGTTTGCATGTACTGGATGTGTACAGGAAAAGCCTTCTTCACAAAGACAAGAGCAAGGAAAAACGACACCCACGAAAGGCACACCATAAAGATATTGATGATGACATTATCCGATCTGCAACGGAGCTCAGTGAAGCTGGAATCTGGTTTAAGAAAAGCCAAACACGAAGTTTGAGAGACATCTCATTTAATCGTGGGGTTCTTAAACTTCCAACCATTGTGGTGGATGATACCACTGAGTCCATTTTTTTGAACTTGATAGCCTTTGAACGCTTCCATGTTGGTGCAGGCAATGATGTGACATCCTATATATTCTTTATGGATAATATCATTGACAGTGAAAGGGATGTGGCACTCTTGCATTCGAGAGGCATCATTCAGAATGCCCTTGGAAGTGACAAAGCGGTTGCTAAATTGTTCAACTGCCTTTCCAAAGACATCACGCTAGATCCAGAAAGCAGTCTGGATATGGTGCACAAAAATGTCAATGCTTACAGCAAAAAGGCTTGGAATGAGTGGCGTGCCAATCTATTCCACACCTACTTCAGAAGTCCATGGGCTTTTCTGTCCCTCATTGCTGCAATATTCCTTTTTGCCCTCACAATTGTGTCGACGGTATACACTGTATACCCTTATTACCATCCAAATGACTCTCCCACAGCATCTGCTCCTATGAACATATCTCAAGTTCCCCCTCCTCCCACTCTTCCTCCTAAGGTTTCCCCAAGACCATCTTCATAGCATCATTAATAATTGATTGCCATTGGCATCCTGTTATCTACTTCATGATGTTAAATTATAAAATCCTATATCTGATTTTAACAATTTAACAATTTCTACTCTTTGTCAAAAAATCCAATAAGGGGTCTCTTGCTTGGTTCCATCACATATAATGACATTGTTTTAAATATTTTGGTTTACTAAGTTTAAAAGGTCTCGAGTTTGAGTCCTAATGATAGCTAATTAATCAAAAGAAAATCAATCTGTTTGGTCGTGTGGATTCTTGATTGTTATGTTGCCTCTCTCTTCAACTTTCCTTGCTTTTTTAGTTGATGACCTTCACAGAAACTTTGGTTCAAGATTGGCTAGTTAATTAGCCTCAAAGAGTCCTTTTCCTGATAATGATAATACCTACGGATTCCATAATTATTACCATTTGGATTCACAAAGTTCAAGTCCATATGAAGTGTTGCATAACTATTGCTCCTTAACAACTTCTGCTTATGTTCAAATGTTCTGAATATCTCAACATTGAATGCTTCACAAGCACAAGCAATGACAAAAATGGTATGCTCCCCTAAAAAAACTACTTCCTGCAATCCATGTGCTGCAGAAGTTTGCATGAGAATAGTTGCAGTAATATACAGTAGAACGGCAATAAATATCATCCTCCTCACTACTCTGTTCATCTTCCAATTCCAATCAGCTTGATGAAAACTTCATCAGAGCGAAGAAGCATGGGAATAATCGAACTGCAGAAGAGAATTCATAATGGTTCTCGAGTTGCTTCCAATAGCATTCAGGTATGACGACGGGCAAGATGTCACAGGCTGTAATGACATAAATCATCAATGCAGACTCTTTAGAAGGGATGAGCAATGACAATGTCCCCTTAAAAAATTTGGCGCCCAAACTTCTAAGAAAGAAGAAGAAAAAGAAGAAACAATTGCTCATAGGATTTATCGGTGCGTTTGGTACGCATATTGAATAGTATGAGATAGAATAATATAGACCAACATAATATAAGATAAGTTAAACTATTAGCCTATACTTGAATAGTATAAAATAGTATATAATAGTTATTTTATATAATATTTGGATGATCTGAGACAGAATAGTATAATATATAAAAATAATTTTTTTATCCTTAAGATAATTGACTTATATTTACTATTAGTTTTAATATTTTTATTTAAAATAATTAAAATTAAACAATAAAATTAATATTTATTTTGCATGTATATTACACTATTTATAAATTTTTAATTTTTTTCAAAATTAAGCATTAATTTTATTTTAATTTCAAGATATTAAAAAAAAGAAATTAACATTTGTTTAATTTTTTTGAGGAAAAAAGTTAAATAAATTCTAAGATATAAATTTTTAAATTTATATAAAAGAAACTGAAGGAATGAGCAAGAGAGAGTGAGGAAAGAGGAAGGGGGGGGGAGGAAAGAGGGAAGAGGGAGACAGGAAAGAGAGAGAAGAGGAGTGAGAGAGAGAGAGAGAAGCGAGGAGAGAGAGAGGAAATATGAAAGAGAAATGAATTTTTTTAATTTTATATTAATTTTTTAAAAAATATTTAAACTTTATTTTAATTAAGAGGATGTTTGAATAAATATATAATTTGTCAATACTAATCCATAATATGAGATAGACTAACTTATATAAGTAAGAGAGATTGTACTATCTCATATTTATAAAATAGTAAACTCATATAATTTTATCCTATACCTAATCCATTGAACAATCAAATATAAGTTAAAGTGGAATAATTGACTTCTAATCTATACTATCATATCCTAGTTCAAGAGCCTAGATAAGCTTCAACATCTGAACTAATGAAAAGGAGAGAGCGTGCTGCAAGCAGATGAGTGTTTATCCAATGTGCATTCTGAAATGAAATGTAATGTGCGTGCTGAAGGGAAGCGAAAAGAAAGGCGTAAAAGGGTGGCATCACCAACATGGGAGGCAGGGATGCTTCTTGGTATATCAACACAATGAAAGAAGGAGGCTGTGATTCAGCAATTAATATAGATGGGCTGGCAAGAAGAGAAATAATGGGTAGAAAAAGACCAGAGAGAGTGATAATTTGGATTGGTTTTGGGTTTTTGGTTATGAAGAATTAAAGCAGAAATTGAAAATGCAGAATTCTAGACTTGAATTTGAGCAATTCTCCTCTATTATGTTTTCATTTTCATTCTGTCTATAGAGGCACAAGCTTGGTACTTGAGTCGAGTGACCATCGTTACAACCAGTTTAATTTAGCTTTTTAATACATCAGAATTCCTTAAGCTAGCTATCTGATTGGTTGATTTTTTTTAATCCTCTATTTAAAAAAGGTTTACTTCTTGATTTCACGGTAAAATAAGTGCATCTTTATAAAGAGAACTACTAGATGGATGCAAAATGATTTTATACCATATATAAAATATTTTCATACTACATGAATGATATTTTATACTATATATAAAAAAAATTATAAATTAATGTAATCTCTTGTACCCGTTTGTTTCTCAGTATGTTGTATAGCAAACCATTTATGCTGCTTCCTACCATCACACAGTTATTCTTTTTACTCCTAGGACCAAAGCTTGTACCAAAAACCATTTCCACTACCTTTGCTCCATCCCAGCTAATACACACGCTTCACGTTAATTGAATGCGAACCTGAGAGATGAATGTTGATTGATTCCTTGGCTGGCCAAGAAAGTCTCTCCATTTGCTGTCTTCTTGCCTTTGTTCACTTCTGTACCTCACATTCGTTGGCAATAACAACAGGGGTACGTGACTGAGATTCTCTTCTACTTTGCATAATAAACTGTTCTACACTGAAAATTTACACCAGTTGGGAGTCTAGACATCAAGTGGAATTCACTTCCACAAAAAGAAACAAACGTAAGCCAGTCACATATCCAGAGGTCCATCTCCCAGCCATTTATAGTATCTATTCTTCATGATACATATACAAGCCAAGTCCAAAACGGGCACATGCTCTGCAAAAAGCAATTTCCTCTGCGGCAGCAACTGGATCTGCAAAGTGGACATCACTTGACGATACTGTCCCAGATGACTCACGGTGTGCCTGTATTAACATGCATTTCCAATTAGTTGCAAAAAAGAACCACAAGCCACAATGAAGCGTAAATGTCTTTCAATTATGCAGCATACCAAAGAAGCACAGCCAAGAACCAGTCAGCAATAACATTTTTCTTATACCAATTCTCCTATATTCTCGTCCTCATGCGACTCTTCCTACTACCGCTCAACCAGAAGCACAGCATTTTGGCACACAAGGAAAAAAAAAAAAAAAAAAACAGTTCTAGTGCAAAGAATGTCCAACAGATTGACAAAGCTGTAGATTTTTACCATGTTAAACAAATCAGGTTCACAGTCCATCTGTCAAATGAACCTTAAGACAGGATATCAACACTGCAAGTATTCCTGTACTCTTATGTTTCTTATGTCCCTCCCGCACCTACTTGCTAAGATGTTTTGTTTTTGGTATATGGGAAGGCATTAAGCCAAAAAATGTCCAAGACGTTGAAACAGACTTCAGTGCATTTCTACTTCCTCCAACTATAAGCAATGATGCAAGTTTGATGAATAAGCAATTTTATACCATAAAGTTCACATAACAACCTGAAATCAAATCAACAGGATTAAGAGAAAAATTGGCTGTCTAGGACTACTTAGTACATAAACATCTTTTATTTAGTAGAGTGCTGACAGTGTGCAGAATGAGGAGCACTGCTAAACATAAAATCACATCAAAGACAACAAGAAATACACCTCTCCATCAGATCCTCGTATGGTGACACGGTACACCACGGTCACACTTCCATTCTCTGAAAAAATAACATCGCGAATTTCTCCACACCAACCTGCCAAAGAGGAGATTAAGAGCCTTTCTAGCTTAAAGAAGTGTGAATTGCACCACAAAAAAAGTACATGAATTTAAAAGTTGAGAGCAATAGCAAAAGCAGTTGTTAACAGCTTACAGTATTCAAGTTGTGAACTTGAAGCCAACAAATTAAAAATATAAAAACTCATAGTGGCTCTATGAAGTTATTGCTAATAAAAGTGAAATGTTGAAGTGCTGCAACAATCCTACAATGATGCCACAGCGGTTGAGGCTCCCAAAGGGCTTTGAAGGAATTAATAATGGTAAATGTCAAGCTTAAGTACAGAATTGCAGAGCAAAAGACAAGAGAGCAACATAGATGAAAATTAAAGTACATACTGTATGTATTCTTAAAGACTGTTAGCTCAAGCAGTCTATGGGGTTGATAAATAGGATGATTAGCTAATAAAGTAAGTGAATGGGATAAAAGGCAAGTAGCAATGGCAAATTAACTTGTTTTCCGTGAGGATATTAAGCAAAGTTGTTACATACTTGCTGTTCAGTTAGTTTCCAGAATCAGTGCAGGTTGTTATTGGAGGGTTTTAAAAATTAATGACAAAGTATGTTATGTTGGTCAATGTGATTGTGGGTAATGACATAATTGACAAGCGGAGCAGGAAAAACAAATTCCAGGAGCCATGCCAATACCTGACAAGAAGAGAAAAGAAACGAAAACAAAAGAAAACGGAAAGAATTAGGAGAACGAAAGAACAAACCGGGCGCATAGAAGCTCAGCATACGGTTGGCATGGTACCTGGAAGAACAACAACAACAACAAAAGAGAGTGAAATTGAATTGAATTGATTGAATAACAGTCATTATTATTTTGTTCTATTTTTTTTTTTAATAATTTGAAAAAAAAAAAAGGGGTAAAATCAGTGATGGAAAAAATATACATACCAGGGGATAAGGGGAGAGGTAGAGGGAGAGAGCTGAGAAGGGGAAGGGGAAGTCTTGATGATGATGTTGTCAGGAATCCTCTTGTTGAGATCACGAAGGATCTCTGCCAGCGGACGAGTGAACGACGTCGTCGACGATTTGTCCAGCGGAACCACATAATTGGAATTCAGCACCCCACCACCGCCGGCACCTCCACCGGCACCGGCACCGGGCCCCTTCTTCTTATTCTTATTATTGTCGCTACCACCACTACTGCTGCTAGTAGTATTGCTATTGTTATTATTGCTGCCGCCGCCAAGGGAAGCAGGTGGGAGGCGGAGGAGCTTGGATCGCCCAAATCCTCCGTCTATCCTCTCCCTACTACTGTCTCCTCCGAACCAAACATCTCCTCCTCCTCCTCCTCCTCCTGATCTTGTCTTATTGCTGCTCATAACACCGATAATATTATTATGATTGTTAATCTTCTCGTTCCGCCATATTGACGAGGAAGGCGACGGGAAGAGCGGTGACGACACTGACCGCGACGACGCCGAGGAGGCAGATTTCATCATGAAAAAGACGGCGTTGTTGCTTTGCACCGCCATCGTGTTGTGTTGCGTCGTTTTAGTGTTGGATTTTTGTTGATCGGAGTTTGGAATAGAGAAGAGATGAGAGGATCGATGGATCCACTAGTCTACTTACGAACAAAGTCAAATAAGAGGAGAGCAGACTGACTGGCAGATGAGATACGAGGGTTGAAATGGGACGGCTTGGGCATCCGAGGGAAGAAAGGAATGAAGGAAGGAACGGAGAAATGTGTTAGTAATGACCAATACATTACGGACCCAACCAACCACTATCTGTCCTCCAGCAACTCCTCTTCAAAGCATAGATATAAGAATCGGATCAGGTCGGTTAATTTAACTGAAAAAATTGAGAATCGGTCTTTAGTCTGGTTTGATTTATATAACAAACCGTTTTAGCTGAGAACCGACCGGACAACCGAAAAACCGATCGATTCAACAAAAAACCGGTGAACTAGTATCAGTTTTTCCGAGTGAATCGATTTGAGATTTTTAAAAAAATAATAATAAAATTAAATTAATTCAGCCACAATATATATCATAACATATGATTTTTTTTTAGTGGAGCATTGTTAATTTTTTTTATTTTTTCTTACCACTAAATATAATACATTAATAATGCAAGAAAATGTCACTTTTTTTACTAAAAAAATATTTCTCTCTTGAAATCATGAACTAAAAACCTTTTATTTCATTTATTCGTTGATTAATTTAAAATATAAATATATAATTTATAAATTAATTTTTTTAATTTATTGTATTCTTCAAACCAAAAATTTAAAGACTATACTGCAAAACTCAATAAACTCCTCTAATCATGTATTTTCCCAACTTTCTTATATTAAACTATTATATATTTGACATAAATAAAAATTAATATTTTATATAAATATAGTTCCTAAATATAATTTTCTTTAAATACTTATTATCATTTATTAAAATTTTTCATCATACTATTTAAAAATAACAATTATATAATTTAAATATAATTTTTAACTCATGTGCAATCAAAATTTATTTATATTATGTGTATATAAAATTATGTTTTTAATATATTTACATATATTTTAATTTTTTAATTTTACTTTACAATAAATTGTAAATAATATATATTAAATCTAAAAGTATATATATTCTACTATATACATATATATAATATTTATATCTTTTATTATTTTTTACATATATTATATATACATATATTTTAATTTTTATATATTTAATATTAAATACTAATTTTATCAGTTGAACCACAATTAAACTAGTTAAACCGATTGAATCTTAAACCTCTCAGTTTTTCGGTTCAATAACCAGTTCAATTCTGACCACCTTACTTTAAAGACATTAATTAATTTCCACTTTTCTCTTTCCCTTTTTAGTTTACGTCATTTATTTATTCATTAATATTAATTCTTTCCATCTATTTTTATTTTTTTTTATAGTATCTTTAAATTATGAAAAATTTGTTAAAAAAAGAAAGTTGTAAAAAAAAATTACTGTTTATCCACTCCAGGCCTCCAGCGCATGGTCCCGTAATCCTCAAATTGCCAAAAAAAAAAAAAAGGGGGGGGGGGGGGGGGGGGGGGGGGGGGGGGGGGGGGGGTGGTTTTGCAACCAAATTGAAAAACTAAATATACACAATCCAACTTGTTAATGGGCACAAGCTACAGACCATCTCCCTCTCCACAACCCCCTCCCCCCCAAACCAAAAAAAAAAAAAAATCTGAAAGGAATAGTGCAACAGAAGCAGTTCACATCCGTCTGAATTGAATGGTCATGCAGTGCCAACAACATGAACATGGAATGGGGGCCCACGGCAGAATATTGGCTCATCAGGCAAGTCGCTCTTTGCACGAGCTCTAAGGACATCATTAGCATCTTCTATCACAGCAGCAGCCGCCAGAGTGTATTCACCGGGGACAAGAAAATATAGAGAAAAAAAATGCTTAGATTCTTGAAGCGGGGGAGCTTCCATGGCAATACCGTTCAGAACACCTGCCAACAAATCACAAATATCACCAACATCATTAGTTGTTTGAAGATGTTCTAGAATTATGAGAAGCAATTGCATTGCACTTGTATTATCTATATTATGCACAGCAAATACGGTATTGCTGATTCGATTTGTTTAAGTTCCAAACAAACTTGTGTGCGATGGATACTTCACATGAACAAGAAAAAAGAGGAGCACCAAAAAACAACTGGAAAATACCACAGAAGAAAAATGTACCGGCCCATAAGACAGTTGCCTTGGTGCCTTCAACACAGTTTTCGCCAGCTACATCCCTGCATGTTATGCTAAGACTCAGCCTGATGATTTCCTTGGTGTTATTGCGGACCAAAACTTCCATGGGAATCATCTCATGTGCCAAAATAGAATCTTTAGATCCGTTATCAACTGTTTCAGATTCTTGCAGAGTAACATTTCTCACAAGCCTGAAGACAAATGTCAATGGATCAGGCAGCAGTACATCCATAACAGATGTTTGGAGTGCCGCCTGTATGGCATCTCTGATATTTAATTCACCAGAGCTGTTCCGCCCTGATTGCCATCTGACATTTATTCTGGAAATCAGGTTCTTGATAGAAGCATTTAGTTCAGCCTTGGTATTCTTTTCCGAGAAGCTCAACTTTCTGCTACCGGCAGTTCCATCATGTTGAAAATCCTTCATGAAAAAAGAACCATCAAGAATAGGCAACTTAAAATGCTCCAGAGGTATCAGTACCCTTGCACAGTAATCTCTATCAATTCTTGTTTTTGGATAACCATATTCAGCAGTCACTTGATCAACAGAAAGGTTATCCTCATTGCTACCCAATTGGACAGAGACACAAGTTTCAAACACAACATCAGTGGGATTGAACAATTCTAGTTCTAGAAAACGTAGTCCCCAACTTCCTCTGAATGGATCTATCTTTACCAGTCCATCCATCTTAACTGGAGAACCAATACCTTCACAAGGGGGATTATTCTCCACACATAGTTGATTTGGAAGATTTTCACCAACATGTGCAGGAATTTCCATTGAAAGCAAACGAGCCTTGACAAGAGATAATCCTTGCAGAACGCATATCTGCAACGGAACAACCAAGCGTCTACCAGGAGGCACAGTGGATCCATCTGGTGGAGGATCTCCAGAATCTGTCAATGGCCCTAAGAAACAAAGACAAAAATGGAATAGACTGCGAAATCAAATAATAAATTTGAAAATCTGACCTTCGTAATGTTAAGAATAGTTCAGATTAATGCTGAAAAGGAAGAAAGTGATAATTAAAAGATGTCAATAAAAGTAAAAAGAATGCATTAGATGTTCACGATGCAACTTGGGATAGAGAAACCGTGAAGCGCTCAACCAAAGCCAATTGAATACTGGTTTATATACAGGTACTCAAAGTCAATAAGATGAGCTATTCTTTCCTTCATAAACATTACTAAAAACTGAACAGACACCTTAATCTATCACAGACGAGATGGCAGAGAAAAAGCACGATTTAACCTATTGCATGCCTAGAGATAGTTTCACAGAGCAATTTCCCCTAAGAAAAGCCATACAAGATTCATCACCTTATTAAAGAGCAAAGACGCTAATGCCAATTTGCCATTTTTTCCATTTTTTTCTTTCCTTCTGTTCGATATAGACATCTAACGCAGACACACTAAGAGAGAGAGAGAGAGAGAGAGAGAGATTTGCCATTTTCCCTTGTTTCTTTCATTCAGTTCATATATGACAGATAACACACACGGAGAGAAAGAAAGAAAGAGAGAGAGATAGAGAGAGAGAGAGAGAGATGCATTTACAGTACTAAAGGTCCTTTGAACAAAAATACCTGCATAGTGAATCAACAAAGTGGGGCTGCTATTGTCTTTCAACTGCCTTCCTATGTTCCCAGAGGTCCCCTTGGCAGCAGAAATATCAGTGTCCATCCCTGCAAGCTGCCAGGCTCTCAAAGTCACAGGTAGGAGCACCTCTGCTCCAGGCTTCAAAGGAAGCACGGATTTCAAAATTTCATGAGGTATTGAGACAATAGAATCTTGGTTTTTTCCCGAGAGTGAAATATGTGCCTGTTCAACTGGAATTGTGCCTGCATTAGCTAGACTAATCCAGACATCGCGTATTTCACCTTCATACAGAACTATGGAACCATCACCCCCCAGAACATGTGACATCAATAATGGCAATGGTGGTACTACAGAAACATTTGGAACAGATACAATTTTCAACTTTGGAGACCCACAGCATCTGAAAGGGTCAGAGAGTACAAGACCCTGTGCTGCACCAAGCAGCAGATTGTCAACATCCCTGAAAAGGTGTTCAGTAATAACCCCAAAGCAGTGAACAATACAACCTGGAATTGTCACTGGCCCAACCGAAGTTGGCATTCCAGATAAGGTGATCACTTTTGATGAATTGGGTGGAAGATCTACACTAACAGGAAAGGCGTCAAAATTTCCTGAATGCACTGACAGGTATATACTATCAACCCTTAGGTCAAAGCCACATGGATTTGCCAACTCAACCAAAACTTGGACTGGTTCTCCGACAATCCATATCAACCCTTGCTTGCTGTTGTCATTTGGCTCCCCCTTGCTGAATGGTGTATAAATGAAAGGCCCTGAAGGAGCAGATCCAGCCCACCAATCTTCTCTGTTTGGATTGCGCTTTACAATGTCCATTTGTGAATGATGAATTGGGAAAGAATATAACCTGAGACAAATCAATGAGGTAATCAACAATCAATTACTTACACACCTAAAGTGACAAAGCACTATGATATCCAAAAACTGTCCTTATTGACAGACAAAGTAAATAAAGTGTCCTCGCCTGCAAATTTTTACGTGATAGAGAAGGAAAGCTACATGAGATTGGACAACCATACCAGAAATGGGAAAAAAATTTAAAAAAAAAAAAGAAAAAAGAAAAGGTGCCAAAGACAATAACAATGCAGTACCTTACAAAAGGTAATGCAGGGTCAGCACAACGAGTTCCTGAAGGTAGCCTTTCAGCTGCATTAGCAAGTGCATTAGCAAGGCCATTTTGTCCGCCAGGTGTAATTAGAGGATAATATGATCTTATTAGCCGTGCAGCAGCACTCCAAGCAGCCAATGGATCTCCTGCACGAACAGCAGATAGCAGTATCTCCCTCAATACAACCATCTGAAGCATGCTCCATTGCGACTCAAACAAGGAAACTACTGACTGGTGATGCAATTTCCCAACATCAGAATGACTTGATCCTGCCTGCATTTGTAAAGAACACAACGAAGAGTTAAGCCAATATTCAGCAAAAGAACAAAAACAAATTCAAATATGAAAAAAAACTAAGTAGAAATAAACAAAGGACGATCATGATAAGACACATGATGCTAGGAAAAGTAATGTAGTTCCCTTTCTGTAAGTAAAATCGATTTCATACTATTCACTGTGAGACCAATTTTCACTTGCACATACAGAAGAGGTAAAGAACAACCTACAAGTCAAATTTCTGTTTGATTCAATTAAACTTTGTTCAATCAAATACTTTAAGTTGGCAAAATGAATCCAGCTGTGCAGACCCAGAAATATGTCAAAATCAGCAGACTGAAACAGGTTCCCAACACCTGTATTGCTACAATGTCTCAACATCACCTTAATATTCTGAAGGAAACGATTAAGTTAACTCAGAGGACACATCCCAACAAGCATTACAAAGGTATGCTAAAACTGAAGTTCAACACTCCCATCAACCAACATGACAATTCAAATTTGTCCAGACACTTAGATACTCACATTTGTAATAGAGTGGTGTGATAAAGATGCTCTGCTCTGAATGTGATATGCTTTGGTGGTCATTGCCAAAACTTGCAGAGCACTGATCGCAGCCAATCTACTGTCTTGAAGCAGATACAACTGAGCTACCTGCCTAGTGAAAAAGGCAGCTTTTCTTTGGTAACCAAGAGTCCCAAATAAACGAGCGATTTCGGCATATAATATGAGTCTGTCATTGGCATCAATTAATGATTTTGCACCATCTGCAGCACTGGTCAACAACTCCACCACTTCCTTAGCCAGCTCTCTTCTGTTAAAAGAAAAAAAAAAAAATCCACATTGCAACAAATTACGTTCAAAGAAAAGAAAAAGTTCTACAATAAAAAAAAAAAGGCATGTAAATTCCTATTAGTTATCGCACCAACAACCGGCCAAATACAGGAAAAATAAATGTAAACATAATTATGGAAGTCATGATCTTCGAAATTCTAATGCAAACAATTACATTTGAGAATCATCAACCAAGAAAATCAGAAACAGTTATTAAGAATACAAATCCTTCTTTTCTCAATCGAGCCTGATCGTTGCAACAAACTTCCATCCATAAAAAATGCCAGGCTAATATCAAACAACATAAATGCAAGCTATGCCCAGACATAGAGGGCCATGTCTTGAAATTTTCAGGGTAAATATATGCTTACCTGCAGAGGAATCTTGCTAATTTCAATGTAGCTTCAAGTTCAAAACTCAATGGTGAAACCCTGCACTCAAAATATTAGAAAAGTTGTGTCAACACCATCCACATGATAAGGAGCATCATGTATAGCATTTAGTAAACATTGGAAAATTCAAAATTACATCTTCATACAGGATACAGAAACACTTCACATACATATTTTTCTAAATTATATTTCACCAGCTATAGTTTATATTGCAAAAATACTAACGCATTCTGTAAATTTAAATGCCACTGAAAGCTGTAAAAAGGGCCTCAAAAATGCTACTGTAAGTACCTAAATAGACCATGCCTCAATAATGGTCTGTTTAGTAGGCGGTGAAGGTCAACCGTCTCTGCTTTTTCCTTTCTCGAAAATGCAAAATACCTTTCCTTTTTTGTTTTTTTCCCCTTTCTCCCCCTTTGCTATTTTATCCAACTCTACTCTTAAAAACCCATTAGCATTTATGAGTTTTCCTTTATTTTGTCTCTCTTCCACAGATTTACTGATACTCGAAG
Organism: Carallia pectinifolia; assembly: GCA_037832335.1. Taxonomy (NCBI): domain Eukaryota; kingdom Viridiplantae; phylum Streptophyta; class Magnoliopsida; order Malpighiales; family Rhizophoraceae; genus Carallia; species Carallia pectinifolia. Next base: position 22,175,563 of record CM075453.1, read on the forward strand.
GGACTTCTCGAATTTGCAATACCATATCTTTCATGTCTGCATAGGTTACAAAGACATCTGCCCAATTATTTGCCTCTTTTTTCCCTGACAATCATACTTATCCAATATCATTGTTTTTTCCCCTCCATTCAGCACAAAAACCATCATCTCTCTTTACAATCCTAACCTGCAAACCCACAAACGTGCACATGCACTTACATGCATCCAAAAGCGCAAGCACCAAACAGAAACATATAACCAAATTTAACAACCCACCCCCTTGGATCACTACTGGGAGCATTTACATTTTGACGGAGTGTCCTCTAAGCGTTTGTTCTCCTCTAACTGCTACTTCACCCTTAGCAATCAACCCAATTAAGGAATATGAGATAATGGAAGATTTCCAAGATATCCTACTGGGTCAAGCATTGTATCAAAGAACTTAGAAATTTTTGGAGGGTAGACCAATTACCATATGGACCTCCAACCACTGGTAGATTGGACCATGGCCCAAATGGAGCTACTATCACCCACGCGATCAGTGTCCCATTATTATGATGACTGGCAGTGGTGGTGGTAGTTGGGAGAGGGGGAACAAGCGGGAGGGATGATTTCTGGTTTAAAAGGATGTAAAAAGCTGCTGGTATTTTGGAGCACTTAGCCTTTATACAAATTTCATCCAAGTTTACTAACACCGGTTTGTCACACAATATAAAAAACAAATTTACATAAATATGAAATAAGAAGTATAATCAAATTGCAAACACAAAGGGATTCGGAAACATTTTCTTGGTACTTAAAACCTATATATACTATAAATAAAAAGGCAACAGTTACCTCTGAGCATTGTCTTGTGTAGATGACTTCCTATAGTGCTCTATCACACCATTGTACTTGTACCGATACCTAACTTCATCTTCTAAAGCTGGGTCTCTTAGTCCCATTCGGCCCATCTGACAACAGGAAGATGACAAGATAAGTAATTGCCAAAAAGAATGTAACACGACAAGCATGCAGGCAATCCATCGCTCAATAGTAATTATTCAAATAATCAAATCTTGCGGATGCATAAGTGGAGAGCCCTGGACAGTTAGCAAAATCAATTACAAAACAAAGCACTGGATTTGATGGCCATTGCCCTAACAGAGCAAAGATTTACGCAACATCAACCATGTTGGATTGCAGAATGCTATCAACTGTCCATCAAGACAAACACGAGGATAGATGTTACCCTATATCATATTCATTAGCGGAAGCAAACTTACAAATCAGTACATACCAACAAAGCACAAACGCTGCCCTCTAGTGCCCCAGCTAGCCAGAAGAAATCCCCAGTCAACCTGGCCAGTTCTAATGCTGTAGAATAATGGGCGTCAGCATCAACAGGTGATCCCGCAAGCAAACAATAATCCCCTATCGTCTTTTGTGCACGGGCAAGTCTTCGCCTTTTGGCCTTCATAACCTGCAGTTTAGTCAAAAAAAAATAAAGGCTAAGCCGCCGCAGAATGTTATGTTTGGAACCATTCATTGAACAGATTACGGCAATGCTAGGAAAGAAAGTTGCAAATTCCAAATGCTCTAGGACACCTAAAAATAAACCTCCTCAGAGCTGAGACTGGTTTGAGAATCTAAAGGCGTCTTAAGAATGGTTCCAGTAGATTCCGCCTTAAGAACCCATTTCTCAAATTCCATCAACAATAAGGCCGCAATTTCCTGCATCATCGTTTGCAAGTGAATCTCCAGCGTCTGCCGGTCTGCAGGCGGAAACATTCTCAGATTGTCACCCTTGTTGCTACCATCCTCAAGCTGTGCAATAACTAAGTAAAATAAATAAATAAACAAACAAACAGAGAATTGGCGTATTAAAATAAAATTAGTACAGAAGAAAATTCGAAGCATTCTCAAGAACCGAACCAACCTGAGAGTCGCAGGGGCAGAAGGCGAAGCAACGGTGGACGAGAGACGAGGCATAACCTTTACAGGAGGCGGTGAACTGATCTACGACGGAGTGGAGATCGGGGGAGGAGGGGCAGTGGCAGACGCCGATGACGGAGAGGATCTTGCGGTGGGACTGGAAGTCCTCCCAAGGGCTGGGCGGGGCGTCGCCGAGGATGAACTTGAAGCGGAGGGCGCCGGAATCCCACCGCTGGTGGGCGAAGGGCGACTTCTGGTCCTCCTTGTAGAAGGAACTGATCCCCGAGAGTGGGATCGTATGTTGCCGCGTGATCATCGAGTGGTAGTCCCGAAGGACATCTGGTGGGACCGGGCCAATTGGGATCACCGCTACGCGGATCATGCAGGAGCTCTCTATGCTCACGTCTGGCTCCATTCCGGGATCTGAAAAAAGAAGGTCTCGAATCGAATGTTTATGGAGGTGCAGGCCCAGTAGGTAGAGTAAATTCGACGCTATTAGTAGATTCGGAACATTTAGATTTAGAACAACCGGACATTCAGCCACCAGCCACAAGGAGAGAAGCAGAGCGTGTGAGCATGTCCGAGAAATGGAAATCGGTCTGATTTGTTTTGGCTTATGGGTCGATAGAAAGTCACAGAACACATACCACAGACAGAAAGGGTGTGTTTGGCTATCGATGAATGTATATCTTATGGCTTGCTTGTTTTATTTTTCTTGTAGGGAAAGGATTACTTTTTTAATTATTACAATTATTCACCATTTTTTTTTAATTTTTTTTATTTATCTAAATAATTTATTTTTTTATCTCTTTTTTTTCATAAATTATTATTCAACTTTCTTTCTCTACACTTTTTCTAAATTAGTGAACAAAAAATCAACTCCCGATCAAAGAAAGCATATGCCTATTTGTTCGGAAAATATTTTACGCTCAAAACGAGCAAATGACATTTTCTAAAACTAACGCATGCTACTAAAAAAAACAGAGAATAACAGGCAGACTAAGAGAGAAGGAGAGAGAGAGAGTGTGTGTGTGTGAAGTGGAGAGAGAAAGTTAAGAGAGAGAGTGTGGACAGAGAGTGTGTAAAGAGTGAGAGTTAACAAAGAGAGAGTGGACAGAGAGTGTGTAAAGAGTGAGAGTTAACAAAGAGAGAGTGGATAGAGAGAGTATGTAATGAAGGAGAGAGTTAACATAGAGATAGTGGAGAAAGAGAATAAAAAGAGAGAGAGTTAATAGCGACAATGAGTGATGGGGAAGAAAGAGTTGATAGACAGAGTGGAAAGAGACAGTGAAAGAGTTATGAGGGGAAAGAGAAAGCTTTATGTGATATAAAGAGAGACTTATGAAAGAGAGAGAGAGAGAGAGCAAGAGAGTGAAGAGAGAGAGCTAACAAAGAGCAAAAGTGGAGTGAAAGAGTTATGAGGGGGGAAAGAGAGAGATGATGTTATGTAATAGAGAAAGACTTGTAAGAGAGAATTATGCGAGAGAGAATAAAAATAATAGGGACAAAAAAAAAGAAGAGAAAAATTTAACAAAAATTAAATTTTCAGTATTTCATTTTATAAAATTTCACCAAATATAGAAAGACATTTTCATTACCACAGCCAAACATTAGAATAGAAAATGATATTCCAAAATTCTATTGTTCTCAGCAAATAATATTATAGAATTCAATTTTTCTCAATAAACAAACAAAGTGTTTTGTCAATTATATTTTTAAGCAACTTTCACACAAAAGTCATCCAGACTACTCTCTTATTTTTATTAGAATTTATAGTTAAGTTTAAAGATTTGTTCTTATTAGAATTTAGGGTAGAGATTACTATGCATTATTTGGCTATGGTTCAACAGAAGGCCACAAACCATAGACAAAAGGGTGTGTTTGGCTATGGATGAATGTGTAATTTGGTATTTCGTTAATTGTATTTTTGGTTAACTTTTACGCAAAAGTCGACAAGATTGCTCTCTTATTCTTATTAGAATTTACAGTTAATTTTAGAGATTTGTTCTTATTAGAATTTAAGGTTAATTTTAGAGATTACTGTGCAATTTTTTTTATCGTCTGATACATAATATTTCATTTAATCGAGTTTGTATTATTTGTTTATTGTCTATTAAGGTTGTTTTGCTTTTATTTATTAATTAGTTTTTAAGCCCTACGCGATGTGCACGTTGTTTCATTTATGTCATAAGAAAAATGGAAAAAAGCTCTATACTTGATGATTAATGACTACGTCTTGGCTCTTAGTTTCCTTGTACAAGAACTAATTAGGTAAACAATTAGCTTCTAACAATCCAAACATTTTGTACCCAAATATCGAAAAAAATAGCATACCATGAGGAAGAATAAAAAAAAAAAGAAATAAAAAGCAAGATTGAAGGAAATATGAAAAGATTGTGATTATAGTAAAATAAGTTACCAAGCTAAAATGATTAGATATCTTTCAAAAAATTTTCATCAAACTCGAGAACTCTACATATTCTAGATGATAGCAGTGTATTGCAAAGTCACCACATTTGCATGGTGTAAAAGACAAAATCTAAATTGTCACTTGTTGGACCTTAAGCAGATTTTGTGTTCATATGCCTTGAAGGTACTCAGTTGTAATGATCTTATGATAATCCTCGAAAAGTATATACTCAGGCAATGGCAAAAAGAATCCCTCTCTCTCTAACCCTCTCTCTTTTTAAATTCTCTCTAACTTTTTCCCAAAAATCTCACTTCTTTTGCTGGCCGGCAGAAGTCAGCCACCAGCTCCAGACAGCCTTCCCCCTTCCTCCCTTCAATCTCTTCCCCCCCTTTCTTCCTCTCAATCTCTTTCCCCCTCTCCCCCCCCCCCCCAAAAAAATCAGACCCCCAAATCCTGTTCATGGGTCTTTTTGACGCGTTTTTAGTCAAATCTAGTCGAAATAATAGCACCAAAAGCCTTGCTAACACTAGATCCATACCCCATAGTTGTCAAACACTTTTTTTGCCTTTTTTGACGATGTCACCGGCAATCTCGCTGGCACCATCGTCTCCACCACCACCGGTGACATCTGCTGCAATCTTCGTCGTCGATACCGTCTTACCGGTTGCCAGCGTTAACACCTCCATTTTGGCCTCTGTTTCCGACATCGTCCTACCAGCCATCGACGTGCCCCTCGGAGGCCATGGTACTGCCGCTCAATCAGTTGCCTCTCGCGACACCCCCAGGCTACTGCCTCTGCCAACACAGCCATTACCGCCGGCAAGTCCTGCCTGCCGCTGACCAGGGTTCCAGCTTTACTACCGCCAATCCCACCGCCAAAATCTGCCGCCGACTCTGCCTTGGGATCGTTCCGATTTTGTCGCCGTTGGAGCAGTCCCTTTTGCTTTGGATCTATTCTGTTTAAGTGTCTGATTATGTATTAGTGGTGTTGTGATATTCCGTATTTTTGCTATGACTGTTGGATCTATACTATTTACTTTCTGTTGTCGTGGATATGAGTGTTAGTTTGGTGTTGTAACGTAGTAAGTTCAGAAATCGTTGTCGGGCACCCAGTCGATTTTCATCGTGAGTCCACTGAAATGCGGTATATGTTGTCGTGTACAGTTTTGTCTAGTAGGTACTATCATCCAAGGGTTTTTGTCTAAATAGACCTCGAGCCCAATTAGTAGGTGGTCTTTTGACCATGTTTGTTATAAGCTCTTGTGGTCATTTATTTATACTTTATGCAGGTTGTTTCGACACTTTCGTGTTAGCTCATGTATGAAATTCCCGTTATTAATACAACAATTTCTTTTGATAAAAAAAAAAAGGTGGCAGAAAGATGTTGTCAGAAGGTATACAAAGATCAAGCTTGGGAGCATAAATTCAAATGTTGAGTTAGAGAGGATGAAAGAATTAGAGAGGGTTTTTATTTGGTTGGAGAGCTAAAGGTTGCTGACGTGGCAAGGTTTAAATACATGTTAGAAGGCTTGGGAGAGCAATTTTGACATTTGAAAGACTGTACAAGCAATTTGGGAAAGTTGGATGGAAACACCCGGTGTTTGTAGTAATCAAGCAAACTTGGAAATGTACGCTAGTCATGTGCCGAGGGTTCACTACTAGGATCGAACCATTATTAGACAGAGGGAAAGACCAAAATCCAAAAGGTTGGTAGCAGCAATTGAAAAATTGTGCAGGTAGAGGCCGATCACTCGAAGGCAGTCTGCAAGTCAGCTATTAAAAGGATATCACCAAGTAAGCAAAATCATTAATCAGGCTTTGTTACGTGAATGAACTTTAAGTTTTTTTTTTTATCAAATAAAATTGAAGTTCTTTCCCACATTTAGCAATTATTATATACATATTATTGATATTGGTATTGATATTAATATAAATACACAATTTAAGGCAGTAGTCTTGTTAATTATTTAATGTATTTTTTTCTGTATTTGTTCGGGTTCGGATTCGAACAGTGTCGCCTTTCATGTTAAACAATCTATATTTTGACTAGTTTAAAACTCGTTAATATCAACGTTGACCAAATTTGTTAAAGTTAAGGTCGGATGTAGAGAGGTCTCTTTGGTTACAACAGTGCTAGGCCGATGGGCTCTCTCCGTAGAGAGATTGCATGAACACGTCAACGAATGTAGAGATTCAAACGAGCTGAGCCAAAACGAGCCGAGTATTGACTTGTTCAAGTTTATTTGTTTAGCTAACAAGCCGAGCCGAATCAAACTTATCTCTTATTAAGCCAAATTTCGGGTTTTTCATGAATATATAGTTTAATTTTATAGTATTAATAAAAATAATTTAAAATAATTAAAATTATTTTTATAAATAGTATTAAATTATAAAAAATATTTACTTTAATAAAATTAACTATTAAATAAATAAATATTTATTTTAATGTATAATTGAAAATATATTAAAGTATCTCAATACACAAGATAGCTATATTTATAGAATTTATAAAAAATTAAATATGTAAAATTTCATTATTATTATTATAACAAAATTATTTAATAATTTAAATAAATATTTTAAATATATTCTAATGACATACTAAATAAAATTTTAAATAAAATCTAGACGAGCGCTAAATAATTCTTAAACGAAGTTCACAAGTTTATTGAGTCGCGTCTATTCTTATTCAACGTTAGTTCGTTTATTAAACAAACTTAATTATTGAACTTCGAACAAGTTGTTATCGAATAGAGTCACCAAAATTTTAATAAGCGTATTAATTCCTTAATACCCCTAAACGAATAGCACTCAACCTCAATTTATAGTTACGATAACCTATATTTGAGCCACACAGATTTTTTTTATATTAAAAAAAAAATATTTTGATATGGATCCTTTTTTTTTTTTTTTTTATAAACATCTTTAAAGTATCTTGGTCTGACAGGCCTTGTGGCTTCTCTATCGATCCAAAAACGAAATCCCGGCCCCGGAATCACCAACGCCAGAATCAGATCCATGAGAGTCGTTGAACACTCTAGAACTTGGACAGGACAATAGTCATCGTAAGTCCAAAATCAACGAGTCAGTTGCGGGGAAAAAACGATGTCCTTCGAAAGCACACCAGAGCTCGGAGAAGCAGCAGCAGCTGTGGTGCTTCGTCTCCGAGATCAACTTTCCTCTTTATCCAAGGTAGGGTAAATTAATTTGCCACGGCTTTTGTTCCGAATTCATGCCTCCATCCCCTCTTAGACTCTTCTCTTCTCTGGCTGGTGGACTGGAAAATATTCAGTTTATAATAATAAATAACGGAGTCTCTAATTAGTAATTACTTATGCAGTCTGTTGAGTATGGAGATGAGAGCGCAGTTTCAGAGCTGGTCAGTTTCCTTGATTCAACGTCTGATGCGGCTTTGTCGGACCCCGAGAATGAAGATGCACAAATCAATGCTTTTGAAGCTGTCTCTGAGATTCATAGATTTTTTTCCTCTCCTTTGGCCAGCCAGGTTTAATTGATTCTGTGTCTGTGGTTCTTTTGTTTTCAAATTGGCTCCAACTAAAGCTGCTTCCGTGGTTTTTTGCAGGCGGTTATTGATGCTCTTTCATTTGAGTTGCCAAAGGCAGTTTCAAAGTTTGCAGCCTTGTCAGAGAGGTGCCTGGAAGTTGCTGATTGTGTTATTGACAGTCTTATGTCAACGTGTAACCCGCGCGATATGCTGTCAATTCTTTGTGAGGTGCTTAATTTAAACAATGGCATTGTGTTGTTGTTTACTCTGTTCCCCGCTATGTTGGCATTAATTCAAAGTGGGCGTGAATCTCTTTTGATCCAATTAATGATGGCAAAACCTTGGCGCAATTATTTTGCAAACATGACTGTTTAATTCACGAGACTCTGGTGGAAGCATAAGTGCTACCCGGAACATGTCGTTGCATCTTGCAAGCAATCATTTTTTTTCATCATATGGTGCTACGTTAATGGTAGATCGTCATTGAATCTTTGGTTTTGTTGATTAACAGCAATTTATGAACTGACAAACACCAACACTTGGCACATTGGTAATGATATTCTTCAAGTCCTTGAGGCTTAAGTTTACTTTTATCATCAGGGGTCACCCGTGACCATACTAATACTATATATAAGTTGCAATTTTCTGTGGTTAATTATGTAAGTACTTATGGTTTTCTTTTGACTCCTAACTTGTGGACGCTACCGAAACAGGCATTAGATTCCTCCAGAAGAATGATTAATGCATCTGGTTATGCCGCTCCTCTTCTGAGAGGCCTTTCAAAAGGTTATAACAGAGTACCGTGGTTACTTGATTGATTAATGGGCTCAAAGCTTCTGTTGATTTAATGATGTATCTCAATACCAGTACTTAAGAACTTACCAACTGCAGTTGAAATGTAATTGTTTGATAGCACTTTGTTGAAAGTCTGCACACATTTGTATTCTTATAATTTTCTGTTATTGCTGCAAAAGATGAGTTTTACAGTAGTATAAATAAATCCATGAGTCCTATAATGATGTAGCTACATCTGCATGCAAATTTTGGGCAAGAATCTCAGAAGGTAAACATAGATTTGGTCAAGGAAAACACATTTTGAGTCAGTAGTTTTAGATGATGGTTGAGCTGTGGGCTAATTTGGCATGTCTTTAATGTAGAATCCCTCTATTGGGTCATGTTGAACATTTCCTAAAAGCTATTGTTGTTGATGTGCTGGTTTATGTTATAGATGAGCTTCAGCTAAGCTCAATGGACATTGATATTCTCCTGGCTTTTCAGTATTGATTTCTATTAAGAGGCGTCACTTCGAGCAAGCCAAAGTAGCAATTCATGTTATTCTGAATGTTCTGAAGGCTGTTTGCTTGGAGTTAGGCGAACAGCCTACAGAGTGCATAAATTTATTTGGCAGAGCTCTAAGCACTGCTGATTCTATTCGTATGATCAGTGCAAAATCGGTAAGTCATAAATATATTGTCCGATGCTTTTCTTAGTTGTCTGTATTCACAGTCCCATTCGGATTATCTCTTATCTATCTCTACCTGTTTTGGGAGGTGACAGGAAGGTGGAGAAAATGAAAAGCTTTGTGCTCTACTCGGTTTATATATCTTACAGATCATGGTTGGTAATTTTCATTCCCATTAAACTCTGGGTTGATGGTTTTTATCTGAGAATGTGCCTTCACATGTGTCCCAATCAAAATTTACACAGTCTGCACTATGGCGACATGAGCTCATGTATTGAGCCCCATTGTGCTGTTACTCTTTGATTTTGTTCATGGTTCATTTTTCTGCCTCCATAGTTAGATTGTTTTCTTGTTCATCATCAAAACTGCTAGTTGCCTTATGCCTTAAGTTTCACCCTTATTGTGCAGGCTCTGCTTTCACTAAGTGTTGGACATGAGATTTCAAGCTGTCTTCCCCTAATGTCCCAGTTGTTGAATTTTTTACCATACTGTGGTTTATCATATATTGGCTTATTAACTGGGTCTGATGTCGATGTCATGACTAGCATGGTTGTAGGAGGTAAATTGACTCCCATTCTTTGTATGTCAAACATATTCAAAATTGAGCTAAATAGTAACCTTTTAGTTTGGAGTCTGACTTATGTTTTTACAGAACACATGGAGGATGAAGATGATTTTATGAACTGCTTATCCTATATCAAACATGGGGCATCTCTTTCAGGTATGTATTTGCATAAAACCAATGTGTTTCTATCATTCTAATCATTGCTATATTTTTTATTGCATAATTTACCACAATTCAATGGTTTACATGTTCTCTCTCTCTCTCTCTCTCACTCTCTCACGTTAATTAATAATTTGATGCAGTGATATGGGGTCTTATTTCTGATGGGGTCACTCAGGCTGCAGGGGAGAATATCGCTGCTGTCAAGTATGAGCTTCAAAGCAACCAGACTTGTAGGTGGCAAGCAGTGGCAATGTTAAAGCACATACTGTCATCTGCCAATATGCCATGGGAATTAAAGACACATGTTGTTGACTTCCTGCTCTGCATTTTTTGTGGAAACATAGCAAAAGGCTGCAGTGATGAACATGCTGATTGCTCTGTATACATGCCTAGTCTTTGTGCTGCTCTACAGGTACTCTCCTATTTTTATTTTGCTCATCAATACCTCCTATCTTGTTGAGCTAACTGGAAAAATAAATGTTTGCAGGCCATTTCGGAGGTCGTCGTTTATGCGCCAAACACTGTGGTAAGGAAGAATACCTTTGAAGCACTGAAAAGGGTAAAGGCTCTATAACTGGAAAATTTAGGAGATTTTTTATTACCAGTCAACGACACTGCAAATTGCATTTCCATTCTTGTGTTGTCTTCATGTGATGCATCAAAATTGTTTATTCTGATACGCTATTTGTCATTCAGACACTTTTTCCATGCACATTATTGGAGTTGACAGTGATTTGCCAAATAAATGCAGGTGCTTGCTGATGTTCCAGCTACTCATAAGCTCAATATAGTGCAAGCTCTAATTGCAAGAACAGACTCTCCTTCCATGGTAAGTCCACGCATCTTGGTTCGTAAGACATATGCAAGCATTTGTTCAACGTCTAAATTTCATCATTTGAATAATTTGTTACAACCATGAACAGATTGCCATTCTTCTGGATCTTGTTAGGGGGGAATTACACTCAGAAAATTGCCAATCAATATCATTGTGCGAAGATTATGCCCTCCAAGCTGAAAAGAATGCAAGCTCAACTGTTTCACTGTGGAATGCTGGTGTTCTTCAATTGTTGGAGCTAGTTTTGAGGCCTCCAAGGGGAGGACCTCCATCGTTTCCTGAGCATGCTGATTCGGTAATTTTTTGTTGTTCGTCTGATCCGTTTGCTTGTGGTTCACATTCACTTCTTCCTCTCTCTGCCTATTTTTGGGGGGCCAGGCAGTTTTATTTAATGTCTGGTTATGTCTGTCTCAGGAGCACTGCAGGCTCCTTAATTAGTTTCTTGTTTGAAACTTTTTTAATTTCTATCTGGGATGATATTTCACAGGTTTCAGCGGCCCTCAACCTATACAGATTTATCTTGATAACAGAATCAACAGGTAATGTAGAAATCTGCTGACTCATAGAAGTTCAAGCAACAATGAAAAATCTCTTAAGTGATCTGCACAAATTTCTTGTCACTCTCAACAGTTATCTGAAATTCACCCCCAATCATTGTGTCGGGATCTGTGGATGCAAAAGAAAATAGTTTGCGTTGAATTGAGGCTGTTTCGGCCTGAGGAATATGTAGTTACCTTGTTCCCTTATTAATTTGAGGCCCTTGAAATTATAATATGTTAGAAATTAGTAGTTTAGCTGTCAGTTGTAGCTTTTAAGGTCATAGCCTTCTTACTCGTCAGCAAATGGCTAAAAGTAATTCTCAACTCAAGCATATTTGCTAATTACTAACTAATCTCACAAATAATGGGCTGATGGAAGTTTGATTATGATGGTGGTTGACTACCAGCTCTATAGGTAAGTTAGGTCAGGGTAGATGATCAAATTGAAGTCATTGGTAGACCTGACACATTAACGTAATATTGCTTTGTTCTGATTCATTAAGCTAAAAAGATACAATTTCAACCTTCCTCCATTGTGACCTAGGGTTACATTTTGGAATCACAGAAAGAGCCTTTTTGTGAAAATAAGGATAAGGCAATACGGCCCTTCTCCAAACTCCACACAATATGAAAGCCTTGTGTATGAGACTCCTTATTTTTGGTGTCATTTGCTATATCTCATTCACTGTCAAATAATACAGGGAAAACCAACTTCACGGGGGTACTGTCTAAGAACAATTTATGGAAGGCGTACAACGAGTGGCTTCTTCCTCTGCGGACCCTTTTGACAGGCATTATTGAGGAGAACAAGAATGATTCTGATCAACTCGCCGTTGACATAGAATGTGCTCTATACCCAGTTGTGACAGTTTTGTATCGCTGTATTGAGCTTGTTGAAGAAAAGCTAAGACATTTGACTTAATCAGCCATGCATGCTTCTGCCTGGTGTGGGCAAGTCTCATTTCACTGGAGACTCTAAAGATATATTTCCTTGACTTGTGATCTAGGGTTTATTCAGAATGCTTAGTTCTGTCCTTGTGCAACTATTAGATGAAACAGCTCTATGATCCAAGCATAAGTCGAACCAATTGATGCTTTACATATCGGTTTTGGCTTACGTCTTTTTCGTTATTTCAGCATTTAATTCCGTGAATTTTCCCAAATTTTAGAGTAGTGGATAATCATGTTGGTTACCAAGTTGATTCATTTTATGAGGTTATTAGGAGCGCGGGTTGTAAATATTTTTTTGTTTAATTTATTTGAAATGATAATATTTTTAATTTAAATGAGTAAACAAGTAGAAATAAATTTTTTTTATTATTGCAATTTAAATGAAGAGTGAAATAATTACACATAAAATTGGAATGAGAAATAATTACATATGAAATTTTACTTAAAATTTTAGAAGATTACAACTTATGTGCAGTTTAGTCGTGCAATCCAATAACTCTTGTGGTGCTCAAATGAGAATCCACTCACTTATGTAGTAAGTATGTCTTTCAATTCTATTATTATTAATAATTAATGTCAATTTCAGTTATAAGTATTAGTGTATAATTTTTAATTATTTTAATCAATTGTTAGGCTTATGTAACAGTAAATTAATAGGGAAAAATAGACGAAGATTATGATAATATATAAATAAGTTGATAATATATAAATAAGTTGGTACAAAGAGAGTATAATATAAATAAGGTAGTAATGTTAATATATTATGACAATAATTTGGAAATATATATAGATATTAATCTACAAATATAATTTGGAATATTAACTCTCAAAATTAATGTTAATTTTTAATGTTAATAATTGTGAAAAAATGGTTACAAACATTTGTTACTGTCAAAACTCTTGTTTTTCCACTCATCTTTACGTTATTCCTAAAAGCATTCAATTTAGAAACAATGAAATAACAATTGAAATCATCTTTGCAAATGTAAATGGTATGGGACAATTTCATTGATTGCTAAAACGGAGCCTTTCAAATTTAATTATAAATGTTAATAAATTTTTTTTGTTAATAATTGTCAAAGAAAGGTTACAAAATCAATAAGACAACTTGATCTCAGCAAGAAATTCGGAATGTTGACCTGAAAAATTAAAGAGAGTATAATATAAATAAGGTAGTAATGATAATATATTATGACAATAATTTGGAAATATATATAGCCATTAATTTGCAAATATAATTCGGAATGTTAACTTTCAAAATTAATGTTAATTTTCAACGGTAATAATTGTAAAAGAATTGTTACAAAAATTTGTTACTGTCAAGGCTCTTGTTTTGCCACTCATTTTTACGTTATTCCTAAAAGCATTCAATTTAGAAACAATGAAATAACTGCAATCATCTTTGCAAATGTAAATGGTATGGGACAATTTCGTTGATTGCTAAAATGGAGCCTTTCAAATTTAATTATAAACGTTAATAAATTTTTTTTGGGTAATAATTGTCAAGGAAATGTAGAAAATCAATAAGACAACTTGATAGCAGGAAGAGATTCAGAATGTTAACCTTCAAAATTAATGTTAATTTTTAATAGTAATAATTGTGAAAGAATTGTTATAAAAATTTTCAATGGTAATAATTGTGAAAGAATGGACAGGTAATAATAACAGGTAACAAATTAATAGACAAATAATAAATTAATTAAAAAGATGAACAATTTTATGAAGTTTTTTTTTGTTTTTATAAGAATTGAAGAGAAAAATTGTAAGAAATATATATGGCCATTAATTTGCAAACATAATTTGGAATCTAAACCTTCAAAATTAATGTTAATTTTCAATGGTAGTAATTGTGAAAATTTTTAATGGTAATAATTGTGAAAGAATTGACAGGTAATAATGACAGGTAGTAAATTAATGGACAAATAGTAAATTAATTAAAATGATGAACAATTTTATGAGGTATTTTTGTGTTTTTATAAGAATTGAAGAGAAAAATTATAAAAATGTTAAGTAGAAGATAAAATTAAGGAGAAGTTTTCTCTAAATTTTTTTTTTATATTAATTAAATAAATGATGCACTTTGTTAAAAAACTTATCCGGTGGATTTGGTCTGTCATTCTTACGTTGCTTCGACGTGGGATGAAGTGAGTTTTAATTTGGCTAACTTAACAAAAGTCTAATTTTAGGTTCCTAACTTAAAAAGGAAAGTCTCTTTCTCCATTGATCCAAGCTCGAATTTTACTGCAGTTGTTTTTCGTATAAAGTGGTTGAGATTGAATGGTGCGATATTTAGTTTAAAATTTATTAACACTAAAATTAGAGATGATGAAGGTTTATTTAGTTTTATCAATATTTGGGTAAATGATTTTATTTATAGGAGAGATCAAATAAGAATATAACGGCTGACTCTCGGTCTCAATCTGCACATGTGATGATCTATACACCGGTAATAAATATTTTTTTGTATTTTAAAAAAAATAAAAAAATCTAATTGAGGACAATTTAACCAAAAAAAAAAAAAAAAAGTAAGTCCAAAACTTAAATTTTGTCAAAATCAGCGTTATGTGCTGATGTGCCAACACGATGCGTTATGTGGCAAGCAAGGTATGCCCTATCATTTGAGAGTGTTTCTGTTGAGAGTTCCATTACATCCTCGGATAAAGCAATTTAAAAATTTGTCCATAATATAATAAGTAGGAGACTTTTTACAACCACATTTATCAAATATATAATAAAAAAAATCATCATTTTTTCATTCTATATTTTTTTATTATTATTGCACAAATAATAAATATTGTCGTATTACAGAAAATAATTGAGCCAGCAAGAGTAAGGACATTAACATTTATCCTTGTGTCGAACTCACACGTCATGATAGGAGTGCAACGTGGCAATACAGTAATTCTAATTTGGGTCAGTAACTTATGAAAAATGGAGTCAATAACTTAACGAAGGCTTAAGAAATAAACTCTGGTAACTTTCTTAATATTCATTAAAAGACAGAAAGTCTAGTAAGCATTGTCATTTACGATTTCTTCTGTCCAAATATAGCAAGTGTTCATATCCAAACCCATTTTGTTTACAGTTAAATAGTTTAGATTAAAAAAAAAAAAAACTACCAAACAAGTGAATGAATGGATACTGGCAGCATATGCCTGAAAAAAATAAACAGAGATGTGCACATGACAATGTGAAAAAAAAAACAAAAGTCGTCTTCCTATGGGGCTTAGTTACGTTGGACTCCTAAGTGCAAACACCATGCATTGGACTCCTAAGGAGTTGAGATTGAACCATTAGCTACTCTACTTCATTGTGCTGCTCTGTTTTTGCTTCCTTGTCCTAATCTCTGACTTCTTTTTCCCCTCCTTTGGTTTGCTCTTGAAATAGTTGCTTAAGACTGATCACAGTAGGTACAATGGTTCCTTGTACTTGCGCATTTTTTATTTTTTTTATGTTTGTTTATTTGATAATCTTTGTAGTACATTTTGTGATGCTGGTGGCATCAACACCTTTCAAATTAAATAACTTTTCTCAAAAAAAAAAAAAAATCTACTTAAAATCGCTTGATATACAATAAGGATGACAAAATATACAAGCATTATAGAATGTATGATAAGGCATTATTGTTTTCGGTCAATTTTGACACATTTTGGCATACTTGTTGCAAATTCACTTGTCATTATACATCCTATTTTTTTGGGATTAAAAATTCAAATTTTTTTAAAGAAATTAACTATTTGATATAAGTGACGGCTGACTTTACGTTGGACGAGATTCGGTTAAACTTCCAATGTCCAAAAACTATTTCGGCTTCTACCAGGTCATGCCCCAGGCCATATAAAACTAGATGTAGTTTTTCTCCTCTTCATTTTGTTTTTTACTTTATCCACTCTCTCGTATCGACTACCCACCTGATTTTTTCAGAACAAGGTTATTCTTAGCTTTTTCTCTATGTTAAATTGTATTCTTATGACAAAGAACGTTTTTTTGAACAATAACTTATAATAGGTGTTTGTTAATTTTATTTCTTTTTTTAGGTGAGTAAAACTAATTCATAATTTAATATCATTTAAATATTATTTTTAATTTTTTTATTCAAATAGACCTCACTTACTATAAAGTGTAAGATTATAAGTAAATCACACTCACTTTAAAAAGGGAGTTAATAAGAACGTTGAACCAATTAATCTTTAGATATTTTAATAATTGTAGCGCAAAAGAATTATTTGCTTCAATTTTATTGCGTTGTGACCAGGCAATCCATACATATTCGTTCAAAACGCTATTTCTGCGGTTGATTACATACCCACTTGAGCGAAGGTTAAGGGGCCATCTCATAGACAATATTGCTTCATTTGTTACTTTTCAACTTAAAAATTTTAGTATATTATAATGTCTAAAATTCAGTATATTTTTTAATTCAGTGAATTTTTTTGATATATATTCTCACTTTTTTTGGGAAGAAAAGCTGTTCGGAACCATTCATGGATTGTAATTGTTCCCTTTCTCAAACGTTCGAATGCAAATTTTGAACTGTTGCTCCTTAATTTTATCTAAAGATTAAACATTTATTTTGTCATTTTCTATAAGAAAATTATGGTAATTTTATCTTTTAAAATTAAATTAATTTAATATTATTACTTTTAATTAATTGATTCCGAACTAATTGTTATTTCATATAATTATCCTTTTTTATGACTAAAATTCGTATGTTAGAGATCTAACTAATATATATATAAAAAAGATAATTTTATTTTATTCTTACAACTTTTCGATAGGCTTATATTGTTTTTTTATTTTTTTTTTTTTAAAATGAAAAAACGATTTTATCACCTACCATTGTATCCAAAGTTTTTAAAGTCACTGTAGGCAACATATGGGTAAATTCCTTTAATCCATTGTTCGAAATTTCACTCGAGGCAGGCAAAGTTTGCCAGCCGTCGTCCCTACCCCCTCACGTTCAAGAAATTCTTGGGTGATGCCAGTTCGGAAGCTAGCCTAGCAATTTGCAAGAAAGCCTCCTCCAGGTGAGTTCAATGAGGTTTGCGTTTCCATTCTTCTCATTGAACGAAAGGAATAAGGAAGTATTCAGCATAGAATAACTGCCAAAAAGGATTAAAAGCATGTCACAGTGAAATTTTGCACTGACTGAATTAAAAAAGTTTAATTAATTAATTAGCACTGTTTTATGGATGGGATTCTTAATTATTTTTTAGAGATGGATTCACTTGCCTTCCAGATGAACATGTAAAAGGATGAGATAGACGCTTTGTTGGCAAGATGAACAGACCGTGCTCGAAGCCACAGGATGCAAGCGAGTGTGCAGTGACCTATTATCTGCAGGAAAAGCACAATCATTTATCATTTTTATCCTAAGCAAGCAAGGGATTAGCATGCATGCACATATTACTACCGCAAGAGGCAAGAGGCACGCCTAAGCCACACAGTTGCATTCATAATTTGCTTAGAGAGGAGAGACGCCCATACTTACTGTGACAAACTTGCTTGGTGGGTAGGTAGAAGAAGCTCCCACCACCACGGCAGCTCCATATGCAATTAACAGCATGTTGATGCAAAGCCAGAATACCTTTTAATTACAAGAACATTAAAACTTGACCAAAAACAAAAAAAAAAAAGAAAACAACAATTTACTTGTAAGCCAACAACATGTATGGGAGTATTGAAAAGATATAAGAGGCCTCATATTCTCTTTGCATTTTCTTTCATCTTGCAGCGATTGGATTTAAAGGACTTTAATTTCTTTCGTTTTCCGTCTTTCAAAAAGAAAATCAATCACAACATTAAAAAGTCTGCATTATGTTAGTAGTATCAGCTTTCTTACTCTTTCTTGTCCTAGGCTGACACTGAATGATTTGATGCCAAAATCTCTATCACCATTCACATCTGGTATGTCCTGTTGAAACACCAAAAAGTGACAAATCATATTCAGCAAGAGGAGTGATCTTAAATACTCCGGATTGTTCAAGTGGCTAGTGGCTTTTAAGATTATGGCATTCGCAGAGTTTAACTCCCGCTAGAGTTTCTTATTTAACTTTAAGTGAAATTTTTGGAAGAAGTTTTATTCCTTAGAATGTAGTGCACTCTTTACAGTATTTTCAGATTTATTTTTCCATTTTCTCACTAACACCTAACAGGTTAACCACTAATCAATTTGCATGTCCAAAAAAAAAAAAAAAAGCAAGAGGAATGATCTTCAATCAAATTTAGTTCCATATTAATTTGTTTGTCCTCTTGCATTATTTTCATTCCCATTCTCGTAACAGGAGGGATATATAGGCGAAAAGTTGTAGGTTGTTTTCTCCGCTGTTGCTCTGTTCCTTACTATTGATAAGCCTTTTTAAGATGCTATTTAAAATGCCTGTGTTGGCTTGGCCAAATATGTGATTTTGTTACCTTGAATAATGCAATAACAGCAGAGAAGAAGCACATGAAAGCAGTTGCAAACGCCAACGATCTGGTAACAACTACTGGTTTACCAAGTACGAATTTCTGCACGTATATATACACCTCTTAATAGTGAAGTAAAATGTGATGCAATCAACTTTCAGTTTCAATTACCCAAAGTAGTGAAAGGAACAAAATTGTTGAACTCGGTAAAACTTTACGGGGCAGAAGGTTTTTAGTTGTACCTGGATGTGTACAAAGAAAGCAAACTGAACGACCACAGCCCTCACAATCATGATGCAAGATGCTGCAAGAAATGCTTGCTTCTTCCATCTAAGTAACGGAAGCTAAACAAAAACAACACAAAGAACATATTGAAGCTATCTAGTCGGTCCCATTTGATTACTGCAATATTAGTGCATATTGTTTCTATTTAAGATTATCGAAGCATTGCAAGCATGGCATATAATGGCAGAAGGAACTCACTTCAATAGAGTATGCGCTTCCCAGCACAAAACTTATGACGAGGGCAGCAAGGAGTGGCGGGGATTGAAACATGATTCCCATGGCCAGACTCTGACGGAAGATTTCAAATAATAGACAAGCAAAATGAAAAAAAAAAAAAAATCAGTTTTCAAAAAGAAAAGAAAGATAATCTACTATTGGGATTCTTGAACTGTTCTTAAATTTGTAGATGAGAATACTATCTCTTTTTTTTTTTCCCAATGGTAGATTGTACCATCTGATTACTTGGTTAGCATATTTGCTTACTTACCATCAATACAGATGCAGAAACAATAGTGATACCAGTTCCCATTGAAAAATCGCCAGAAGCTAGTGGGAGATCAGGTTTGTTTATCTAGGAGCATGAAAAGAAGTGTTAAGATTAAATAGTCAATTATGGTTTATTGGCATGCAACAAAATGATCATATCCAATGTTCTACAACTGGAAGTCTTATTCTAAAAGTTCGATGAGATTGACAGAGATGAGTAGGTAAAATTTTTAAGTTTCATGCTAGCCATGTTATTTTACTTCAAATAAATTAAATTTTTGTACGTACCTTATCTATCTCAACGTCAAACAATTGGTTCAATCCCACCACGTAAATGTTCATTAAAACTGATGGAATCAAGGCCTAATACATGAAAGAAAGAAAAAAAAAATGCGTCAAATACACATCTTAGATTATTAACACACGGAATTAGTGCTCTTGCGGCTGAAATTAACCTTCAGTAACCCCATAAAAAATGAGGGAGACAACTCAACAATTGATTCCACCGGGAGAAGAGAGACCGATGTTATTCCTATTAACTGACAACAAAAAAAAAATCACAAGAAACTGACATTCGTTAGTCGATCTGTCTCTATTGATTTAATCTTATATTTAGTAAGAACTGAGAGTTGATACAATGTGGAAAAGGCGATACTCACAGTGCCAATCACAGTGTGAGGACGAGAAAACAGATAGAAGGCATGCAAACTCTTGATCGCCCCGCTTTTAAAACTCGACCAAACATCAACATCCTCCTCAGGGTTTGACGCATACCCATCTTGTAAAGTAACATGAATAGGAACAGGTCTCTTCTTCAATGACTTACCTGTACTCCCAATTACAAATTTTACGCTATGACTTGATAATGATTGCAATCTTGAGGAACAAAGGACGGGCTTGTTGCACTGCCACCCTCCCTTTAGCATAGAATATACTAGTTGTCTCCCTGGCACTTTGGCTGTTGCAACGAGACCTGAAAAAAGTTTGACAACAAGTTGTTACAATATTGCGTCACCAATAGCAAAAGTTAGAATTAATAATTAAAATTGGAATTCTTCTTCCTCTTGATTCTACTCGAATCAATTACTCATAAAGCATGCAACAGACAAAGCCTGGACTACAAAGCATGACAACATAAAAAGTTCAGAATAATTCACATGTTCAAATTATTTATTTTTCTTCAGGATAATCAATCGTGTGGCTATTAGATTGAAATTTAAGATGTTCGTTTGTAAAATTGAATAGAAAAAAAGATCATTACTGCTGTGAAAGTAGTTTTTTTTTTCTGTGTAAATAATATATTTGTAAAAATAAATTAACAGCTCTGCAAATTAAGCAATGACATTTTTTTTTTTTTTTTAACAAATGAAGTTTCATCAAACGGGACGAAATGGTGAGAGAGTTGGTTTGATTCTGGTAAAATCAGAAACTAAATGATTGAAAACAGCTTAAACTTTCAAGAATGGTGACACTAACAACACCAATTTCAAATTTCCAAGGATAAGAACTAACTAAGACCAATTCAAATTGGACGCATCCGGGAGAAATGGTGCATCCACCTGCTTTACCATTTTTATGGGTTTTTGCCTGTCACTAAATATGTGAAATTAAAGACAAAATATAATGGAGAAGTCAAACAAGTAATCAAATCAAAACTCTCTTGCAACAATCATATAATTAAGTAATAAAAAGGGCATAACGAAGCGTTTTGTTTTAAAAATATAAAAACATATGTATATATATATATATATATATATATATATATATATATATATATATAGGCACACACACACACACACACAAAAAAAGAGATCAATGAGGAAGTGCATGTGATAAAAATTTCATGATCGTATCGGAGACAGACTACCTCGTTCCACAGTTGGGCAACTCCGAGGATTGAAACATGAACGGCCGCACAAACGGGTCATAATGGTCGCTATCACTCAATCACTCTCTCTGAAACACACAAACAGACAGAGAGGGAACTGAAATTTAGAAGAGGGAAAATGGTAGCTCTTCGATTTTCCAAATGGCAAGTGCTCAAGCACTTGGACAAGACACTGTGGTCCCCACCCGCCCCCCCTTCCCCACTGTCGGTGGTGGATGTGTCGTTATTTGGCTCCTCACCTGGTGGGGCCGAAACCTGCCTAGCCAAACGTTTGAATCGTCCTAATAAATCATGTTGTCCGTGTTGTCGTACTAAAGGGTTTTGTCAATTCTTTTTTCTCTTCAGTCTTAATTGATTGGAAGGTGAGAAAATGAAAACTCAGAAACGGCTTGTAGTTGTGGAGCATCCGGCATCCGGGGATTGAGTTCCATCTCCAAAAGATTTCTTTCCCTTTATAATGCTTTTTTTCCTTTTTTTTAAGCGAAAGATGAGTAATGTTTTCCTTTTTCTTTTTAAGATAAGTACTCATTTAATTTGCCTTCATTTCATGAGAATGAAAGATCCATTCTTCTAGAGTTTGGACTAAGGATTGAGTCTACTTTTATGGAGATAGTTAACTGAACTCACAAATTCGATAATTGATAGACTTATGATATTTTTTTATTAAAAAAATATGGATTGGCTATATTCGGGAAAATAGTGGAAAGATAAAATTAAATTCGAGGTGTGGAGTATGATTAGGAAAACAAAAGAAATAATCTTATAATTGACATAAAAATAAATTTAGTTTTTAATAAATAATCAAAATTTTATTTTTTTTAAAATTAAATTTTAAACATACTTAGTATGATTATAAATATATTTAAGAGGTGTTTGTTTAGGAAAAAAATAATGTAGGAATGAGAATCAACTACTAAATTTTTATTTATATTGTTTGTTTTATATAAAATGCATTCTCATTCTCTTAAAAAGGGAAATGAGAATCCCTACTTTAAGGGAATCATGATTCTTATGTTTACTTCATTAATTATTCTTATTCCCCTCCTAATTACTTCTAACTCCTCAATTTTCTCTACTACCCCATGTTTTTATTATTATATTGTATTATTTTTTATTTTATTTATTCATAAGATAATAATAATAATAATAATAACATGTTTTTATATTATAATAAAAATTAAATATTTCAAATCATGATAAAAATAAAATTATAAATAATAATAAAATTTTATAGTAAAAATAATCATTTATTTATTATTAATAAATTATTTTATAATCTCTACAATATTATTTCCATAATAATAATAATATTATTATTATTATTAGTAATAAAATATTATTCTTATTCTTATTCTTATTGTTATTATTGTCATTACCATTACTACTTATTAATGATCATATTGCATAATATTATAATGAGAATTTAAATTTCAAAAATATTTAAATTATCAATTAACAAATGATTATTATTATAATAACAATAAAATTTTATTTTAAGATTTTCTTTTTGGATTTTATATTTATGGTTATCATTGTGAAGTATATTATTGTTATTATTATTATTATTATTATTAGTTTTTATTATAATTTTTAATTTTATTTTTATGGTAATTTAATATTTTTAATTTGACATTACATTATAATATTTTTTAAAATTTTATACTTTTTAATTTGATATTAATAATTTTTTTAATTTTAATTACATTTATCTTACATTTATCATAACATAAATATTATCATATATTTAATGTTTTCGATTCCGAAATGAAACAAATATCTATGAAGGGTTTTGATTCCGATTCTTGAGTAAACTATGAGGTGTTTGTTTAGGAAAAAAATAATGTGGGAATGAGATTCAACTATCAAATTTTCATTCATATTGTTTATTTTATATAAAATACATTCTCATTACCTTAAAAAGGAAAATGAGATTCCTTACTTTAAAAGAATCATGATTCCTATGTTTACTCTATTAATCATTCTCATTCCTCTCCTAACTACCCCTAACTCCTCAATTTTCTCCACTACCCCATATTTTTATTGTTATATTGTGTTAATTTTTTGATTTTATTTATTCATAAAATAATAATAATAATAATAATAATAATAATAACATGTTTTTATATTATAATAAAAATTAAATATTTCAAACCTCAGGATAATAATAAAATTGTAAATAATAATAAAATTTTATAGTTAAAATAATCGTTTATTTATTATTAATAAATTATTTTATAATCTCTGCAATATTATTTCCATAATAATAATAATAATAATAAAATATTATTCTTATTCTTGTTCTTATTATTGTCATTACCATTACTACTTATTAATGATCACATGTCATAGTATTATAATGAGAATTTAAATTTCAAAAATATTTAAATTATCAATTAACAAATGATTATTATTATAATAACAATAAAATTTTATTTTAAGATTTTCTTTTTGGATTTTATGTTTATGGTTATCATTGTGAAGTATATTATTGTTATTATTATTATTATTAGTTTTTATTATAATTTTTAATTTTATTTTTATGGTAATTTAATATTTTTAATTTGACATTACATTATAATATTTTTTAAAAATTTCATACTTTTTAATTTGATATTAATATTTTTTTAATTTTAATTACATTTATCTTATATTTATCATGACATAAATATTATTATATATTTAATGTTTCTGATTCCGAAATGAAATAAACATCTAAATAAGTGATCCCATTTCCCATTCCACTTGATTACAATTCCAATTCCGATTCCAATTCCAAATCATAAAACTATTTTCCATACCCTCTTAATTTTTTCCTTAAATTCAACTCGTCAATCTAAAGTGGATCTAAAAATGACTTTAAAGGTACTCATTTTTGAAAAATTTTCCTTGTCATACAATTTTCCTGTACAATTGAAAATTAGTTGTATTTTAATATTTTGTATGCAAAAATTGCATGGTGAAAAAACCCTGCTCTTTTTTTTTTTTTTTTCTTGTCATAATGTGACTTTGAAATCACTCAAACAAACAAATTAGAAGATACTAGTATTTGAACACAAGTGGATACTAATTTTACTCCTTTTTTTAGTGAATAAAATTTACTTATAACTTAACACCACACAAAATAATTTTTTATTTTAAATAGATCTCACCCATTATATAGTATAAGATTATAAATAAGTTATACTCACTAAAAAGGTGAATTAAATTAGAAATCTCCAACAAAAAAGGGTTTACTACCAATAATCACTTTTTACTTTCTCTTTTATAATCATCAATAAAAAATCAACACATCTAACATTTTTTAATGATAAATTTATAGTATATTTGACTTTAGTTTTTTGATAGTCAATAAATATATACTACATATTGACGATTGTAAAAGAGAAAGTATAAACGACCGTTGTTAGCAAAATCGTTAAAATAAATATAATATCCACCATGTTAATTATAGATGTAAGAATTTTTTTTAAAAAAAGCAACAATAAAAAAATTTATTATTTAATGTTTCTTTTTATTTTTACTTTTTTTGAATATCTGCATAATATATACACAGGCATACATACCATTTTGCTTTTGATTATGATAATATACAACAATTTATATTTTTTTTTATTATACCATATATATATGTATATATATATATATATATATATATATATATATATATATATATATAAATTTCTTATCTTATGTAATTTATAGTAAAATTTTATAAATCTATATCTATTTTTATCGATACGTAAGTATATATTATTAAAATTGGGAGAAAATTCAACTGTTCTTCTTTTGTCACAAAGTCAATTTCAAATATGTGCCGAGGTTTACATATTTTTACGCTTTTCTTAGTAACATCATATAATTTTTAGTATTTGACATTAACTTAGTTGTTGATTTATGCACTTTTTAAGAATTATAATAAACTCACATATCGTGCATGTAGCTACTGGTTGCTAGTGAAAGTCCATTGGAATTTTTTGCTATTACGTGACCAAATAAAATTGAGACAAGAACTATTGACATATTACCTCTTGCAAATGAAAAGTGACAATGAATTCCTGCTTTCATGTACTTGTATGCTGGAGTTTTCTTATTCTTAGAACAATATCGACCCGATGGGCCAAGTATTAATTACTGATTGAACCAGTGACTTGGTGTCTCGGTTCTTTGTGCTAATCACTATTTAGAAAACAAATTGAAATTGATACAACAAAAATGACATCGAATTAAAATAACCGTATCAACTTTAGTTATATATATAAAGCTGAGAGAAAATTTGATAGCTTATATGGCGACGTTTACTTAATTCTAAGAATATCCATTTTAACTAAAAAAATTGTTTTTAATTGTCAGAATATCAAAATATTCCCATATCAATTAAGTTAACATAAAAACTAAAAAATTGAATTTAGTTTATTACTCAATTTTGATTTCATTCATTTACTCTAACGCAAGCATGCTAACTTTGAAACATTAATGTTTATCCAAATAGTATACTTAAAAAAAAAAAAACTTTAGTTTAAGTAAAATTTTGTCTAGCCAATTAATCAGTTTTTAATATTTTGCATGATGAAACCTAAAATGCAAATGAATGTAGACATTGTATATTATTGTTGTTTTAATTATTTAATTTAATTCATATTATTTTATATTAATTTAAAATTTTAATAAAATTAAGATTTTAACTGTTTTTTTTTATAATATAGAATTAAAAGAAAATTGCTCCTTTGTAAAGACAAGAATAAATAATCTGTGCAATGCACCGACTCTATTCTAGTATTCAAGTAAGCTTCTAACCTACCTTTTGTAATAATTTTCTTTGTATCGATCATTTGAAATTTTGTTTTTCCATTATAAAGACTATTAAGTTATAAGTTATATAATAGAAATAACTCTTATCATTCTCGTATGTCCTACACCTTCCTTCTTATGATTAAAACTCTAAATTTCTAAAATTGAAGTCTAAGGTTTAAGCATTGAGATGTCCCCCGAGGAACAATCATTCCAAGTTTTTTTTGAGGCAAAAAAAAAAAAAAAGATAAGCCAAAGAACATAAATAAAAAGTACTAAAACATAATTGAAATATTGCGTCCACATATTAAATTTAGATATTGAATCAAGTCGTTTTTTAATATTTTTCTATTTTTGATTTTATGACTGCATCTTTTATTGTATCAGTTAAGAATTTAAAAATTGTGAAATAATATTTTACTAACAAAAAATTGCTGAAATACAACCAAGTCCAACTAATTTACATGTTTTATAGGCCTCTCGCCATGTAATAGATTTATTATCCAATATTTGAGCCAAAAAAGAACAAAAACCATTATATATTCCGGTAAATTTTAGACAATTTTGCTTATTCGGAAAAGGAAAAGGAAAAGGAAAAAAGGGCCATTTCTGTTAAATTCATTTAAAATCATATAGGATATTTTACATAGTCGATCAATTTTTTTTTGTTACATGGCAAATGGGCAGGTTGAGACAGTTTCGAGTTGAGTTATTTGGGTTTCGAATTATTCGAGTCTCAGGTTTATCGAGTTTCGGGTTCATCGGGTTTCGAGTTTTTCGGGTCTCAGCTCATTCGAATCTTGGATTTATCAGGTTTCAGGTTTATCGGGTTTCGGGTTTATCGAGATTCAGATATTTCGGGTTTCGGGTTATTTCGGATTGGGTTACTTTAGTTTTCGGGTTTGATTCAAGCGGGTCTCAGGTTAATCCATTGTAACATTTTTTTTTTACCAAACTAAAAAAAATTATGTTTGTATGTTTTACCATAATACTTAAAATAATTAATCAAAATGTGAATAATTTAAATTTTAATTATTTAGAAATATCAAATAATATAATCTACCTAATAATATTTATATTTAATATAATATACAATTAATTAGTATGAAACACATTATAATTAGGTTTATAAATTGTTGGAAACGTGGTTTCGAGTTAATCGACTTACTTAGGTTTCAGGTTATTCAGGTTTCGAGTCTTCTAGATTTCGAATTACTCGGGTTTCGGGTCATTCGAATTTCGAGTTATTTGGTTACAAATTGTTTCGGTTTTGAGTTTTTCGGGCCACGGCTCATTGACTTTTTTAGTCAAAGTAAGTCGGGTCAAATTGAATTTCAGGCAGATTAAATCGAGTGATTCGGGTCGGATCAGCTTTTACTACCTCTAATTACATAGGAGGGTTATATGTAGCCTATAAGGCTACAGAAGATACCAAGAGACCATGATAGAATCAGTCAAAAGCAAGTTGCTTAACACTGATGGACAGACAAGTCAAATGAGTTGGGTCGTGCCATATATGATCTATTCTTTTTAAGGGAAAAGGTAGGCGGACGGGAAGAGAGAGATGCAAAAAAAATATGGAAACTTTTTTTTGTGTAACCAATTAGTTTATTTGTGCAACAAAATGTTGAATTATTGCAACAAAATTTGAAAGTATTTTTTGCCTATTTTTTCGTGGTAGAAATTTAGTGTCTCGTTGCACAAAGAAAGTACCTGATTGCACAAAAAAAATTTTCAGTCTATTCCACGTCTTAGTTTTCATGTCCACGTAATAATACTCTTTTTTTAAATCCACTTATTTCTTATTGTGCCTTAACACAACTCATTTGTCTTTTTTGTCGTATAGTGCCATGTTTCAAAATTTGGACAATAAATCTAGCACGACTCATAAGTTCAAACACTATGAACTCGTATCGTGTCGTACTTAAACCGCTTACCGTGTCGTGTTTAGACCGTTCAGCATATTGTGTCTAAGTTTTAAATCGTATCTAAATTATAATGTGTTTAGACCATTAATTGTATTTAAATAAAGTTGTGTTATATAAGTAATAATTTCTTTTTAATAGTGCCTAGAGCCCTCATAATTATTTTATGGCTGTTGCTAATAATTTATTTTTTAAATATAAATAAAAATATTGTCTCTAATTTGTAGTCATATTATACAATTAATAATTCCTTTTTAATCTTATTTCAAGTTTTGGTTAGTAATATTTTAATATAAATAAAATAATTTAAATTATTTGAAATTTAAATAATCTACAATCTTTAACTTTTGTAACTTATGATTTAAGAAAAAATAAAGAAAAAAAATTTATGAAATGGTGATTTATTTTATTCTGTTAAATAAAACTTATAAATAAAAAAATATAAATAAATCATTACTCTTAATCTAGTAAAAAAAGTTGATACTTTTATTCACTTAAACTATAATTCAAATATTGTTGTTTACTTCATTCCATCTCGATTCTAAACTCATTTTAAAAAACACTCATACTTGGATCGTGCTAGACCCAATTATGGGCCGTGCCCACGCTCGTGCAGAGTCTGAGCTCGGATTGTGCCTTGGACCTAACCTATCAAGGACCATGCTTAGCATGGTTATAGACGAGAAAATATTGCTGGAAAATAAAAAATATTTTAAAAGGCTTGAATCCCACATGAGAAAGAGAAGTCAAGTAGCACTTAATAAATGAGTATATAATGAGACTTGATTCCTACATAGATTAAAAAGGTTATGTACTACCTGTTTATAAACTAATATGTGTCTTACACTTTCATAGAACAAAAGACCCACAAGAGGTCTTGCGCAACCCAGTTACGGGCCTGATAGGAGCGGACCCACAGGACCTTACGCAGGCCGGTCCACCCCTGAACCCAATATTTTTGAGACCATTGAAACCCTCCGGTCAAACTAGCCGTTGCAGCAGTTACAGCCATTTAATTTCCATTATTCTGTCCATTATTCACCTTTATGACCATTATTCACTTTTATTATTTTTAAAGGTTGAACTAGTTTATAAACAACTCTTCCTTCTCCAGAAACACAACTTTTGAGATACTCTTATTCCTGCACATTTTTCTTTGCTCAATTTTGCTGGGTTAATCATGATTAGAGTTGTTTCTATTACCTCACTATTTGAAGTGTACATTAGTGGGAAAGTCTGTTGTATCCTGGGAGGGTAGTCACTGGGACCTACTGCACTGTCACGATTTGTGAACGGTGACGGAAACTATCCTTAAGGACAGTGCCTTGCACGCCTCAAATTTCATTTCATATCTTTCATTTATTTTATTTGTATCCATTTTCTGTTCATTTTATTTACTGTTTCTAACAATTATAAGTTCAGCTCAAACTCTAGTACTAGTCGTACTTAATGTCTACTCGATATTATATAATGTGAGCTGTCTAGCATAGCCTATGCTATGCGAGACTGGATCGGGTTAGCCCACGGACTGCTCAGCCCGTTTGACTTGTCTACTCTGGGAGGGGGGACCAGACATGCAAGCCATGGTCAATTGTGAAGGCAATAAAACCCAAGTAGTCAGCAACATAGTTGGCCTCCGCGTAGGTGTGCTGAAATTGAATTTCCCAATCCCAGCGAGCTAGTGCGGTATATAGTCGATCAATTTAGGTTCTCAGTCAAATACATAATATGGGCTCTCTGTTATTTTTTCTTATTTTGTTATGAATATAATTAATTTATAATTTTACATTACATCTATTTTTTATTTTTTTATTTTAAATAAAATTTACTTATTATATGATATAAAATAATAAGTAAATTATACACTTATTAAAAGAAAGATGTCAAACTAAAAATCTCCAAAAAGAAAAAACAAATGTTATCATAAAAATCTAGATAACTAGATAGATATCTTCAATGCATGGACAATAGACAACTAGACATTGCATGGACGTATCAGCATATTAACATAAGTCATTCCGACTCCGACAATAGGATCGACGGCCATGTGCCTAAAAAGTTTGCTGGTCCTCCTTTGCTTCAATAATTGAAAATATGTAGACAAACTGGACAAAGGAGGAGAGAGTGACATAGAGACACCAAATGAACTGATCATGTTTGTCTCAGTTCACCAGCTGGAATCCACGAAAATGATAGGATATCTACCACAACTGTAACTTCCCCTTGTTGATTTACCTAGTTACTGTCTCCCTAACCATGGTGCGACTGTAGTTACTGTTTCCTCGTTGTTGTTGGATTTTCGATTAAAAATGCCGAAAGGTTTAGAAAAATAAGTTCCACTACATGGGCTTGTACAAGAAGTTGTTATGCTGTATTAATATTGCAACAACTAATATATTTTATACAATAGCAATCATAAAATGTAAATAAAAAAATAATTACATGCCCATTAACTTTTTCCCCACAAAAAAGAAATAAACCAAGTCTTAATTAGGAGGCCTATTGTTGAGTCTATATCTTATATCAGAATTTGGCCCAGATAACTGCTAGAAGACTCGATTGGTATTTATATACATTTTCATAGTTAAAATCCCTTCTACAGTAGGCATGCAGAGGAGGCTTCCTACTTGCTAGTAGCAACAAATAAAACGAAAGCATACAAAATTTTTTTCCCTTATGGCCATATGCATGCATACAAAAATACAGCGAGTCCTCATATCATCCTTTTCTACTCTCTTCCACTCAATCAATGACACAATGTCCACCTCACAATTCCTCTTTAAATAGCTTTGCTCTCTTCTTCCTCTAGCTAGCTCTTAATATTGGAATGCCAGCCATGGTTTGCAGGAAGATCTCTGCCGTCATTCTGGTTTTCAGCCTCCTCCTCTTCTCATCAACATTCACCAGTGCTTGTGGTCCTTGCAGGCCTAAGCCAGAGGGTCCAACTTGCCCCAGAGACGCACTGAAGCTTGGCGCTTGTGTAGACCTCCTAGGACTTGTCAACATTGTTGTTGGAACCACAGCCTCAAACGAGTGCTGTGCACTACTGGAAGGTTTGGTTGACTTGGAAGTTGCCCTCTGTCTTTGCACTGTCATTAAAGCAAATGTGCTTGGAATTAACTTGAGTGTGCCGGTCGCCCTTAGTTTACTTGTTAATTTATGTGGCAAATCTATTCCTCCTGGCTTCCAATGTGCATAAGAAAGAAGCCGGGGGCCGGAGCCGGCCTTGCCTGCTCTCTTCCAGTTAATTTGTTCTGGGTTGGGCGGTGAAACTCGTTCGTTTACAGTATCTTGGTTTATAAACCACCTTCTTCTTATTCTTTCTAATCGTGGGTTGCTTTGTGTGGTCCTTCTTTCGTATGTCAGTAACATATGCTGTTACTCTGTTAACCCATATTTCTAATTTGACTCACATTTTTTTAGTATAATTTATTTATAATTTTACACCATATAATAAGTAATATATATTTAAAATAAAAAAAGATAAATTTATATGGTGTAAAATTATGAATAAATTATATTTACAAAAAGAAGTGAGTAAAATGATTGTTCTACTAAGTGGGTCTGTTTGCTAATCTATTCTTAATTACCTGCTGTGTCATTTTTATCTTTGTTTTGTACGGGATGAGATAGTCGTTTGCACTAATAAGCAGGCAAAGTCTGTTTGCCTTGGTCCTACTACCTACTTATGTGTACTTCATTGTTGTTTGTTTCAGGAAGATGGTGTTGTTTGAATTAATCCTATTTATCTCAGGGAGTTGCTATAATACTGTCAAAATATTTTAGTGAAGCGCAAGGCCAAGTTGCCTAAGATGCTTATTGCAATATGGTGTTCAAAATTTCTGACATATTTCATCTCAGCAAAGACTAAAGCACAAAAAAATAGAAACAGAAATACCAATATCAAAAGGAAAAAATGAAGAATTCAGCCCCACATTTTGTTTGTTTCCCAGTACAACAAAATAGATTTATTGCAGCAGTCGGATGCTTTAGACGTCTAAAGTAGTAGTTAAAACCGATGCCTAAAATAATTGAGTACCACTAAAAACACATAAAAATTAATTATAAAATAATTATAAAAATATTTTAGTAGAAATAAGCACTTTATCCAACGATTTAATGATAGCGGTTATACACGTCTAAGACAGTAATTTTAACCACTTCTTAAAATATAATTTAATTGAACAGACACTTTATGAGTTTACTTTATGTGTTTTTTAACTGCAACTGTTCTTAACGAACTTTAAAAAATTAATAATTAGAAAATATTAATAGAAAGATGGAAATTAAAAAAAAAATATATAATAATAATAATACGAGGTCTGTTCTCCCAAGTATCTCTCTGGTGTATGGTCCCTAACGCTCCATGTATGCCCATCTTTTTCCTTCGATCGTCTTTGGCTTTCATCATCGTCGTTTAGGATAAAAAATTTTTCAGTTTCTTTATCATCGACCTTTTGGTCTCCCAAATATAAATCGATCGTCTTTGACTTTCATCATCGTCGTTTTGGCTTTCGTTGTCTGGTGCCTGGTCCAAAATAAAAAATTATTTTTCCTCTTCATTTTCTACAATCACTGACATCACAATTGACACCACTAGGGTTAATGCAAATAAGTGCTCCCTATCACACACTCTGCTCAAACAACATTTATATGTAAATTTTTTACTCAATTAAATAACATGATGCAATACGTCAAAAAAAAAAAAAAAAGGCGTCGTTGATGCAATGCACGTAACTTATATTTATAGCATGATTATAACTATGAAATTTTTTTTTAATTTCATTTTAGAAGAACGATGCCCATTTTGATGGCACAACGAAAATTATTTTCATTTATAGGCCATAAATTAATATAAAGATTGAAATATGATTTTACCTTGCTGCCCTCCTCCAAATATGTCCAGGGTAGAAAGCCAAACACACCATCCTATTTTTCCTGCCTTTGAATGTAAGCAATAAAAGAAGAAAAAGATCTATTAGGTAGCATAGAATTGGAATATAATCCCATAAATTGCAATTGAAATGCCTTTGTGCGCATAAGATTCAAATTCTTGAACACACATCCTGCCACTAATAGAGATTTCTATGTAATCATATTTCGATCATATCGAGGAAGAAAGAATAAAACACTCACCCCAGCATCTGCATGACGAAACATAATCAATGGAAGATGTCAACTCAAGAATTGCACTCCAAAAGTTCTTATCATGTATACAACATACCACGCCCAAGACAATGAAACCAAAATCATATTAAACAAATAGCAATTATAGAATGCACAAAAAAAAAAAAAAAAGAACTTTTAGAATCTCATAGGACTAGATTCCTTCGGCTTTCTGATAGAGGGGTGGCTAAGGGTGCTTGGGGTACTTGAGCACATAAACCAGTCCATCAATTTATCATTTCACTTAGGCGTTCATGATAAGAGATGCTAATTAAATTCTAGATGACGCCACTCGACTGCTTAGCATCCAAAGTCTTCTAAACCAATTGTCTATCATCTTTTCGTGTCTTTCCAATCAAATCAATTACTACCATCCTTTTTTTCGCCAAATAGCTGCAAGCTCTAGTACAAATTTTGCTTATGACAGTTATCCACTTTTGATCTAAATATAGAATTCTGGCTCCTAAAATCAAATCCAAAAAGAAGTAACCATTATAATCATGGGTCATGATGTGTCACCACAATTATTGACAATTCCAAAGCCCTAATCTAGCATATCCACCAATCATGGAAAACTACGTTGAAGAATCATGAAACCCAAAATTGCAAACTTGAAGGGAGGAAAAAAAGTATAAGGATGTCTGGCTGAACCAAAAATAAGAAAAATCAAAGAAATTAAAATATAGGCATCAAAAGCTTACTGTTACGATAGAAATCAAGATGTGAGTCCTTCAAATATCAAAAAAAAAAAAAGGAAAAAAGGAAAAATAATTCCGTTTGATTCAACGCCACATGATACCAAATTGAGTAGAGTATCGTAGATTAGCTGCGAGTAAAAGAGAGAGTGAGGTGAGCTATAGTTGAATCTAAAATACCTCATATAACTGAACAAGAAAAAACTAACCAAAGAAAAATACCTCACATGCTAAATGGTAGATTTCTTCCTCACTGAAATAGGTAGACAAATGCGGTTAATAAAAACAAACTCAAATGGAATTACTCTTAATTGAATCAATAAGTAAAATAGCCCAATGGAACTGGAGATGGTGGCATCATCAAAACAAACCCAATTGAACTTACACTTAATTGAATCAAAAATTAAAATAATAACTCATCCCAATCACTTAAACTGTGTGAGAGATAGAGACCCATTTACCTGTCAACGACTTTTGCTTGGTGAGAACAGGCCATGGTGGCATAGACGCATGAACAGAGAAAGGATGACTGTATGAGAAAGAGAGACAGGCAGGAGAGCAGAGGTAGACAAAAGTATAGGAATTTTGAGTAGTTAATTTGAAGGGCGTAACTGTAGAATTAGTGCCTTTTATCTTTGTTTTTGAAGTTTTTTTTATACCTGAATCAATTGATTAAAGAGGGAGAATAGTAGAGTAAATCAAAAGTTTGGATCTTTGATCTGTCAATTAGTAATACATTATCAATGCTGTTTAAATTGTAAATTTACAATGTAGAATTAACGTCTTTTAAAGGAATATGTTTAATTTTAAACTGCTAAATGAACTGACAAATTATAGAAGTAATGAAAAATTAGTGACAAAATAACGTATACGGTAAATCATAAATATTGATGGCCAAAAAAATATTAATGACCAATATATTGGTTTCTGCTTATGATTTATCAATTTTCCCACTTTGTCAGCCCTTCACTTTCTGCTACTCTTGACATTGGTAATGACATCAAGTAACTGTGACACATTAACTAAACCCTTCTATCCATTTTCTGCTTAGTTTCCACTAAACCCTCTTCAAAAGCATAGATTTTTTAATCATATTCGCGACTAAAAACAAAAAATTAATAGACATGCCACATAGAGAATCAATTCTTTGATTAGTAAATAAAAAGGGAGAAAGAATAAATGCTGGAGAGGGAGAAAGAAGTCCTCAAACGTGAAATCAGTAACCGGCGATGAGGTTGGTGACGAAGGTATGGTCATGTGCGATGGTGGGGTGGCGCTAGGAATAGAGTTGAGTTAGGTACCAAAAAATAAAATAGAAAGTGGATAACGAGATAAGAAAAATAAAAAAATGAAAATAAAAGTAAAAACAAGAAACTAAATGACCAGTACCGAAATAAAGATAAGTAAACTCATCTCTATCTCATAACCGTTAAAAAATAAAAATAATGCTACAAGAATCCTCATATCTCAATCAAAAGGTTTTGGCCTTGTATCAATTAAAACGAGTACGAATAAATTTCCCTATATGCGATTATCATCGCCATTCCTAATAAACATCTTATCCCTCGATCTGAAACCTAAAAATGGTGTCTCTCACCAAAAAAAAAAAAAAAAAAAAAAAAGTCAACACATTGTTTAGCAAATAAAAAAATACACAATCGTGGGAGCAGGTAGGGGCAGCATGACCAACTACGTAGTTTATTTTAGGCGAGAACTTTCCGTCCCCGTTATCTTCCTTTTTGGTAGATTGATAAAGACAGGCAGGTGTCGCTTCGCTATGCTTGTGCCTATGGCCGTGGAAGAAAAGAAAGAAACAAGTATCATTTGACTTTTTATATTTTTATATTTTTTAATTATATCGACAATTTTTTTTTTATTTTAAATTAAACTACGTTCCTCTTTTTTTTTTTTTTTTCTCTAAATCTCATTCCTCTATCCCCGTAAATCCACCGCTTCACGTACGCCTAACGTGTCTGTCTGAAAAAAATCAAATGACTTGCAGGCTGTTAATATTTACCATTTGGCTGGGCAACAGAACAAACCGAAAATACCGTAACGCTCATAAAGCAGTGTCTAGTTTTTATGTTATAAAGAAGTTTCATATTTAATTATTTGTTATAATAATAATCATTATATTCGTTTATAATAGACTCGAAATATTTTTTGTGCTATATAAAAAGTATTTTATATTATATTAATAATATTTTATAGTACATGCAAAAGATTTATTATAAATAAGTATAAAATCATAAAACTATCTTTTATATATTATTAAAAATTATTGATGTGGTATAAAATATTTTGAATATAGTATAAATTTTTGTTGCCCCTATGTATATTTATAAAAATTTGCGTTTATATAGTTATCTTTTATTATATAAGTAACAATAAACATTCCAAAAATTATATCTTAAAATATTTCGAAATCTATAATTATGAAAAAATTCACCAATTTTTGTAACACCGTTGAACCAAAAAAAAATTAATATTTATTTCTATAATTATATATTTTAAAATATTTTATTACATAATTTTTAAGATATTTATCATTATTCTTATTATATTTATCTTGTTGAATGGTTATGAAGCATATAAGTTGAGTGTTGCAACAACACAAGTAAGAAGAGTAATAATATATATTACGAAATTTGTATAATAAAATATCCTGACTCATTATTATAGAAAGAATTAATTAATATTTTTAATACCATTAAGTAAAAAAAAAGTGAAATATTTAATAATTAAAATATTTCATAATACAATTTTTGAGACATTTATTATTATTATTAAAGTAAGAATTGGTGGTATTACCACATTCTTACCTATTAAAATGGGTTTGGATAGACCGCTAGACACTTGTGAATTACCACGATAAGTATTTTCCGAACTTAGATGTTCGATTCATTCCATCGTATGCTATGTGAAAGGTGTCAAATTTTTACCTGACTGATCCGAACTCGACTGAAAAATAGAATCAACCTCTATTGAAAAAGGGCTTGATCCCAACTTAAAATTATCTGAAAATTTAGTGTCCAACTTGACCAGACCTAAATGAATTGATTTTTCTTTCTTAAGTGAACTAAAAAAATAAAATAAAAAATTATAACATTTAAATCATATATTTTATATTACTAAATAGGTTCTATTATTTTCACTATATTTTCAGATTTTATTTTGAATTTTTAATTTTTTTAAAATTATTTTGTAATTCTATGCTTCGCTTTGATTTTTAAACACTTTCACCAAATTTTCAAAGGTTTTCATAAAAAAATAACGCGTCGACAAAATGACGATGTGTCCCATTCACTAGAGAACTCCAATCGAACAAAAACTCAAAGTGATCCAATTAAAAATGATTTGAAAACAATTTAGTTTGAAAATAATAAATATAAAATGACTTAAATTCAAGGCATAAAAGTCAATTTGACCATCAGTTTTCAGCTTATTTAAATTTCACCTATAACGTTTTTTTGGTTAAATTTAGTTCATAATGTTATGTCCGTCAATGTAATTTAGTCATTATATACATAACATTGTTAACCCTACTAACGTAACATGATGGAGTTTGACACGTCATCAATTTTTTCATATTAGTATGTCACGTCAGCATCTATTGTTAATATGATATATACATAAAAGTTAATTTGACTTACAATATTTTAATATGTTTTAAAATTCACTCATAACGTTTTTTTGTATTAAAATTAGTCCATAACGTTACGGCTATTAGTCTAATTTGATCTTTTAGTCCATAACGCTGTTAACTCGGCAAATGCGACGCAACAGAGTATGACACATCAATAATTTTCATTCGTGTCAACATGTCACGTCTGCATCTCTTACTGATGTGGCATTTTTAACTGCAACAAAATTTTAATATCTAAACCAGACATTTATACTAAAAATCACATTCTGCAAATTTAAACAAAATTAAAAACTACAATTCATGAATATATATCCACTTAAATAGTTTTATTTTTTTAGTAAAAAAATAAATTAATAAAATTTAACAAAAATTATTATCATCTTTATCTTTGAATTTTATTTTTTCGTTGTTGCCACTACTTCCTCGTCAAACTATCGCCGCCGCCTCCAACCACCATTAGCATTGCCAGTATGGAGTCATCTCTCTGCAAATACTATGTGCCGATTCTCCCGATCCTATCACCCACGCACCGAAAAAAAACTAGTAGACTGTTGAAAATTGTATTTGTCGAGTTGCACCACTACATGTTCTTACCAATCCATCCTCATTTGTAGTTTTCTTACCATTCAAACTGAGAATATAACCTCTATTTGGCATTTTGATAGAGAAAAAAAAAAAAAGAGTTTTTAGTGCTTCTTTTTCTTTTTCCTGTCATATGAGCAAAAAATGCTGACGTGACATATCGACATATAAAAAAATTAATGACGTGTCAAATTCCGTCATACTAAATTAACGAAGTTAACGACGTTATGTATGAAAAAATCAAATTAGACTAAAAGACATAATATTATGGACTAATTTTAATAAAAAAATATTATGAGTGAAATTTAAAATAAACTAAAATCTTGTAAATCAAATTAACTTTTATACTTATATCACGTCAACAACAAATATTGACGTGACATACTGACATGAAAATAAATTGATGATGTATCAAATTCTGTCATGTCATGTTTAATAGAATTAACGGTGTTATGGATGAAATGATCAAAATTAGATTACCAAACATAATATTATAAATTAAATTTAATAAAAATAATATTATGAATAAAATTTAAAATAAATTAGAAGTTGATTGGTCAAAATTGATGTTCATTTCTAAATTCAAAATAATCTGTTCTGACATCAATTCGGCAACCCTTGTTGCGCGCACCCATTTGTTTTGTTCTTTTGTCCTCGGCGGAGCACCAATCCTTGTTAGGCGGGACCAAACAGCTGGATCAATTTCCACGTCAGCTATAAAAAGGTCAAAAACAAATCCACTCCGAGTCAGGGAGAGAGGGGAAGTGGCCATCTCCGTAGACCGTACGCGTGATGGTAAACAAGCAAGCAGGTTAAAAACTACAGCGATTGACAGGCCATACCATCCGTATGAAAATTTTATGTGAGACGTTCGCACTCATTCCCAATGAATAGAGAACCAAGAAGTCAAGAACTGCTTGTTTTTAGATTTTGCAGGTATACAATATAAATTATGCATTTATGTAGTCGTATTTTTTAAAATTAATATTTACATTTACATTCAGTCTATCCCACGCAACCAAAACAGCGTGCCCACACATCATTACATCACCATCATATAGATGTTTCCTTTCAGACAGGCACACGCCTCCCGACACTTCTGCCAACATAGCTGTCCCTCCTCCACCATCTCCATTTTTCTTATACCACATCTGACGGCACAGATTCCTCCACGTAACCCCCGGGGACTCCAACGCCGTACTTAAAAATCTACCTTTTCTTTTTCCTGGAAAAGATAAAAAGGAAAAAAATGAAAAATCTGATATTTCATTCTGGTGGCCGACAGGTGCTTTTTCTCCGCCGTTTCTTTCTTCCTCCATTCTTACAGACCCGACGACCGGAGAGAATCTAGAGAAAGAAACAGCGAGTACTAGATTATAACTGTCGAGTCTGTCTACTCGTCTACCCATTGGTTTCCGACGTCGTTTTTCTGGTCCACTGACCGGAAAGAAGCATATTTATGTATAGGTCCGGCAACGGGTAAATGAGTTTCCTTCCTCAGATTATTCTTTTGTTAATCATTCCAGCTACTTTTAGTTACAACCTCAACAACAACAACAACGCTTATTAATTATTAAACTCATTAATCTAATTTAATTAATTGAACTAGCTAGCTAGCGCTATGCTATATGTATTAATTATTTACTAATTGATTGATTGTTATTGGAATTAATTGGAGTTTCTCAATAAAATACAGTGATAAGTGAGAGAGAGAGAGAGAGATCCGGTGGAAAAATCAGGCGAGAAGGGCCGCCGTCGGAACAGCGTACGAGATGGCGCCGAGCACGATCCGAAAAGCTATCGGGACCGTGAAGGATCAAACCAGCATTGGAATAGCCAAAGTAGCGAGCAACATGGCACCGGAGCTGGAGGTAGCCATCGTGAAGGCGACGAGCCACGACGAGGACCCAGCGAGCGAGAAGTACATGCGGGAGATCTTGAGCTTGACCTCCTGTTCCCGTGGCTACGTGCACGCGTGCGTGTCGGCCGTGTCCAAGCGCCTGGGCAAGACCCGCGACTGGATTGTGGCGCTCAAGGCGGTGATGCTGATCCACAGGCTGCTCAACGACGGCGATCCGCTGTTTCAGGAGGAGATCTTGTACGCTACGAGGAGGGGTGCGAGGCTTTTGAACATGTCTGATTTCCGAGACGAGGCCCATTCCAGTTCGTGGGATCATTCTGCTTTCATTAGGACTTATGCTATGTATTTGGATCAGAGACTCGAATTAGTGCTGTTTGACCGGAAAGGTCGCGGCGGTGAAATTACGAGATATGGAGGCAGCGCTCATGGTGGTGGTGGAGGGAGAGGTGATTTCGGATCCCCGCCACCAAGACCTCACGGGTATAATAATGGTGGTTATGGGGATTATAATCGAGCAGGAGGAGGCGAAAGTGCGCATGGAAGCAATTATGGAATGACTAGGAGGTCGAGGTCTTTCGGAGATATGAGC
Source organism: Carallia pectinifolia (assembly GCA_037832335.1). Classification (NCBI taxonomy): domain Eukaryota; kingdom Viridiplantae; phylum Streptophyta; class Magnoliopsida; order Malpighiales; family Rhizophoraceae; genus Carallia; species Carallia pectinifolia. The sequence goes on from CM075453.1 coordinate 22,216,204, forward strand.
GACGCTGTTGGCGGCAGAGATCAAGACAGAAGAGCTGTCACTCCATTGAGAGAAATGAAGCCTGAGAGGATTTTCGGCAAGATGGGGCATTTGCAGAGGCTGTTAGATCGCTTCTTGTCTTGTCGACCCACCGGACTGGCTAAGAACAGCAGGATGATATTGATTGCTCTTTATCCTGTAGTCAAAGAGAGTTTCCAGCTGTATGCTGATATATGCGAAGTTTTGGCTGTTTTGCTCGATAAGTTCTTTGATATGGAGTACCCTGATTGTGTTAAGGCTTTCGATGCTTATGCTAGCGCTGCCAAGCAGATTGATGAGCTGATCGGGTTTTATAATTGGTGCAAGGATACTGGAGTGGCCAGATCATCTGAATATCCAGAAGTCCAGAGGATTACGGGGAAGTTGTTGGAGACGTTGGAAGATTTTGTGAGGGATAGGGCAAAGAGGCCCAAGAGTCCGGACAGGAAAGGGGAGGCCCCACCTGTGGCTCAGGAGGATCCTGTTCCTGATATGAATGAAATTAAGGCACTGCCTCCACCTGAGAATCATACCCCTCCTCCGCCTCCAGAGCCAGAGCCAGAGGCTGAGCAGCCGCAATTTACTGAAGATTTGGTGAATTTAAGGGATGATGGTGTCACTGCAGATGACCAGGGTAATAGGTTGGCTCTGGCTTTGTTTGCTGGGCCACCTGCTAATAATGGAAATGGATCATGGGAAGCATTCCCATCTAATGGAGAGCGTCAAGTCACCTCAGCTTGGCAGACCCCAGCTGCTGAACCTGGCAAGGCAGATTGGGAATTGGCGTTGGTGGAGACGGCTAGCAATTTATCAAAGCAGAAAGCAGCTTTGGCTGGTGGGTTTGATCCTTTGCTGTTAAATGGCATGTATGATCAGGGAATGGTGAGGCAACAGGTAAATGCTGCACAATTGAGTGGAGGGAGTGATAGCAGTGTTGCGTTACCTGGGCCAGGGAAAAGCGCAACGCCAGTTCTAGCTCTCCCAGCTCCAGATGGAACGGTGAAGACTCTTAATCAGGACCCATTTGCTGCTTCTCAGAGCATTCCGCCTCCTTCCTATGTGCAAATGGCTGATATGGAGAAGAAACAACAGTTTCTTGTGCAGGAGCAGATGATATGGCAGCAATATGCCAAGGATGGGATGCAAGGCCAAACTAGTTTGGCTAAGATTAGTGGTGCGGGTTACTACGCTGCGGCTCCCGTGCCAATGATGCCTTACGGCATGCCACCGGTTAATGGGATGGGAATGCCAGCTGGGTATTATCATGCTCCTTACTGATTGTATATGCAAATTATATATTGATGTTCTCTTTGTTTTTTTTTTTTTTTTGAACTTTTTAGTGTTTTCTTTCCTTCTGAAAGATATGTTATTCATGCAGTCTGTGCACAAAAAGGAAAGTATTGTTTTTGTTGTTTTCTTTTTTTTGGGGGGGGGGGGGGGGGGGGGGGAGGGGGGAGAGAGAGACTGAGTTCAGAGCTATTGTGCAGAATTGTGATATTTGGGGGATCTGTAATTTGGATTAAGATTTCTCTTTGTGCTTCACTGCTTTGTAATATCAGAATTCTCTTCGGAATCTTTTGTCCCTTCTGCTGCCATGTTTCTCATAAAACTGAGTTAATGGAACTTGACTTGAACTTATTGGGATTGATTGCAATAACCTTGTTGTGTCTTAGGATAAGCAAAGAGACAAAACAGGTAGGCTGTATGTTTCTCAAAATGCTTATTTACATGCTTTTTGGGTGTGAGAAAAGGAACTGGCTTTGCCGTTTTGGTAGGGATGTTACTCATTGTAAGACGGTGTTTTTCATGCGTTGATGTCACTCGGTTTACTTCAACCCTGTTATGATCTGTAATTTCGGCGCATTATGTTTTTGGTATACACATGTACGTTATTGATAACAAGCCTTTGCCGAGTATGACTTAATTTGAAGAAAGAAATAGGTCTTATTATAATGATTAATCGGATAGAGAAGTATAGTTGACTCAACCAGTGAACTAAACACAAGTGCAATGATCTCAACTCTTCTCCTAATCTAGATCTTCACTTCACGAGGTCAATATCTTCTTTTTTGGACACTGAATGTAGTTAGTGGTTAGTTTGTTACTTGTTAAAAGAGAGAAAAAAGTGAGTGCATTGCACCCTAAGGACAAAATTTCTAAATTCACCTGGTGTGTATTTTTTAAAAAGAATTGAGATTTAAACTTTTGATCCTGTTAAATTTTTTTTTTTAGGAGAGATTTAGTAACCATCCGAACTAAGCTTTGGACGGTTTCGATACCGAATGGTATCAGTTAGGGAAGCTTGAAGTTGATTAGTTTAAATATGCTAAAAAAGATGAAGAAGATGGTTTAATCAATGCACAATGGTTTGAAGTAGACAAGAGAGCTGTTTGAAAAGGACTGCTTGCCCATAAATAGTGACACTAATACAAACTAATTTTTGTTTAATTTCAAATGTGTGGTTGACTGGTTCCCAAGGTCTGCTCAACCTCGGCATGTCTGCCTGAAGCCAAAGAAATCATGAGGTGAACCAGCAAGGCATATGGAAATGGATTCACTGCTATATTACGCATTTTGGTCATCTTGTCACATTTGTCCATGAGATCTATCTATCTATTTATATAGGTAAAGCACTTTTCTTTTCTTTTTCAAGTCTAGTTATTTCTTGTGTAGCATTTGCCTGGCAATTATTAAGCACCCATGCGGCCGCCAAACAGAGGATGATTCACCGGCTAGTAAAAGGGGGAAACTGACTATGTTTTTCAGGTAAATATTTTTTTTTTTTTTGTCTAAAATTACTAGTATCTGAAAATTACATAAGTTTCGATTAATCCGTGTCGAGTCAAGTAGACCTGCAAGAGGAGTAAATCTCTCCCAATACTTATCTACTCTATTTATAAAAGTCGAACTCAAGATCTTACTTTGAGTAAAGTCGAATGCATTCATATGAAGCACTGTTGTAAAAATCGAGCTAGACTTGTCGGAGGTTCGGGCCGGTTCAAGAGAAAATTTTCACAAAACTCGGATCGGTCAAAACCATTCAAAAACTGATAAAACCCAGACAGGTCCAACCGGTTCAAGTTAAATAAAAAATTTATAAATTATAATTTGATATTAAATTTTATTTAAATTATAATTTGACTAAATTTAATTAAATTTTTTAATTTAATCCTTAAAATTAAAAAAATTAATATTTAATTATTATATATAAATATTATTTTTTTCAATACTTATATATATATATATATATATATATATATTATTAAATACCGATTCAAATACCGATTCAACCGGTCGACTTTTAATCCACTGATATTTTTAATTTGATAATTGATTCGATTCTGATAACCTTTATATAAAATGGACTTTATTTTTGGCCTATTTGCCCAAAAAAAAAAGGAGATATCATTAAATTTAAAAAAATTGAAAAAATTTGTGTTTTTTTTTTTCCTTCCGTTAGCCCAAAAAATTTTGGCGCGGTGGGTGATGGATCCCATTGAAAATAACTTTACTGCCTTATCTGCCCTTTCATAAAAAATTTCTAGCGGAGCAAACCGGCATATTCAACCCATTTGGTCAAAGTTTCGCTCGTTTGGTGCTAATTCCCATGCATCCGGTCAAGGGCCTTGGACCTCAGATATCCACATATGTGACGGTGCAATATTTTTTTTTTCGAGATTAAGTAACTGGACACAAATAATAATAAATAATATTCTTTTATATTTTTCTACAAATCTTATGATCAATCAAAAGAAGATTCGTTGCCAGATCAGATAGATCTGCCATTAAAATTTTGCACGGGCGAGTGTTCCAAGACGATGACCTAGTTGCTAATAGTGTTTAGCTAAAAGAATGACTAAGATTTACGTACATGAGCGATTTCATTTGAACATCAAGTATAATTGGACTGCCGCTGGCTAATGGCTATTGTAATTAATTTTTACATGTTCTGGTCAGGCCACCTCACGGGAGCCCGAGAATTGCGAACGACCAACTGTTTACATGTACTAGAAATTAGAAATGACCCCGTAGGCTGCGTGGATTTGGAATGTATGCTAAAAAGTTCTAATATAAAGAAAGCTCTAATTACTGCTACTTAAATTCTTGAGAACAATGTGTCACACTTTAAAATAATAAAATTTTTAAATCATACAATTTTGATTATATTCAAAGCAATTTATAACAATTAAATTGTGATTTGTCTGTTGAATTGCATAAATATTTGAAAATTAGTGAGAATCAATGTTAAGGCCATAAGAAAATTTACTTCGTGCACTTATAAAGGCATTACACAGGACACCGCAAGAAATAGGTTATCAAAAAGAAGAGAGAAGGAAGACAGAATTTAAACATTTATTTTTAAATTTTAATATTTGAAAGGGACTGTGAGATTTAAGAAAATGTAAGAATTATTCTCATTACATAATTTATGATTTAATGAGTCACTTAATAGAAAAAAAAAAAAAAAAGCTGCCATTTTGCTGACACATGAATAAACAAACAGTGACTTTGAAATTAGAAGACTAATGACGGAGGTTGCCCTCCTTGAAAGGGTTGCAGAACACTTGTTAATAATAGAGCGCAAAAAGAACTGATATATTACCTATAGACCATGACTAGAATTTAACTCGCGAGCGAGTTTGCAACAATAGGATCAAAATACTCCTGCCAAAACTAAACAAATTAAACATAGATAAATAGTATGATCAACATCCAATAATACCTTCACATATTCTGTGTGCAGATAACGTCTTTGTTAAGTTTGCACTACAGACACAAAAAAATATAGATGAATTTATGTAGTGACATATGCGGTGGATAAAGATGTGAATACTAAGGTGTTCAATTCAAGAGGAATTTACTGGAAAAATTGCAGTAGCCCTTCTCGTACACTACTTCAAGCATTTCTCTTACACTGTTGTTGTTGAACAATTATCTTTTTAATATATTTTATTATCTAAAATTAAGGAGTAAAAACTGTCTTAGCGCTACTCTTGCGGACAGGATAGAAGTTTATTTGAAGGGAGTGATGGGAAAAGAAGGTAACGAGAGAGGCAAATGCCCAATTTATTCTCATAATATCTAATCAAATTACTTTCTCTGGTTACGTTCTCTCCCCATTAATTCCTGTCATTTAATTCCCTCTTAAATTTCATATTATGCTAACTTTAATTTTAGCTAAGGTTTTAAAAATCAGACTAATTTTTTTTTAGACACATAATAATTAACGATTAGTTAATTAATTATTAAAAGATAGAAAAATATATATTAAAAAATACTACATATAATGTAAATATTCTTATCTTCTTAAAATAGCCAACCTTTAAATTATTAAAAGATTTTCAAGTAAAGGAGTTTGAATCCACCCTGCACAGCTGGGGCCAAAACCTCAACACAAGCCGAGGTGGCTACGAGAATAGTGCCCTATTTCTTATTATAAAGTTGGCGAAAGTCCAACAAACTGGCCAGATCTACTACAAACCGGTCAAACTATCCAACTTTTTGCGGTCCCACGACCTTAACCTTTACGGTGTGTTTAAAGTGAATGAAAAAGTGGAGAAAGAAAGGAAAAATAAAATAAAGAGAAAATAAAATTATTTAGAGTGATAAAGAAAGTGAAGAGAATAAAAATATGGTAAAAGAAAATATAAATAGTAATTTATGAAAGAAAAAGTAAAGAGAAAATAAAATTATTTAGAGCGATAGAAAAATAAAGAGAAAGAAAATATAGTGAAAGAAAAAATGAATAGTAATTTATGAGAAAAAAAGAGAAGAAAAAATAAAATTATTTAAATTAATGTAAAAAATGAGAAAAAAAATATATAATAATAATTATATTTTTTTTCTGTTCTCTCATCTCTATCGCACAATAAATATATCCTTAAATTTTTTTATCTACTTAACCCAAGCCATTAATGGCCAACCAGGCTTTGCCTAGTTAGTCAAGGGATGCTTTTTTGAGACAGATGGCAGTTCGAATCCCGCCTATTTTCTTTGGCTCACATAGTAGACGATAGGGTATTTACTTTTTTTTGGATACTGCACATTTTTACTGTATTTGTCAGACTCACCTGCCTCTTTCTTATCAACATTTAATTGATTAATTACTAATATTATATTGAAAAAAAACCCAAGGCATTAATGGCTCACATTCATTGGTGTATCCAATTAGTAATTGAGAGTGGGCAATTATCCACACTAAATTTTTAACTGATATAACATTTTAAAATAACTCGAATAAAAATTAGAGTTTAATTTAGTGAAAAAGACTCTTTGCCTACCCTCAAGTCAAAGGCTTGCCTTCTCTGAGTCCAAGGTTTGAGCTTTTTCTTTCCTTTTTAATGCATTTTGTTTTATTTTTTGTTCGTTTTTTCTTTGTTAAAAAAACCGGTTTCTTTCCTTTGATTTGCATTTTTTTCTTTTATTTTATTTTCTTAGTAATTTATTTGTAACGTATATACTATAATTAAATTCATTTAATTTTAAAATTTTTTCAATAAATTTTTCTTATATTCAAATCAACAATTTTTTTCAAAAATACTTTATCTTTTAATAAAACAAATTATTATCAATGATTGTTATTAAAAAAATAATATTTAAAAATACATTGCATATCTAAATATGTATTTTTTATGAAATTTGCTTTAAATTTACCAGTTATAACAATTATCGTAAATAATTTTTTTCAATGAACATTATAAAGAATCTATTATATAATCACATGAGAGATACATGATTAAATAATTAAATGATAAATCATATAAAAAATATATTTTATTGTATAATTTTTTTTAATCTAAAACATTTAAACTAGCACGATACAATTATAATATTTATTATTTAGAATAATTAATATATTTTTTTGTTTTTATCATTTACATTAATTTTTATTATTGTATTTATATATATGAAATTTTCTCTACCTGAAATTTTTTTTTGAATCCACCACTGCTCACATTGGCCTGATTTGGCTATGGAATTTCAAGCAACAAAGTTTGGATGATTTATGAAAGGAAAAATTTTTTGATTTCACAAGAATAATTTTTAAATAGTAACAAAGTAATATTAATTATTGGATGGTTAAAGCCATAAATAATAAAAAATAAATAAAATGTCAAATGTTGTTAGATGAGAATAAATTGTTACTCAATTTTACAAGTCCCACATTGCTTAAGCAACGCTTGTGGATATTTCTTTTTCTATGGGCTATCACTTTACTATTTTCCTTTTGTTTGAAATAAGTCATTTTTTGTATGAGGTATTTAATATTTTATATATAGACTAATCTATGTAATTTAATGTTGAGTTTATTTAATTTAAATTAATTAATATCATTATTTCATTGTATTAGTTAATTTTTTCAACTTATAGTGTATTCAGTTTTGAAATATTAATAATTGAATCTTTTTAACACTAATATATTAATATAGTATAGAAATATGAAATTCCTTTTATATATTTAAAATTAAGTACTGATTCAAAGTGTTCAGTTTCTAATTGTACTGATTAAACCTTAAATTTCTAATAATTATAATTTGATAATCAATTTGGTTATGAAAATCTTGATTTTAGCATGCACATATTCTAGTAACATCTTATTAAAAAACATTTACGTTTTTTTACTAGTATTTTTATTTTTACAAATGATTTCATTTGTCATCGAAACTACAAACATTTAACTTGCAGACGAAGTCACTGGGTTTGTCCCAGATTCTGTTTTGTTTCTTTTCTTTAACAAAATTAACGTTTGACATGCACTGGTGATTTGTTAGTCCTTAAAGATGATGTCCGTGGCCATGGTCATCAGCGGCGGGAGCGAGTCCGGAGAGAATTTTCTTGCAAACAAGAATGGGTCGTGTCGTCCGGTCACAGACGAATCGGAGCCGTTCTTTCCGCCATCGTCTCCGTATCTAGGCCTGGCGTTTCTCAATGACGTGATCAAATCTGGGCCCACCTCCGTCGGCTTGTACATGCGAGGGTGACCACTGGACCTACCCGACCAGTTCCAGTCCACGTGCGTCAGCGAGGCGGTCACGGACCCACGCGGGTCCCGTATGTGTACGAGGGTAGGGAAGTAATTCTCCTCAGGATAACACGTGTCGTGCCTCACGCACGTCTGATTGAATTTGGCCCAAATCCTCTTGTCCCTCACAACAAGCCCCGCGTGCTTACGTGTCAGGACCCAAAACTGAGACCCAATTCGAAAATCCTCGAGCTTCACTTCCGGGAGCATCGCATCGGCACCACGCGCCGCCCACCGGTCGTAGGCCCCAGCTTCCTTGTCGAGAATCTCGATCAAGCTCTTATTGGAGGCCGTAAGGAATTTGTAAGTGAAATTGAAGGAGTGCAAGGGGATGCAAGAAGGGGAGAGGAGGGCGAACATGGAATTGGAGGGGTCATCTCGCAGAGCGTGGGCGAGTAAACGACGGGCGGCGGAGGCGAGGGTGGGGGTGCCACGTTCAGCTGGTTCGGAGTGTGGGATGACGCGGTGAGAGAACACTCCAGAAAAGGGAGGATCGTACTTGAACCTGGGGTCTGCGTGGATGTATATGTTAAACAGCTTCTTTCTCTGGTACCGGTACTGGTACTGGTAATCATCGTAGTGACTAGCGTTGAAATAGAGTTCCCAGAGCGGCGCAAAGGGCAGAGGAGTGGTCGTCAGAAACATGAATGCTATTTTCTTAGGAGATTTGAGTCTTGGATTGACTTGGGCTGCCATTCGAACTGGTACATCTTTGGATAGCTGTCGTGATACCGCCACCGCCAGCAGCGGCGGGGGCGGCAGTCTTGAACTTTTTGGGGTTTTGATTTTTGGGGGTATGGGTATTGGCACTGCCACTGGGCTGTCTTCAATGCTAGTAGTAGTGGTAGTAGTAATAGTAGTGGTAGTGTTAGAATTAGTGTCAGTACTTTGGTTTTGGAGTCTTTTTATGGAAATGGTGACTCGGTCATTGCTAGTTCCTCTGGCGGCGGTGGCGGTGGCGGGGGTGGGGATGGTGGTGGTAGGGCTGGTAATGGTGAAAAAAATAGCCAAGGGTAAGCAAAGGAGTAAGACACAAAAAAGGGAGAGTGGGCTAGGGAACACCATGCTTTGCCTAATTGCCATGCTTTGATTTTTTGATTTGCCTTTCTCCGTGCTCGCTCCTCACCGTTAAAAGAGAAATAGATGAAAATGGGGCATTAGAAGAAGACTTATTAGATTGAAATTTAATTACAAAAATTTGACCATTAGATTATGTTAGCGAAACATTTAGAAAGTATATAATTAATTTAATAAAATTTTTTTTTTTGTTTTAAAGACTCTGATCAGATTTATCTGTCTTTCTATCGTACACCGAATTAACGGCCAATATCGTACACCACCTACCATTTGGATTGCGCAGAGAGGAACAGAAGTCAAACGGCTCAACCCGACAACTTTGTAATTGTATTTGCACTCCAAGCAAAGTCCCGAAGAAATATTAATATATTGTTATTATTATTTATCAACTTCCTGATTCAGCTTACCCGTTAGTCGCCTTACCAAAAAGAACAAATCAAATTAACAAACACATTAACGTAAATCGCCTAGAGATTTTCTCATCACTTGGTTAATATGTATGTCATTGTTGATGCTCATCTTTATAATGTTGAGACTTTATTTTAAATTGCTTTATATTAAGTTTATTGTGTTGTAAGAGATACTTGAGTTTGCTTAATTGTATTTTGATGTTTTGGAAGACACAATCATTCTTGTCAACATTTCATTTTCATGTTTACAAACGAAAACAATGCCTTTAGTAACAAATTTTACGAATGAAGACCTCATGTCCTGTTAATCTACTCTCTCTCTCTGTTTTTGTTTTTTTTGGTAAAAATCAAGTTAAGGTTGTTAAGTGTACCTAGACGTCAACTTTTATTTTTTAAGATTTGTGTGTGCAAACTATAGAATAATAATATTATTATTTTTTAATATTAGAGAATAAGGCCCTTTCTATAATAATAGCTATTTTAGTAAAGTTCATTCTAACACAAAAATTTAATCCATCTATGGAGTCGTATGCACTTAAATCACCTAATGTCGACAGTTTGCTCAAGCTTTTAGACTCAACAATGACATAGGTACATATGATTAATGAATTTTCAATCTATCAGCTGAAATCCATTGAATTTTATGCTGTATGATTTGATATCAAATAAGTTTTTAATTACTGTTGAAATGCAATAATAATAAAAAATTAACTGAGATTCCTGTGTGTGAACCTTTAATCCTCGCCCTGTGTCGTGGTTCTGTTTGTTTGTTTATTTTTATTATTATTATTATTTTCATAACATGCAGTTTACGGAAAACAAAAAAAAGTAAAAAGCGACGGTGGTGTAGCCCACGAGGCAATTAAAACCTCAGCCGTCGATTATTGTGTTCAGTAAATGGGCATGGCGATCATGGTGTGCGCAAGTTGTTCAATGCCGCTAAAGTTGACATTATCTTTGAGGAATTTTTATTTCGATTTTTTTAAAAATAAATATAAATTATTCATAATTTTATACAATAAAATATATATAATTTATTTAAATAAAAAATTAAAAATAATATTAAAATAATATTAAATTATAAATTAATTTTATTTATTAAAAAATAAATAAAATTAACAAGCACCTTTCTTGGATTGGTTTAGCGAAATGATCTTTTGTTAGAAAAAAAAAAGGAATTTTTTTTGGTTTAACATGGAAAGAAAAAATAATATGTCCAAGAGTTTTTGGGCATGAGAATTGTCTGAATTATAATAAATTTTTCATTTTTTTTGTAATAATGATAATTTTTCTGTAATAAAAAAGAAGTAAAAATTAAAAAATTACTATTCTTATAAAAAATTAAAAATTCATTACATTTTAGACAAAATTCAGGCAGAAAATGTTGTGGAGTGTACCATGCCCTATCTTTTTTTTTTTTTTTTGACCGGTACCCATGCCCTTTCAGTTTTTAGGAAAAAGGACAAACCCGAGTAATCGGGTTGAGCTCAAAATGGTTTGTTGGACATTGTGAGTGTAGGACACGTGGCCACCATGCATGTATACATTGTGCCCCCTCTGCTCCACGGTTATGAGTTGCCGTGGGACTTTCTTTTATAGGCATATATATATTGTGCGTGTCCCTGTGCTTACAAATTTTATTTATTTTTTTATTATAATTTTATATTATATAAATTTATTTTTTATTTTTTATTTAAAATAAATTATATTTATTATATAATATAAGATCATAATAAATGATATTCATAAAAAAAATAAGGAAAAGCAAAAATCTCACACACACACACACGTGTGTGTGCGCGCTTGTGTAGGGGGCCTCACATGTTGTATTAAATGGTTGCAATTATGTTGGTTTGAATAAGTAGTAACTAAAACACTATACAGTTTTATTTAATAATTTTGACATTTTATTTTTTATTTTTTTTTATCAATTTAATCATTCAACTGCTCATATTAGCAACTATTTTAAAGGTAACAAAATATAACCACTAAAATTTTCCTTTCTGTAATTAATCTCAGCTCAATAGTCTAACATCGGCGTGCCCTAACTAACTGCATAAAGCAAATGTTCTGCACAAGCACCATTCATCCTTAGTCTTATTCACATGTTATAGACTTACTACTATAGCATAGTTTGCATGCCTACTTAACTAAATGGCTTATTTTTTAAGTCCTACAAGATGATTAAATCGAAAAATTAGAATAATTTATGCCAACGGATATGCTCATTTTCGACTGAAAAAACAACTTTGGATGCTAACTTTTTATGGACTGTTAGGGTGCGTTTGTTTTCCGTAAAATCACGTTCAGGATGATATTCTCCCCATTTTACGACGTTTGGCACGGTGAAAAAAAAAGAAGTCAATTAACAATGGCATCCCGGTCAATATACAAACCCATCTTGTTTTGGAAACACTGACATCCGCTCATTTTGAGCGCATGTCATTTTCCCTATTTTACTGAGTGAATTAAAAAAAAAAGAGTGAGAAAAAGAAGCGACAAACTCAGTGGAAAGAAGCAGCAAGGAGACAAGCAGCAAGAAGATGAAGTAAACGACGAACTCAAGTAGAAAGAAGCAATGAGGACGAGACGAAACGAACCTGGGTAATTTTTAAACCCCAAAACCTTTTTCTTCAAATAAATTTTTTTTTCAGTAGATTTTTCAAGCCCGAAATCATATTATCTTTACCAAGTTCTAAATCCTAACCCTTATTTATGTTCTTCTTTTTCATTCCTCTAAATTTTTTTGCTTTCTTTAGGCATTTGTTGAGTGTTTTTGTTTGATGTGGTGTCAATTGTTTGTAGGTTTGAAGAACTCTCCATTTTTTGTTCCGTTTCAAGAAACCATTCAGGTATGAGTTTGATTTTCTTCACTTATGCTAGTCTGAATCTTTCTTCTTTGATGACTCTATTTATAGTGGACCCTATCATTCAATCAACTAGTTGATGGTTACATGAAAGAAAAATTATTTTCTATTGCCAGCACATATCATACAAATTGATAAGAAACACATGATGTTGCTTGATTGAAATTTGAAAGCTTCTGTATTATTCATGATGGCTATTTTGACTTTGTTGATTACACATTTCAAAATTGGTCGCTAGATTACAAGGCAAGCAATTTGAGGGGGCAAAGTGGCAAAGTTCCACTCAAAAACTTTGAATTTGGGTGTAATTTCCACTTCAGTCTTATGTGTGTATTATTTGCCTGCGGTAATGGTATCTACCTCATGCATGCTTTGTTTGTATCGATCAAAATGGTATTAATAACATTAATTTTCCTCAGAAGACAACCTTGTTTTTTGTTACTTAAATAATCCTACCTTTTGTCGTGTTGGTCTACCTGCAATTTAGCAGCATCAGTTCAACTATGTTAAATGGCATGATATCTCTTCTTTACCCGTTTGTGCGTAAAAGATTAAACGAAGATGCTTGAGGTCTTTACCCTTTTTTTGATGTGATAATTGAGGATAAATCTTTAAGCATGTATAATTAGTAGCAAAACCATTTGGCCTTATCCAATCCAACTTGGCTCATGTTTAAGTCTCTTTGTAAAGGCTTACAAAAGAAAGACATTAAGAGTTGCGAATTTGCAATTTTGAGGAGACCACAAACTTTGAAAGGCAAAATCATAGTTGTGCCCTTGTATCATCAAGTTTTTTTTTTCTGTATCACTCTTAAATTCCTTTTTGTCCTTGTACGTTTTTGTATTCCTAGTCCTAATTAAAATCCTTGATATCTAGATTGTCTACAAAGAAAGTCCATCAACAGAGAGAGCTTGATTGCCGCTTTGCATAACCTCACGGACAAAAAAAATGGCAAAGACCATAACTAGAAACATGCCAGAGTTCGTTCACCAAGTACCAAGAATTTCATGTCTCCAACAACTTCAGCAACCCAAAAGTCAATTGATCTCCAAGAAGTAGTGGTGTTATGTTAGATTTCTTGCTATAATCCTATTACTACTTTTATTTTTTAGAGTTTAATGTTTATGTAATGATACGAAATTAATACTATTATTTATGGTGTTAAGTATTATCCTATCTTTGTTTTTCTCGGTCCTATTAGATTAAGAAATTTAAACTATGTTAATTGATAACTAGGTCAAATAATGAAGTTATAAAAAAAAAACTCATATTTTGTATTTGAAAGATAAAGGGAGAATTTCCAATTTTCTAGTAGCAATAACGTATAAGATTCACGAACCTATGGCACCGTGCTTAGTAAGACAAAGATAGAGTGGGAGGTAGAGAGGAAGAGCATAATAAGAGTTAGTGTGTGTGTGTGTGAGAGAGAGAGAGAGAGAGAGAGAGTTATGTGATGAGAGAGACTTATAGGATGAGACTTATAAGAGAGAGAGAAAGAGAGTACAAATGAAAAGGAGAGAAAAAAAAAGAAAGTAAAAAATTCGACAAAAGTCAAATTTTTAATATTTTATTTTATAAAATTTTACCAAATACAAAAAATATTTTTAGTACCATAGTCAAACACTGGAATAGAAAATGATGTTCTAGAATTTCATTATTCTTAACAAATGATGTTGCAGAATTTCATTTTTCCCAACAAACAAACAGACCTATAATGAGTTTAACAATGATGACAATAATGCGCGTTTGAGAATGATCTAATTGTTTTTATCATTTTGAGTATAATACAAAAAAAAAATGTTGACGAAAGGTTTGGTAAGAGGATAATGATTGTTATATGAATCATGGACATTGATGGTTGTTTTTTTTTGACTATGGGTTCAGCTACCGTGTGGCTTTGTTTATAGACCTGCAACTGAGCGGGGAGTTGCTTCGGTGTAAGCAATCCAACGCTTAAGACAATAAGAGGTTAAGATGAACTGAGGAAGCACAATAAGGTTTTCGCGAATGGTCTGTAGTGGTAAGGCATCGGAGGTGAGCTCTCTGTCGGTGCGTGGAGGTGCTTACAAGCTAGAGTCAGAGAGGTTGCCCGTGAGGATATTCTGAATCAGATAAGGATCCGATTAGAGGCTTCGATCCCCTTGTTAGGCGTGCACCCTTTACTTATATATCAACCTGTGGACTCACAGTAGTATGATGTTTGAAAAAAACTTAAACTTCATGTATGATAAATGTGACAAGTGTCTGTTAGAAGATAGCTCAGGGTTATAGGAGCTCGGGCCCGTACTACAAGCTGCCTAGCGAACTCCATTAGGAAGCTCTATTCAAATTGCTGAGGCGACATGCTCAATTTGCTTTTGAGCCCTTGGAGGTTGCTTGACGAGGCTTGCGCCTAAACCCATGGCACACGTGCGTTGCTCTAAACTCACGTTAGGTGATATCTATCAGATACAGTGACTAAAATTAGTGTTGTAACTTTGCATAATAATCTATAATTTAGGGTTTATTGAGTTAAATTTTGAACTTATCATTTGGATCTCTCACATTTTTTTTTTTAAGTTTTGATTTAGAGAATTTATGAAATGTTTAAATGTTAAATTATATTTCAATTGTTAATTTTTATTTTTCTTTTAATTTTAATAAAATAATTTCACAATTTAATTCTGCGATTTAATCTTAATATGTTTAAAATAATTTTAAATAAGATCTCAATTTTAATAACTTTAATAACAAATACTAGTTATTAGTGTGATCTAAATCTAATATGTATACTTCCAAGGCTAATAGATTTCTTAATAAAAGCGAAAAAGAAGAATTCAATGGTCACCTAAAATAAGGAAGCTGACAGCAAGCTTTTCATAGGCTTCAGTGTTTGTAGGTACTCATTTGGAAAGGTCCACCCTCTAAAGACCCAATACATTGCATCCAACAGTTTTTTTTTTTTTTTTGGTCAATGCATCCAACAATTTCTTGATCAATCAGCCTGGCTATCTCTGAACCCTTTTACAGATCAACGGCCCAAAGAAACTTTTAAATACACTTGGAACATAATGAAATCTACATGTAAGATTACCCAACGTGAAAATTTATTAGGGAAATAATAAAATTAAAATAAAATTAAAATATCATGTATTATTAAATAATTATAATTAAAAAATAAATAAAATATTAAATTATCATTATTTTAATATTATTTAAAATTAATTTATGTAATAGAATTTTTAATATTAAAAAAAATAATATGAATGGTTGGCGAGACAAGCCCACCTTCACTATCACCATTCCTGGCTTATACTCATTACGTATGTGGTGGGGAGCGCAGAAAGCAGATAATATTGTTACTGTCAGGGGAATCCACAAAACCCCAACGTCTACTCAATCCTGTAACAAGTTCAACATGACAAACAATGACACGAGACGTGAGAGAGAGAGAGGGAGAGGGGAAGAAAGTGGGGGATGATGTGGTGGGGGCTGGGGATAAGAAAAGTCGACAGAGAGGAAGCCAAAATTATAAAGGAAAGAAAAAAGATAAATATATATATTTTATTATCTTAATCTGTGTTTATAATATAATAATCGTTATAATTTATATAATTTTAATAATAAAATATAAAATAAAAATTAATATTTTTTTATATTTATAAGTATAATTTTTAAAAAAAAATTATTTATTACATTACAAATAAATTATTGAGTGATTTTCTGGTATTGGAACCCAAAAAAAACAAAAGAGAGGAAAGCGACTGTTGTGGGCTAGGGAAAGCAGGCATGTGGAAGAGTGGGGGACGCCCCAAAACTCATCTCAATTGAACAACATCAACACCCCCCTTTGAAATAAATAATTGAGTCTGTGACAGAAAAGAAAGACAGAGCGAGCAAAGCAAAGGCCCTATTCCCCACTTCTTACTTTCCATTTTGGCACTATTAATTGTCCTCTGCCGCCTTGTTCCCAGCGAGCCAAAAGGAAAGAGAAAGAGGAACACTTTGGAGCAGAGGCTTCTTCGACTTGGGAGAATTGGTGAAGATGCCTAGGCCAGGCCCAAGACCTTATGAATGCGTGAGAAGAGCTTGGCACAGTGATAAACACCAACCCATGAGAGGTTCCCTCATTCAAGAAATTTTCAGGTCCTTCCGGCCCTCTGTCTCCCTTTCTCTAGCTGTGTGCTAACTAATGAATAATTGATAATGCTTGTATGATCTTCCTGCATGTCTTCTCACGAATTTTGGTTATCTTTAATTTCCTGATTAGAGTTGTCAACGAGGTTCATACTTCCACAACTAAGAAGAACAAGGAATGGCAAGAGAAGCTCCCAGTTGTTGTCTTGAAAGCCGAAGAAATCATGTATTCCAAAGCAAATTCTGAGGTGTATTATATATTCTGCCACTCTTTGTTCTTCTGGACTTTGCTCTCGGGACATAAACTGCTGCTATTCATATTGTTTAAATTCTTGCATTAGGCTGAGTATATGGACCTCAAAACACTGTTGGATCGAGCCAACGATGCCATCAATACGATCATCCGGCGCGATGAGAGTACAGAAACTGGGGAGCTTCTTCAACCTTGCATTGAAGGTACCCACCACAAGTCTTGTTCTTTTCCTTGTGGGCCATTTTCTATCTTGCGGGTTGTGGGAATCACATGGAGTACTATTTCAATATATGCAGCCATTTGTTTCTGCTGAAAACTTTTTAAAGATAAAAAAAGATTGCCGCTCTTAATAGCAACTCCAAATGTGCATGATTTCCCCCCCCCCCCCCCGGCTGAACATACTATTTACCTGCCATTAGGATTATACATCTGAGTCAGAGTACTTATCAATTTGGATTATGCTACACTGCCTGTGTAATGCTCCTTCATTTGTTTCCCAATTGCTTAGCTGCTTTGAATTTGGGTTGCATACCGAGAATACCCTCGAGGAGTCAACGGAACACTAATCCAAGGTGTTACCTTGCTTCGGGAATTCCGGAGCCCAGCAAATTCTCTGCTTCCGTGGTAAATAGGACCAATGAAGCAGCAGGCCACACTGCCAGCTCTCAATTTATGCCTAATCTTTCCAACTTCGTAAAACCATCGATCACCAATTTAATCGCATCAGTCCCCGAATCAAGAGACCACCTTGCTACTGTTGTTGTTCCTCTGTCTAATGGTAACCATCTTTCATCGGTGGAAAATTTTTCTGTCTGCTCGGTTTACCCCTTGTACTGTGCGGGCTGCCTAGAGCCACAACATGCTTCTAGTCTTGTTCCTGAATCTGTTCTGGCAGCTCCGAAAACTTTCAAGGTGGTCATCACACAAAATGGTGATCCACCAGCTAGAGATCTCAATGATAGCCATTCAAAGCCACATACCACCGGTTGTGATCTATCTTTGCGGTTGGGCACGTTCGTAGCTACTAGGCCCAGTACCTTTGAGGAAGGAGAGCACCATGATGTTGAATATGGTTCTTCTCGCGCGGGTGGTATGCTCAATGATCGGATACTAAAAATGGACAAACAACTCTCCTTCGTCACAAGAGTGGATGAGGGCGACCCTTTAGATCCATGTGTTCCAGGAAACAGACTGGACGTGTAAACAATGTAGATGTGGCAAAAAGGCGCAAAGCCTTTTGTGGTCACCATTTGGGGGATCGGCCATTTCATTGGCAGCCAAAGCTTCCTTGTACTATTGGCATGCCTACGGGTTGCTGAATTCCTTTGGGAATGCATTTGTTCTTGTAAATAGTTTTATCAAGCAAAATGAGTTACCTTGCTGCAATTGCTAAGTTTCTTTTCTTGTCCACTTGAACCGAAGAGGGAAATTTAACTGTCAGTTAAGTCTAAAGTTCGAATTTTAAATCTCACTCTAAGGATGTGTTTATTTCTTATAAAATATTTTACAGAAAAAAATTTTACAGATTTTTCGTCGTTTGTTTCACGAAAAATGTTTTACATTGGTAAAATTTAAGAAAAATTTTCAGATTTTTAGGTAAAATAACTTTTTCTTTTGCAGAGCTGAAATTAAGTGATAAAAAAAAATTATTATTTTTACTATAAATATTTTTTTCTAAAAATATTTTATAAATATAAGTTATTTTACAGTAAATAAATAAATTTTAAATTTTAAATTTCATAGCCACTAGCTTTTACATAAGGGTTTGAAATTTCATAATTGTGAGAACATGAGATTTATGTATATCAACCTAACCCAAGTTGGCAACCGCGGAGACTAACAGTAGTGACTTCCGTGTACGATTTTGAAAGAATTGCATTTATATAAACCTGATGCTGGTCTTCGAACATAGAAGATTACGTCAGGAGCTGAGCTATTTTCATTTGGGAATTGTTATTTACACTCTTTTTAGCTCCTCACACGTTAATAACAAAACAAAAGTGAGGTCATGATGATTTATTATGCGTGTATGAATCTTAAAAGGGAGTGTAAATAATAACTCCCTTTTCTTTTTTGTTTTATGCCGGACAAAAGGATAATTAAAGAGTCACAAATTGAAGTAAGAAAGTGGGGGAACAAAACAAACCAAAAAAACTAATAAGCTAAACCTTAGGGGCACACCAGTAGCAACAAGACATGGCACAATCTTTGCAAGCAAGTTACTAGAGGTTACAATGGAAATTTTTGATAAATATGGGGTCTTCAGGAACTTTTGATGCAAAAGCTAAAATGGGGATATATAATTTTTAAATCATAAATTTTTATAATTTTTTATATATGAATTTTAAATTTTTTAATTTCTTATCAAATTAGTTCATCTGTTAACAAAAAATGATCAATCTATTAAAAAAATAATTTTGATCTTACAAAAATTATTTGAAAAAATGTTAAATATACTAATTAAAATTTTTTCCAACAAAAAGTATACTTTTTATATATTTAATTTGTGTATATATTGATTAAAAAAATATTTTATGTGTCTTGATGAAAAAAATATTTAATTTATTTATTTAACTTTTTTTAAATAATTTTTATTAAATTAAACTCATTTATTAATAGATTGATTACTTTTCATAAATAAAAGGACTGATTTGATAAAAAATTAAAAAATTTAGTACTTAAATAAAATGTCAAAAAAATTTAAAATTTATCTACAAAATGCAAAAATTTTAGGACTGAAAAATTATAGACCTGGCTAAAATGTAATTGAACAAACGATGAAAGGGCCTTCCAGTCAAAAAAAAAAAAAAAACGATGAAAAGGCTTAGATATAGATTTTCAAAGCCAAGGGCCAATTGGACAGATTTTGTATTCTGACCATATATTTTATATAAAGAGTAACTTAATATATATTATACGTGCGGAGCTAATAGAACTGCGTCCTACTAGCCATTCTTGACAATTAGACGCATGTGGCCTTCATTATTGAATATTAAAAAACAAAAAATTGTCTTTGCAGCAGACATGAACCATGTGGCTGTGGATCTTAGCTACTTTGTTGTTTATCCTCTTATTTTATCCCCTGCTCAAAACTAAAAAAGTCAGCCAATCCATACAGTTGAATCGGGGATCGATTCGGTTTTCAGTTCAATTTATGACAGGTTTTTACTATCAAATAGAAACAGTCAAAAATTAATTAAAGTTAGTTAAAAGTAACCAAAAATCAGAAAAAAAGGTCTTGCAGAACTAGTCAAACTAAACACACAAATATCATAAATTATATTTTGACCAAAAATTTTATTTAAATTATAAATAAATCCTCAATTGTAATTAAAATTTTCAAATTATTCTTATTTGTTGTAAACTTTCGGTTTAGTCATGTTGGGTGTGTCTGTTTTAGGTGAAATCACATTCGAGAAAATATTTTTCGTATTTATTTTACGACATTTGACGCGGTGAAAAAGTAAGGTGAAAGGAAAATAGCATACCAGTCAACGAGAAAAAGCCCACAATTTTTGGAAAAACGACATCCGCTCGTACATCACAGGACGTCCAAGAACGAACAAACGAAGCGAACAGAGAAGTGATCCAGGTCTTATACTCTAAACTATCTTCTTCATTCAATTAATTTTTCTTTTTCATTGATCTTCAACTCCCAAATCATAAGTCGTCTTTGATCATAATCTTCTTGATTTTTTTCTTTTATAATTTTCTTTCCATTCCCTTCTGAAGCTCCAAATCACATTTCAGAGAAGAGTACAGAGTTCTTGAAATCCAAAATCCGTTTTTTTGTTTTTTTTTTTTTTCTTTTCATTCCTTAATCAAGCCCAAGTCATATTCCCTGTTCAGCTTTATCAATTTTCAAACCTTAATCCTAAATCATGTACTTCTCCTCGTTGTTAATTTTATTTCGTTCCTCTAATTTTTTATTGGGTATTTATGTTTGATTTGGTGCTGATTGAATTATTTTTATTTTGTAGGTTTCAAGAAGTCCCCCATTTTTTGACCATTTGCAGAACCCAAGCTTCCATTACAGCTTTCTTTTGTCTTTCAGGTATGGGTTTATTTCTAAAGTAGATGGTGGTAACAAGTAGGCGTAGGAAACCACAAGAAACCGAGTAATTTCGCTTCTTCTGTTTCTTTGTCCTCCTGCTTGTTTTTTTTAATAAATATTCCCTTACATGCTTTTTTCTTTCTTTTTCACCGCCTTCTCTGACCATGTTTTCACTGTGCCCTTTCTGTTAATCGTTTATTTTTTAGTAGCTAGCTAGTATTGTGGGATTTGTGTTATTTGGGTTGTTTTTCAGTTGAAATCTTTGTAGAAAGACCAAAAAAAAAAAGAAGCCCAATAAAGGGCATGGACTTGATTAAAAGCCATGTGATTCATATTAGAGATCCAAGTTTAATCTATATGTTCTGTTGTTTTTGTCTTGTAATTCACTTAATCAGCTTGATGGATTTTAGGGTGTTCTAATTAAATGGGGACCCTTGGAAAGCTTGTGCTGATTCATTTGAACAATTGAGAAGGTTGTGCTATAAATAATGTGTTATCTTGTGTTCGAAACTGCAGGTCACCAACAATTTCACCATAGTTGCCAGTTCAGCCACTAGTCAAACTGGTTCCATTTAAGGTTTAATACAATGGATGGCTAAGACCTTGGTCAGATTCAACATTATAACCAGATTCGCAACATTTTAGCCTTCTCTTTTCTTATTAGACTTTGCTTCCTAGGCCTACGGCAATTTGGATTGAAGGCCGAGTCTTGTGGCTTCTCAATTCAATGGAAGCAACGGCAATAACCAAAAGAGAAGGAAAAGATAATGCAAAGTGGGGACCACATGTCTCTTTTTTAGTGTGTTGTGCAATGTCTTATTAATTTTTAGAAAATATTGGGTATATATATAAATATAATAATTATTTTTTATTACAGTAAAAAAAATTTTAAAAAAAAATAATTTTTATAAAAAATTTTATATAATATTTACACTTTATATTTTAATATAATATTTATCTAATTTTAAATTTTTAAAAAAAACAAAAAAATAATATAATATTTATTCTACGCAAGTTAGTGCACCGGCTCGGGCCCTAAGTTTTTTACGTATTATTATTGACGAGAGACATGGCGTATTGGGTGGCGGTGGGTGGCATTTGTTGCCTTCCTCGTGAGGTGGGTTTGAATCCTCCTAGCTTTTTTTTTTTTTATTTTTGAATGTTTTGGGCGACAGACACCGGTTGAACTGGAAAAGTTGTGAACGGTTATTAGTTCACCGGTTTTTTTGCTCCGCCTTGAAGAACTCCAGTTTTAGCATCTAATCAGACCGGACTTTGAAACAGTTCCCATTTTTAATGGTTCAGTTCGGTTTCAAAACCTCGTCTCTACCTCCCTTTGTCCATCTCTCTCAGCAATTTTGACTCGTTGTTTGTTAAGAAAGACACTAGTAGAATGTTCCCAACAAAAAAAAAAAAGACACTAGTTGGAAAGTATGGAAAATAAGTTATGGTTATTTTAATCGCAAGTCTTTTTTAACAAAAGTAAGGATGGTTTACATACCTTTCATTGTGTGAGTTTTTGCATTTGCCAGCAATTTTTTTTGTTCCAAACAAGAAAAAGATTCAAAATATTTCCCTACAAAATAGTTTCTGTTTTGTGAACCAAATAGACCCTAGTTATAATGATAATATTGATATTTAATGATATTTCAAATATCCTATGCATGGTAATTCCAAGCATAACACTTATTTATTTATTTATTTTTTTTGACCGCCAAGCATAGCACTTATAGTGCCTTGTTTGCTTATCAAACACATTCTTACAGAAGTTTGGTTGAATAAATGGATAAATTAAATAATAGGCAACAACGTCCTTGTTCACATTCTAAGGCCCCCGATTTTAAGGACACTTGCCAAATTTATTAAGGGTGCAGTCTCTACACTGGATAATTTGTTGGGACAAATTATTACAACATGTAACTGTTTTTAATTTTTGTGTAATTACATTGAAAAAATGTGAAATAAGAAATTACAAAGTTAAAATTTAAAATTATATGAATATTATTTTCGAACGTAAAATAAATATTTTACATAATATATGTAAAAACAAAAAAAAAATCCCAAAAAAATCAATTTGGTTCGACTAAAAATTAACCCGGTCGCATACAAATTGTCCGGACACCGCATATGTAGTAGAACCTTTTCCCATTTTGTTAATCGGACAGGAAAAGAACTGCTTACAGACTGATATTGGAATATGCAGATAGACGTGCATTAATTGGATCAATGGAGGACAAAAGCAACTAGCTACATCACTTCGTTCCCTTGCATATTTTAGCGTTAATGGCGAAATTTTCAAATGGCTCCGACACCCGTTTGACGGTAGGGACATTCCTTTATCACGCCATATTCTTCCCATGGCAACCCACGTTCGACAAAATAACAAATCATAATGCTTTTTCTTTTCTTTTTTTGTAATTCACGATGAAGGCTAAAGGTATCAAACCTGGGAGTTAAGTCAAGATCAGGTTGAGTCACTTGAAATTCGAATCATTTTAGGTCGGATCATATCGCTAGGTCAGGTTTTATTTCAGATTGTTCGGATTCAAATTGACCCGCAAGTCAACACGCTACTATGCTCTTAATGTTTGGAAAATAATTTTGTTCCTTCCACTAATTTTTTGTTTTATGTATATTCAAATATGCAAATTATATTACTACTTATATATAAAAAATTTGATAAAGTAGAATATAATCAAATAGAAAATGTGAAAGTTGCAATAGATGGACATCGTGGAGCAACAAAGATAAATAATGTTTGTTTCAGACTTTGCCATAGGAGAGAGGAAAGTTAAACGAAGAAAAATTATCCCTCATCTCTAATTCTTGGGAAAGAGTATGAAGAAATTAATGAAATTTTTCTTGTTTGAAAAAGAATGAAAAGTATAAGAAAAAAAATATAATTTTATAATTTTAATTTTATCTTGATACTAATTGTTATCATATATATATATATATATATACACTTACACATATATTTATCATTAATACTTGTCTAACTTTTAGTTAAACCGATCAAATCTTAATTTTCAATTTTATCGAGTTAATGATCCGTTCAACTGTTTTTTTCTTTGTTTTTTTTGAACAAAAGCAAAATATTTCATTATGTAAAATGGCACCATATACAGAAGAAGTCTGTCTATCCCGCACAAGCCATTACAACAAAACTGTGAAGTACAAAAAACAATCATTTTATCATACAAGCCTTTAAAACTGGATCAAATTGGAGAGATCATCAAATAACTTTACTGGGTGGTTTGTGTCAATAAATTAGGTGGCCCTTCTTTTCTCGTAAAGAGTGCGGCTGGATAAAATTCGGCTAACAGGCAGATTCGTATCATCAATTTGACCTTCGATTTTTCCTTTGACCAAGTTTGGACCTAAAGTTTTGTAAAAGAAAAAAATATATTTATACAAAATTTAAATAAAAAAATAATAATATGAACTTATTAATTGAATTTTTTTCATCCTTTTCCACCCAAGAAAATTGGAGTATCAAGACTGTAGATCAGATGACACTTGGGTTGAATTACATCAAATTCGATGACTTCAAATCAGATTATTTTTAGTCAAGTCACGTTTAATTTATTTAGAATTTGACTCGATTTGCATAGTGTCATGAAATTATTAAAAATTATTCTTTAGACTTAATTTGTTTTTTATTATGTATTAGAGTGTGTATTTATTTGTATATGCTATTTGTATCAAAAGCATATATTTTTTATTTTTATAATAATTTTTCATTTTATAAATCGAATTCAATCACAGTTCGGCGTGCCAATTTTTATCAAAATTTCATTTCAATATATTAGAACCGCAAGTCATTTGCAGCAAAAAGAAGGATAATTAACCTTTATTGTAGGAGTTTTTTTTTTTTCCATTTGCCCGCAATTTTTATTGTTCCAAATAACAAAAAGTGTGAAAATATTTTTCTACAAAATAGTTTCCGTAAACAAAGTAGACCCTAATTATCAAGATATTATTGTAATTTAGTCATATCTCAAGTATCCTATCTAAAATAATTCCAAACATAGCAACAGACTAGTTACCTGTTATGGACCTCTAAGATAGAAATATTTAATTTTGAATTACTAAGACGTTCCAATTTTATATTAATCTATTTTATATTACGTTGTTTCAGCGGCGGAGCCACGTTGATCACTATGGGGGCAATTGCCCCCACTAATAAAAAAAAATTTCATATAATATGAATGAAATTTGAAGTATTGCCCTCACTCATAAATTTTTTTTGTCCTCACTCAAAATAAAAAATTATTAGATTGGCACAAGAAACTTCAAATAATTATTAAAAAATTATACATAATTTAAATAAATTAATTATTATTTTTTAATTTGAAATAAATATCGTATAATAATAATTGATGTATGTCGTATTTAAAATTCAGGTACTCTAATTTGATGATGTAATAAAATTTAAGGCGTACAAATCAAACGTGTATTTTTTATTGATGTGCATATTTTTTTGAATATAAGTATATTTCTTCATTAGTTATAATTCTAAATATATGTATAGATAATTATATCTTAATTTCAAGTGTATTTTCAAAAAATTTCTTATAATAAAGATGACTAATATATATGTAATTTTGTCAAATTTTCTCCTTATTTCTTATACAATAAAAAATTGTAAAAACTATTATTCATAATTTTTACTCTTATTTTAATTTTATATTATTTTAATAATTTTTTAGTTATGTATAAATTTACCTCCACTGACGGGAATCTCTGGCTCTGCCATTGCCTTGTTTGATTACCAAACACATTCTTAAAGAAATTGGTCGAATAGTTGGAGAAATTAAATAATAGGCAACAACATCTTTATTCACATGCTGAGGCCCCGATTTTAAGGACACTAGCGAAATATTTAATCTGACAGGAAAACAACTGCTCGCAGACTGAGATTGGTATATGCAGATGAACGTGTATTAATTGGATCAATGGAGGACGAAAGCAACTAGCCACAGATGTTACTTCGTTTCCTTGCATATTTTATCGTTGGGGGCGAAAATTTCAAACCCCGTTTACTGGTAGGTACAT
Source organism: Carallia pectinifolia (assembly GCA_037832335.1). Lineage (NCBI taxonomy): Eukaryota > Viridiplantae > Streptophyta > Magnoliopsida > Malpighiales > Rhizophoraceae > Carallia > Carallia pectinifolia. The sequence goes on from CM075453.1 coordinate 22,242,080, forward strand.
TCCCTTCCTTATGTCCCGTTGACAATTTTTTTTTGTTAAAGAAAATTTATAGAAAAGAGAAGTGTTTTATTTTAGAATTAGAGAGTGTTTACAAATTAAAAAAAATTTATAATAAAATTTATATATTACTAATCTATAAAAAATTCTAACAATAATTAGTGAGTGACATTTTCTTCTTGAAGCAGCACATATTTAATCAAATAACATATTATAATACTTCAATACAGCAATAAGTATAAGACTACTTCTCCCCTTGGCCCATTTGTGGCTTGAGGGCACTTCCCCTCTTGGGGTGCATTGGGCTTCTATACAATATCTATAAACATATTTTTTTCATTATCTTTAATAATTAATTGACTAACTACTAATTATTACAAATGATAAAAAAAATGTATCAGACTATCAGGACAAAAAACATAAAAAAAGGATGCGAGAATGAAAAGCTATTTTCTCATTCTATAGATGCAAGGAATAACCTTATATAACTATCTTATTTTGTGACCACTTCTTAATCCATATTATTTTTATAAATATTTTTTTATTTTTTTATTTTCAAATAAATTTCAAACTCTGCATTAATTTTCTGAACTATTCAATTTCATTTTTTTTTTGTAAGAATTATTATTGTCCTTGCATTATTATCGATTGCACATTCCTTGGAATTCAAATGCTTTTGTTTTGCTTTTCTTTTGGTCTATCGATGTCAAGGTTCAAAATCTACCCGCTCTACCTTATACGACGCAGCTGGTGGCATTGATTATTGCTTATTAACACAAGAAAAGTTAATTTTCAGACAACACAATGAAAATTTTACAGCTTCCTAATTAGAAAAACTAATGAATTCCTATACTTCCATACTATGATGAACTATCACTTTTAAAATAACGTGCTTGTGTTGAAAACGACATTCATCGCACATGTATCAAACACTTTAAAATGTGTCAAACAAAATAAAAAAATTAATTTGGACATATATCAAATACTTTTAATACATGTATATGATATTATTAATTAGTTATCATATATATATATATATATATATATTTATTGGATACATATATAATTAATTTCAAATTTTTTAAAAATCATACACCAATTGAAAAAAAAAATACTAAATATATTAACAATGTTTAAATTGCACATATATCTAACATATATCTAATATATATTTTATTATTGTGTCTGCAGCATGCCAATATTTTAATTTTTAAAAATTTGCGTATTCTTACTGTATCCTACCGTGTTCGTGCCGATATAGAGCGTCACTCTAAGTGTGTCCATGGATCTTTGATTTCATACGATTTTGGCTAGGATTCGCGGTCCGAGTGACTCGGGCCATTTGCATGTGGATGGATAGAGCCAAGCCGAGTTCAGTTGGCTAATTAATGGAATCGTATGACTTGGACACCTGAATTCCCGTCCTCCAGCCTGTCCATCAAGTTGCTAAAACCAGGTGCTCGTCACAACTCAAACTCAACTCGAGGCATTAGAAAATAAGCAAGTACTATTTACACGCACAATTAACTTGATACACGCACAAAAAATCATACTAATCCCATATTTATATGTTTATTGTGCGTGTATCAAGTTTTTTAGTTCGTGGGAATAGCAATTTCTTAGAAAATAATATAGAATTTTTTTTTTTTTCGGGATTGGGGAAACGGATATTGTAAAAGAAAATTGAGGAGGGGCCATCAATAAAGTAGAGGTGGAAAACCCTGATCCGATGGGCGTGGTTTGGTTGCTGGAAGCTTTGACTCTGTCCCTCACTTCTGTCCAACCTTCGCATTAAATTATCCCAACTGTCATTAATTAACCTTTATTATTTTTGAATTCCCATCACCAATCGCCCCCCACCCCCCCCAAAATACTAATTTAATAATAAATAAATTATTGCGAAAAACAATTTCTACGCAATAGATTTATAAAAAAACATTACTTTGATCGAACTTCTTTAGTTTGGCCCAGATCCTACACACCCTCGGATAAAATCATAAAAAGAGACTGCTTCGGCCAAGACCAAAGGTACAATGAGTCTTCATTGTCCTTCCATGGCAGCTTGGAATTATTTGTATGCTGACAGATATCCTAATGTTAGTTCACATAAGTGAAAATGAGAGCTAACATTTAATTAGTTATGTTTAGACCATGAATTTATAATTTAAATAATAATGATAATATGTCAGTAAAAAAGATATTAAAAATTTAAACTATCAATTTCTTAAACTGTCACACTTTTCTTAATTAATTGATTTAAATCTACAACAATTCAAAATGAAAAAAAAAAAAAAACCGTGCTTAGTTTGGTTGGGAGAAGAGTAAAAATCTCGGTAAGGAACCCAATTTCTTAAAACTTAGTTATAAAATATAAATTTTAATTATCTTCTGTCAAAGAAGAGTTAAGCATTTCTAGTAAGTGGCCTTCTATGCTTGTGTAAATCTAGAGCAATTGTCATGTTTCTCTTTAAGTTTTGGTTCATATATTTCTTTGTTTCCATTATTATTTTTTTTAATAAATGAGAAACAAATACCTCTATATGAATCATATATTTGAACTACCATTTTCTTTTGTACATTTTCCACTTACATGATCAAAATCTAACTCCTAGGTTTATTTCCTTTTGGGTATCGTGGTATGATATTTTCACTAGTGCAACTTCTTTAATATATGACATAGTGTTTCTTAAAATCTATGGCAATCTTACATTACACCAAAGGGCCCCCTCAAATTTGTATGAGATATTATTGCAGATTTGTTTTTACTCATCTTATTATGTAACAAATAATCTATATTCAATGAAATCATAAAATTTGTCTCCTTACAGCATAACAGAAATGTTCGAGCTTGTAAGTCTATAAAGTAGAAGAGCGTTCACCCCATTTGCCAAACATTGTCTGTTCCTTTCTTTTTTTTTTTTTTTATCCTTTTTTTTGTTTTTTTTTATTTTCTAAACCAATCAGCTTCAACGAAAAACTCTTATTGGCTGTAGTCAGTAAGGCATGCGTTATACACGTAATGATATAAATTATTTAATTACAAAAAATATGTTCAATTAAGACACAATAAATATATTATTAAGTGTAATTAAATAGATTATGTAACTTCTGCGTGTTTTTTGAGTAGAGTGTTCGTATATATCCTGAATTTTTTGTCTCTAGAAATGTATCAAACAAAAGTGTAACTGTTATTTTTTAATTAGTGACTAATATTTTTAAAATATAAAAATAATAAATATTTTAAAAATATTAATATTTATTTTGAAAATATTAATTATTATTTTAATTAAAATAAATTTCAAGAAAAAAAATGATGGGTATCTACTTTTATTCTTTTGAGTGGTCAAACTCTGGCTTCCATGCTGGCAGTAGTTCTATATTTGGACAGTTGCTGAACCACGTTGAAAGGAAAGACTAATCAAGATAAAGCACACCTCAGATGGCTCAAACTTGAGAGAAGGGACAAAGACGATCGTGTTCGTTGTGGTAGGGGAAAACAGATTCAGGAAACAGAAAACCTCTAGGAAAAGACCAGAGAGAGACCAACGTCTGCAAATCCAACTTGTTTCCAAACAAAATGACGCGATAGCTACCTCTCCCTTTGTGTACTGTCGCTGTCTCTTTCTAAATTTCGATAAAATTTTCTTCCTATGGCGTGGCGTCCCTTAAATGCTGCGGAAGAATTCAATTAATCTGGGCTCTTTTCACAATTGCCTCCGCGTTTTTGTGCAACTTGCTTCTTCTGAACTTGTGGATCCAATCTAAGTGAACCGTAAAGTAAAAAGGACCCTTCAATCCTCACTGCTAGTTCACTTGGTCTTCTCCTCCTCCTTCTTCTTCTTCATTTCTTCTATGTTTAGTGTATCTCTTCTTGTTACTCAATCTCTTTTCGTTCGTGATTCTGTTGTTTAATCTTTCTGTATTTGTGTAAATTGTCAACTTCGAGTTCGAGAATTTTTTTTTTCTTAGAATACAAGTATTTATCTTGAAAGTTCTCCCCTAATCATCTGTTTCGTTAGTAGTAATGTGAGATTTTCTATAGTGTTTGTAAATTTAATCTGAGGGAGTTGTTCTAATTTTCTTTCCTTTCTTGTTTGGTGAATTTCCCTTCTTTTCTTTTTCATTCCTTTTTTTGCACCCCAAAAAAAAAAAAGTTTCCCTTCTTTTCTTTCCTTCTAATCCGTCCTCTGCTTCCCTGAACATTTGCAAATAGTCCAGTTCTTTGGCTCTTCTTGCGGAGGAGCCATGGGAAGTTGGGGCCTCATTCGATTTCTGGGCTCCGCCTGGTTGTTGTTTTTTCTTCTTTTGTCTGAACCCTGCAGGGGCAGTATCCAGAATATTGGCAAGATTTCCCCTGGATTTCAGGGGTCTCAAATGAACTGGATTGATAGAAAAGGGTTGTTCCTTGTATCCAACAATTCTAAGTTTGCTTTTGGCTTTATAGCTACAGCTCAAGATGTCACATTATTTCTACTAGTCATCGTTCACACGAGGAGTCAACAAGTGATTTGGTCTGCAAACAGAGGTTCCCTTGTTGGAAATTCTGACCAATTCGTCTTTGACCGAGCTGGTAATGTCTTCTTGCAAAGAGGTGGAGGTGAGGTTTGGAGAGCCAATACCACCGGTGGCAAAGCAGCTTCTTCAATGGAACTGCAAGATTCCGGAAACTTGGTTCTGCTTGCGAATGACAGTAGCGTGATTTGGCAAAGTTTCAGCTATCCAACTGATACACTTTTATCGAGCCAGGATTTTGCGGAGGGAATGAAACTTGTTAGTAATCCAAGCTCCAACAACTTGAGCTATATTCTTGAAATAAAGTCTGGCGACATGATCCTTTCTGCGGGTTTTAGAACTCCGCAGCAGTATTGGTCCATCAAAAAGGATAATCGGAAGACCATCAACGCAGACGGAGGGGCTGTCACTCTGGCGTCCGTTAGTGCAAATTCGTGGAGATTCTATGACAAAAGCAATCTATTACTGTGGCAATTTATCTTCTCTGCTGACACCAATCCAAATAACACCTGGACTGCAGTTTTAGGAAATGATGGCTTCATCTCTTTTTACAATCTTGACGATGGGGGTTCAGGAGGTGCTGGTGCTTCACCAACGAAAATACCAAGTGATCCCTGTGGCACACCGGAACCTTGTGATGCATACTTCGTTTGTTCTGGCAATAGCAGGTGTCAGTGCCCCACGGGCCTTAGCAACCAACCAAATTGCAAACCTGGGATTACCTCTTCCTGTGATGGCAATGGTTCTAGTACACAGCTTGTAGATGCTGGAGGTGGGCTTGGTTATTTTGCGCTTGGGTTTGTTCCACCCTCATCCTCAGGAACTGATTTAGAAGGCTGCAAATCCTCTTGCCGCAATAACTGCTCATGCCTTGGTTTGTTCTTTCAAAACAGTTCTGGCAACTGCTTCCTGTTTGACCAAATAGGAAGCTTACAAAGTTCTGGCACCGACTCTGGATTCGCAACCTTCATTAAAATCTTGAGTGATGGAGGACAAGGCACGGTGGCCGGAGGTGATGGAAGCAGCAAAAAAGCCTTTCCGTTTGTGGTCGTGATAATAGTCGTTGCAACGGTGATTGTGATATGTGGTCTACTTTTTGTGGCATTTCGATGTTACAAGAAACAGAAAAATATACCACAATCACCTCGGGACTCTTCAGAAGATGACAATTTCTTCGAGAATCTATCTGGGATGCCTGTGCGCTTTAGTTATAGAGAGCTTCAAGCTGCCACTGAGAACTTCTCGGTGAAGCTTGGGCATGGGGGTTTCGGATCAGTTTACCAAGGGTTTCTCCCAGATGGAACGCGAGTGGCCGTGAAGAAGCTGGAAGGAATTGGTCAGGGGAAGAAAGAATTTAGAGCTGAAGTTAGCATCATCGGCAGCATTCATCATCATCATTTGGTCAGGTTAAAAGGTTTCTGCGCTGAAGGAACCCACCGCCTTCTTGCTTATGAGTTCATGGCCAACGGGTCTCTGGATAAGTGGATCTTCAAGAGAAATGAAGAAATTCTGTTGGATTGGGAAACAAGATTCAATATTGCGTTGGGAACGGCAAAAGGACTAGCTTATCTCCATCAAGACTGCGACGCGAAGATCATTCACTGTGACATAAAACCAGAAAATGTACTTCTGGACGATCATTTCGAAGCCAAGGTCTCCGATTTCGGGTTGGCTAAGTTAATGACTCGAGAGCAAAGTCACGTCTTCACAACGCTGAGAGGCACAAGGGGTTATCTTGCGCCTGAGTGGATCACAAATTATGCAATATCGGAGAAGAGTGACGTTTATAGCTATGGGATGCTTTTGCTGGAGATCATTGGGGGAAGGAAAAACTACGACCCATCCGAATGTTCTGAGAAATCCCATTTCCCCTCGTATGCCTTTAAGATGATGGAAGAAGGGAAATTGAGAGAGCTCCTTGACTCGAGGGTACAGTTAGACGAAGACGAAGACGAAGACAGGTTGTCCACAGCCATTAAGGTTGCACTGTGGTGCATACAGGAGGACATGCATCTAAGGCCTTCTATGACCAAAGTTGTGCAAATGCTCGAAGGTGTTTGCCCTGTTACCAAGCCTCCAACCTCTTCACCATTGGGTGGTCGTCTTTATTCAGGCTTTTTCAAATCCATTAGCGAGGAGGGCACTTCCTCAGGACCGTCAGACTGCAACAGCGACGCCTACCTTTCTGCTGTTAGGCTTTCTGGCCCAAGATAACACCACCTTTTGTGATTGGGGACGAGATGGCTTTTCATCAAATCAAAAATTGGCTCTGTTCCTGTGTGATCGTCATACAAATGTTCCTGAATATTTTTGTTAGTTAGGTCGTTCAAAGTTTTGTAATAGCGTAGCCACAAGTAGAGTTTGATCATTCCTTACTTTATATCTCAATGCGTTGCGGAAAAAAAGATAGGTAGTTAGAGAATTTATTTAGAATTATTCATAATGATATAAATATGATACTATTTTGGATTACACGTGAATAAAAAATAACACATAAAATTTAAAATGATATTATCCTAACATCATTCTAATTAAATTTTTACTAAATTTTCTACTCATTTAATAAAACATTGTTTTTATTTTGGTTTTTGGTTCAGTGAGGGTTGTATTGATTTCAATTTTAGATTTTATCTCAAATTCCAAGTCTGTTAGGCGTATAAAATTATATAGCGCGTGGCTGTAGTATCTCAATCGTTATTGCCTTGTGAATAAAGAGTGTTGATTTTGGCAAAAGGGATTGCAAAAGGCACGAAATTCACGTTAAGGGTCCGTTTGGAATGAATTTTATTTTTTATTTTTCATTTATTTCTCACAAAAAAAATAAAAAACATGGTTGGTATTGATTTTATTTTTTATTTTTTGTTAAAAAGTTAAAAGTGTTTTTCAAAGAAAAAAGATAAATTGAGAAAATAATAAAAACTAATTTTCTAATTTTGTTTTTTACTTTTTTTTTATACTTTTTCTTACAATATTTTCTTTCTTTATCTATTCTCTTTACCATGTCTCTCTTTACTCATCCTCTCTTTATCCCTCTATATCTTTTCTCTCACTATTCTTTCTCTCTCTACTCATTCTCTCTCTATCATCTCTCTCCCTTTTCTATCTCTACCCTCTCTCTCTATTTTCTCTCTCTACTCATTCTCTCTCTACCCATCTCTCCCATTTTTCTATCTCTACCATTCTCTCTCTACCCTCTCTCTCTTTTCTCTCTCTACCCTCTCTCTCTTGTTCTACCCTCTTTCTCCTTTTTCTCTTTCTACCGTTCTCTCTACTAATTCTCCATCTACCCACTCTCTCTCTCTCATTTTTCTGCCTCAACCATTCTCTCAACTCATTCTCTCTATACCCACTCTCTCTCTCTCTACCATTCTCTCTTCTTTTTCTTACTCTATTATTCTCTCTACTTGTTCTCTCTCTATCTCTCTCTCTGTTTTTTCTCTCTACCATTCTCTATCTACTCAGATTCTCTCTCCTTTCTGTCTACCCACATTCACTCTCTTTTTTCTCGCTCTACTATTATGTCTCTGCTCTCTCTCTCCTTTTTCTCTTTCTTGTCATTCTCTCTCTACCCAGACTCTCTCTCTTTTTCTTATTTTACCATTCTCTCTCTACCCTCTCTCTCTCATTTTTCTCTCTACTATTCTGTTTACTCATTCTTTCTCAACCCTTTCTTTTTCTGTCATTCTCTCTACTCATTCTTTTTTTTTTCTCTTTTTCTCTCTCTACTCATTCTCTCTCTACACTCTTTCTCTTTCTCTCGCTCTCCCCCTTTTTCTCTCTATATTTATATTCTTTTTATTATTTTTCTCACTATTTTTTTTCTATCTATTTTTTTATTCTTATAAAAAAAATTCAGCAAACAGTAAAAATAAAAAATAAAAAATAAAAAATAAAAATAAAAAATTGACCAGCGTCTACAAACAGACCTTAAAATTAACAATTTTCTTTTGTATTGATTTTATTTAGCAAAACTTGCATCTCGAATCTGAACTGGACCTGAAAAAAGGGGAATATCTTACTGCTTAGCAAAGGCCAAAGGGTTTTTGCTGTGTCCAGGCTTTTGGTCTTCTCCCCACGCGCTGCTTATACCATTATACAATTAAATAATTATTATTTTATAATAAAATAATAATAAAAAATAAATAATTTTATTAATTTTTATTATAAATAATAATTATTTAATTATACAATTTAATTGTTTATCCGTTATTTATTTAGCGTGACAAAATGGGCAAAAGAAAACGGAAATCCCGTGGAACCCAGGCAGCGGTAAAGATGACATCTTTAGCAGTCATTCTTACCCACAGAACCTCTCCTACTCCCACCTGCTTCTCCGGAATTCCCTTTCGCCCCTCTTCTTACCCGCCTGATTCCAGTTTTCCCGCTAAATCACAGCGGTCCTCCTCTGTCTCAACGGTCAAATCTCGAGGCAAGAACGAGGAACATGGCCTTAGCTCCAATAGAAGGAGAGTGCTCATATGTGTATCTACGCTACCCTTTTTATTGCGCCCGCACGACTCTGTGGACGACTTTGCTGTTAAGGCGGCTCAGTGAGTGTTCAATTTTACCCCCCCTTAATTATTAGCTGTTGGTTTTTTATTTATTATTTTTAATTTGTCCTGGCTCAGTCACTTTGATTTTGGGTTATGTTTGCGAGTGGGCTTTGTTGGTGATGATGTCACTTAATGAACTCTTTTGTCTTGCTTCTTTGAACTGTGCAATAGGAGGGAGGAACTTTATGTAGTTTGAAAAGTACTTGTTAAAGGATGCGAACCTTACGGAAATGCTTAATTAAGTCGTCTATGACTTATGCATGTGAGAGTTGAATTATGTCTTTGTGCTTTTGGCGTCCTGTTTGTTTGGATTTTGTGCTCGGTCCTTTTTTTTTTTTTTTTTTTTTTATCTACAAGGTGTCTTGAACATTTTGAGAGAAGAGAATAAGGCCGAGTGAATTTGAATGCTACTTGATGGTTGAGAAGTATTCTTCTTAATCATTTGAATTAATGCTTAACCTTGGTTCTATGTTCGGTCTACTATAATTTTCCAGAGTTTCTATTTTGCTTTGAGAAAAAGTTAGATTTCCAGGGAAAAAGTGTAAGGAGAAAACACGTAAATACAACTGATTAAATTCAGTGTACAACCAGCTAAATTCAATGTGTTAAGAAATAATAATATTTTTTTTTTAATTACATTTAAAATTAAAACAATTATAAACTGTATTCAATCAGTTGCATTTGGACACTTTTTCAAATAACATTTTATGTGAAAATATAACAGTGTCCCTTTGCTTTTACTCTCTAAAGGTCAGATACAGATACATACCTGCTGCTCATAAAAGGGGAAGTTAAGAAGGCAGTGTCCAAAAGCAAGGCCGCTGGCGTACTTCGTCTTGTTTTCCATGATGCAGGAACCTTTCAATTGGATGATAATTCAGGTACCAATTTTCATAACTTTTTGATGTAGTGTATTAACGACGTTTGCTGATCATTTAAGCATGCTTCTCTAATTAACAAGACGCTCTTATTATTCCTACAGGGGGTATGAACGGCTCTATAATTTACGAACTTGATAGACCTGAAAATGCAGGTCTAACAAAATCCCTGAAGGCATGCTCTCTTGCTCTCTCTTTTTCGCACTCCCACACACACAGTCACTCATAAACAACCATGGAAATTGCATAGAAGTGTATGAATAGGCATCTTCAACTTCTGATATTTATCGTTCACTTTCTTATATGATTTCTAAATTTCTATGGCCAGTAGATCCAGACTGGTCAAATCTTATACAATCTCCGGCCAGCTAACTCCAAAGTGGGTGCTTTCTTGTCTAGATTCTTGAGAAAGCAAAGAGTGAAGTGGACAGAATACAACCAGGTTTTTTCTTATATGAACCGGCCCTGGTGTAAAGTAGATGATAATGGATTGCTTGGTACCTTACCAATCCTGTATGTTTCCACTGTTAGTGTCCTGGGCAGATATGATTTCTGTGGCTGGAGCTGAAGCAGTTTCTATCTGTGGAGGACCAACAATACCAGTTGCATTGGGACGACTAGATACTTTGTAAGAGATCTTGCTTTTAATCTGACAGGGAACAAAATTTTACAAGTCAAGTGAGATTTGTGATTATTAAACACAAGCCTTCCAAAGTATTCAGTGAACAAATTGTCAAATACAAGTGTGTACAAGTGGAAATCAAAATGCTGCGGTTGATTTAAGATTTTGCAGAAGATACAAATTTTATGAGATCTACACATAATTCTCGGGATGAATTACTAGCCACTTCTTCTTTATAGGGGGCCGGATGCTGAAGGCAATCTTCCTCAAGAATCTTTGGATGCTTTTGGCTTAAAGCAATGCTTTCAAAGAAAAGGCCTATCGTAAGTTTACATCCTGTTTTATTAACATTTTGAACCTGTAAATGCAAATACTTTTTTCAGTGTGCTTTTTTTTTATGAACATATTACCTCGTGTTTCATATATGGGATCAATATACTGGATATCCACTAAGTTGTTGCAGAATTTTAGGCTTGGCAAACGCACAGAGATTTTAGCGGAAGTATAAAAAGCATGTTTGCTACAATTAAGTTTCACCATTGTGAGGTTAAAAAAAAAAACGTTTTTCTTTCCAGAACTCAAGAACTTGTGGCGTTGTCTGGAGCTCATACTCTCGGAAGTAAGGGGTTTGGAAGTCCAATTGTTTTTGACAATTCTTACTATAAGATCCTTCTGCAAAAGCCATGGACATCTTCAGGTAAAAGTTTTGACATAGGCTTCATATCTACAATTTCTCTTAGCTGATTTTGATTGCCTTGTTATGATCCAAAGTCATTTAGCTGTCTGGCATCTGGTGTACCTTTGTTGTAAGCTTGAGTAAATTCTACATTGGAATAATGATGTATAAAGGAACAACAAAGCATGTCATCCAGAGCCTGTAGTAACACTTCAATACTCACCAATTGCTAGGAAAAGAAAGCACGTTTGATCCAACTTTGTTTGTAATTTCTGTTTGTAGTTTTCTTTTTTTGGGGAGGGGGGGGGGGGGTGGAATATTATGGGGTTTTTAATTTTTTCATTTGGATATTCACTAGGTTTTTTTTATCTCTCTTTTTTTCTTAAAATTTTACTTCGTGTAATTTCAAGTATTGCTTCTGGTTTCCAAATGCAGATGGCATGTCAAGCATGATTGGACTTCCTTCAGATCGTGCACTGGTTGAGGATGATGAATGTTCAAGGTTGGTCGTGTTCCAAGAACTTCTCCAGCAAGCATGTTTCCCACTGTGTCATTAATGGGACTTTTTTTTTTTTTTTTCATTTTAAGAATGCAAAGGTTGAATATGTGCAGTCTAGTACACTCTTCTTTTTTAGGCTAACATTTGACTTTTGGGTTAGAATATTTAATGTTTGGTTTATTTATGTGCTTATAGTTGCTTATGGAAACTTGTATGTTTGTGCAGATGGATCAAAAAATATGCTGACGATGAGAACCGGTTCTTTGAAGATTTTAAGAATGCATATGTCAAACTCGTGAATTCTGGTGCAAGATGGAGGAGCCTATGACTCTCTTCCACACGTCACCATTCTTTTTTGTTTTTTTTTTTTGTTTTTTTTTAAGGAAAATCAATAAAGATATTTCACTCATTCAACAAAATTACATCTCGATCAAGCAGGCCAGAGACCATCTGGATGTCATCCTTAGCCCAAGTCAACTCCCCAAAACATGTTAAAAGCAAATTTTGTTTTGGGGCACGAGAAGTCAAATTTATCGGCTAAGACTTGGATATCTTCAGTAAGGAAAGCTACGGTTTTGAATAGGATTGCAAATACCCATGAGAGGAGTGAACATGGCGGAGACAGTTCTGTTACGAGAACAATCAATGGAGAATGCTAACGTTCAGTCCTCTGCGGCTGCTAGATCCTCGGCCGCTTGGGATGATCATCGCCATTGATTGTTCTCCCATTGCCGGAGATATTAGAGATGGCAATTTTCAGTTTTCGTGTGGGTTTTACCGCTCTAAGACACAAAAATTTCGGAGATTTATGGGTCGTCCGTCTCCATCATTTTCTCTCACACATGTAGAAGTGGTTCCCACCACAAGAATAGTTTGAACAAAAGGACAAGATCATGAACCAAATGTCAACCCTACTAGATCGGACCATAGTTGATGATGATTGTCGAGGACGGTGCTCGAATAAAGGTCTAAACTCATTGTATCAAAGAAAGTAGTGACACAGTTTAGGTTCAACTCTTGTTGCTAATGCACAAAAAGTGCTTCTAGAGAAGATTTTTGCCACCTGAATAATGCCGTTCTAGAGAAAGAACATATTCAACAATCTTGTTTACATTCAGATGGCAGAAGGAGCACTTGGGTGACTTTGAAACATTTTTCTTTTTTTTTTTTTTTTGACACTTTTATAATATATTTAAACTTTCACTAACAGTAGATGGATAAAGAATTTTTTTTTGGCTCCATATTTAAACTACAATATGTATTTTATAATTTTTAGAAATGTGGGTGTGAACCATAATTACTCCTTAAACTTTGAGGAAAAAAACTACTTTGCCCAACGTATTTAGATATTTTGTACATATAAATATATATATGTATATATAAATATCATAACATAGTCTAATTTAAATTATATTTATATTTTAACATTTTAAAAAAAATTAACGTATAACTATATCCTTATCGTATCATGTCAGATACTTTATAAAATAATCCAGCGAAGAAGATAGGAAGACAATTTGAAAAGAAAATGCATAAATTGGATCTAAGAATAAGGATAAGGGGCATTTAGGTCAAGTAGTAAAAAAATCTAGCATTTATACAATTTGCTTCGGCTCCACCTCGCGCAGCCCTATAAGCTCGGTTGTGCGCCGTGGTCTCCGCTTTCTCAGATCTGTCTCCCAGTTTCTTTTGAGTTGAGGGCTCTAATCTTGTTGGTTTCAGACTGTTCAAAACCCTAACCCTTATTGACCGTCACACATCAGAATCCTCTTTTTGTTTTCTCAGTCGCACAGGTACTAATCCAATTGTGCTAACTATTAAACCCTACCGGCAAGCAGTTTTGATTTGATCTTTATTCTGTTTCTTCTTGGTCCTTAACGCATGCATCTTCTTGTGTTTTGATTTGTTCTTGCGTGTCTGTCTGTGTTTTTTCAGGTGTTCTGACAACATGGGAGAGACAAGGGATAACGACGCATACGAGGAGGAGCTTCTCGACTACGAGGAAGAAGAAGAGAAAGCCCCCGACTCCGTTGCCGCTAAAGTCAACGGCGAAGCCCCCAAGAAGTTAGTTTTTTTTTTTTAGAAAATCATAGCACTGCTTCCACCAAAAGATAGAAAATTAGAGAAAACTGAACTAGGCTAACAAGTTCTTACAGTTGCGGTGAATTGGGGTATACTGGGAAGTAAAGCAAGGGTTGGAAGTTGCATTTTTTGCTTCATTTTATCTGATTTTATTTGGTTCTTCTTAAGATAAAATTTTCTGTCATTGTTGTACATAAATTGTTTGTTGGGCTTTTTTTGTCTGCTTTGATGCGTTACTTTGCATCTTTTCCTGTATACCTTGATTATTTCGTTACTTAATGCCTCTTTATATTGGAGAAACCGTAGCTGCGGCTTGGCTTAATTCATGTAAATTGGGTACTTTTGGTGTGCAGGGGCTATGTTGGAATACACAGTTCCGGATTCAGAGACTTTCTCTTGAAGCCAGAGCTTCTTCGGGCTATAGTGGACTCGGGGTTTGAGCATCCATCTGAAGGCAAACCATACTTTTTCGTTTTCTCCTTTCTTTTCTTTTTTTTTTTTTTTCTCTCTTTTTCAATATGATTATACCTGTGGATTTCATTATTGGATCTGCATACTATGTTGAGCAAAAAAATCTTCTTTTCTAGCATGAGGAATCAATACCTATGGCTTTTTGGTTGCACGTTCAGCTTTGAAAGCTGCCTTTTGTGCTTAAAGCACTTATGAAACCTAAATGAAACTTTAGGTTTCAACGGTTTTCCTTGAAATCTTATTGGATAGTACATTGTTTTTCATATGCTACCATATGTTTCCTATGTTGCAGAACTTTAGATGTTCTCTTCTGTGTCTGGATTCTTGGCCATGTGTTTTTTCATTTTTTTCATGTTATTTAGCTTTGTCTTTCCTGTATCTTTGAAGTATGCCATTTTCAATACATTTCAGGTAATATGCAGCTACCAGTTTATTCATTTTGGAGCAGTGTTCTCATTTGGTAAACCTTTCAATTAAAGGAACAAGGAGGTTTTGTTGTACTTACAAAGCATTCCTTCGGTACAATTTTGTTTGGTTCTTCATCAGTTCAACATGAGTGCATCCCTCAAGCCATCCTGGGCATGGACGTCATCTGTCAAGCTAAATCAGGAATGGGGAAGACTGCTGTTTTCGTTCTGTCGACTCTCCAGCAAATTGAGCCTACGTCTGGTCAAGTTATTGCCCTTGTTTTGTGTCATACAAGGGAGTTGGCTTACCAGGTATTTGCAAATTCTGCACGTTGTTTGCTTGTTTCATTTGAATTGGGAAAATGATTTGCTTATCTTATATTTTTTTGTTGCTCTTTATTTTGTAGATCTGTCATGAGTTCGAGAGGTTTAGTACTTACTTGCCAGATATCAAGGTTGCTGTCTTTTATGGTGGCGTTAATATTAAGACTCACAAAGATCTGCTAAAGAATGAATGTCCGCATATTGTTGTCGGGACGCCTGGAAGAATACTTGCTTTGGCTAGAGACAAGGACCTTTCTCTGAAGAATGTGAGGCATTTTATCCTTGATGAATGTGATAAGATGCTTGAATCGCTTGGTAAGTACTTTTTACAGTTTATAGATTCTTAGTTTCTTTGATGGTTTCACATTATTGTTAGTGCCTTAAGATTGTGTTGCTTTGACACTGTGTTGTTAAAAGCGTGCCTCATGAGGACGCCATGGCTTTTTGGTTGCTAGGCAAGGCGACCTGCTTCTAAGGCGTAGGAAGTGCACTATTCTGCATGAATGAGGCACTTGAGAAGCATGCCTCTGGTAGAAAGATAGAGTTCTTACAACGCAACAATTTAGGAAGACAACTCATTTATTTTACAATAAAGATGAATTAAATCCCTAATTTTAGGATAAAAGTCTACAAGCTAAGTGTTTCTTCTATTATTGTCACTCTCGTGTTGCCTTTTTTTTGTTCTTTTTTGTTCAACCAAATCTCAAATTTTTCTCCTCTATCTATCTCTAGTCCCTAAATGCCCTCTTTTTCTCTATCTGTCCTATCTTTGCCTCTGTGACTCTCTTATTTCTCAGTTCTCTGTCTTTCTGGTGTTACACATTTCTTTTTGTCAACCGAACACTTTTTTGTTATAGTGAGGTCTTGCTTATAGGGTTGTTTTTTTTTTTTTTTTGGCAATTTAGCATTATTTTTATTTGTGCACCTTACTTTTTCCAGGAGTATGCCTGTGCCTTCTGCTTTGTGCCTAGGCTCCAAGAGCCTTGCTCGCCTCAATGTGCTTAATGCTCTTAAAAAACGCTGCTCTGACATGAAAATTAATATTTTTTGTGCAGATATGAGGAGAGATGTGCAAGAGATCTTCAAGATGACTCCTCATGATAAGCAAGTTATGATGTTTTCTGCCACCCTCAGCAAAGAAATCCGTCCAGTTTGCAAGAAGTTCATGCAAGATGTAATGTACTATGGCCAGTTCTACTTGAATTTAGAAGTATTATGTTTTTAATATGCCAGATTTCTGCAAGTCCTGTAGAGATATTTAGAGTGCAATTGTCCATAACAAGTCAATTTAAGGAAAACTTGGTTTTATTGGGCATGGAATTGCAAATAAGCGGTACCTGGATGGCTTCGGAGTGGAGTGTGTGATGTATTTTCAATTTTTTTTTCTTATTATTTAATTTTTTGTTGGGCTGTGGCTTGTGAGTGTTGGGAGCAGTAATTGGGACAAGAGTGGAGGGAGAGTTTTTTTTGTGTTTTGGGGGGGTGGGGTGGTGGTGGTGGGTTGAAAGGTCAGGGCTGCTTTCCATGCTCTGCAGTTTCAGGTGCAGCAATGAGCTTGTGTTGATCAACAGCAGCACTTGCTTGCTGTGACTAGAAATTATGTCTGCAAGGTGACATTTCAGCTGGACCAGAACGCGTTTCAAGTGATGTGAATCAATCATTGATTTCCTTGTGGATTGCATTAGCTTGGGGAAGGCTCCTAATATGATTTAATATGACGTGTTCCTTTCAGCCAATGGAAATTTATGTTGATGATGAAGCAAAATTGACCCTACACGGTCTTGTGCAGGTTTGTGTTTAGATGTGTACTCTGTTTACGTATTGTTTTCTTGTCATGTACCTTAGCACGCTATCATAATTGCAGCACTACATCAAATTGACTGAGCTGGAGAAGAACCGGAAGTTGAACGATCTTCTAGATGCCTTGGACTTTAATCAGGTTGTCATCTTTGTCAAAAGTGTTAACCGGGCCGCTGAGTTGAATAAGCTTCTTGTGGAGTGCAATTTTCCCTCTATCTGCATTCATTCTGGCATGTCCCAGGAAGAAAGGTTTGCCACTTCGCCCCACTGCATCAATAAGTGTATTCTGTTTGCTCCTTTTTTTTTATTTTTTTTATTTTTTGAGGATTGGTGGACTTGAGATAGGTTGAGTGAGAATTTCCTCTGTAATTTTGATGTCCCATTGTCAACATTTTGTTTTTTAAATTTTTTTGTGAACTACCATGTTGAAGAGCTGTTGATGTGATATGCCTGGTGATTACATTCTTTCTTGTTAAGGCTTGTGCGCTGTCAATTTCTTTTTAGATCTCCAACAACTTCTTCTTTGAGTTGGATGATATTTTATGCTTATGAAGTAATTGTCTGCTTATCTTCTATGACAGTTCATAGTGTTGTTTTGCATGTTTTCAGTAACCCAAAGAAAATGTCTTTTACTGGTTTGCTATTTGCACTAGAAAAATTAGTTCTACCTGGTTAGAAGCAATGTATGTAGGCAGCTGTTAAAAGTTCTAATATGAATTTTATATACCTGTAGGTTGATGCGCTACAAGGGCTTCAAAGAGGGGCATAAAAGGATTCTCGTGGCTACAGATTTGGTTGGTAGGGGTATCGATATTGAACGGGTCAACATTGTCATCAACTATGACATGCCGGACTCTGCTGACACTTACCTACACAGGGTAGCTTCATTCGCTCTTGTTGACCATATTTAATTGCATCATCTTTTTTTTTTGTTAGACGCTAGTTGAATTTTTGGCAGGTTGGTAGAGCTGGAAGGTTTGGCACGAAGGGACTTGCGATCACATTTGTGTCATCTGCTTCTGATTCTGATGTTCTGAATCAGGTGTTAAAATTTTGTTCATCGATCGTCTACAGTTTTACTTGTGCTGCTCTTGCTGTATTTGACAGTTCTAAACTGGTGTATTGTAGGTTCAAGAGAGGTTTGAGGTGGATATAAAGGAGCTTCCCGAGCAGATTGACACGTCCACATACAGTAAGTTATCATGTGTTCAATTTGAGGGCATGGCTTCTTTTCATATGAAATCGTCTTGCAAAATATTGAAAAGTCCACCGAAATTCTTCGCCCATACATAATTTCGTTTTGCTGTTTCAGTATTTAGTCCAAGTTTTTATCTCATTCGAAACGTGAAGAGATTATGAGAGCGCAGGTTAATTTGTGTCGTGTGATATAGTCCTTCGTTTCATTTTACTGTTGAAGACCTTGCTTTTTGTTTTTCTTCCCCCTCTTTTTTGGTGTCTTGGGTTTGTTTTGGGAGGGGTTGTGGAGGACTCGTGGTAACATGAATATGTTTTTGTTGTTTCTTTTTTAATAAATTATTGCCTCAACATTATAGTGCCATAACTAAAATATTTGATTCTGCAGTGCCCTCATAGTGAAGATTGGATTGGTGGCTTTAAACATGGTCCCCGATATGTACTTCCAGACCACTGTTTTGTGGGGATTATTGATGGCTTTGAGAGGGAGATGCTCTACGCATTGGTTAAGAACCTAAAGGGTTTCTGTAGTCTGTTATCTTTGGGGGCTTGTTATTGATTTCGGACAAATGACTTTTGAGTTTTCTTATGGAACTATTGCTATTGATGACATAGAATCGGTAGATGTTGGTGCCGCCAAATGTCGTGGGTTTCTCTTCTCTGATGTGGCTGTTTAAATCGGTCATTTTCTAGTTGGCTTCATCAAATCCCATTATTAGCGAGATCAATATTAAATTATTGTACGGCTAGGGTTTCTGGTCTACGACTAAAAATGCTCTTTGGTGTCCGTATACATCTTGTCTAGAAGGAGAAGAGGAACATTGAAATTAAGGGTTTGTTTGTTTGTAGGAAAGTAACTTGTTTGTGAAAAATGTGTTGTGAAAATTCTTTTCACGAACAATGGATTATTTTCAGTCATTTGATTGTAACTTTGAAATCGATAAAAAAATATTTTTTAGTGTTTGGCCTAAAATCTCATAATTAAATTTTTATTAAAGGTGATGATTTTGTTTGCCATCTAGGGATATTCATCATTCATAATCAATTAAAATCATCTAAGATGTTGTAACTCGGAGAAGTTGTTCAACTTTCTATTACAAATCACAAAAAATGTATTAATGATTACAAAAAAACACGAATAATGATATCATTTTGTTTTTCGTTAGCTGGCTTATTGGTTTCGGGTGCTCTTTGAATAAGCAGGGGTGGGCAGATGTGAGAAATCTGGTAGGGGTTTGAATTCCCACCTGTGTTGTTGCTCCAGCCACTGGGATTGTTGCTCGGCCTCAGAATAATGATATTATGCTACTTCAAAGTATGTTTTAACAATCATGTATTGTCCAATAACTTAAAAGTCGGGAGACATTTTTCAAAAGAGTCCAAGAACCATCCGAAACTCATCCCAAAAGGACCACTTCTTCCAAAACATCAAATGAGTGCCTTGCCTATAAGCCTTTCCTTACGCCAATATTGGAATGCTTTGCCAGAAAAACCAAGAGCAAAACCCCACAGAGCCAGCCAAAAACGCCATATTCGGGTACAAGACGCCTTATAAAAAATAGAGTTGATAACAAAAAAAAATAACACAGTTTTGTGCGTAGTAACAAATCTAATATCAAGAATAAACTTCCTTGTTAAATTTTTTATAACAAATTTAACATGTTGTAATATTTCTTGAATTGAATTTGTTTGTTTTAATAACATGATAATTATACATGTTATCAAGTACTAACCTGCATGTTTGTCATATTATCGAAACAGACTAATTCTTATAAACATATGATCGAGATAAAAAATTCTGTTTCCTGAGAAATCATGACATACTATATTTATTATAAAAAAAATTATGTGTGCAAACTATTACTTTTTAAAGTTAGTTTTAAATCTTTTATTTCACAAAATTAGTGATATTTTTGTATATTAATCATGAAAAATATCATATATACCAAAAACAAGAAAAAATAGCATTATATCCACAATTTAGCATCTGTTAGTCTAGAAATCATAGTTTTGAAAATTGGACCGACCGGGTGGTAGGACTAGAAAATGGCCGAATCAAAAGTCAGGCCGGTCCAATTTTCACATGGAATCAAGGTAGGAATCAACTTGGCCAAAAACTGCTTGAACTGGTCTGAACTAGTGATCCGAAAACTAGGGAACTGGACGGTTCAATTCTGACCCGAGTTATTTTTTAAAAATTCTCCGAAATGGTGCCTTTTATTTTTTTTCTTTTTCTTAATAAAAAAAAGGGTAAATCACATCTATTTAAATTAATAAGAAATGTAATATTTTTGAATTATATGTTAGCTCTATGATATTTTATTTTTGGATATAAATGCTCTATTGATAGTTCTATGATATTTTATTTTTGATATATATGTTCTATTGATTCAATTAATTAGGAAACTATATTAAATATTTTATACTTCGATTCTATTTTAATTGTAAGTAGACTTTTATTTTATTTTTTTATGATTATACTGGTTATTTGTTATTAAAAAAAGATAAATTACAAGTATTTATTATTATTTTACTAAATAAAGATTTACTTGTCAGTTTAACCGTTAGGTTATTAATTAAACTGCTAAACCACTAATTCAACTTTTTCACTGGATGAATAAGCAGTTCAATTTTAAAAACTATGATAGAAACTGTTCCCACCATGGCAAATTGGCGCTCTTAGCTTTAGAGACTGCACTGTATCATCATAACACAAGCCCACACCTTGCTCTGAAATTGGCCTTAGGAATCGCAATAGAGAGATTCGGGAGTGGAGATGGCAAACCCAATCTCCACCCCTATTTTTTAGCCAATGGGGACGGGGATGAGATTTTGATTCCCATCCCCAGTGAGGATTGGGAATCCCCATTCTCTCCCTATCCCACAAAATTTTAAAATATTTTCAGAATAGGTAGATCTCGTTTAATCCATTCTCATATTACTTTATGCTTTTTTAAAATTTTAGCGTTTCACTGTGCTTATGGGGTGTGTTGCTTACGTGAGTTTTCTATGATTTTGTCAACAAGTATCTAAAATTGGAGAGGGCGAACAATTCTTCTGCCCAAAATTTTTAACAAATACAAATTGATACTTGCTGACAGAAGTTTGGTATTTTGTTTTGGAATCATTTGATGTGCTTATTTGAACTGAAATGTAGATAGCTACTTACTAGGTTGTCATCTGTGTGTTTTGGCATACTTGTTGGGTCATTTGTGTCTATTTCTGAATTGATGCTCTCCAAAATATTTAATCTCTTCAACGTTGCCTATGGGCTAAAGCAAATCCTGGGAAGTAGAGAAACAAGATTTTAGCTGAATCATTCTCTCTTTTATTTTTTTTTTCCTTCGTCTGTTAATTTTCATAGATTGGAGAAGTTGGGAGGCCTCAAATGGATCAAAGTTGTGAGTAAATGCCAAGTGTGCAGGCTAGTTGCCTGTATTTAGTTGCATGCTGGTATTATTATATGAAAGGTAAAAATAAAAAATTAAAAAACGGGTGGAAAATGGAGACAAGTATGGGGTGGGGACAGTGAACCCCATCACGTTAAAAATTTAAGAGAATGAGGAAGAGATTCTCATTTCCTGATCAACGTCTGTTGACACTGTACCCATTGAGGCGGATACAATTAATTCCGGACAGATATGAGTGAAATTGTTATCTCTAATTGGCCCCTACTTGCATTTGCATATGAAGAAGAAGCTCCCACTGCAGCTAAATCCCAAAGATGCAATCCCACATTGCTGCCAAGCTCACCAAGTCATCTTATATACTCAAATACTTCCACTCTAACACCAGAAACCTCATCCCTAGATTTATAATTTCACATTGTCCGGCATAATTGCACATCCATTTCATAAGAAACAACTTTCACAAAGTATATAAAGATTTCCAACAAATGGATCCATAATGAATTCACTGCCCTATTTTAGATAGCTAATGTACCTAACAACACAGTTCAAGAAGTTGATAAAAGCCATGTTAGGTGGTGCGTTTCCACCTGTGCTGAGTTGAATAAAAGTCGTTTTGAGAGTAAACTCAATTTTAAAATTGTTTGGTTAGATTTGTTTGGCTAGACATACAATTTCATATTCAAGTTCTTCTAGGTGAATTTTACGATTTAACTAAGAAGTAGTGTCAATAGAGTATTGTGTTAAAAACAACATAAATTCATCTGAATGAGATTCTTTGCCATTATAAAAAAAAAAAAAAAAACTAAAAAGGGCATACAAGATGCACTACATTAGTAAAAGAATGAAAAATTATCAAGAGCTCGTGATAGCATTTTTCTAGAAGATTTTGGATTTGAATTGCTGGTAGAGAAATGAGAGATTTATGGAGTGTGAGAAAACTATGGTACGTTTTTTTGCTTGTAACTCAATAGTTTTCCAAAGTACAAACAAAAACTTGTATACTTAAAAAAAAGGCTTCCCTGATTTAATAAGAACCCTAATGAGAAATTTATCATAAACTTTTCCTATTATGATGAGAGGCTTTGTGAAGTTCAAATAGGATGTTAGAAAACCATTCATGGTAATATATTGTGATTTGATTTGCATTGATAGAATATATCCTCTTTTTTATTAATATTTATTTGCTGATGATTTTTTTTTTTTAGCCTCATCAATATTTAATGGTGTATACAATTGATAAAATTGGTTGAAAAATATAATTTTTTTGAAAAACTGAAGAAGGTACTTGTAAGTATATTGGTCATAGCATCTTGTGGATTGAGACCAACTTGTTGACCGTTGGAAGCCTATGTTCAACTACGTCAAAGGGCAGACTCACTACTCAAGTACTGTTACACCCGACCGAGCCTCTTTCACGTTCTACTATAATGTTAACGAGTTTATAATCTAATACCACATTATCGATATAAATTCCCTTTAAAGAAGAGGCAGGCCTGGGAAGTGGTGGATCCAGGAATTGAAGTGAGGAAAGCAAACAGACATTCAAAGACTATTTGTTTTTAAAACTTTTTCAATGTAAACTACAACATGAATCATAAAATAATATTATTTTAACGTAAATAATAATTTTTAATTAAAAAAACAAACTTTCCGAATAAAATGTAAAAAATAAATTTTAATAGTGGTAATAATATAAATTTAAGATTGTTTACATTACATTTTTTAGTGGAAGCAATCGAAGGAAGATGAAATATAAATTTAAAGGGGACAATAAGTTAAAATTAATATAATTGCCCACCCTCAACTTAACGTAGATCCGCTCATAGGCGTTGATAAGGCAACTCCAACCGAATTTAAAAATAATTCAGTAAGAATATATGTGGGTTAAGTATTTTTTTGGGCTTGTAAATTTTAAAAAATATCAAAATGGGTTAGTAACAAAAAAAAATTTTCATTTTAGGTCAGCATCGTTAAAAAAAGTACGCTAATGAGTCACTAACTCGAATTCCGTTAAATTTGCCTTTAAGTGCTGACGTAACACTTACATATAAGCATGACGTGGAAATCACATTTAGGTCACTAATTTTTTTTCCCAAATTTCTCTCTCCTCCGCGTCTCTCTCTTTCCTCGCCACCCTCCATACACCAATCTCTAACCCTAATTCATCCAAAAATGCAGCGACAACCAAAACTAATATAAACCCAACGGACAATTTCTCATTCTCTCACTAAGCTTCATCGTTGCCCTTGCTCATTCTCTCTCTCTCTCTCTCTCTCTCTCTCTCTCTCTCCCCACACTATCTTCTCCACAGTCTCTCTCTCCTCCGCACTCTTTCTTCCATTTTCTCTCTCTTCCTTGCCCATACCGGAATGCTTTCCACGTCTCTCTCTCTCGCACGCATTTTGCGCTTCAATCACCTCTTGTTTCTTAATTCAGATTGTTCTTTCTCTTAACTTACCTTTGACCTCTCTCTTTCTTTTTGTTTTTTGCTCAGTTTTGATCTCCAAATATGCCATCAATTCACGGCAACGAAAGTTTCTGTTTTGGATTGTGATTTTGGTTTGTGATTTCAGTCGCCTTGGGTGTGTGAATGTGGTTTTGATCGAAACATAGGGTATTGTTGTGGGAATTAAGGTTGAATGTAATTTTTTAACAAAACCCAACTCAGTGGGTTTGGGGTTTGTTGCCAATCTGGACTCAGTGTTGGAGGGATGGTTTACCTTAGTTCTCTTTGGTGGCTTTAACTCTGCAACAATGGCCAAGCATTAGAGTATAGCCCTTCGCTGATCATTTCATTATTGAGGCCGAGCATTAGGCGTGTGAATGTGGCTTTGTCCCATTAATATGATGTGAACTAGGGCTAATTATTTCTCCAATATGGGTTGATATGGCTAGTAAAAATGTTGCATATTGTATACTTGCTCTGCTCTGAGTAAGGATTTACCTTGATGATTTTGGTTTGGAAATCATTTGATTGTTGGATGGAGAATTGAGGTTCATCAAGAAAGAGGCAGAGGAGAGAGAGAAATTTGGGGGAAAAAATTAGTGACCTAAATGAGATTGTCATGTCATCAAAATTAGTGACCTACATGTAGGTACCACGTTAGCACTTAACGCAAATTTAACAGAATTCGAGTTAGTGACCTAGTAATGTACTTTTTTTTAACAATTCTGATCTAAAATGAATTTTTTTTTGTTATTGACCCATTTTGATATTTTTTTAAAAAATTATAAGCTTAAAAAAGTACTCAACCTGAATATATATCAACTTTAAATATTTCACTTGGAAGTTAAATGTAAAGACAGGAGTATTTATGAAGGGGATCCTCTCTCATTAATCACTTCAGCCTTTGCTAATCTTTGTCTAAACATGTATGGCTGAGATGGGAATCTATGGTGGGGTCGGTCGCAGGAAGGTTTGTTATTGACCATGACAGGCAGTTTCATTAACCAGAGACCAAGAGACTTTGTGGCCATTGAATGCAAACTAAAGGTCTATTCCAATTGGCCAGTTCAGAAAGATTTCCTTCTAGTGATGTGTCAAAGGTTACAAGACCTGGCTTTTCTCAAATACAGTTGTGATGGATTGAAAGTTTAACAAGCTTGAGAAATTTAGTGCTCTCTTATTTTGATTTTTGGCTCAATTAATTCAACGTGTTAAATGCCCAGAAAAGTATCCTATGTCTTCCTCATTTTACCATTAATAAGTTCTTTCAATGGCGTTATCCAATAGGAATCTATGTGCATCAAGCTAATAGTTTTTTCCTGTGTTCGGGAGATTATGACAGTTTTCCTATGAATTTAATTGAAATTCGGACATGTATCGGCATTTGTGCAGCTAGGACATGTCTCACTTCTCAACCTACAAGCCATGTATGTATGATCAATTTAGTTCTTGTACTTAATTTGATATGAGAAAGAGAAACAGAGTATGATGGCAAGGACATTTATGTGGTGTTTATCCAACCGCATATATGATTGGATTCTCTATTGGACAAGTGGAAGATCAATTCAATTAATCCATTCACAAAGTCGGTTAAATTTAATTTTTCAGTGCCGTAAAAGATGAGGTGAAATTAATGTCCAGGTTTTAGTTGTAATTCCATAATTAAGAGAACATGGAAATAATGAGAGGTTGATTCAAACCGCTCTCATCAAGATATTGATATTTGACGTGCATCACCGTTAATTGGGTTAATGATATATTAGCGTCATGTAAATGTGACATAACGACAATAAGCGTCATTATCTTTTATGGATCAAGCGATCAACCTAGCTCTTTGAAAACAATAATTTAAAGATCGTAAAAGATGGACCTATATCATAACATTGTAAATTTTTTCAACATTTGTGTTAAAATAATTTAAATCTCATTTTTTAGGAATTAAAAAAAAAAACGGCTGATTACATCTTATAGTCTTGAACAATAATGTCTTATATTCAAATTGATCACCATTAATATTACCTGAATACAATACAGAAAAAGAAAATTGAAGAGGGTCAATTAATTAACCTGGTTGGCGAAAATGGTAGAATGTTTATGTTTATCTATTGGTAATAAATGATTGTTTTTAGTATTAAAGGGAAAATAAATGCACATGAAGCACTTGTAATGACCACTCGCGTGTCCTATGAGCGTTATAGTAGTCTTTGACCTCCACCTACCACAAAATCGAAAATTACACAAATGAAGAGCAGAAACAAGCTAACTGAAGTCAAATTGTAACAATAATTGTTGGAGTCAGGTTATATAAATATAAAAATTAGATATAAAATAATGACATAATTATATTATTTAAATTTAAATTATTAATTACATTAAATTATCATTTAATTAATAATTAAAATTTAAATAATAAATTTATATCATTATTTATGTTTAAATTTTCTGTACTTATATTTTTAATTTTAACGGCCTTGCCCATGCCTTGTAATATTTAAAGTAAAGTAAAGCAAAGCAAAGCAATTGACCACAGCCATTTCTGTTCTGCCTCACATCCAATGCATTCTAACTTCCTCAGTCACAAACACATCCACACTCAGTAGTCTCACCCACCCACTCACTAACTCACTCACATCCACACACACACACACACACGCACGCACGCTCACACACGCACACACTCACTCACTCTTTGCGGCTGCCATATAGAGATGGCCTTGAGCAGTGCTGAAATTAGTTTGGCGCAGCTTCACGTCTACCATGCCGTGGATCGAGAGGTGTTCTCTCGATTGGTTATGACTCTGATGCGAGACCCAGCAGAATCTCTGCTACTCATGGCACTATGGCTATGGCTGGAAGAGATGGGTTACCAAAACATGATTGCGAAGATGGCCTCCGAACCGTTGGATCCTCTTGTGAGTGCCCTGGCTGATGAAGCCGCTTTATCCCTAAAATGTTTCGAATCCAACACCCTTCCTAGGCTACCAAAAGGTGGCATGCACTTGACTGCCAGGCTCGTGGGAAAAGATATCACTTTGTCATTTTTGCTCCAGAACAAATTCACTGCGATCAGCGGCATCAAAAACTTTCTCAACACCGTTTGTTCTCGCATCTTTACTGATATTCTGGAGCGTATTTTAGGTGCAAAAGCAACATTGCATTCAATAGCAATCCGCAATCAGCAGCAGCAGCCTCTCATTATTCCTGGCTTTCCACACCCGCTGTTTGGGGGCGTCACTATAATGCCCAAGGTCTTGGACCATGAGCTCCCCAAAGGTGGGCTGTGGGGCTGGGAGCCATACAACAACGTCACAGAGGATGACAGGACAATGTTTCTCACCTTTTCCCGGGGGTTTCCAGTGTTAAAAGAAGAGGTAACCAACCTTTTCACAGACAATTTTGGCGACTGCGTTGTCCGTGTCCAAATGCAAGAAAACCTTACTACCAACGAGCAACCTTTGTTTGCAAAGATCGTTCTGCGCTCTATAACAACTGTTGATCGCATTTTGAACGGCCAGCGCATAGCCAAATTTCGGTTCAATGGCAAGCACATTTGGGCTCGAAAATATGAGCGCGGAGATTTCATTAGAAAATAGGAAAAAATATCACAGATGTAATTAGAAGAGCCTGGCTAGTCTATTTGATTCTCTGATTTAATTCTGGCATTCCTAGGCTCTTTTTAAATTTAACTTCCCCTCATAAATAAGAGCAAAAAGTTAATCTTCTAATTAAGGGGATTCTTTATAATTAAGAATTTCAACTTTTAATTTGAAAATCTAAGCTAAGCTCAAACTTTTGTGTTTGCTTTTCTCATTTTATAAATGGCAAATGAATTCAACAAATTTTAGCTGTTTCCTTTTAAAACAAATTTGTGACACCAGTCAACTTATTAAAAAAATAATTTTCAATTATTTCGTTTTGACAAAGTCACAATAGAAAATCTTCGTAGAGATACATAGAAGAAAACTTATAACTGCACTAAAAGAGTTATTAATTCTGATGGTTTTTTTAAGCCACCAAACTATTTCTTGCTTATTTCTTTCTACAAGTTTTATAAATTATTCTATGTTACTGAATTTATTTTTTTCTCTAGCCTAAAGTTGATTAGTTTAAAAGAACTGTTTTGAATGGTCTTAGACTATACAAAAAAATAAAAAATGTACTAGTTATATTACTACGTAATAGGAAGTATAAAAGTCTCTCCACTCTATTAGTCCTCTATATTTGGTCCATCGGCAGAACCACTTGGGCAGTGGGGACAACTGTCCCTACTGGAAAAAAAAAAAAAGTATAATTTAAATATAATTTACTTAGAATTTATCCAAGTGTCCCACTTGAATTTATTCATTACTCAACTGAAATTTGTGTTTTATATTTGCGCCCTCACTTCCTTATTCTTTTTTATTTGTCATCTCCACTCCTTTATCCTTTGCCCCTACTAGATAAAATTTTTGTTCCACCACTAATTTGGTCCATGTGGTAGCTTAAAAGTTGAAAACTTTGAATTTTAAAATTCAAATTCTTAATTCCTAGGATATCTCATTTAGAAGGAAAAACGTTATTAATTAACCATCAAACAAAGTAGATTTTCTTTTGAGAGCTTCAGTCTGTTAAATGGCCAACCGATTTTGCAGTAAGATACTTTCCACAAAAGTCAGAACCATGTCGTGACTTTCTCAATAAGAAGAGAAAAAATCACAGTCACAATACCAAATTCTTGAGGTTTATTGTCAGTTAGCCGTCGTTAAAAGCAACCAAGCATGTAGTGTTAATTGCTCCTTAAATTTTGTTAATTTATGAATATTTTCTATTGCAAATCATTGGATTATATTTTTGCATGATACATTCTAACATCATGTAATATCATTGTTGTTGTTTGTGGACCTCCAATGCTCATAATTAATGTCAAGGTCATAACTTATGATTGGCATTGTCTTTCAATAGTAATTCGTAACATATAATTATTTGTTCTCAAGGCAAATAATTTATGGATTTAGGGAATCATATTGTAAGTATATTCTCTTTCACTTTGATCAAAGTAACTTTCAATTCTAATAATAAAAATAACAAAACTAACAGTAAGTTTTTTTTTTTGATCCATTATAAGTTTTATTGAGTTATAAGCTGCATACAAGAGTTAACTCACTTTTTTTATAAATCTTACATTTATCCTCCGAAAACTAAAACTTAAGATGTCTAAAATAAAAATAAAAATATTAATTATTGAAGTATTTCTTTAAAAATATTAACAATTATTTGTTGCTGTTTGTTGAAACCAGCAGTTAGAGGTTGAAGACATGTAATCCATATTGGGCTCAGAAGCCCACATGCTGGTTAAAGCTACTGCCACTGAGCTTATTGGAAATTAATTTCTAATTTTGCGTGAAACAAACATATATCCTAGAGAGCATTTTGCATAGTTTCTTGATGGGTGGCACTCAAGAGTTCATTGTACAGAAACCTTTTTGCTTATAGATTAATATTATATTGAGTCCGACTATCGGATAAAGCCCGATAGCTTTACGGTGCCAAACCCCGTTATTTTGAGAGGGTACTGGCTCCTTCTTTTTTTAAAAAAAAAAAAATTTATTTTTAACTAGAGGTGCTTTGGCTGCACACTTTTGTTTAAACCACATGTCTATTCTTTTATTCAGGAAGTTGTAAGACTCACTTATTATTGAATAAAAAATCATCTTCTTGCTAAAGGGGGAAAAAAGAAAACCCAATGATCTTGTCCTTGGATTTAAGAGTAGCATTCAACATACATACGTGTTTTTTAAAAACAAACAAACAAACAAAAAGGCGAAAAGCTCAAAAACACAAGTCCAATGGTTATCGTGTACAAGTCTTGGTTTTCCATTTCGGCTTCCCAAACATGGCTGAGAACAACCATCTATGTACATGTGTGCTGGATTTCATTGCTAGTAATTACTGTTGTTGTTCCTGTTCCTTGGTCTTGTTTTATTTCTTCTGGGCTTGCCCGTGGATAAGTGCCATATTTAAATATTTGCAGTCTAATTTAAATCTCACTCAATCCCATTACATTTTTTTACTGCATAGAATATGTAAATTTGAACCAGCAGGCGCTGATTCAGATGATAAGAGTATGAATTCACTTAATTAGATATCTCAATTTCGAGTTCTGAGAATACAGTTGCGTTAAATATCTACTGGGAGACTTTTACCGCCCTTCAAGATCCTACCCGAGTCGGTTTAAATTAGTCAGCCCAATGAATTTAATACTAAGCGGTCTAGATAAAAAAAAAAAAAAAAAAAGAATATTCAAGCTTGACCCTGGCTTTCCCATTTAATGACCCAAAAAAAGAATATGCAAGCTTGAGCATTGGGCATAGCACAGCCTCTTTGCAGTGATGGGAGTTCGAGTTCCTATCACTTCCCCATGCGATCCACTCTGTTGTAATCAATGTTGTTAAAATCGGCTCGGACTGGTCGATCCGACCGGTTCAACCGGTGACCGGCTAAAGGTCCGGGTCGATTTATGGCTACAGTTACTCCTTAACTCGGACCGGTGAAAACTGGTTTGAACCGGTCAAAAATCGGTCAAAATCGGTGAAAATCGGTCAAAAATCAGACCCGGTTCAAACCGGTATAAAAGTTTTATAAATTATAATTTGATCCCAATGTTTATTTAAATTATAATTTGAATTTTAAATTTAATTAAAATTTTCAATTTAATCCTAAATTTATCAAAACTTTCAATTTAATCCTTAAAAATAAAAAAAGTAATATTTAATAATCATGTATAAGTATTATTTTTTAAAATTATTTTTATAAATATATATATTAATAAATACCGGTTCGACCGATTGAACCTTGACTCATTAATGTTTTCGGTTCGATGACCGGTCCGGTTCTGACAACATTGGTTGTAATCTGTGATCACTCTTGCAAGACAAAAAAAAAAAAAACATAAGCGAACTCGTTGAAAAAAAAAAAAAATCTCGTTGGTGACAAAGAATAAAATATTATTTATTCAGAGCCAAAAGAAAAGGGGTTAAAAATTATTGCTTGTTTACTTGAAGATGGTTGGGTGACTTCGGAGAGCAGGAGACTCTCATCTAACAAATGTTATTTTTGCCAAATGCCAGTAATATTTGACGAAATCCTATCTTCCAAAAAAAAGGTCATGGTCACTTTGACGTTGGCGAGTTTGAAACTATCTTTTTAAAAGTAATAATACTAAATAAAAAAATGGGTTAGTAAGCTATTTGAAATAAAATAATATTAAATATTTTAAAAGTTATGTTATGAAATATTTTGAAATGTGTAATTATAGAAAAAAATTATTAATTTTCTTAATATTATCAAATTAAAAAAATAATAATTTTTTTTATTATTATACATTTTTAAATATTTTATAACATAATTTATAAGATGTTTAGTATTACTCTTTAAAATATTAAGTAAATAGCAAATTGGCTGCAGGTATTGGATGGGCCATTTTTGTGAACATGACTTGACGATAATTATGATGTTCCGATTATGCTAATTGTTTCTCTCTCTCATCATTTAATGTGATCCACATTTTCTTTTTTATATCGTCTCTCGAATAATTTCTTACGAGCACCAGACGAATGCTTGCTTCAATGGCAAAGGAGATTTACTTTATTATTCTTTATAGTCAAATTCAATATTCTTTGATATTTGTTACGTGAACACAACAGCGAAACTGGAGATGTCTCTGGCTCCGGGCTATGGAGCTATTTTTTATTTGGGATATTGGACAAAAGAAAGCATTTAAGTCACTGTTCTCCGTGTGCGAGAAAATGCGAAAAAATATTAGTGTCTAAAAATTTAGTATTTTATTTATTATTTAAATTAAAATTAAGATTAGTTTTTTTAAAATAAGAATAATAATTTTTAAAATATTTATTATTTTTATATTTTTAAAAATTATCAATTTAAATTTTAATCAAGATACTAATTGAAATATTAAATTTTGAGATATATATTAGTACTGCAACAAAAAATGTTAAAAGAGGGGACAAAATCAACGGCACATTTCGAAAGAGTGATTGAGACTCACGAATCCAGTTAGATAAAAACAGAGAAACATTGGTATTGGACAGCCACCTCATTTTAGTTTAGAGGTGTCGCAACAAGACGTAGGGCCACATTTTTATTAAATCATTTTGAGTGCAGGCCATTTCAAATTGTATTATTTTTGGTTCATTTTGAATCATCATATAACAATAGTTCAATTATGTCAATTTTTAAGCGGAACAAAGGAGAAATATTCAAGCGCAGGCAGGTACCCAGGGAGTGCAGAACTGGGAGAGATCCCACTCGTTGGAATACAATAATATTACTGGGACTCAAAGTCTCAAACACTGACCGGCAAGTGGCAAGTGGCAAGTGGCAAGTGGCAAGTGGCAAGTGGGCAGTGGCACCCCCAATCCATGTCCATGTGTCTTTTCTTGCTCGTTTGTTGACACTCCCGGCCCAGCGCGCACAAATACACACAAATCGCACAACAAATAGCCAACCCAAGCCAACCAAACCTCTTTGCACGACGAGCCACCACCACCGCCCTTCTCTTCTTCAGTCGGAATTGGAATCGGAATCAGAATCGATTAAAAGAAAGAATAGAATGGGCAAGGGCGGATCTCTGAGCGCCAGCGTTTTGAAGAAGATCCTGCTGTCCTACACCTATGTGGCCATCTGGATCTTCCTGTCATTCACGGTCATAGTGTACAACAAGTACATCCTGGACAAGAAAATGTACAATTGGCCGTACCCCATATCCCTGACGATGATACACATGTCCTTCTGCGCCACCCTCGCCTTCCTCCTCATCAGGGTCTTCAAGTTTGTGGAGGAGCCGGCCGCCATGTCCCGCCACCTCTACCTCTCCTCCGTCGTCCCAATCGGAGCCCTCTACTCTCTCAGCCTCTGGCTCTCCAATTCCGCCTACATCTACCTCTCCGTCTCTTTCATCCAGATGCTCAAGGCCCTCATGCCCGTCGCCGTCTATTCCATCGGGGTTCTCTTCAAGAAGGAGACTTTCAAGTCCGACGCCATGCTCAACATGGTCTCCATCTCCCTCGGCGTCGCCATTGCCGCTTACGGTGAGGCCAGATTTGACAGCTGGGGCGTCCTTCTCCAACTGGGTGCCGTTGCTTTTGAGGCCACCAGATTGGTCATGATTCAGATCTTGCTCACATCTAAAGGCATCTCTCTCAATCCCATCACTTCTCTTTATTACGTCGCCCCCTGCTGCTTGGTCTTCTTGTTTCTTCCTTGGATTTTTGTGGAATTCCCTGTCTTGAGGGACACTTCCAGCTTCCACTTTGATTTCCTCATCTTTGGGACCAATTCTTTGTGCGCTTTCGCTTTGAATCTCGCCGTGTTCTTGCTCGTGGGAAAGACTTCGGCTTTGACTATGAATGTGGCCGGCGTGTTCAAGGACTGGTTATTGATTGCATTTTCTTGGTCGGTTATCAAAGATACGGTGACTCCCATTAATTTGCTTGGATATGGGCTCGCGTTTTTGGGTGTTGGCTATTACAATCACGCCAAGTTGCAGGCGCTGAAGTCGGCTGAGGCGCAGAAGAAGGCTCAACAGGCAGATGAGGAATCGGGCAGGTTGTTGGAGGCCAGGGAAGGCGAAGGCAATGGCAGGAGAAGTGAATCCCAAAGCTGAAATCTGTTTTTTTTTTTTTTTGTCTCTCTTTCTTTCTTTTAATTGAATTTGTTAGCAGAGTACAGGAATAAGACGAGCAAATGGCGTGTATCAATCACTCAGGAGGTCGGTGGTGGTAACTTTGTTTTCAGACAGATACAAATTACACATGCTTCTTGTTGATGTTTGATAGTTATGTTGGGGGATTTGATGTGACTTAGTGGTGCATATTATCTTATTGGCCCTCCTTTTTGGTTTTTTTTTTTTGTTTTTGGC
The DNA here is from genome assembly GCA_037832335.1 of Carallia pectinifolia. Lineage (NCBI taxonomy): Eukaryota > Viridiplantae > Streptophyta > Magnoliopsida > Malpighiales > Rhizophoraceae > Carallia > Carallia pectinifolia. Next base: position 22,275,867 of record CM075453.1, read on the forward strand.
CTTTTGATCCTAGATGCCACTGGACCTTTTATCATTTATCAAGTTTTAGTGCTTATTTGTTCTTATATTTTCCTCATGCGTACTCATCGCCTGAAGTTTTTACTTCTCTTTTACCGTGTTATTATGTGTGTGGATCCCATAAGTTTTTGCACTGCATTTGTTTTGTTATGCATTGTTCTTCCATTTATTGCACACTTATAGCAGTTAAAAGTATTTGATCGTTTTGAATAAAAAAATGGACGCCCTTCAGCAAATGACCTAATCATGGTTACATTTAATGTCTTTACCATACAAAAGCGTTATTGTGTGTATTTATAGCCCAGGCTCTTCAAATTGGTGGGTCTATAGACCACAGAGTAATGCTAGGTTGAGAACTGAGCATATTACCCTCTCTGCAGCTAGCCAGCCAGCCACAGGCAACCACCAAGGACCTGTGCATTTGTGCTTGTTGGCAGCTGGCCATAAGCCATTTATTTTCCAATTTTCTTTGCTTACCTGTTGGGCTAGCATGACGCCATATATTTTAGGTATTGAATGCCACCAACTCACTCGGTCGCGAATCACAAGAAACAATCTCAAATAAACCCTCGGCTATGTTCACTGTGCTAAAATAGTTTAAATGGACTGATAACCCCAATTTCCGGCGGATCAAGCTGGCGACTCAGCCATCGTATTATTGAAAAAAATTAGGTGATTTTACTTAAATAATTTTATTTAAGTAATCTTAAAATAATTTTAAATAATTATAAAGTAATATGAGTTATTAAATAATTAAATTAATAAAAAATAAAAAAATTATAATATATTATTAGATGAGATATGTAATTGTTTGTTATTATTTATGTTAAGTTACCTAATGTTACTTTTTATATTTTTAGGCATGCCATGTTTTGGTAAAAAGTGATGCATGGATCTAACTAATAGGCTTTCTCGAGAGGTTACTTTCTGAGTGCCCTGAGATGTGCCTGATCTAGTTATATGCTTGGACAAGATATATATAAATAGATCTTATTTTTATCGGTTCCCAGTAATGTTTGCACAATTTATATTTGTAAAATTTCTCAATAAGAACAGTATTAGTTGAATGGGATCGAGTTATTTTATTCACTCATAGCGTATCAGCAAACAAGAAATGGAATCATCGTTAAGGTTTGCACAATTTATATTTGTAAAATTTCTCAATAAGAACAGTATTAGTTGAATGGGATCGAGTTATTTTATTCACTCATAGCGTATCAGCAAACAAGAAATGGAATCATCGTTAAGATCATTTGGAATTGAAAAGGCAAATTATATTACTCGGAAATCAGTCAGATGTAAAAATTAAAATATTCATCACCATCTGTATATATTTGGAACTACGATCTGAGGCATTTTGGACAACCACATTCCCGTGTAACGTGAAGAGTGGTACCTACTACAAGGATGCCCCACATTCAGGGCACTGGTGATCAGTGTACATGTACCTTTATGATGTTTCCTTGAGCAGACCCTTTTATTATTGTTATTTGTTTAGACTACTACAGGGCCTAATGCCATAATACTTTGTATATAGATTAGAATAATAAACTCCTCCCTTAGTTCGAATAAAGGAAATCAGCAACTAGGCGTAAAATGAATAAAAGAGGTTCGAAAGTTCCAAATGCAGTTCCAATAATTGGAAATTCACCAATGGAGATTAACTCAATGCTTGGAATTGGAGCTATCAGATTGGGAGAGCATTGACGGTGTTCAGAATTTTGGATGAATGACAATTGATGCATGAAGTAACCCCTCTCCTCCTGAATTGACTATAGCCAACCAAATGAACAACACACTTGACAAAATCAAAAAACCCAGGAAGCATCGAGCTTGCTTTCATTCAGTTTCGGTCATTCGGTTTTGATAGCATTCACTGCATTTGTCGCCCTTTTCAAACGTTCGAAAATTATTTGTCAAAACTTAACACACATTAGCGGGATCGACCTATTCAAAGTAATCACAAGCCTCTATCCTTTGTTACAATAAGAAACAGTCCAAATCAGCAGCAATTCTGATAATATTAGCCCCAAAATTTCACAATCGCATGACTTTTGACTCACTGGACATCGCACGCATGCCCTGAATCGGCGACCAGGGCTAGTTTCCGTCCAAGATGTCTTCACATTTAAAGTTTGTTGCAGCACTATGAAAAGTACTTTACTTGTTGGGTTACGGGCGGATATTTTACCAGAGATTTTTATTATATCAATTTACCCTTATGTAATTCCTTTTATCATCAATTCAATTTATCGCTTGTGTTTACTCCTTTTCTTATCATTGAACAAATCTCCTTACTTGTATGACTTAAATGCCTCTTATTTTTCGAAAAACTGATTCGATTGATGATATTTAGTATATTACTTATAGATCGATGAGATTGGTAATAAAAAATTTCTCCTTAAAATGTATTGATTTCACCCCATAAGCGGGACCACCACATCCCCGATACTCATTGCTTTATGCACCTTCTCCGTCGATTTCCTCCTCGTTATACCAGGTTTAATTAGTGTTTTCCTTTCTCTTAGCTTCGTGTGACCGACTATAAACAGAGAGAAAAAAGCACTTGAGAGACAATGGAACAAAACCTAAATAGAACGGACTGAGTTTGCATTTTTTTAAAATCCAATCGGGTCGAAGAGAGAGAAAATAGACACGTTACGAGGGATCTACTAGAATAGAGAAGATGTGATGACGTAGTGATTTTCGCTAACACAATTCAATAAGGTTGGCCATACGAGATGCCATGCAGGTGCCATCTAAACGCCACGTCACGACTTAACGACAAAGCTCAAAAAATTTACGTTGCCAACCAATTAATATACCATTTGTGACAATGTTGCCCTTAAATAGAAAATCTGACCCAAAAATTGACAATCAGAAAATTAGTCACCCAAATATAAGTTACCATCCCACAATGTTTCTCAGCCAGGCACCCACTTATCAGTGGCTTAACTCCTTTCCTTCGATTACAAGAAAGGCCGAAAAGACCCGAAAATCATAACTGAACTACTAAGACTCAAACACAGGACCTAGATGTCTCAACAGTATCCTAATCAATTGTGCTAAAACATGGGACAGAAACTCAACTCTTACCAAAGACATTTTCCTGAAGACGAAAGGCAGGCCCAAATAGAGCGCGCTCACTGCATGATTCCTACTTTCATCCAGAAAGATCAAGTAGATCATTAAACTTGCACAGAACAATAATATTTGTACACTTCAGGAGTACAAGAAGATACATGCATAAGTTTCATCTGTGAGTTTTCACCAGGGAAGAATTACAAAACCGCACAACTACGACAATTCAAATCATAAGAACTGCAGATCCTGGACCCCACTTGTCTGGGTCTCAAACAAGTAACAATTAGTGGAAGCATCAAAATACAAAGGATACAAAAGGGTCCACGAGGACCTCACTTCTCCATCCAACTCCCTTCACGAGATAATTAAAGTACACGAATTAAATCATACAACTTTTCAGCACCTTCACTTGTTATGTACAGTGGCGTAGACTGAAGGGGCAGAGAGACTTATGAGAAAGAAAAGATAGTATAGGTCTAGCAATTGATGCCGCATTGACCATTTGCAGCTTTTGTGGACCCTGATGTGAAGGGGTCGATCCGCACCCATAGCAAGGAGAAGATGGAAGCAAGGAGGATGGACCATACAATGACAATTGTTGGTGTGCGATTTTGGCGACCTAGTAAACCCTTCAAGAAAGGATATAAATGAGCAATAACCCACAGGGCAAAGAAAAGCTTGCCAAAAAGTGGACCCCATGACTGGTACCCGCTGTTTATAGCATATGAAACGCCGGCCACGATACCCACCAAGTTCACAATAAGGACTGTTGTAGGAGGTATCAGGAGAGATGTCCACTTGAAGACATAAAGCTCTGCAAACTCCCCATCATCATCAGATGCTTTGGAAGTGACAGTAAAGTTGGTATCAATCCCTGCAAGCACTTTGAGCAGCCCCTGGAATACGGCAAAGAGATGGGCTGAGGTACCACCAATAACCCAGAATTGTTCATTACGCCACCAATCTTCAATGCTGACTCCACTCCATCTAAGCTCGAGAATTCCAGTGGTGAAGATGGAGATGAAGAGAAGAATAAACCACATACTAGCAAAGTTGCTTATCTGAAAAGATTTCAGAGATTTATTGGTACCGAATAGAGACATATATGTCAACATAAATTCCTAAAATAACTGGTAACAGATAAATGGAGTTGTCACCCACCTCGGGAATAATGAATTTATTAGTTAAAAGGCAAAATGCAGGAAGCATGCAGTAAGCAATCAGCGGTATTGAAGTGAGCGGGTATACTATGGTGTTAATGTATGCTATCCTCTCCAAAAGCTTTAATCTTCCATTGTAGCCATACCAAATGGGGCAATGCCTGCTCAGCAAAATTTCAATGGACCCCAAGGCCCACCGAAGAACCTGGTTCAAACGATCAGAAAGATTGATAGGAGCAGAACCTTTAAATGCTGGGCGAGGAGGCATGCAGTAGATCGATATCCAACCACGGGCATGCATCTTAAACCCAGTTAAAATATCTTCAGTCACAGAACCATAGATCCACCCAATCTGGGAGTGCAAAAGTATCAATTGGTGTCAGATACAATACAGTAACATCAAAGATGTACTGTTGAATGCCATGCTAAACTAACCTCTTTGCCCCATTCAGTCTTGTCTTCATATCCACAGCTAATGACGTGAATAGCTTCTTTCAAAAGAGTAGCAGGATTTGTTGTTGGTGGAATGCCTCCCTGTTCCATGAAGGTAGCAGCAATAAAAACTGGTGACTGTCCAAAGCGCTTTTCTAGACTTTTCTGAGACATAAGAAGCGACTTCTCATCTTCATATCCTGCAGAATAAAACAAGCATAATTAACACCACACAATATGTTCAACGTTTCTAGTTGATTGGCTTTGTCTAAGTCAGGTTAAATCCTCTGACTAAAATTAATCAAAATAAATCATATGACAGTCACATCAACCATGGGATAAAAGGTCGCATGTAAATAAAGGTCCAAGAAACCAACCTTCTACACCCTCCTCAATGTCTTCCATGTTGAAAATGGGGATGGTGGATTCAGTTCTCTTTACTGCCCTCTTCTTGTCAATATACTTCTTATTGCTACTTTTTCCTTTCTTTCTTGAACCACAACAACTCTTCACAATGATATTTGGCTCCAAATCTTCCTCAGTCAAAACTGGATCATAACCATACAGTGCTTGCCTATTGAAACAGCAACCAGTTCCCACATAGACCGGACCCTGGATGCCATCCTGCCCTTTCATGTTGATCTGAATACAATGACAATGAATGTGTCAGCTGCTAGAAAAGATAGACAAAATGAAATTTGCTGGCTGCTGATGAAGGAACTGAGCCTTACATCAAAGAAAACAATATTGCGATTGGCATATCGATCGTGCAAATCAATTCCATCAAAACGTTGTGGAAACTGCACGTAGCATGTCTTCTTTCCAAGGACGGGGTCCATTAGGAAACACATTGCTTCTTTAAGAGCTTTGCTATTATTGAAGTAGTGATCACAATCAACGTTCAAAAGAAAGGCACCATTGGTCAACACAGCTGAAACTCTTATCTATAGAACACAAAGACAGGTGAAGTCAGGAGGCAAATTAAGTTTATAACACACTTTCATGGCAAAGACGTACAAAGTCCATCAGTCCTCTGTCAATCTTACATGAATCATCACCACTTCCACAATACTATGGTCTGTGAATATAGGTCAGAAATTGAAACTAAGGAACACTATAAGATAAGATAAAAGGACAAACCAATGCATTCATTGCTCCAGCTTTCTTGTGATGTTGGAAGCCCGGTCTCTTCTCACGAGAAACATAAACAAGTCGAGGCAGCTCATTTCCATCAGTGTCAAGTCCCCCACTATGGCCTAGGAACACCTGTTTTCCCCATAAGTGAGACAAGGTAAGTTAATGTGACTACAACATGACTAAAGAACTTTGGAAGCAAGGTGATACCTGGATCATTCCTGGATGATCTCTGGGATTATTTCCAGGCCATGAAGTGCCATCCTGCATTGTCCAACCTTCCTCAGGCATCTTCTGCGCTTTGGCGACAAGGGCATTTATCCGCACTTTGAATTCTTCGTATTCCCTCTATGACACCAAGTACCGCTCAGTCTTTCAACTAATGTTAAAACAGGGGATGGTAATGGAACCGGCTTAAGCCTAACAGGTACACCAGCATAGGGTTAGCACAAGGGATCCTCACGACTTACCTTCATTGCCCGGCGTTCTTTCACAAAAGATGGCTGTATCTTGTCTTTCAAATAATCAATTTTTTGGGCAAAATAAAACTCGGGGGCCCTAGGTTCAATGTTGTGCTTTTTGCAGAAGGGCACCCATTTCCTTGCAAACTCAGCAGTTTCTGAAAGAGCTTCAAATGTCAACATTGCTGAACCATCATCAGAGACATAGCAAGACACTTTGTCGACAGGGTAATCAACAGCTAGTATAGATAAGACAGTATTTGCAGTTATAAGGGGTGGCTCTTTGAGGGGATCCACAGTACTAACAAAGACATCAACCGGAGCTAGCTGCGATGGTTCCCCTTCTCGATCATATCTGCGAGGTATAGAAGACAGTTAACAAGGCAATAACAACACTTCTTCCCCATCCCTATTTTGATTGACCAAGACCTAACTTCATTAACGTTACACTGACCTCAGGGCAAGCCTGTCAAGATATGTCTCACGATTGACAGGAGACCATTTTGGAAACTGATCCAGAAGCCAGGACAACGCAAACCAGATCTCACAAATAACTGATGTTAGCCACAATGGGTATGCATCTTTCACAGGATGAGTAGCACGATATTGTAAGAAAAATCCCAAAATAATGAGACGAAGAATGATAACGACGCGATAAGGTGTCAGATGAGATGAAGAGAGAGGCACCACACGACTTAAAGGTTGTCTAGCATCATCAGCACTGAGCAAAAGAAAAGCAATACAGAGAGGTTAGTAAAATCTAAAGCTAGTACACATTTTCAGGATTAGGTCATAACAAGCAATTTGCACCACTGAACATGAAATGATGACATCGAAAATTTTTACGGGCAAAAAATTCAAATTGCAGCACATTGTTCTGCTAGAGATCGACATTTTTATTTCTAGGATTACTGAAGGAAAATATCTTTCCTGCAAGGTGATGAAAAATCTTGAAATGACATATAAAATGAAATATATTCAGTAAAACTCGTCTTTTATATGAAATGGATTAATATTACTACAATGAGCATCTTCAACTTGAGCCCAAAAACGAACAAACCCAATTTCAAAGGAATCTCACATCTGGAGTTCTTCTCCGTTAGAACCAGTGCCTTCAATGTCTCCCTTTCCTTCACTGTATCTGTTGGTCATCTGCATCATATTTTTCTCCTGTTTGAGCTTCCATCCCTCAACCCTCTCTTTCCAATCGACATTACCAAGGCCATAAGAGTTCAAGTCCTTTGATGGATCCACAATTCTTACAGGAACTGTTAAAGAAGATGCAGTGACAAACTTAACATTTATGAAAGCCAAAAAGATGGTGTAAAAACTAATCAAAGTGATTTACAAGCACAGATTGAGATTGCTCTGGTACCTGGCTGTCTTGGATCAATGTATGGGGAGGAATGAACATTTCTTTCTGTGGGGCCAAGCGGCCCAGAAGTAGTCCGTATGGATTGGGTATCAGGTGTAGCACAAGGAATCTCACCAGAAACCTGGTAACAGCAGGCATTTCAGCAGGTACGAAATTGCATAATTCAGGATACCAGGCATTTAAAATCAAAATATAGAAAGATGAGGTTCAGCTTAATTTTTGAAATAATAATAACAATTAAACGATAAAACCTACAAGACAACACTATGAAAGAAAATACAACTTGTGTAACACTGCTAGTAGAACAAGCAGATTAATTAGAGAGAATAATGACAATTTGCAGAGTTTTAACAAAATGAAAAAAAAAAAGAGTAATTTGTGTTCAACTTAGTCTTTGTTCTTGAAAAAGATGAACAAATGCAGTACATATGTTACAATACTATCCATTCACGTTATATATCCATTTGCACGTAATGAGACCATAACAATAAAATGTCCCTACCGGCTGCCCATTCGTGAGAAGGGGAATTGGTTGTTGAGATTCATGCCTAGAAGATGAAGAAAGGTCCACATCATCCCCCTGCCACTGGTGTCTAACCCTATTATTTCCTTGGGAATAATCAAACTCATGCTCCAGGTCATCAACATCATCTTCATCTTCATCTCCATCTACCCGAGCACTCCCTGAAACATCCAGATGATCCAATTTATGGTAAACAGATTAATACAACATAGAATAAAAAAAAAAGTAACCCAACCTTTGTGTCTCTTATACCTAGTCTTGCACTGTGGGCAAGACTGAGTTCCGTCTTTCCGCTCATACTCATAACAGGGACGACACACTGGAAAAGCACACTCATTGCAAGCAACAAAGATGTCACCAGTGGTCGTAAGTCCAACATTATCGCCACAAATTTGGCATGTTTGGCTGTTTAAATTCTTGAGGGGTTTGGGCTGCATTACAATAAAGAGCAAATTGATTAAAACTTTAGAGACAATGTGTTAAGACTGATGCATACTGAAAAGACAGCAATCACAGAACAAAAGTTGGCATCAATTAGGTAGCGAGAAATCCCTAAAAAGATAAAGAAGCAAGATCTAAACACTTCAAAATGACCAGCAGGCAGAGTAGACAATTTTCCTTTAACATATCCATCCTGAAAAATTACAAATACTTCACCATACACCCCCTCGGCAAACATAAGATCACAAACAACTTACAGGCAAACAACGATGAATTGGAAAACTTAATAATGACTATGAATCCGTGTAAGTGTAATGCCTAAAGTAAACTCTGAAAAAATTGAAAAAAAAAAAAAAAAAAAAAAGAGGCTAAAGAATCGACCGAAATCGGGAAAAAAGTTGTTGCAAGGCTCAATTTCACACGTCAACACCAAGATCTAAAACACCAGAAAACGTACAGATTACTATTAAATTAAAACGACTGCTCAACTGAAATTCAAATCAACATCTAACAGAACTCACTTTCACATCGCCAACAAGAAAGAAGGAGATCCAATGCAAACCAAAAGTAACGAGCTAAGATAAGTCAAAGCTTTTAGAACAAATCAATCTCACTGAACTAACGCTCTGATCCGTCACGCCGCAGCCCGAGCAAAGAAAGAAGAAAGGGACTAGACAAAATCTCTATCTATGTAAGCAAACTACAATTGCAATCATCTAAGTGACAAACAAAAAAAGACAGAGAAATTAAATGAGCAAAGAAACACGAACCGCGCTATCGGAGTCGTGGCGGATCCGGACCAGCTCGTTCCGGCGGTAAGATCCGGCGACCATACCCGCATTCGCTTCCATACAGCCTACTTTCCAATTCGTCGGCCAGCGGCCTTGTGAAGTAACAGAGAGAGAGAGAGGCAGATAGATGATCTAAGGAAACTGTGGAATGAGAATGAAAAGAGGCAGTGCCTTTCTATGAACTCTTCGCCCCACTCATGTCATGACTCAAGTCAATACGCCATCTCTCACGCTCACTCTCTCTCTGCACTTCCAGCTGGCTGCCTGCCTCGCTGTCTCTCTCTGTTCATCAAACACTTGATTTTTTTTTGTTTTGTTTATTATCCTTTGCGCTTGTCTCTTTTTTATTATCCTCTTTTTCCAGTTGCTTGAAAAATAAAACTTATTTGTTGCCTTTACTCTTAATTAAATATCGTATTAAAATTAAAAAATATATTTCATTATTTTATATTTTTTTAACACTGTATTTGGGGAGAGAAAGTGGAGGGGAGATGAAAGTGAGAGAATTAAGGTAAATTATTATATTTAAAAAATATTTAAAAAATAGAGGAGAGGAAAGTTTCTAATTTCTTAATCTTCTCTACCCCACCAAAACTAATTCTCTCAAAAATATGTAGAAAGTTGTTAATTTTCTTACTAAATTTAACAAATGACTCAATTACCTCTCATATAATTTAAAATTAAAAAAATATTTTAATAAAATTTATTATTAAAAATAAAATTATTATTTTAACACATTTTATATTTCTCTCCTCTACTTTCTACCTTTTTTCTAAACAAAAGAATTTGTAATTTTCCTCATTCTCATCACATCTTTCCAAATATAAGAGAAAATATAAAATATTCTTCTCTTTTAATGATCATCTCTTTCACTTTTCTCTCTCTTATTTTTCTTTCTCTTAAGAATTTTATCCAAATACAGTATAAAAAATCTATCGTCAATATATTAGTAATTAGATCTATGGGTCAAAATTAGAAAAAAAAATTTATACCTTATTCAACCATTCTAAAAAGATAAATCTACCACACAAATACTAATAAGACCGAGAAAAACTTTACTGCTAGAGACTATGAGGATATTAAGTTTGAAATCTGTACTACATTACACACATTTTGCTGAAAAAGAGAATCTGGTGCATTAAATAGAAGAATGTGATTGTAGGAACTCAATAAACACTAAGACATTGATTAGAAATTTTTTTGAAAGAAAAGAAAAAGAAAAAAAATTTTATTTATCTTTTATTAATCTAAACAATTACCTTTTACTTTTTCTCTCACAAATTATTATTTATTTTCTTTCTCATAATTTTTTAATCATTACTTTTTACTAATTATAATATTATTATTATTATATTATTTTTTATTTTTATTTTTTCATTTACTTTCTGACAAACAAACACGGCCTAAGCTGTTACTCAACCATAACTTGAGTGGTGGTGGGGCTATCCAATTTTCATTATAATACGCAAGTTCAGGTTCTTTTTGCCAAATCCGAAACGGTGGAATAGGTTGCTCGCTCTCTTTGTCTAATCCGGCTCGGCTCGGCCAGCAACAGGGATGGCTCCCAATATAGCTTTTCCATTTTGTATTTGCATCGGCGAATGGTACCGCTGTTAAAAATAGTTGAGTTGAGTCGGATTTAAGTTGAATCGTTTTAGATTTGGGTCTTTTAAGTTGAATTACTTTTAAGTTACGTTACATTTAGTTCGAGTTTAAATTGAATCGTTTCAGATTCGGGTTAAATTCAAATCAAATTCAAATTAAAATCGCACTGAATTATTATTTTTTAAAGTCATTTTTCACTAAAAAAAACATTTCAATTAAATTTAAAACTCATTTATATAATAAACTAAGCATTTAAATTTATTTTTTGCATCATATATATTTATATTTTATGAAAATAATAGTAATTAGTATTTAAAAAAGATAAGCCAAAGGTAAAAGTTAAAAAAATTTTCATTATTTTGTCTTTTTCTTAACTCGACGAGTGACCCTGATCCAACTCGGATCCAACTTAAAATTTTCGAATCATTTTCAGGTTATGTCACTTTTAGATTTGGGTTGAAAAATCGAATTTTTGACCTAATTTTTTCAGATAAATTCAAACAAATTATCGAATCAGGTCACTTTTTGACACCTCTAAGCACTACCTAACCGAAAAAGGCCACGCAATTTCAGCTAGAGCCGAGACGCACCAGAAACAGATAGAACGTCGTTTTCATTTGGGGAATATTTACATTGTTTTTTTTTTTTTTTGAGAAATATATTGTAAAATTGTGGATAGTGAGACGTGTAATTCATTAATTAATATACTTGTGGCTCCTAGTCATACCACCAATCAATCGTCTTCTAACTTAACCCTTTCCTTCCATCTTTGGCGCGTTGATCATTGTATGTTGAAAAAACAATTTGCATTTTTTTTTTTTTGGCTGTCCACAGCCTGTAACCCGTTACCAGTGACTGTCGGTAGCTTCGTTTCGATGCTCTGGAGACTGTCGGTGGCCTCGTTTCTATTTGCCAAATTGTGTCACTTTTCCATCTGGATCTCGTCTCCAGTCCTCGGCGTAAAGTATTCAAATGTATAATTCCTTTTTGCGATCTGCTCGGTAGAGTGCAAGCAAGTTAAATTGGTTTGGGTTGATCTGATTTTTATATTTAAATCAAATTGTTAGTGGTAATTCAAAAATTTTTAAATTTAGCAAATACATTCGTTTAAGAAGGAAATCAATGTTATGGTCATAAACAATTACGAAATAATTTAATTGATTTAACAGATTGAATCATATTTATTTGAACAAAAATTATCATGTACACCTTTTATTTTGTAAAATTGACAGTTAAACAAAATCGTCCATAACCAAACATAGATTTTTCAAGTATTAAACGTGGACATTTACTCCATCAGCCCTGACATCTTAAGAAAAGGACCTTAATGTGTTGATATGTGTTCATGGTTAATTCTTCTTAGTTATGGAAAACTAACTGAAAAGTAGTTTTGCTCTACAGAGAGAGAAAGCTGAACTTTGGATAGAGAAAGGGCAGGATAGAGCTGAATTTTGCAAAGTGATTCAATAGATCTAATATAATATGACAGCAAAAATGGTGCGAGCATAGCCAAATGGTAGGACTGACAACGGTCTTGATTCAATTTGAAATGGAACAAAAATTTAATCAAGCCGAAATCAAAATTATAATTGAAATACTGATTAATGATTGATAATCAAGTATCAAAATATTAAAATTTTAACTTATTTAGTTAGATGATAAATCTCATTTGTGTTAAAGTCTAATTCCATGAACAAAGAATAGTTTCCCTCTATATGTGTGTGTCGTATCCTTGGCCCCAACACACCATAGGTGGCCTTGCAGCTCCAAAACGTCCTTCATTCCCGCCGTTTCCCAGACATATTCAAATAAGCGAAGAGCTTTGTCCAGTTGTTTCACTCCGGTTAGAACAATTTTCTCTTCATCTGAAGTAATAATTCTTCCCATGCACAAGCAATGCTTGCTCCCCCTACCATCGCTGCCATGTATTCCACCGCGCAAGTCAATTTCAATGTTTCTAACGTGCCCGCAGAGGTAAAACAATAACAGCGTGAACAAACATCGGGACGAGTGGCCTAATGTCTTCGAAAGTTTCTTCTGCACTAAACTTTCTTGATGAAGAGACTCCTTGTAAGCAATTCCTCTATCGATCAACACATCCTTGATCTGAGACAGACCTTCTTTCATGACCATTAGCTTTGTCACATGATAAGCTAATCGTTTCTCACCCTCCAGATATTCAATAAGATCGTTAAACATCTCAAGAACATCTTCCCATTTATCCAAGCCCGAGGAGTCAACGCGTTTACTAAATCCAATCCGCATCCATGAAAAGGAATCCTGATCATAGGATGTATCCCTACCAGCTAACAACTTTAAACAGCTAGAAATGATCTGACGCCCCATGTTGCTCCCTCTGCTAGATGAGTCAAAGTTCAAGGAATCCATCTCCGACTTCAATTCATCTAATATCTCCTTAAGTGCACCTGTCCAAATACGGTACTGCGTGACTTGTGGGCAAATGGTGAAACGCACCAACTTCCGTTGTTGGGCAGAAATGCCAAGGAAGTTACTGACTGTGGTGAGGGAATCCACAACCATGGGCTCTCTTTCATGTTTTTCTCTAAAACAAGCAACCGGCGGCATTCCTTTGGCGTCAGCTGACGAAAAGGCTACTGCATTTTCCCTTAGCTTCCGCTGCACCAACGGAGAGGCAATAAAGACCCTTACAAGGGACTTCAAAGTATGCATGTCGTGCTCAAGACGCTCGTCCACAATGGTGGAATCATCAGTTATATTCACCAGCCTCCCATCAATCAAATCCAAGTTATGCAACTGGGTGGTCAATTTTTCCATCTTTGGAAACACCTTCTCGTACCATTCAGAGGGCAAAGTGTCTTCGTGGAGTTCTCCTGAGCCATGATACGTCATGTGCGAAGCTCCAATGCGATTGTAGTAGTTCATATACTTTGCCGCACGGTCCAACTTCTGCACTAGCTTGTAGACCATTATGTGGGTAGCCAAAGTTGTATATGTTAATGAAAATATTTAAAAAAAAAAAAAATAAAATACTGAATGACTTTTAGGTAATCAACTTAATCATTTTCAGCCCCAAAATTCTCCAATTTTCAAAACCAACGGTGGTTCCCAAGGAGGACCATTCACTGTGGCATTTCAACAAACAAGTGATGTGGCCTGAAATCCAGCGGGAACAGCAACACAACCTCGGCCAGTTGTGGAAGTCCAAAACGACAAAGGAACAAATTAAACCACTCAAACCTTTCCAAGACCCAGCAGCACTGTATGCATGAGAAGATGTTTCAGAAATTGAATTGTGACTAGCAGCTAGCTTAGAGGGAAAAGACACAAATTAACTTGGCGAATTTGGCGGCACCTGTCCTCCAACACATCTTGTGGGCCATTTAAAAAAAAAAAAAATGAAGCTTCGGCATCACAATGTGGACTGAAAGGAAGACATCGGACGGACGGATTTGGGCTGGAGTTTTTGTTTCTGAAATTGGGGGAGTTTTACTTTTACTTTTACGGGTAGGCCTCGTCTCGACGGAACGAAGCTTGGAAGGGAATAATTAAGAAGGTGTTTGGATAAGTTTTTAAGGGTGAATTTGTAATTTATTTTTAAAAGTAAAAAGATAAGTATTTAGTAAATTTTTTTATATAATTGTTTGATTTTATTTTTTTTATTCAATTCTCTATCAATAATTAATTGAAAAGTATTTTAAATTTATTTTTTTTCTATGTTTTAGACTTTTTTTACTTTTTAATATTAATGATAATTTATATATATTATCTTAAAAAATATTTATCTAATTTTATAATTATTTTTTTTACTTGTCACATGAATTAGATATGTTAATCTATTTTATTAATATTTATATAAATACGATAATTTCTTTTTTTAATTATTCTTAAATAATAATTTTTTCAATTTAATTTTCTTTAATATTGATGCTTATAAGAAAAATCTCAAACATTATATTTTTTTACTATATAGAAAAAATTAATATTTTTTTAAAAAAATTTAAAAATTAAGTGAAAAAAAAGCTCAATATTATTTATAAAATATTATTCTAAAAATATGAAATCATAAAATAAAAATAAATTTTTTAATATGATATATTTACATAAATTAGATGTGTAAATTATGCATTTCATTATTCAATAATAACAGTAAGTACAAAATTAACCGAATATTTTATTTATTTTATCAATAATTTGTAATAGGAGATAAAAATCAATAATTAATAATAGTAATGAGTAATAGTAAAATTTAACAAACAACCCAAACAGACTTTAAAAACAGGCTTTAAAAGCTGCACATTGCAACGTGGAACTTGAAGATTGTGGTTTGCGTTTACTCTCGGGTTCTGAAGACATTACGTTGAAGCAAATAAATCTGTATTGATTTAGCTAACATATTTGGCTTGTCAAATTGGATAACGTTAAAGCGTGCATATCTGTATACGCATCACCTATTTATTACGTATAATGAATGCATTCCGTTTTATTACCTTACGCGTAAATATAAAGGTGTAATGTAATTTTACCTAATATCCATAATTAAAGGAATTTTGGCTTCCATAGTATGTTTAGTCATTTTTGCAAAAATAAAAGAAAAAAGGGAAAAGGAGTCTATCCCCTCAATCTAATTTCTGAGGATTCAAAGAATTTCATCCAGGTTCTCTCTCTCTCCCCTCTCTCTATCCCCTCCTCTGCTTCGCATAATTTGTCTCTTTGTTATGTTTTTCTTTCGCTAAATGGTAAATTATGATGATATTTACATTTTTTATATATTAGTTTAACCTTTTGTCGCTTGCAATTCAAAGAACATGTGCATAATTTGGTCCGTTTTAGAGATAAAATGTCCAGGTTTTTCAAACACCTAAAATCTTGGTTTGATTTAGGATTGCCTGATTTTATATACTCTAGGACTGTTTCGAACATAATTTACAGACAGCCCCTTTGTAATTTGTGTATAGAATACCTCAGAAACTTTAGATCATAATCCATACAGTTGTAAGTTATTTGCTCGTTTTAACAATTGCGGTGAATCTCATGATCTAAATCAGATCAAAAGTTGTCCAAATTGCAAAACAAATTTCTGCGTGTCAGTCGTAATATCTTATTTACTATGTACAATTTAGATTCCTAGTGAAGTTTTTATATTTGTTAACAGTTTAATTAGTTCTATGAAGACGGAAGTGGTTCTGTATCATTTGTTTCTAGTTTTTACGATAAGGCTGTCATTGTCCCAAATTTTTAGTTCGCCAATATTAAATCTGTCTAGTGGGGGTCGAAGCCTAGTTGACAAAAAGAAACGAAATTTGGAGGAATCTCAATTTATGTTTGTTTGCACCTAATTTATCTCAATTCAAAGCCTAAACTAGATCTAGTCGAGAAAAAGAGAAAAAAAAAAAAAGAGAGAGAAATACTATGTAGTAATAAAATAATAAAATAATATAAGTCATTAAGTAATTAAAATTAAAAAAATAGATAAACTGTTATATATCATTAGATAAATTGTATTACTACTTATTAATAAAAATGCATAAAAAAAAACTCAAAAATAAAAATAATTAATTTAAAATTTCAAAATTCGATTACATAATTGATATACTCTAGCTAGAATTCCCAGACCAATTAGTGGGCTGTATTCTAGACCTCGGTGATATTTTATGTTGGGGAACAGCATGCGCAAACATAATAAACGCACGCAACTCTACGGAAGATTTTGATTAGTTTCGCTGGATGACCGACTCTACATGTCCCTAATCACGTCCAATGCAAAAATAACCCGTCGCCAAACTTAACATTTTTTTTTTCCCATTATCTGGGCTGGCGCGCTATCATTCGGCGGAGCTAACCATAAACTAAGGCGTCTGCCAGCCAATTAGCAGTTTTATCCATAAAGTCGCCACATGCTTCAAAATAGCCATTTTTTGATGCCATTATTATGTGCACATAAGTACTATATATATGTACAAACACACACGAAATTATCATAAATTGAAGCAACAAGCTTCCTCTTCTGTTTTGCGGCGGCGTATCAGTGAACATGGCATGGGATGTGAATTGCTGCAGTTTTTCCTTTTGTGTTTTCGGTTTCATCTACCTAAGGGTGGATTTCAGTTCGATTCATGCAACTACTTGAAACAATACTAAGTATTGTCTTAGATATGTTAGAACCATTGTGTTTTGTGTTTTCGGTGGTAAATCACTTCTGGTTTAGATTAATTCGGATTTGGTTACTAATAGATTAAATTACATTCGAGTCTTTTTAAATTTGAGTTGATCCGAGGGTCGGTGAGCTACTATTTAAAAATTATTTTTTTTATTTTTTACTACTTTTATTTTAATATATATTAGAGTATCTATAAATATTATTATTTATTTTTATATATTAACTTTTATAATCTATATATATATATATATATATATATATATATATATATATATATATATATACACACTATATATATATGTTGTTTATAACATGTATATCTATATATATATGTGTGTGTGTGTGTGTATTAAAATTTTTTAAATATTAGAAATATAAAAATATAGATAAATATATAAAATAATGTGTACATAAAAAACTATAAATTATGTAATTTAAATATAATATATATTTTTATAATACGTAAAAATAAAATAGTATGTGTCTAGGATGTGTATATACTTGTGTATATATAATTAAGATAATAAGTGAAAGTATAATAAAATATTAAATAATAAATTTTCTACAAATAAATTTTCATAAGATTTGTAATGAAAATAGTAAAAGCTTGTTTGATCGTAAATAAAATGTATGGTTCAAATATTTTAATATTTGTTTTTTTATTAATTTAAGAAAAAAGAAGTCAGATCACATTAATCATCGCAAGTTGAGTTAGATTTGATCTTAAAATTTTGAATCAAACATTTTTGGGTCGAAGTTTTTCATGTTAGATTTGTGCCGGATTAATATTTAGCACCTCTAAAATTGACATTTCAGCTAAACGACGTCAGCGGCGCCCTAGTTGCAGCACATCTAGTTATTTGACTATTTAGGTTCATGTTTATTGAGGTTGCTTAGAGTTTTGGTAAAACACGATCAGCCTTAACATGTCTGATATGTGGTGGGTGGTTTGTCCTTGCTTCCACTGCAGGTTAAAAAACAAATATGTGTACTCCTCGACAATCTTTGCCATTTGTAGTTCTTTTGTTATTGGTAACACTCTTCCATGTCGGTGACTGCGATGTCGGCACGGCTGCTCACTATGGACCCCCATATACACGTAAGTGCCTTAAGCCTTTTCTCTTTTGCAATTATACAAAAACTCCAATCGGGGGTTCGGATAATACTGAGGGAAGACTCATTGGTCTTCACGACAATTGACTTTGGTTTTTTGCAGTACAATTTAATTGTTATTAAACATTACCATAAAATGAGACCGAAAGCTCGATTGATTTCTAATCTGGTTGTCACTAGACTCTTCCTCCAGCTGACAATATTAAACTGGATGCGCGCCCGCGCATATATATATATAATTATTGAGTGCACCAAACATACTGAATTCAATAATAAAATTTTTTGATTTTTTTTAAAAATTTTTCCATATTGAGAGTTATATATACTCATTAAAATGTTATTTTTTTTATAGTTTTAGAAAAGATATATTTCTAGAAAAAAAAATTTTTAGCAAATCTCATGTAGTGTTTATGGTTTAGAGTAACACCCATTTATATTTATATTTGATATTTAATTTTGTAAAAAAAATTATATATATATATATATATATATATGAAAGGTTAATGAATTGAGGGACATGGATGCGTGTGAATCCAATAATTAAGTGTTGTGCGTATCTAACCGCAGCAACTGCCTGTTTCGGCGATGACGCATCACAATTCCCACAAAACAATCTGTTTGTGGCAGCGGGCGAGGGAATATGGGACAATGGCGCAGCCTGTGGCAGGGTTTATAAAGTAAGATGCATTAGTGTAGCTCCACCAAGGGCTTGCAACGATCCATCCCGGACTGTCCTGGTTAAGATCGTTGATCGCGCGCAAACTTCAGTTTCCAGGCCTTCAAGTAGGGTTGCTACCATAGTCCTCTCAACAACTGCGTTTCGTTCATTACTTTCTGACATTTCAGCCCCATCCATTAATGTTGAATTTCAACAGTAAGTTCATCTCTAAATATATCTTTCAATTTTTCTAAATCCTCATTGTTGCCGTTTCCGGTGAGAGTCCCCACTGTATTTTTATGTCTGTGGTTAATCCTGCGTGTCGTCGCCATCTTTCCTTCTTTCTCTACATTTATAAACATGCTAAGCACTTGCATTTAGTATATAGTATAGTATTGAATAGTGTATAGTAGGCTAGTCTTATCTCATGTAAGACTACAATAAGTAATATGATCTAGTGGTTATATATGGGTTGACCGTAATTGTGATCGTACCCTAATAATACTGTTGGTACAAAAACGTATAATGAAAAGGCGAAAGGTGCAAATTATTTTGGCACCCATAAGACTGAACAGGAACATTTTTTTTTCTCCGGTGCTTGCAGGGTGTGATGGAAGCAGGAAATTTGTTTGCTCGATGGTTGAAGCCAGGTAGCTCGACTGTCAATGCCTTTTTGGCTTATGTCGGTTGAGCTTGCACTTTTCAGCGAATTTTTCTTTATAATAAATCTCAAGCTAGAGCTATACGTACATATATATATATATATATATATATATATACATCTTCATGCTTGTGAAATGTTTCAATTTTCACAGTAATTAATCTTTTTATGCTTTCAAAATCATTATGGTAGCTAGGTCAGGTTCACCTAAGAACTCTGACTTTTTGTTTACTCCTTTTTCTGATTCACGAGTTTATAAAGCTGAAATGTTTCACTAATTCCACATGATCGAAAACTATTCCGCTCAAACGCTTTATTATACTAAGACTTTTAGAGGTGAAGTGCACATTGTACGGACCAAAATAAAAGGAAAAGAGAAGAAATACCATCTAATGTTACAGTTTGGTGGTTAGTCGATTTTTAGACATTTAACTTATATTTGAATCTCATGAGATGCACTCCCCGAGCAAAAAGCAAAGTATTGTGTAGAATTACAACCGCTACGTTTCAGATTTAATAATTATTGTAATCACTTATTGGCACCATTAGTACTCATATAACGAGATCTCTCTATAGGGGAGGTTGAATCAATTGCCTAATGATAGTGTCTTATGATTGAATTATTATATGGTAGATTACAATGAACCTAAATGCAAGGGTAAATAATCTTTGAGCCAATTATTTTTATTGATTAGTTGGACAATTTACTTTACACAACTAACTTGCACAAAATTTGTTTTTGAAAAATAATCCTGAAGGAATAGGATAATGTATGTGAGTGTTGCCTGGATTAGCAAAAATAACAAGAAAGCTGAAGAGTAAAACTCGCAGCTAATATAAGTTTCTGCTAAAACACACAAAAGAAAGCAGTAGAAAAAGGGAAGGTGAAAAAACAAAAAAAAGAGAGTCAATATTGGCAACAGTAACAATCTCATTCATAATGCATTTTTATATATGTGAAGCTTTACAAAGATACAAAAGATTAAAGTATAAGCTGACCATACTTAATCGTACTTTATCTAAGCATACAAGCATCTGCCTAATCCCACTTAGCTAGATTACTTGAATATAAAGTAAAGCAAAACAGCATAACGTAATGTACCATACCTAAACATCATTGCAAATACAAAAGTCATTACAAAAGAGAAGTTGAAAGCTAAGTAGAAGATTCAAATTGAACACTTGCTTAGTTGCTAGAAAAAGTTACTGCAACTCCTATAACAGGAAAATGAACCTTTCATTTCACAAGCATAATGTTCAAGGCCAATCTCCAATACATTCTTCACACCTCCTTAGACTTGATACATTTCATTTCGAGCTTTTCCTTTAGAAATTGGAACATGGATTTGGACAAAACTTTTGTAAAAATGTCTACAAGTTGCTGTTGAGATTCACATGAATCAAACTAACTTCTCCTTTATTCTAAGCTTCTCGGATGCAATGAAGTTTAATTTTAAAGTGTTTAATCCTTCCACGATCCACTAGATTCCTTGAAATTGCTATTGTTACTTGATTAGCACAATAAATACTGGTTGGTTCTATTAGAGCCAAATGCATATTAGTTAATGGCTTTCTGAGCCAATTGGCTTGCTTATCTGTAGTTGAGGTAGCAACATACTCAACTTCAGTTGTTGATTGACCTACAATAGATTGTTTCTTAGAATTCCAACAGAAAGCACCAGAACCAATAGAAAACAATAGCCAGAGGTGCTTTTCATGTCCTCTAAAGATCCTACCCAATCACTATTAGTATATTCATAAAGTTTAAACTCCTCTCCCTTTTTGAACATAATGCCAAGTTCAGTAGTTCCTTTAACATATCTCAAAACCCTCTTGGTTGCTTTATAATGCACTTGACTTAGAGAATGCATAAACCTAGATAATAAGTAGGTTGAATGTATTATGTCAAGCTTAGAAGCTGTCAAGTAAAGCAAATAGCCAATGATGCTTCTATAAATGTTTGCTTCAATTTTCTCAGCTCTATCATCTTTTACCAGTTTCAAGTTCATTGTAAGAGGAATTGATGCGGACTTGTAGCTATCCATATTGAACTTTTTAATATTGCTTTGGCATACTTTGTTTGACTGACAAAGATGCAAAGTTTAGATTGATGAACTTGAAGTCCAAGAAAAAAAGACATCAAACCCATATCAGACATTTCACAAACAAGTGGCATCTCTTACTTGAACTTCAATACTAAATTTGAATAGCTTCTAGTTATTAGAAGATCATCCACATAAAGGGAAACAATGAGAAACTGATCTTTAATTGACTTAACAAACAGTGTGGCTTCACTTTTGCTTTTTGTAAAACCAAGCTGCAGCAGATGTTCATTAATTCTACTAAACCAGGCTCTTGGGGCTTATTTAAGACCATACAAGGCCTTATTCAGCTTGTAGACCTTGTCTTCTTCATTTTTAACTACATACCCCTCAGATTGTTGAATGAAAATCTTTTCTTGTAAAATGTCATTCAAAAAAGCATATTTGACATGAAGGTAAAAGACAAGCCAACCTTTCTGTGTATGGTTTTTGTCCACAGGTCTTTCAACTACAGTCCAAGTATGTTTTTTCTCCATAAAAGAAATTTCCTCCTGCATTATTTGTTTCCAAGCAAACGATAGGGCAGCTTCAGAAAAGTCACTTGGCTCTAGAATAGCAAGGTTAGACCTTGCATATACATCAGCAAGAGGTCTAGTTCCCCTAACAGGAATATCATCAAAATCACCATCTGAATCATCTTTAGAACTGTCAACATGATTAGGGGCAGGTAGATAGATTGACCTTTTTAACTTTTGTCCATTAGAACTCCTTTAATCTCATGACTGATCTTCCTTGAATTTCATTTCTCTGCTTACAAGAACTCTACCAGCATGCACATCATAAACTCTATATGCCTTTGAAGAGATGCTGTAACCAATGAACACAACCTCAATTGCCTTTTGATCAAGCTTTGTTCTTTTGCTTTCAGGTACCAGCACATAACACAAGCGTCCAAACACTTTGAGATGTAAAATTGATGGTTTTAAACCAAACCATACCTCATAAGGTGTCTGATTTCTCACTGCTTTGGTGAATAACCTGTTTTGCAAATATACAGCTGTATGAACAGCCTCAGTCTGAAACCTTGTGGGCAAGTTTCTTTCAAGTAACAAGTATCTAGATATGTTTAAAATAGTCTTGTTTTTCCTCTCAACAACACCATTTTGTTGAGAGGTATATGGTGCTGAATATTGATGATGAATTCCAACTTCAACACAAATTTGATTAAAAGCACTTGAAGCGAATTCAGTCTCATTGTCTGACCTTAAAGCCTTGATCTTATAATTAGATTGATTTTCAACCAGGGACTTGAAAGATCTGAACAAATTTGCCACTTTTGACTTTTGCTTCATAAAATAGACCCAACAATACCTAGAAAAATCATCAATAAATAGCAAAAAAATACTTGCTACCATTCAAGCAATTTGTTTCCATAGGTCCACATACATCAATATATACTAATTAAAACTTTTATTTTGCTCTCCAATCCTGCTTTGAAGGAAAAGGCCATTTTGTTTGCTTGCCTTATTGACAAACATCACACACTTGATCAGTTTGTGTAAGTTCAGGCAAATTTGAAATAAAATTTTGCTTTTGCATGAGTTGCATACCAAAAGAATTATAATGACTAAGTCTTTTATACCATAGACTTGTATCATCATTCATTGCAGGTAATACTTTATGATTCATTTGATATAGTTTTAAAGGAAAAACCTTCTATTTTATCATGACGATAATGATTTTAGCTCCTATTGAGTCTAGAATTGTACAAGATTTTCCTTTAAAGACTAGAAAACAATTATTCTCCAACAACTGACCCACACTCAGTAGGTTTTGACTGATTTCAGGAACAAATAGAACATCAGAGATAGTTTGAGTACCTCTTAAGGTCTTAATTGCAATTGATTCCTTTCCCTGAACTGCAATGAAAAAGCCATTCCCAATCCCAACTTTTCAAGTGTAGGATCTGTCCAACCCCTTGAAAACTTTAGGGTTTGATGACATGTGGTGTGCACCCACTGTCAATGAGCCAAACTGTTGTGATTTTGCTTTTTAAGCTAGTATTTGCAACAAAAGATTCCTTATTTACTTGTTAGTTTGAGTCTTCTGTAACTTAAGCTTGAGTCTTTTTTTGTTGCTGGACTTGCTTTCTTTTCCCTTTACAAATCCTTTCAATATGTCTTTTCTTGTTGCAAAAATAATAAACTGCATCTAGCATCCTCCAAAAATATTTGGCCAAGTGTGTTGCTTACTGTAGTGTTCATAGTGAGGATAGGTTCTTTTAATGCTTGATTTACTAGAGTCTCACTCCTTGCTGTCTAACTTGTCAGTTTATGGCTTTTTATACTGACTTTTGGACTTTATAGAAATAAGTAAGGCACTCTTAGTAAAAATACTAGGCTTGGGAGTATCTGACACTCCTCCATGCCTCATCATCCTTTTCTGTTCTTGTGCCTGAAGAGCACTAAGAAGCTCAAAAACACTGATCTGAGTCATATCCTTCACCTCCTCCAAAGCTGCAACCTTGGATTCAAATTTTTTAGCGATTGATACCAACATTTTTTCAATAATCCTCCTATAAGATTAGATCCTCTCCAAGCATCCTTATCTGAGTAATAACCTTCATAAGCTTATCACTATATTCTTTAATGGATTCAAACTCTTTCATTCTGAGAAGTTCATATTCTCTTCTCAAATTAAGGATCTACATGTTTCTAGACTTCATAGTTCCACCATACTCTTCCTTTATCCTGTCCTAGGTTGCTTTGGAAGTCTTACATGCCATAATCCTATTAAATATTGCTTCAAAAATTGTAGATTGGATGCAAGATAGAGCTTTGAAATGCTTTACTACTTGCTCACTATGATTCTTCAATTGAGCCACTGTGGGATTTACTAGCAATGCAAGAGCCTCTCTTCTAACTTCAGTTACTTCCCGCAAGTCAAATGCTCTCAGGTATGTTTCCATCATAACAAATCATTGTAAATAGTTTTCACTAGTGAATTTGGTAGGAGGAGTGGGAGAAAAGTTTGAAGAGGCCATAACCAACTTCAAACAGTTGCAGGAAAACAGTCCTCACTAAACCCAAGTGTTTTCCCAAGTGTTTCCTCACAAGACTCTTGCGTATCACTCTATTTTTCACTCACCACAAATCCTTTAAGATCCTTTATAGCTCTTATACCACTTATGTTGGTTAGATTAACAGAAATAACAAGAAAGCTGAAGTATAAAACTTGCAGTTAATGCAAGTTTCTGCTAAAACACACAAAAGAAAGCAGCAGAGAAAGGAAAGGTGAAAAAGAAAGAAGAGAGTCAATATTGGCAACAATAATAATGCCATTCATAATGCATTTTTATATGTGTGAATCTTTACAAAAGATGCAAAAGATTAAAGTACAAGCTGGCCTTTATCTAAGCATACAAGCATCTAACTAATCCCACTTAGCTAGATTACTTGAATATAAAGTAGAGCAAAATAGCATAGCATAATGTACCATGCCCAAACATCATTACAAGTACAAAAGTCATTACGAAAGAGAAGTTAAAAGCTAACTAAAAGATTCAAATTGAACACTTGCTTCGTTGCTAGAAAAAGTAACTGCAACTACCAGAACAGCAAAATGAACCTTCCCTTTCACAAGCATAATGTTCAAGGCCATACATTCCTGAGAGAGGCCAATAATTCATGAATATACATTATATTTAGAGGTAAACATTAGTATAGTCGGTTGAAACCCCCCCAAAAAAAAAACAAACAAACAGGTTTAGGCTGGAGGAAAACTAACGGAACATATAGGGGAGTGATCACTTGCATTTTCCGCGGAAATTGGTAAGCATGTCCCATTAGGTAATCTAATTAGTTTCGCGGTCGCTCATGAAAACATCGTTTCAACAATTAATTATTCAGAAGGTTGTTTTTTCTTGGAAGAAATTTGATAAGGCACCGATTGTCACCATGGTAAGTAGATACGTTGGCTTGATACTTATATTAAAATCAAATTGTCAGCAGTGCTTTGAAAAATTTTAAAAGTATAATTTAGCTAAGATAAAAGTAAAATCTGTTAACTTGTCATTAGTGGAAAAACCCCTATTGGCCACTGGCAGGGGTTCAAACACCTACCAATGTCTCATCATCTCCCTCCTCGTGTGTTGAGACCACAAATGAAATTAATGATACTTAATGAAACATTCAAAAACATAATAACAAATAAGTAATTGAAAACTTAACAACGAAAACTATATGAACATGCATTTGCTCATTGTGTTGGGGTGTGGGTGGTTCTTATGTATCGATAGTGGGGGTTGATTTTTCTTTTTTTTTAATTTTTTGTATACTCCATGTCTCTCTAAAACAGTTTTAGATTTTGGTAGTATAAAGAGGGTTATTTTAGTTTTGACAGTATTGACCAAAACATTAAATAAGACTTACCCAAATTACAAATCATTTCAAATGTATTTTCAACGATTTTGAAGATTTCTGTTTGATTTCGGTTACTTGATTTGGTTAAGCAAATTGAATAGTTGCACTTACATCCCTAGGAAGTTTTTTTTTTTTTTGGTGTTGATATTAGTTTTGCTTAAACATTGGTCCCAATTAATTAAAAGTTAAATTTTTGATCGAAGGAATAAAGACATGGCTAGCTACATGGTTGTATTCAATTGGAAATAATGAGATTTTGTATTTCATTCAAAATATTTTATACTACACCAGTAATATTTTATATAATATAAAAATACTCCACATTAATATCTACTTTATTAGTATCCGATTTCCTCAACATTGTATAAGATGTTATCTGTATAATATACAATAGTTTAAATGTAGGTATATGTAAGTTTATCTACTTTAAACGAGTACGCAAGATTTGTACAAGAGGCGTAAACATTATTATACTTGGTTTAGAAAAAAGAAAAAAGAAAAAAAAAAACACCTAGTTTAAGAAACAAACTGAACATGCAAGTCAGCTAAACCTTGATCACTTGCATTTTCCGCTAAAATTAGTGGGCATGTCCCATTAGGTTATCAAATTAGTTTCAAGAAAATCGCTCACGAAAACATCGTTTCAACAATTACTTTCTGAGGAGGTTGTTTTTTCTGGTAAACATGAAACAAAATCAGGGTGATGGAAACCCATCCAAACCATGAAAACTTTTCCTATAAATGACAGTCATAACATGGCGAAGATTCCAGGAATTCACACAACTGGGACAAATAAAGACTCGGTAAAAAATCCCTTCACAACCCTTGTCTTAATTAAAAATGGCCGAGGTCACAACAATTTGCAAACGTACGGTAGTAAGCACAAAACCTGTGCAACCAGGAAAACCCTGTCCCTTGTCGGTTCTAGACCGGCTTATGGAACAAAGCCACCTGAACATTGTGTATTACTTTGCAACGCCAGGAAATAGAAAGGTCGGAGAGACAACCAAAAAGCTCAGAGAGTCTCTGTCAGAAATGCTTACATGTTTTCCCATGGTGACTGGGAGACTGGTTAAAAACCAACAAGGGCAATGGACCGTCAAGTGTAACGATGCAGGAGTGAGAATGGTGGAGGCTAAAGCGAAAGGAAACTTGGAGGACTGGTTGAAAACTGTAGACAGAGAGAAGGAACTTACGCTTGTTTGCTGGGAGGAAATGTTCTCCAATCCTTATTTTTGGTCTACCTTCTACGTTCAGGTTACAATTAAAATGCCCAATTCAGATAGCTAGATATATTGATTTTCCAATTAGAATTTTATTAAGAATATGACTAGAGAGACAATAAAAAATAATAACGGTCAGGAACGTAACTATCTATATTAGACCCAAAAAAAAATTAAGGAGTACAAAAATAGTCGTTCTATCCTCCCACTATTTTTACTTTTCGAGTCTCCCAAGTTTTTCCTTCTATTAATGAACTGTTGTGCACCGTTAGTGAACTTACTCATTGGCTGCTTGTTTGTTGGTTTTGATAATCACGATTCGTTTTTGGCCGTTCAGTTGACTGAATTTGAAGAAGGAGGCGTAGCGATCGGCTTGAGCTGCACTCACCTACTGGCCGATCCCACTTGTGCCACTATGTTCATCAAGGCCTGGGCTGACACAACCATAGCCGGAAAAATGCTTGATCCCCCACTCTTCCACCCATTGCCAGACAGAAGGCCCACCAGTAACAAAGATCCCAGCCACACGCCTTACGCCGCCCACTTACTCAATTACTACAAATCCAGCATTGGCAAAACAAATTTGGCCACGGATACAAAGTACGCAAGTGTTGCTCTGGCATTTACGGATGTCATGGTCCGCAGCTACATGGACATGGCGCGGACCACCTCTGGAGTCTCGGAACAAAAAGGCCCATCACCATTCGATGCGCTGGCCGGCCTCTTTTGGGTCAGTGTGTGTAAGGCCAGAGGAATAAAAGATATGCTTACAGACATGTCTATTTGTTTGGATGTGAGAAAGGTGTTGGGCCTAGACAAAGGATTCTTTGGAAACTCTATGATATACAACAAAATCCCGGCAGAATCTTTACAGGAAAAAGAATTGGCGGGTGCTGCTAAGGCTATTGGAGAAACGATAGCAAAACTGAATTATGGAGGGGTCATGGATTTGATCGAGTGGCTCCAACGCAATGGTTGTCGGTCCCCTCCCACAGTGAACGGTCGTGATCTTGTTTGTGCTAACTTGGAGAATCTAGACCCATATTTAGCCGCATTTGAGGAAGGGTTTGAACCACTGCGAGCTTCTTACTATGTTGAACCAGTAGTTGGGGCAGGCCAAGTTTTGATCCTTCGAGGGCCGCCGAGTGAGGGCTCATTGAGTAGGGTGGTTGTGGTTACCCTTCCAGAGGATGAGATGGTTAAGCTATGTGAGGATAATCTGATTCAATGCTTCTCTCCAACTATTCTTCTGGGACCTAAATAACGACATTTTAGATCGAAAGTAGGAGATATTGGAAGCCTCGATTTGCTTCCTTTTTTTTTTTTTTTGGCTTATAGAAAATCTTATTAAGCATATGAGAAAAATAGAGAATAAGATTAGTGAGAATTAAACCCTATCTAATAATTGAAGGACACTCCCTCCAATCACAAAAGCTAATGTTCAATCTCTCTTCGTTATTTGTTTCCATAAACAAACCAGTTCACAGTACTATCACACTCACTATTGGGCTAGGCAGTCGGCACAGGTACTGAGCCCAAACAGCAGTTCATGTATGGCCCAAAACTGATTCGAGGAAGTTAAGAGCTTGTTTGGTATTATTGTTGTTTTGTCTTTTTTATTTTAATTAAATAAATAAAAAAATATGTTTGGCATGTGTTGTATTTTTTTTTCTTTTTTAATTTTAAGTCGAAGGACTTCTTATAAAAAAGTTAAAAGATATCTCTTAGATACTTTCTATTTTTATTTTTTTTCATTTTCTTTTCTTTTCGATTTTATTCTTTTCATTTTTTTGGGTCAAATTTTATTCTTTTCCTGAAATGTATTCCCTCTTCCATCAAAACCCAAAATTTCAAACCCACCAACAATGACACATATCTTTCCACTTCCGGTTACCCATCTCCTGCACTTTTTTTGTGCCGTATTTATTTGTAGTTTGCCCACTTCTTGAGGAACCTTCTTTTTTTTGGGCATTAATTTGGAGTAATAAACATTGGTCCAATATATCATTTTCTCCTCATATGTGCATGATAAATATGTGTGTAGAATGTACAGAGAGCTAATGTGCCATCAAAATTTAGCACAGGAGAATTTTATTTTACAAATAAGACTGGACCAAGTAGTACGATCATTTAAGACAATCGGCTCAATATTTGGTCCCGTTTTCAAATTTATGAGTTTAATCAAATGTTGTTATAAAATTTTGTTCTTATAATTAAAGAAATGATTATTTAACCAGCCAAGCCGATGTTTTCCGTAAGTAAAACTTGCATTTTTTTTTGTTCACCCTCCCAAGCAAATGGTTGATCATATATTTGGCTGATAAGGTGAGCAGACCGTGTAAAATACATGTACATTTGAAGTAGATTTGAATAGTAGTACTTGAATATGAATCCTATTGAGAACTCTCTCATGTTGAAAATAAAATACTTAAATCTTTAAAAATACTTGAAAACCTCATTTTTCAAGCCGCGTAAGTACAACCAGCTTCAACCTGCACCCCCTTCTTCTTCGCCATTTCCTCATTCAGTTGTAAGATTTCACGTTTTTGTGTCCTGTTAAGACGCGTATAGGTATGAAAAAGGCTAGACGACAAGAGTTGGGCATTGTCCAGAAATTACCTCAGTGCTGTATCTGGGTTTGGCATTTTTGGTGAGATATTATACCCCTTAGGTATGCTTCAAATAGTAATTTAATTAATGATTTCAAGTTAGCTACCTATCAAGACTCTAATTGAGTCTTGTTTGACTGAGCCAAAGACACTGTTCTTTCCATAAAGATATCCGTTAGGTTATTAGTTCGGTAATAGGACTAATTCTCTTTACTCCATAAATTGCATATTCCTTTCTCAATTAGGGTTAGAATTTTAAAAAGAATAATATTAAGTAGTTTTATTTAAATAGTTTCAAAATAATTTAACAATTTGATTAATTTTATATGATAATTTATTTTTTAAAAAATTAATTATTTAAAAATTTATATCACTTTATAATTATTTTAAAATTAAATAAAAAAATATAAATTCTAATCATTGAATATTCTAAGGAATAATTCAGTGAAAGACTTGCATCCCTGCAAATTATAGAAACCTACTTGATAAATTAAGAAAGCTATGTAACTGATGTAAGTCAAAAAATAAATGATAGGTCTCTACCCTCACTGTCCTTGCAAGTTGCATTGATTAAATATGTTCACACTCCTTGCAATGCAGTAGTCTTGTCTCTTTGAATGCGTTAGTTGCTTTACCTAGTCCTCTCGCCTGGCAGTACACCACAATCTTCACGCTTATAAGTGTTAGTTGATCGATGATGCGGATCAACAAATTGAAATGAACTTTTCAACATTTTTCAATAAAATCAACACAATTTAAGATTGCAGGTTGACGAATAATAAGATCCCATGATTTATACACCTAATTTTAAGTTTAATTTCATCTCATAGAATCCCTAAAATCTTTATCTATCTATATGTAAGTATATATTATCGAATCCAAGAAAAAACTCACTTGTTGTCCTTTTATCAGGTCATCAATTTTACTTATGTAGCGATTTGGGGAACAGTAGAAGGCTCTTATATTTACTAGATGACTTTTCCATAATTCTAGGATTAGGAATATTAGAAGCTTTTCATAGTAATTAGAGTTGAACAAGAAAAATTGTGTCATGTAGAATTTTCTCTAACAAAGTAATTATTATAAAAAATTTCATATAATGAAATAAAAGTAAAAGAATTTAGCATTGTACATTGCCATTATTTCTAGTTATTCAATTTATTTTAATAGTATATTATATTAATTATGAACTTTTTGAAATTAAAATTAAAATTTTAAAAATACTAAAAAATCTATTATTCTTAGAAAATTCTTCATATTATTTACAATAACATATAAAGTTAAAAACTTTATGATCTAACATGAACTACAATTTACTTAATTTATGTTAATGACTATTCAAATACATTTAAAATCTATACCATGCATATGCTCCTAATTGAGGAAAATAAAAGGAAAAAAAAGTTTACAAAAAAGAAAAAAATACTCCTAAATTCCTCCTTTTGTTCGGTTAGAGAAAGGGCCAAAAACTATTTCCAAATTTTTCTTTTCTTTAAAAAGAAAAATAATACTTAAATTTGAAGTCTCCTTTCGTATATCCCTTTTTAATAAAACATAAATAAAATGCACATTTCTACAAATGTGATAGACTTTCGCATCATGCGTAGCGTGTCTATTTCTAATTTGATATTGTATATTGTTGTTATTTGTAATTATCTCTCTAACTAATAATATTGTTAGTATTAAGGAAAAGATAATCTAATTAATATAAATTTTCAACTACATATTACCAGAGTTTCGATGAATAGGTTATAAAACTGATCAGAATTGCGTGTAAGAATTGGCCTGATTATTGAACTACAAAATTTAATAGTTCAAAATTTAATCTATTTAATTATAATTAAATCGGTAAAATTAATATTTAATGTTACATATATATAAAAAAATAAATATTTATATACATTATATACAAAAATTTAATATATAAAATGTAATATTATAATATATATGTATGTATTAGCATAGTTTTAAAACCAAACTGATCCAGTGGTCGAATCGAAAAATCAGTGAGTCGAAACTTTTATCATAGAATCGGAGTAGGAAACAAATCGCTTAAAAACTACCTAAATCAATCTGAACTGGTTTGAACTAGTGACCTGAAAATTGTCCAACAGAACAGTTCAATGTTGACCAGTGCTATTTCTATAAAATTCTCCAAAACGACACTGTTATATATATATATATATATATATATATATATGATTAAAAAAGAGGATGAATCACACCTATTTATTTCAATGAGAAATATAATATTTTTAGATCATATGTTGACTTCATAATATTTTATTTTTGGATATGAATTCTCTATTGATAGTTCTATGATATTTTCCTTTTCATATGGATGCTCTATTGATTTATTTGATTAGAAAACTATCTTAACTAGTAGAATAATGGAGTCTGTTTTTACTTTGATTTTATTTTAATTGTAAGTAGACTTTTATTCTAATTTTTCTGATTATACTAGTTGTTTGTTATGAAGAATGATAAAGTTATAAATATTTATTATTATTTTATTAAATAAAAATTGATCTGTCGGTTCAATCGTTGGTTTATCGGTTGGACCACTAACCCAGTTACTCGACTCTCTCATCGAGACAATAGTCGGTCTAGTTTTAAAAACTATGTGTATTAGAATACTTATATTTGTAAATTTAAAATATATGATTTATAATTTATTATAAAGTAAGATTAAAAATTAATAAAATTAATAATTTTTTAAAAAAGAAAAGAGATATAGAAAATAGTCATTGCCTTTACTTAGAGAAGAGAAAAAATATAAATGTTAATTTATTAATTACATAAAATACAATGTCGAGGCAAAATGAGATTGTGTGTGTATTATATAAGATATTTGATAAAATAATAAATAAAAAAAAGGATTACAACAAGCAACAAGTTAGTTCCGTAGTATGAGGCTCACTTTCATATTAAAAGTCAAGGGAAAACTCAAATCTCATGTCGTGGTATGAGATTTCTTTTAATTTTTGAGGTTAGGCAACTCGGTCAACTTGGGATCGGTTTACCAGTCTGACTGATTGAATCGGCTCGTTGATCGAGTTTTGACTGTTTCAGTCTTCCATCGAATTTTAGTTACAATTCAAATCGGATATCAGACTGATTACTAGTCCAATTTAAAAAAAATTCAGACAAACATATCAGATATAGGAAGTACAAGTGTCCGATAAGTTATAAATACGTTTGAATATGTTTATAATTTTTGTTAACAAAAAAGAAAAAAAACCTTAAAATTTAAAATATTTTCACTCGTCAGTGACTTCTGAAATTTGTACGCTTTAACTTATTCTTAACTTTATTAAAAAAAAGTCCACTACAAATCCTATGTCTCTATTTTGATACTCCTTAATGAAGAACAAAGGATGCGATGATTTGTTATTTGAATAAAAATAATCTTTAAAGTCCATGATAACTATAAAAAATATTTTTGAAAGTTCTTAACTTGAATAAAACTTATGAAATTATATATATATATAATTTCTAAATGCGTGTCTATATATATAAATATATAATACAGTCGTGTTTGATTTGTGTATATGTTGTAGTTCTTTTAAAATTAGTTTATCAATGTATTTGTCTTTATGTCATTGTTTCTGCGTTCGTGTTTCAGAATTGATGCCCCACTCTCTCTCCCTTTCCCTATCCCTCTCTTTGCTTCACTTGGTTGAATTAAAATTCTCTCTCTGTCTCTCCCGCTCCCTCTCTTACACGCACGCACACACAAACAGACCACTGTTCTTATTCGGAGAACTGTTTAATGGGGCCTGCATTTTTTAGGATTAAATTATAAAAATATATTAAACTAGAATTCGCCCGCACGTTGCGCGGGTTGTAAATATTTATTAAAAAAATATTAATATAAATTTAATTAGATATAATATTAAATAGATTTTAAAAAATTAATATAATTTAAAAAATCATAAATTATAATTATTAACTCTCAATTATAATCGTTAAATACTTAAAATTTTATAATATATTTATTTCATATTAAATTAAAATTAGTAAAATTATTCGAAGAAATTTATTTAATTACCGTTATCATTGACTGTTAAACAGTCCAAATTTTCAGTTTCATCTCTAATAATATATATTAAATATTATTGTATTTAATATCATATTTATATTATATTGTAATTTAAAATATTTTTTTAAAAAAATAAAAAATTAAAAGGAAAATGTGTGGTTGTGCCATATGGACCCACAATTTTCGAGGATTTAATAATTTTTTTAGTGATTTTATTTTTTTCCATATTTGATTTATGTTTTTGTACTGATTTACGTGAAATGAGTTTATCGATAACTACTACTAACATCTGTCTTTACTTGATGTAAATATGGTCGTGTATTAGTCTAAACTTTTATTTTAACCTTTTGACCTGCAATATGTTACATGAAACACAAAAGATGTGAATACCAGCGATTTTTTTTTCAAAGTAAATAAG
The DNA here is from genome assembly GCA_037832335.1 of Carallia pectinifolia. NCBI lineage: Eukaryota > Viridiplantae > Streptophyta > Magnoliopsida > Malpighiales > Rhizophoraceae > Carallia > Carallia pectinifolia. The sequence goes on from CM075453.1 coordinate 22,310,217, forward strand.
AAACCTTGAATAACCAAAAGAATATACTTTTTATCTCAATTTCCATCCGGTAGGTCAGTGATGTCAAAAACATTACCCAAGTCATCTTCCAAAGTAGATTCTAGGTCTTACCTAAAATTGTTGGCAATTTGTTCACAACAGACATTAAAAGAATGCATTCAAACTGCAACAGAAAATGTAAATTTTGGTTTATTGAGATTTAAGTAAAGTTTGGAATAAACATGATAAAAAAAATATAAAAATCTATTAAAAAAAGTGGTAAAAATTGAACAAAATGAATTTAAATGATGTAAAAAAAAAATTCAACATTCGCATTTTGTCAGTTCATCCCCAGTAAAACTGCGTAGTTAAGACATCGTTCTCCCCCCCCAAAAAAAGAAAAAGCAAGGAAACCTTTTTGTATATATTATCATAATTTGAATTTGTAATTTGAATTTGTCTTCTTAGAAAAAACCTATCACAGTAAAAATTTTGTTAAACATACGATAGGTTTTATTTTGGGTCCATAAATATGTGGTGGACCATATTTACCTAAGAATCTCTAAATCCATGGACTTTAAACTCGAAATAAAATCAAATTAACCGTCAAAGAGAAAAATTCACTGAAACCTTATCTTTCTCCATTCGATTGGATCCTCCTACTGTTGCTTCTTGGCCTTTATATGTGATGATAGCTCAAACCTACAAAATCATGTAAGAAAGTTAATCTTTAATCGCTAACATTTGACAACCCTAAAAATGGAAAAAGAGAGAGGGATTGAGAAATAGATTGTACAATAAAATTAGACTTGCATCAACTGCACTTGAAAGGGAAAATTTGCCATTGCCTTTATTGATGCCCATCAACATTTACATAAACCCTCTCGGCTTTTCCATGAGCATAGTGCATAATCGGTATTTAATTTATAGCCTAATATGAAGACTTGAAAAACAATCATGTAGTTAGAATATAGGAATAAAGGTCAATTTGACCCACCACGTTTTACCTTATTTTAAATTTCATCCATAACATTTTTTTTTTGTTAAATGTGGTCCATAATGTTACGTCCGTTAGTCTAATTTAATCCTTCGTCTATAACATCATTAACCCTGTTGACGTGGCATGACGGAGTTTGACACATCATCAATTTTTCTACGTCAGCATGTCACGTCAACATCTATTGCTGATGTGGCACAGGTATAAAGGCTAATTTAATCCACAACGTTTCAACTTATTTTAAATTTCACCCATAACGTTTTTTTTTTGTTAAAATTTGTCTATAACGTTATATCTTTTAGTCTAATTTGATTTTTTCGTACATAATGTCGTTAGCTTCGCTGATGTAGTATGACAGAATTTGACACGTCATTAATTTTTTTCCAAAGAGATAGCTTCGTACTGACAATGCTAATGGTGGTTGGAGGCAACGGCGATAGTTTGACGAAGAAATAGTGACAACAACAACAAAGAAAAAATTCAAAGATAAAGATAACAATAACTTTTGTTGAATTTTATTAATTTATTTTTTTTGCTAAAAAAATCAAAGGTATTCAATGGTGTATATATTTATGAATTTTAGTTTTTTATTTTGTTTGAATTTGCAGATCGTGATTTTCAGTATAAATGTTTGGTTTGGATTTTAAAATTTTACTGCAAACGTGACATGTTGACATAAACGAAAATTATTGATGTGTCATACTCCGCCGCATCATATTTGCTGAGTTAATGACGTTATGTACGAAAAGATTAAATTAGACTAAAAGATATAACATTATGGACCAATTTTTTTTTAAAAAAAACGTTATTGGTGAAATTTAAAATAAACTAAAACCTTATGAGTCAAATTAACCTTTATACCTATGTTACGTCAGCAACAGATGTTGACGTGACATGCTGACGTGAAAAAATTGATGACGTGTCAAATTCCGTCATACCACGTCAACAGAGTTAACAGCGTTATGGACGGAAGGACCAAATTAGACTAACGGACATAACGTTATAGACCAAATTTAATAAAAAAAATGTTATGAGTGAAATTTAAAATAAAGTAAAACGTGGTGGATCAAATTGACTTTTATTCCTAGAATATAATTCAAACCAAACCATTAATTATACAATAAAATCTAATTATGATACTTTCCTTAACCGTTCTTTTCCTTAACCACTATATTAATATTAATAGCCAACAATTTATTACATCTATTTAATTAGAATAAAATCAGAATAAAATTGAAAGGAAAAAATGAAGACAAATTATCGTGTGGCAGACATTAAATTCAAAATAAATGAAGGAAGCGGAAGGGAGAATTAATTTCAAAATTGCAACATCCATGAGAATAAAGGGAAAATTAATTTCGAAATTATAACATTCATGGGAGTAGTGCAAAAGTTAAAAAAAATATAAACGGTTAAAATGTCAAAGAGTACTTGTTGAGAACATTCAAAATTATTTGTAAATAATAATTGTGTACAAAAAAAATATTAAATAATAAAAATATAAAATAAAAAATTTAAATTATTTGTCACATGATAGTATAAATTAAAAAAAAAATTTCTCTAAATTTCTCATTTATATTAATTAAATAGATTTTTAAAAGATACTTATCATGTATTTTTTTTTTTGGTGTCCACGTGTCAAGCCATTTTACTCCTCGTTGCTTTCTATGCATTTTTAAACCCACAGACTCTACGTGCCCAAGCAGCAGCACTGGTTCCCTGCTCTCATTTACTGTCTTTCGTTCCTATTGTACCCCTTGCTAAATTCTCTCTTGTAATTCCTTTCCCAGAGGGTAAAAGAAACAGAGCTTCTCAGTGTCAAAAAACAGGGGAGAGCTAAAAGGAAAAGAAAATCCCCAAAAAAATTAAAAAAAAGTCCATCTTTCACTTTCTTTCTGGGATTTCCAACATGGGTTCTTGTAAAGACCTACACGAGCAAGCACAAGAAGAAGAGATGAAGCAAGCAAAATGCGTGTGGGTTCATGGTCCTATCATAGTAGGTGCAGGGCCATCTGGTCTGGCGGCATCCGCTTGCCTCTCGCAACAAGGCGTACCCTCTCTAATTCTTGAGAAAAGTGACTGCATAGCTTCTCTTTGGCAACACAAAACTTATGATCGCCTTAAACTTCACCTTCCAAAGCAGTTCTGCCAACTACCTCTTCTTGGTTTCCCTAAAAATTTCCCCAAGTACCCCACAAAGCACCAATTCATCTCCTACTTGGAATACTATGCCGCACACTTCTCAATCCATCCTAAATTCAAGCAAACTGTCCTGAAAGCTGAATTTGATAGCATTGGTGGGTTCTGGAGGGTCCAGACTCAGGACAACTTGGAGTACTTTTCTCGGTGGCTTATCGTCGCCACCGGGGAGAATGCTGAGCCTGTTATAGCAAAAGTTGCTGGAATGGACAAGTTTAACGGTGCTATTCTGCATACAAGTGACTACAAGTCTGGTTCTGAGTTCGAGAACCAAAGGGTCCTGGTTGTTGGTTGTGGCAATTCTGGTATGGAAGTTAGCCTAGACCTCTGCAGGCACAATGCAAACCCTCATATGGTGGTCAGAAATACCGTAAGCTCTTTAAATTAATCGCTATTAGCTTCATCTTGGTGTCCGAAATTCTTTATTTAGAAATTCTTGGCCAGCTTTTTGATTATGACTTTGTGTCGAGTTTTGTGGGATGCAGGTGCATGTTCTACCCAGAGAAATGTTTGGCATGTCAGCGTTTGGAATATCCACGGCACTTCTAAAATGGCTGCCTCTAACTTTAGTTGATAAGTTTCTACTACTGATGGCTAACTTGACCTTGGGGAGCACAGACCAATTAGGCCTCCGGAGACCTAAAACCGGCCCAATTGAGTTGAAGAATACCACAGGCAAGACTCCGGTACTGGATGTTGGTGCATTGTCCCAGATTAAATCCGGAAAAATTAAGGTGACAATCAAGAATGTTGCACTCTTGTTTTTTGTTTTGTTTTTTTTTCTTGATTCAGATTTTTTTGTAAACTTGTTGCGTCGCTTACGCGACACTTTTTAAGCTTAATGTCGTTTATGTTTCAGGTGATGGCAGGTGTGAAAGAGATAACAAAAAGTGGGGCAAGATTCATGGATGGGCAAGAAGAGATGTTCGATTCTATAATTTTGGCAACTGGGTACAAAAGCAACGTGCCTACTTGGCTCAAGGTAAGCACGGTCCCATCTTTTGGTTGTATGGTCCTTGTTTTTAGTTCTAATGTTATTCTTAATCACCCATCCTTTTCTTTCCACCTTGGACACATGCACTTCCAAATCTCTTCTTTTCTCCTAACAATAAAGAATAATATCAGTTTGGCCTGTAACCTGTTGGGAGTTACCATATACTTTCTGGAAACCCCAATTCGTTTCCATGAGAAAAATTGCATTTTCTGTGTTCTTACGACAAGTTGCTGTCATAACTTTGTGAAGTTCCTGGAAAACAGTCCTAATTTGCTCTTTTTTTTTTTTTTCCCAAGGGGGCAATTTAGGATTGACAAACACTGGCTTACTCTTTCTGGTTTCAAAAGGGGTGCACTAATATTTCATTTAAATTTAACCAAAAAAAAATATTTGATTTAAAATTGGGTTTTTGATTGATAATGACTCGTGCAATATGCAGGGCTGTGATTTTTTCACAAAAGATGGTATGCCCAGGACACCCTTCCCTAACGGATGGAAAGGAGAGAATGGACTTTACACCGTTGGATTCACGAGAAGAGGGCTCTTGGGAACAGCCTTTGACGCCGTCAAAATTGCGCAAGATATAGCTAATCAGTGGAAAACATTCCAGGGTTGCAACAACTGTTGTAATTCCCATGTTATTCTAGTGAGAAAGTCATGACCAAAGATGAAGGCAAGGCAAGCAAATAATTAAAAGATGAGATAATGGGTAGGGGTCTCTGATGTTAGGTTTTATTGTTGGGCAAGCAGGGCCAATCCGGTTTCAATTTTCCCCCTTCTGCTTCGGTTAATATTGTAAATGCCTACAATTTTGTATTTGGAAGGCTTAGTAGCCTCCAGTTTCCTCTTGCATCTCATTCTGGCACATGTACAAAATAATTTCCGTGCCCATATATAAAATATAATAAAAAAGTTTGGTATTTATATGTTAGTATCAAGACTTTGTATTTATATTGTGAAAGATTTGATTATTTTTATAATAAAATTAGTATAAAAAATTAATATATTAGTTTTTATTATAAAAATAATAAACGTAGTTGTAAAAATAATTAAGTTTATTATAAAAAATATATTTTACATATGTATTATTTATATACATTAGTATGTATACGAAATCAAACAAAATGTAAATGCATTATGGGGTTTTCAAAAAAAAAAAAAAAGCAAACCTTTGACTTTGTTTACGCGTGCATGTTCAATAAATGATTTGAAGAAGCTCTGAAATTAAGCCTCTGCAGCTGCCTTCTTGCCAAATATGCTGGCAGCATTCCTCGAGAGCGGACTCAAATGAGGCCGGCCCTCCATCCCTCCCATAGATTTCCAAAGGATGGTCAAAATGTTCAAAGGGTGCAATTATTATTATTTTTTTTTGACAACAAAATGGAGTAATTAATTATCTTTGCCGGCACCCACTAATTTTATTGCATTCACATAAAAAAATATGTGAAGTCATTTGACTTGAAAATGACACGTGGGGAGACAGTTACCTCTCAAAATGAACATTTCTACTTTATTTCTGTTGGGTTTTAATAATTTATGTTCGATGATCCGAACCTATCCATATTCAAAATTCAACTTAACCCATGCATACATGGTACGTATCAACAATTTAGGTCGGTCCAATATTTTACGTGCTCTTTCTTTTTTGTCTGCACGGTTTTGTGATGTTTCCACGACATGAAACATGACACAAGACAAGAGTTAGTACGTTTGCCCGGGGCAAACGGAATGTTTCTTATACATTTTCATTGAAGACCTCAACTCTCTTGAATCGTTGCTTGTTCAACATTTATTGCGTAGAGAAAAAGAGAGCTAACTATTACATTTTCCTTTTTTTTTTCTTTTTTTTGTTTTTTAAGAATTTTACTCAATTTTGAGCTATACGATATGTAATTTTTCTCTTTTTATAAATATAATACTTTCTGATTAAAATCCTTATACTCTAAAAATAATATCTCATTTTTAATCATTAGCGTGTAATTTAAAAAACTTATTATTTTTCTTTTTTCCCTCTGTGACGAGATCTTTCTCTTATATTGATGCCTTACCCTTAGTCGTTAGATTGGTTTTTGAGCACAACTGCTTGTTTTTTTTTTTTTTTTTTTTGTGGGATAAGGGCTTAGATTGAGTTCTATGGTGATTTGACATTCTTATACACCATGTTTGGATATTTTTTAAGAGAAAGGAAAAGGAAAGGAAAAGGAAAGAAAATTTTTAAAATTTTTTAGTCATTTTTTTATTTATTTTTTATTAATCTAAATAATTATTATTTATTTTTCTCTTACAAATTACTATTTATTTTCTTTTTCACAACTTTCTAATTATTACTTTATATCAATCATAATATTATTATTATACTATTTTTTATTTATTTTTTTCATTTACTTTCTATTCAATTTCTCACTATCCAATCACACTCATAATTTCGAGTAATATATGATGTTTATCATAGGTTTATTTAACGCTACATGTCTATTTCTAGCTAGTTTAACACCCAATCCACTTAATAATTTTTCCTTTTTAAGTCAGGTTGGCAATCCCGAGCACCAACATGTTTCTGCTTTTATTTATTCTAAATTGGTAATTTATTAAGTTTTATATTCTTGGGTGTCTACTTTGGAAATATGGAGCTGTTTTAAAATTCATTTATTCTTTAAACTCTAATCGGCATGTTTTAGCTAAGTGGCAACCATAGGATTCCTATTACGAGGCTGATTCTGGTCCATCCAAGAACAGTTTTATCGTAGGCGGAGTTTTGTTTTTAACACAAATGGACTTAAAATGCAATCTTCTTTTGAGGATACAGATCTGCTGATAGTAGAAAGTACCGCATCATAATGGACTTGTGATAAAAATTAATGAAATATTACTGATATTGATTTTCAAAACAAAACTATGAACAATAGACATAAAAATACTAAAACACTCATTTGAAAAGTTAATAATACGGCTCTTTCCAAAAAAACTCCAATAAAGGCAAAAGAGATTTGGCTGGCAGCAGTGGCGGTGCTCCCGTTGGCAGTGGCGGTGGCGGGCGCTTACCAAAGAAGGGCGACCACGTAGAGGATTTGGCCGACTATGGAGAGAATCATGGCAGCGGAGGTAGCGATGCCAGTCGGTGGTGCTTCAATGGGCGTGGTTCCTGTAGCGCGCTTCTCGGGAGGCACTAAGCCGACCTCGATGGCAGCTTCGGCCCCTGGTATGGCAGCACCAGCAACAAGCTTGGTCTAAAAGACAATGGCGCCTGCAACTAGTAGAATGGTATTAGCTAGAGAGAGTACGACGAAGATGGCATCACCGGCGGTTGAAATGGAGGTACAGGTGACAAAAAATGCTGCGGCAATGACTTTTAAAGTAGTAAAATGATAGCTTGACCGAGGAAGATCCCAGTTTTGGTGGCGAAAGTGCTGTGGGTGGACTTTGAAAAGGTAGATTTACAGAGAAAGAAAGAGAAACATGGTGAAAGAAGTGCAACCATGGAAGCAGAGGGTGAGAGAGGCAGAGAAAGAGGGGAAGGGAGGAAGAGAAAGGAGAAGTAAAGGAAGGGGTGAGGGAGGAAGGGGTGGCTAGCGGTGGTGGCTGAAAGGCCTCCACCACTAGCCATAAGACCCTGACTTTTGTTAGAAGAAGTTCAAAGACTTCAGAAGAGGGACAAGAGAATAATAAAATGTTAGGAAACATTTAGAGAGACTTTTGTGGGCTCAATTTGGCTAGCGACCCATTCCCATGATGTATAATAACAACAACATTTATATTTGAAATTGTAGAAAATATAGATGTTAGTATTTAAAATTAAAATTTTGTTATAATATATATTAATTGTTTGTTTAATTTTGTATGACTGCAAACCTAAAACCATAATAATAATATTAAACCACAAATTTATTGACTTCGAGTGCTCGACATTTGTGCCTTTATTTGGCGATCACAGACCATAATCGATTCTCTTTCATTAATATTATTGTTTAATACTTTAATTCATGGAACCGGCTATGGTTACACATAGCTACCAGAGTCCTCGTCGCCCCATTAAAGACTTTTTCTTTTTTTTAAATCGTAAATTTCAAACTTCATATTCTAAATTAAACACTAAACACTAAACATAACATGCATTTAATATATGGTATAATATAAAATAATATATAATAGATTAATTTTATTCTATGGTATGTATAGTAGAATAAAATTAATTTATTATATACTGTCATATATTATACAATATATTGAAAATATTTTAAATTTTAAATAATTTTTTTCTTTAATTTGTTATTAAAAAAGTAAAAATATTATAAAATTGGTATATGGGTACCGAGACTTTCTCGATAACCCAAACCTTTTCTTAATTTATCATGCAGAAGAGTTGTGCGGACCGAGAGAAGTTCTCGATTGTTGATTTCATAAGGAAAGAAGGTTGAAGGGGGAGAAAGAACCCTCTGTTGGAGCTTCCTCCAATCGGGTGCCTGGACTTAGATGGTTACTCAGTTAGGTACTCTAGCCCTTTATCATGTTTCCCGATATTGCATCATCATCATGATTAGAAGACCAAAAAAATGATCATCATGATTAGAGCAAATAATTTAACAGAAAAGCTTTGTGGGGCCTCTAAACTTGTAAGTTGTAACAATGATTCTAAAGACATGTCACCTCTCTCTTTCATAATCTTCGGGTCATGCAACTAATTTGTTATTTTGTAGGTATCGCAGCTATCTCTATATTATATGCTTGAGTTCTAGAACTGAACCGTTTGCATCATTTTATTCTAAAATAATTATAGCGTAACAATCATCGTCAATACAAATATTATTAATGTCTATTTAATGACATTGATGACATTAGCCACTGCTGTAGCCCGTGTTCCGATTGAAATCCGATATTATGGGAAGGGTTAATATCAGATCTTTTACGAGATTTGATTCCCGGGATGAGGAGATATATACTTGGAAATTATTTAAATGTAACTATCTAATTATATATATAATTTGATAATTTTATTTAAATAATTATAAAATACTCCAAACAGCTGATGATTGAATTTATAAAAATAAAATAAAAATTAATAAATTATTAAAATTATTAAATTAAATTATATAGCCATTTATTATTACTTATCTAAAGTCATTTATACTTTGTTTTTTTTTTGTGAGAAAATGGTTTGAAAAGAATTCAACTAAAAAATTTTACTATTTACAATTACATTATTTTTTTACAACTTTTTATTTCTAACAATTTTTTCATTAATCCAAATAATATCATTTTCTCACAACTTTTTCTCTTACAAATTACTATTTATTTTTTCTCATCATTTTCTTTCTCACAACTTTCTCATCAATTCAAACAACCAACTTTTCTCACAAATTATAATTTATTTTTCTTTTTTACAACTTTCTTTCTCGTTATAGTGTATTTGGAATGAGAGAAAAGTGTGGAAAAAAAGTTATGAAAAGAAAATTTTGAGAAAATAAGTAGTTTGAATAAGTGGAGAAAGTTGTGAGAAAGAAAATAGTGGGAAAATAAATAAATAATAAATTTTAAGAGAAAAATTGTAAGAAAAATAAAATATTTAGATAGAAGTTGTGAGAAAAAATGATTGAAAATAAAAAATAAATAGTAATTTATGAGAAAAAATTGTAAAAAAAATAAATTATTTAAATAGAAAATCAAATTGTGAGAAAAAATTATAAAAAATAAAAAATAATTTTTTTTCTTTTTTTCTTTTTTTACTAAAAATCTAAACAAGTTATTAGTGGTACTTATATATATATATAAGTCTAATCAATCATTACTTCTTTCTTTTCAAAGCCAGCCTTGACCTTGAACTTCGCTGGTTTAATGACCGTAGTTGAATCTTCTCCATTCTTGAGTTTCTAATGAAATAATGACACACGTTTGCTTTTGTTGGTCCCGATGACATTACCAACCTATGTCATGAAACACGTCTCTTTTAGCTAGTCTCTGCAGGAACTGCTTACACCGAGTTGTTTTTTTAACCGAAAAAAAAAAAAAAAATTCAGATATATATTTATTATTAAATTTAAAATTAAGATTAAAGTATTTTTGTTTGTACATATTATTTAATTTAATTTATAAAAAATATCTACTATTCAAGTATCGTTGAGTTCAAAAGAATTTTTACTAAATTAATCGAACTGTATTAAAAAATCTTAAATTAAGGGTGTGTGAAATGTGTCATGGGCATTATCCGTGAAATCAAATTAAAAGTGAGGGAAATGCACCTAATTATCATTAAACTATAGTCACAAGTGGCGACTGCTTACAGTGAGTTGGGGCATTCATGTGAGAACAATGACATGTAATCGACAATGGACCGAATGTATGTGGTTTGGAGACTGTTGGTTTTTTGGCGTCTGCCTAATAATTTATCTTGTGAGAATATCCAGCATTGCTAAACATCGCTGTTTTTTTTTTAAAAAATATTTATCATAAATATATTAATTATCATATGATTGGCCCTACTTCGAAGTAATTTTTATTTAAATAATCTGTTTAACAACTTTTAAATAGATCAGACCCATCATCTGAATACTAACAGAGTTCAATGAGCTTCTTTCACTAGTATCTCGGCAGGAAAATCTAATTCTAAATGCAAGGCACAATCTTTTATCAACGAAAAGGCCACCGAATTATTGTTAAGAGATGACATATGTACTGAAACTCAAATTTAAAATATTAAATTTATTAATTTATTACTAAATTACTAGCCCACGTGGTAAGTATCACTATGCCGGTAATCAGCTTCCCTTTGCATGTTGAGTATATACTTCGGTGTTGGTACTAACTAACAAGAAAGTACTAGCTTTGAACTTCTACCAAATTTTATTCCTATTTCTTTGATGTGGAAAACAAGGATTTTTTTTTTTTTCAAATGTAGAAGTCAGTACCAATTCTGAAAACAACAGTGCATGTAACGTAACAAACGACAAATACGCACACCTATAGATAAATTATATAACTAGAGCATTGTTATATAATTACAAAATTTAATTATAATTTAATAAAAATGATGTCATATTAATATTTTATTTTTTTATTCACCTGAAATTAAAGATAATGTCAAACTTATATAATTTTAAATAAATTCTCACTAAATCTTCAATCTATCTTTTTCTATATAACTAATATATATGTTCGTGTGTACTGTGCAGAGGAGGTCACTCTGCCATTGTCTCTCAAACACCACTATATGGCTTTTATTTAATGTGTATTAGTGGATGCACATTCCCTTTAATAATATGTAATAATTTATATATATTTTTTAAATTGAACTATCTAATATTATAAGAAAAAGTTTGGATGTCGAATAAATTTTTGAATAATCTCGTTATACTAAAGAACAAAATATAATTAATTTTTAATTTAGTGTAACTAAATTAATACTTTAATATAATAAAAGAAAGTGATAAAAAATATATATTTTTATTATTTTATATTATATTACTATGATAATATTAAATTAATAATTAATTATATTTTATTGTTTAATACGACAAAATTGTCCTAGGGAATTATATGGATCCGAATTAGGGCTCCTAATATTACTACAACGTGCCTACGTCCCTCGATGCTCTCTAGAATATTTCCCTCTGGTCGTTCTTTATCTGTGTCTTGGAGATTTACGATTGAGACAATGATGGGCCTCTCTCTTCCCATTGCGTATTGTACGAAGCCTCAGAACCGGATTGACAGCTCTGCTCTGTCTCACTCCTCCAGATTCCCAGATCCTTTCTCTCTCTCTCTCTCTCTCTGGCTGACGCAAGCCGACGCCTTCTTTGCCTTCTTCTTCTTCCTCGATGTTCTCTGTCGGTGCCGCCATACAAGACAATGGCGGGTGAAGGCGGAAAAGTCCAACGCATTGTTTGTTTTGTGAGGAAAAAGAGAGAAAGAAAAGAAAAGTATAATTATAACTACATAATTTGTTTATATTTTTTTCTTAATTTTTTATATCATTTTAAATAATTTTATTTTTTTTATTATTTTTTTCTAATAAATTACTATTTATTTTTTTCACTATACTTTTTTTTCTTAATTTTTTACATTACTTCAAATAATTTTATTTTCTTTATTATTATTTTCTCACAAATTACTATTTATTCTTTCTTTTAATATATTTTTTTCTTTCAATTTTCTTTATCATTTCAAAAAAATTTATTTTTTTATTTTCTTTCTCTTTCCTTTCTTTGTTTCTATTCTTTCCCTCGCTCCAAACACTCAGCAAGGTTTTTTTTGGGTGCTGTGGGGGAATATGGGTGGATGGTGGTGGTGGAGTGTTATGAAAAAAAGAATGGTGGGGGGGCCAGTCACCCTGCATTCAATTCGAAATCTACATTACACGCTTCCGAGGCACGCGTTTCTACTGATGATCTGATCAACATTGCGTCGTTCCTTTATTACTGACCAGTTTTTTATTTTCAGAGATGAAAGGACTGTGACAGTACTGAGGAAGGCAGAGAAGCAGATTGCATGGATTGAGGGGTTATTTTATGCACGAAATTAATAGGTGAGAACGCATAAAGTGTAAATATACTAGACGCTATTATTAAATAGTTAAGAGTATATAAAATTTATAAAAATAAAAAATAAATAAATTATTAAATATTATTAAATTAATTATATATTCCTTTTCATAACTCGTTAAACTTATTTACGTAATCAAACTAATGTATGAAACACTCTATGTCTCTTTATCTCTTTAAACAAGTTCGAATTGTTTCATTTTCATTCCTCCTTTTGCATGCAGCGTCTGCCATCTTATAATGATGACGTCATTACTTACATGACGAATTCTCGTTCTACCTGTCACAACGCTGCCACGAAGTCAATAGAAACGATAATATGGGACATGTAAATATGTCATGTTTTTCTGATCTGTATTTAATCACCAACCGGTACTGCTGTGCACATGTCACAAAATGGCATGGGCTTCTCTATACAGAATTCGATTCGAGTCAGGTTCTACTGATCAACGTTAGCCAACATGTGTTTAGATGATTTGGTTTTAGTTCTGGTTTATGGTTTTGAGTATTCAGTTGCAATTTCGGTTTGATTTCTATTCTTGTTGTGGTATGTTTATACTCTCTTTCGAAAACTTAAGAAGAAAAATGACTATTGTGATTTGATTTATTTTCTTTTAGATGCCTGAGTTAAAAATAATAATTTAAATTCAAATTATACGGTCTGTTATATTCTAATTCAAGTTTTATAGTAAGTGAACTATAAATAAGGTATTTTTATTTTTAATTATATTTTTTTTACAAGTATAATATACTCACGATCTTAAACACATAAATTTATTTTAGTATTTTGTAATTATAAATATACTTCACTTATAAAATTTTATTTTTACTCATATTTAAAGTTAAATTAATTTAACACATATTTTAAATGAGTCAAATTAAAATCTCTTCCCGTAAATGGACAGCCTCTCCCCAATTTCCAATTATAATGGCAATTATGTAACTAGTTCCATTTTTTGATACAACTCTCGAGTCAATTCTGATACGGTTTTAATTCAACCCGAAATAAGAGTCACTCGATTTGTAAGGAAGATTGGCAACACGTTAGTAACTTTGATGACATTGTTGAATGATAGATGGAACGTGTGGTTGGCGTACGTAGAGTAGATTGGACTCATTCATGTACTTGATAATATAATTTGTGATATTAGGATTATAAGTTTACTATCTAGTGATTTTGAAAAATGTTAAAATGAAAGAAAAGTATTTAATTTGTGGAGCTAATGTTTTGCACGTAGTAGATGGTTTAATTTTTGCCATATGAGAAAATTTCTACCTCTGGTATTGAAATCGATACATGATCGGGTGAATCTTGATCTATGTAAGTGGCGGTGAATTTAAGAATTGTAAATGTGATAAATCCATTCTCATTTCTCACTTAATGGGCGGACGGTTTGGCGCATATCGATGCAAGTATAAGTATGGGTTGGCATTACGTGGCATGCAAATGTACTGATCGACTAGAAATCCGATGGTTGTGCATGCATTATTGTCATTGTCCATGCAAATGTGCCGAAAAAAAGAAGAAAGAAAAAAACCAATGCATTCGTATTGAGTATTGACCTGTTATCACAGGCTACATGCACAGGACAAAATAACTCCTATTCTGTCATTTATACTGTTGGAATTCAATATTACGTTTGTAGTTTTCCCGAGGGATTTTTATTTTTAAGCTTAGTTCTACACTCATGTCCAACAGCTGAACATTTACACCATACACTACTAATAAAGTACAACTAAGTATTAATTTAACATAATTATATTTATAAAATATAAAAAAATAAAAATAAAATTTAAAATTATATAAATATTATCTTAAAATTTTAAAAAATAAATTTTATATAGTATATGTTAAAAATAAAATTTTTTAATTTCAAAAATTTTTTTAGATTTTTTTTACATATATTATTAATATAATTATATTTTATTAATAATAAATTGTATTTTCAGATGTACGTACTTTTTTCCTTTATTTTTCCCCCTTCTCCGTGGTAGCTTTTAATTGCACCATGTTTTACTTTTACCATTGATGCTGGGGCCCACTTGATCTCAGTGTCATGTTGCTTTTGAGTGCAGCTATGCACATGAGAAGGATCCGGATCTCGATTTTTTAATTCAAAATTTTGTTCAATAGAAACGATGGTAGAATTTTTCGAAACCACAATAATATTTTTTTAATAAAAAAATAATAAAATATATTATTTTTTTATTATAAAAAATATTACAATAATTTTAAAAATTTATACTCTCATTCCACTGGGGATCAACACAAATTTGGGATTTGTAAGTTTTTCATATATATATATATATATATATATATTTATGGCTTAGTTGACACGAGGGGAAATGTACTAGCAGGAGAGAGAGACCACTGCACCGAATAAGTGTCACCTTCCTTGACTAGGCTTTGTCGTTGGTCTTCAAAATATAAATGAATCAGAGACAGTCACAGAGACGCATGTATTCTTTCGCTCTGCCATAGCCTGACCCAATTAGAATATCAACTGCCGGGACAGAAAGACCTTAGGTACATTGTTAATTGCTGTACACGATATCTGCTGTAATCCGATTAATTTTTCCGTGAAAATGACATTTCCCGCTGTGTATGTGGTACATATTCATCGGCATATGTTAATTGATCGAGGCAGGAAAATCCAGATACACAGAGCTATGCAGCACTGAATGAACATGTATATAATAGAGTGGAAGTGGCCTCATTTTGGAATACGAACAAGTTACTATACCATGCTTAACTGATCAAGTGTTTTTTTTATTTTTCCTCTTCTTTGGACCAGAAGGACATTGCAGTAGCCTCCTTCTATCTTCTATCCTGTTTTATCAGCTAGATCCTATACAGCCATTAAAGCATTTTATCCGTACGTAATAGTCATTTTGCATGTACATTCAACTACATATTTTGACTTTCATCGAACTTGAATCATGCCAATTTGTGAGCTTATCTCCAATAATTCTTTGAATAAACCATAATTTGTTCAGTTAACTAAAGTAAACTTAGCATAATTTTGCTTCTGTAGGTAACTAAAATAAACTTGGTTAGTTCATAATCTCTTTAGGGTTTTTTTTTTTTTTTGTTGAGAAACATATATAATGATTTTAGTTGATAAAGTTAATTAGTACTTTAATACAACAAAGTGATAACTTTCAAATACTAGCTCACGATCCTCTATTTACTAAATATAACAACAATCCATTGAAACTTCTACAGCCGAGAAGTGAGAGCTACTATGGTGGAATATGTTGGGAATCAAAAGATTCCAAATTCAGTCTTAATAAATTTATATTACAAACGTTGGCCTCCAAGCTTTCTTGATTCCAAATTCAGTCTTAATAAATTTATATTACAAACGTTGGCATCCAAGCTTTCATTGTATTGTACCAAAAACAATTTTGTATTAGCGGGGGTTGGCTATTCGGCTTTTTTTTAATCCTTATTGGGCCGAATTTGGTTGGACCAGAATGTTTTGGTTAGAATTATTTGGATTAAGGAGATCACAGAGTTTAAACCAGAAATTTACGTTTGGGAGACAATATTCATCTACTGCTGAAACCCAATCTTAACTAGAATTGCGTCAGATTTGCGCCATTCCAATTTTTGACCACAAAGTTCATTATTATTGCTAAAAGTCTCTTCTCTATAGTTATAGTTAATATTAATCTCCTTTTTGTTAGTAATAGAAAATTGAAAATTTGCCTCTACTTCATGTCATGTATCAAAAGTGGATATCTTTAAGATAATATTTACGCTCTAATTATTGCACTAGAGCCAATATAAATTCTCTTTTAGGATAAAATGAAGTATTTGTACTGCATTAGAGTTAATATGAATTCCCTCTCAGAATAAAATGAAGTATTTGAATGCACTTGTGCATATGTGAAATCAATACAAAAGAGACGAATGTGCATGCAATATTATTTGGTACTGATTGCATTTTTCTACAGTAAAACAGAACCAACATTGATCTTCTAAATAGAATTCTATTGGAGAAATTAAGTTTGAGACATATCCATTTAAATCCATTCAAACAATCGACTGTCTTATATTATAATTATTTAGACACAACTACCCCATGTAGTTAATTGGACGTAAAACTGTCAATTAATTACATAACTTTAAACAATTAAAAATATAATTATTTAATTAACGTAACAATCTGCCACATATCACGCACACATGTCCAAGTACTAAGTATATCTATAAAACCGCCTAAAATGCACTTGATAGTTGTCTTTAACCGTAAGCTTTGCTTTCGTGGGACTTTGTCTATGGACTTGCAAAATAGAAAGGCTTGAGTTAGAGGATTGTCTTGATGAAAGCACTTCAACGCTCAAGTTAGTAAGAGGTTAAGGAAGGACCAAGGAGGCCAAGTAAAGCCCTCATAGGTGGCTTGCAATAGAGAGGCACCGGAAGTGGGCAACTTGTGTGTGTGTGTGTGTGTGGAGGTGCTTATGAGGGGTGTGTGTGTGTTATGGAGGAGGTTGGAGTCAGAGATGTTGCATGGTGGGCGTTTTTCTAGAGAGAAAGGCTTAGAAAGGGAGAAGTCTAGAAAAAGAGTCATCTAGAAATAGAGTTATCCGCTGTTTTGGCGTGTGTCTTTAGCTTATATACTGGCTTGTGCTTTGGCAATAGCCGAATGTTTAAAAAGACTTTAGTTCAATGCATAATGGCTATTAACAAGTGACAAGTGTCTGCTAGTGGGCAACTTGGGAGCTATTAGAGCTTGGGTATGTATTGCGAGCTATCCGTTGACCTTCGACGATAAGCTCTATATGAACTGTTAAGGGAGCTGCCAAGGCAGCCTGCTCGGCCTTTCTTTAGGCCGCTGGAGGCCTTTTATTGAGGCTTGAGCTTGAACCTGTGGGTTGTGTTCATTGTTTTAAGCCCACGTTGGGTGATATTCATCATTTGTCCCCCTATAAAAGCGGAGAAATTACATTTCTCTATTAATTGATGGTTTTTTATGCCTAATGATTTTGAAATCCATGCTGTCGTTGCACGAAATCATTTCTTGTTACAAAAGCCTTTTTTTTATGGTTACGTTAATCTCCTGGAGTCTTATTTAAAAAGGTGACTTTACAAGTTAGGTTTGTAAAATTTCCCTTTTTTGCTTTTATCCTTGTAGATTCTTCCTTCAATTTATGTATGCCTTTTATTTCTGCCCAAAAATGACGAGGAGTAAGCCTTCGGGAAAGGCTAAACCTCATAGGGGTGGTCCCTCTAGTGGCGCTGGTGTTATTTCTTGTAATAAGTCAAAGTGTTTGGTTCATATTGTTGTTTCTTAGATGACTGACACTATATTGACAAATGTAGAGGGGTTTTTTCCGTTTGGGTATAATTTGCGCCTTCCTACAATTTTGGAGAGGTCTTGTTGTCTTCCAAATGGGTATTTCTCCTTCTATTATGCCTCGCTATTGTCAGAGGTCTATTTTCCTCTTTCAGATCCTGTGCTCGGATTCCTTTGCCATTACCAATTGCTTGCCTGTCAAACGAGTCCAAACTTATGGCATCATTTTTTGGGTTTGATGGTCCTTTGTGACCGTGCCCATTTGATGTTGATTGTTGGCATTTTATGTAAGGCTTTTATCATGAAATCTTTGGTTAGGACGAGGGGCATAGCTTTCCTAGTTTTTTTCAGGGAACTCGACCCTGAGCAAACTCAGTGACAGTCTCCGAGAAAAGCATGATTACGAGGAGCGCTTCTTTTTTATTCGTTATTCCAAATCTCTTGGCCTTGTAATTACTTTTTCTTCATTAAAAAAGTTGTTGCACTATGTAGATCCTGTTTTATCCCTTTAAGAAGAGGAAATTTTTGATAATTTGAAGGGATTAGACCAATTTCTTGAGGGTAAGGAGCTAGGCAGCAACATGTTTGTCTGACTTTATAATCCCCAGCTAGCAAGATTGGAGGCCAACAAAGAAGAATGTCGTTGATTAAAGTAGGAAGCCTTACAAAAGGTTGCTGTAGAAGGGCAGAGGGTGACTTTTGGAAAGAAAGATTACAAGTGAAAGACTACCACAGGGGCTCTTTCTAGCGTTCTTCCTACCTCAACCACGTTGGAAAAGGATGAGGAGCTCAAAAAGCCTCTCGAACAGAAGAAGAAGAAGACCGATGCCGAAAGCTCTAGTGGTGTTCGAGTTGTTGATGGCGAGGAGGCCGTTGTGGTACTTCCTCGAGAGTCTGGCGGTGTTTTCGTCAAGCATGCTAATCATGTTAGGGAAATTGTTGCTTGCCAAGCAAGCTTCTCGTCGTAAGGAGGATGTTGAACAATTTCTGTCTAAGTCAAAGCGGCCTGAAAAAGAAAAATCCTCCGTCGGGCTACCATTGCAAAGAGTTGATGCCCAAACTGCAGGCTAAGAGTCTATCCCCTTTGGCTGGTGATCTTAAGTAAACAATAGTGATAGAAGGTAGGGAGCTGGGAGCCTTACTTCGCTCGGCACGTTGCCCTGCAAATTACAATGCACTTTTGGTAGGGTTGTGTCACGATCTCATTTTGGCTCTTTACAAGAGGTTGGTAGCTTTGAAAACATGTGTGCTTGCGGGGGTAGACTGTACGTGAAGTTTGGCTGTTGAGTGCGAAAAAATGCTAATTGCGACAAAATAGCGTCGTTTTGTTGCTCAATTTTAAAAAACACTAGTTGTGTGTATTGTTAATAACGTATGTAAAACTAGTCAAATTTGTATCAAGTAAATAATTGAACATATTATAAATATTGTTCAAAAAGTTGATTGTTTTGAGAACAAGTACAAATAATATTGATTCATAACATTAAAATTAAAATCTTTACGTTAACTATTTGGTCGTTACCATAAAACTTGTGTGATCTTATCTCGAATACAACCCATTTGTTTTAGTATTCTTCGACTAGTATTCACTGTTTTATATATCTCTGAAGTATGATTTGCAACATCAATATTCTTAATTGTATATTGTAAAAAGAACTGATCTAATTGTCCATTTCATCCTTTGAGGTAGGTTTTTGTACGTTTTTAGAAAAGGCCAACACACTGCCTCTCAACCTATCTACAATGGCCTGTTGTGGCCTAACTATGCCAAGACCTGCCAGATACTCAACTTTTGCTTCTTCCTCTACATTTTTTATTTGCATTATTTTTCATTTGCAGCAACCCTTAGCTTAAAAGCTGTTATGACAAGTGATGAACAACATATTAAACTCTTCACACAGATTGGATCAAACAAGGCATATACAATTACTCGAGTCGCTTGTGTCACATGGCATATATATTTTAATTTACCAATATAATAGCAAAACCCACAAATAGCGACACAAATTTTCCAATTACCAAGGATCAATCTGTAATCCAAAGGTTTAGGATAAAAAACTATTTCGATTTTCAATCTAGCTAAGCGTAAACCGGATGTATAAAAATTTAAGCTTCAAGCTTGAAGGGAATAGGCATAAAAAATGTGAGCAAAAAAAAGAATAAAGTTATGCCTGCATTGATTTCATTTATTGCCCTTTTGACATGGTCATTTGGCTTAATGTCCACAATAAGAGTTTGAATTATGTCATAGCTATATTATGACATGGCCTACATCACCAAAATTAAAAAGAAAGTAATAATTATTCCCAATGATTTAGTCAATTGCGAACATCATATAGCAGAATTGAATAACCTTCTCAAGTTCATCTTCTACAACCCTTGGGATATCATTCTTTTATTCAAAAGCTATGTCCAGTTCTAACTTCAAAACGTTTGCTATTATAACTAAACCAGCAAGGTGAATGTTAATTACCATGACAAAAATATACCCAACTCCAAAAACATGCCCAAAATACTGGACAAAGTCCTCAAATTTTTTTTAACAAGACGCCAACTTTAACTCCCTTTAAAAATGGACGTCAATTTTAGGTCAACATCTCTAATTATCTAACTCAAAAATATGATACTTGTCGATTTTACTAAGCTAAACTCACCAAAAAAATTCTATAATATCAAAATATAGCCAGACAAATATAAGAGATAAAGGATTAGAACTATTCATACCCATTAGACTAATCTTCAAAATCTACAATCCACACAAAACCAAAACAACCATGACATTATTCTTCAAGACTAGATCCAAACAATAATAAAAGAACTTTCAAACAAGTAATTACCAAGAAATTGAGAGGAATCAAACCATATACCTATAGGATCTGGGACGCCAAGGAAATTGGAGTCGCTGGACAAGATGGGCTAGGGATTTGGGTAAAGAAGATGCCAAAATATATTGAAGAAGTTGCCAGACATTGAATTGGGCAAGTAACATGGAAGACGGGCTAGGGGTTTAGGAGAAGAAGATGCTGGACCATATGTGACAGGAAAACGTAGCCAAAAAAAGGCGTGGAGATTAGGACAGAAGCAAGGAGATAGAGCAATAATGAAAGGGATGAAGAAAGAAGAGGCATGAAAAGAGAAAAATAGAACAATAAGTGCGAAGAAAAAAAGAAGGTAAGGAAGAAGCGTGAAAAAAGAGGGTAATTTACCTATAGCATCCTCAACTTTGGCCTTATTACAAAAAACATACCGTGTTATCAGAAATTATAAAAAACATATTGAGACTAACGACAGTTAGTCAAACAAGACGGAACATGTGAAAAGACAACAAAACCCTCGTATATAAAGAAAATGATGGGGCCATCAGGCAAACTCAACCCTAATTTCTTCTTTTCTCTCAAACAGCCGATTCTCTCAAACTTTTGAACCCAAAATCATTCACAATCATCACCAAAATTATTGACTAAAATCTATCAAAGTCTTTAATTATCGAGTAGCCCAGCATTCAAAATACTAAAATCTGTCTATTTATTTCGCCTTCTATCTGTTGCAGCCGACCGTCGCCCAAAAGATTCTTGTTTGTTTCCCGACAAAAGAAGCCGTTGGGGACCATCACTTGTGGGGATTTGGGTTGTTCAGTTTCTCCATTTGAAAAGGTAAGCGTTTTTCTTTTTTATTATTAGTTTAATTACAGATTTTTTTTCTACTGCAAAATAAATATCATTTTAAATTTTTTTGGGACCTTGCACACCCATTTTGTGTAATCAATTTTTTTTGGACATTTGATTTTCGGTGGGTATTTGTATTACACGATTTGGATAAATTTGGACCTTACATATTCATTTTCGGTAATTTTTTTTTAGACATTGACTAGACAATTTGGAAATTGGATGAATTGAGAAGGGGTGAATTTTGGTGGACATTTGTCATAGGCTACCAGACAAACAAAGTGTAATTTGATGCTTCTCAATTTGCTGACCCAAATGATTCGAGAATTCCCTTTTCTTATTCTCGAAAAGTTTAAATTTATTTGTTGTAGGTGTTTTAATTAATATTCTAAAGTGTGGGATTACAAAAAGAGCAATTTTTAAACATAAGTAATTGCTGGGCTAGCTTTAGTGAATGAAAAGAACGTTATGTTAGTTTTGGAGTTTGGGACCACTTTAATTTTTGTTTTAAGAGTTTGTCCAGTAAGTTTGTTGATTTCTGAATTTTCTGTTTGACAGGGACCACCATGTTTACTTTTGTCGTCCATTATGGAGACAAACAGGAAGTCTTAGAAATACCAGACAAAGACTATGCCAGTTTCATTGAGCTTTTAAAGATCTGCAAGTTACTTTTTGATGTGGACAAAAAAGGATTCTCTCTTGCAACTAATAGGAGCATAGAAATTAAAAATGATGCTGATTAGCTGAAGGTAGTTGATAGTGAGAAGAGTGACAAACTACATTTATACCTCAAAGCAGATTCACACTCCAAGCCTCTACAGTTCAAGCTACCTGATGCACCTATTAGATCTGAAACCAAAGTTGATGAAGTTCTTTTGCAGCAGTCTGAGTTGTCCAAGATTGCTAGGAATTATGTCTTGTGGAGGCTTAAAGTTATAGATGAGGGTCCAAGTGGTAAAGATTATGGGAAAACATTTGGAGTTGATGTTCCATTGCAAATCTTGCATCCTGTGAGTGACAAGAATGAGCAACAGAATAAGGAAAAAGATGATGTGCATGGGCGCAAGGGTGTTAGTCCCAATCCTAGTGAAATGCAGAATCTTAGTGGACAATACACACCTAGTTCTGGAAAAAAGGTTAAACAACTAGCCAAAAAGTCTGTGGCTAAAACACCAAAGTCTAAGAAAAAGTTGGCTTATAGTGGACAAACTATTAGTGCTTCACAACCCAGCAAGGTGACTTCAGATAGTCCTTCTAAGCAGGCTAAGAGCCCTGCAACTAAGAAGCAAGGTGGGTCACAGCCTGGGAAGGTGAGAAAACAAAGTGAAGAAATAAAGAAAAATGGGAAGAAAACTGAGGAGGGGTCTTGCATCAGTAGGAGTGGAGGACAAAAGCATCCAACTTTAGAAGAGAATGATGAGAGATCTGATGATAATGATAGTGACGATTCGGATTTTAGAGTTTCAGATGAAGAGTTTGTGTATACTGAATCCGATGATGATGAGTGGCTAAAAGAAGCTGTTGATGAGGATAAAATGCTAGATGCAAAAGCAGAAAGGATTGTTGATGGTATTAAACTTGGAGGTGGTTTTGATGGTAGTGACAGTGACGATTGGGACCTGGATAGTAATGAATCAGATAACACTGGTTCAGATGGAGAAATTTCGGTGGAAGAGGATGGGGAAGAGAAAAAAATTAATTTAAAAAAAGTTGATCCAACTTTTGAGATAAAAGGCAAAACATTTAGGCCACAGGAATGAGGTAGAGTAGTTTTGGAGGTGATGCACATTTTTAAAGATGTGTATCATTTTAGAGAAGTATTGAAAGAATATGCAGTTTGGGAAGGCATTAACTTCATTTATAAAAAAAATCAGAAGGAAGCAGTGGGGGCTAAATGTGCTGCAGATGGGTGCCCTTTTTATATATGGGCTTCTAAGGTAGCTGGTCCTGGGAGTACATTTATGATCAAGAAATTAATCAATAAGCACACTTGTGTCAGGCTGGAGAAAGTTAGGACAGCCACTGCAAAATGGATAGCAAGGGTTCTGTTGCCTTTCCTTCGTGCAGATCCGGACATGAGCAATGAGCTAATGTTCAAGTGTTTGAAAGAACCCTATGGAGTTGAGCCACACCCACATAAGGTGTGGAGGGGTAAGCAAATAGCTATAGATTGGATTGATGGATCACATCATGATTCTTTCCTCAAGTTGCCCCAATATGTTGACCACCTAATAGCAACAAATCCTGGGATCATAGCTAAATTCAAATATGTGGAGAGAGATGTGAATGATACTTCCCCGCCCATATTTGAAAGAATATTTATATGTTACAAGGCATCTAGGGATGGATTTGTTGATGGTTGTAGGCCATTTATAGGGTTAGATGGATGCTTTTTAAAAGGTCCATATGGTGGTTGTCTTCTTTCAGCAGTCTCTGTAGATGGCAACATGGGGATCTTCCCAATTGCATTTGCCGTGGTGGAAAAAGAGAGCATTGACAGTTGGAATTGGTTCTTGGACCTTCTACATGATGCAATTAGAGATGACATAGAAAGAAAGCCACTTACTTTCATGTCAGATAGACAAAAGGTCAGTAAGTTTTTCTAATTGATGTACTTTCTTTGTAATATGTTTAACGTCATATAATCTAATCTGTTTTTTATGCTTGGTGTAGGGAATTATAAATGCTGTAGATAAACACTTTGGTTGGGCAGTTCATAGAAAATGTGCTAGGCATTTGTATGCAAATTTTAGATGTAAATGGCCTGGTTTAGAGTTAAGAAAGCTATTTTGGAATGCATGTAAGTCATACTGTCATAGTGACCACCAGAAGGCTATGCATGAAATTGCTATGGTTGTTGGAAATGATGATCCTATTAAGTGGCTTAGGCACACAAAATCAGAAGAGTGGTGTAGATGGACATATGATGAGAGAGTGAAGTGTAACCATGTTACCAATAACATGACAGAATCCTTTAACCATTGGATTGGAAAATTTAGAAATAAACCCATCCTCACACTCTTAGAAAATATTCGAATGAAATTGATGGCTAGACTGCATAGGCGATATGCCAAGGCTGCATCTTGGCAGGGTAGGGTCACACCAAAAGTGAAGGAAATGTTAGAAAAGGTATCCACAGCTGCTAGGTTTTTGAAGTTGGTGCCAGCAAGTAATGAAGAATTTCAGGTCATTGAAGAATCTGATAAGTTTTCAGTAAATTTGAAAACAAAGAATTGTAGTTGTAGAGCATGGATAGTGAGTGGGATTCCATGCAAGCATGTTGCAGCTTGTGCAAACTATATGAGGATGAACTTGGAGGATCTATGTGATGATTATTTCACTGTGAAGAACTATCTTGCTGCCCACAAGAATATGATCCACCCTCTTTTTGAAACAAACTTGGATCTTATTGAGGGAGCTAAACAGATACAACCTCCTCCCTTGAAGAGGAAACCTGGTAGGCCAAAAAGGTTGAGGACAAGGGAAAAGGGTGAGGAGAAACAACCCCGGATGAGGTCTTGCACAGTAACATGTGGGAGATGTAAGAAATATGGACACAATGCGAGAACATGTAAAGAGGTAAGTAATTAATATTATATATATATATATATATATATATATATATATATATATATTCTAATGTAATATGCACTTAGTTTAATTTACAAAATGGTGGTATGCAGCCTGTACCTGGGGGCAGTACAACTCCTAATACCCGACAAGGTAAAAAGAGAAAACAAACTAGCAAAGGTGATGGTAAGAAGTCAAAAAAGGTACATCTTATTTATGTATTTTGTGTTGCTGTTTATTTAGTTCAATTATTAGTAAATCCTCAATTATGTTTATGCTTTATTTTAGGATCATAACTTGCCATCTCAAGGAGCCTCACAAGAAGCTAGTATATCTCATTCACAGCCATCAGCATCACAACAAGCCCAATGAATTTTATGGTATGTTAAAATATGTATCCTTAATATGCAATTTTATTTAAATAAATAACAATTGAAATAATGATTAACACATAAAGTATGAGTGTACAACATATCAAAATCAGCCCAATCATCTTAACATAAGTAGTTTGCATTCCTAAGTTATGTATTTTGTTATTTAACTTCCTAAGCTCTACTCTCACTAATTGCACTTCACCCATTATAGATGTTATGTCCACTTCAGTTTCTATTCTTGTTGTTGGATACTGAGTTTCATTAGTTTTTGCATGCTCTTCACTTTGCTTGTAAATGGGTACACACCAGCCTAGGAAGCTTGCACTGCAGTTCCTATCTTCACAGCAATAATATAGCTTATTTTTATTCTTTTCTGACTCACTCACTTTCACTGCTGCTCTTTTCTTGCATGTTTTGCATGAAATATTTCTGAACTTTGGCCCTTCAAAATTCATGGAGTTTGCGCTGGACATGGACATTTTGTTGGCTTCAAATAAAGATTGTGCTGTTTTTGCTGTAAAAAGGGGAGCTACCTGGCTGTAATTGAAGTTTCTGGCGTGTTGAAGGAGGTTGTGAATGATGAAATTGTGTTGCTGTTTTGCTGTAAAAAAGAGAGATGACTATTTGGGTTTTTTGAAGGAGGTTGAGAAGGATGCTGGTGCTGGTTTTTATAAATGTAGGTCCAACGGTACTTTGGCTGGAGAATCCAACGGTTATTTTTTGCTTTTGCAGATAATAGACATATTTTGTTGTTTTGTAGCAGCCTATTGTTCTCTATTTTTGTTGACCCAACGGCTATATTTAGTCAATTATGTATTTAGGGTATTTTGGACCCTTTGTGGCAATTATAATGGCATTTTTGTTATTAAAATGGATGTCTACAAACGGCTCTTTAACGGAGTATGTTTTTTGTAACCGCATTCATAATTTAGTATGTTTTCTGTAATTTCTGATAATACGGTATGTTTTTTCTAATAAGGACAAAGTTAAGGATGGTGGAGGTAAATTTCCCGAAAAAGGAGAAAAAGAATTAGGGGTCATAATTTTTAAAAGGAAAACATCATTTTCTATTTTGCACACATTTTTTTAAAGAAGTGCTTTATGGTTTTATTTTTTTAAAAAAAGAAATGTATAGTACTTGTGAAATATGTTTTCTATTATTTATGTGAAAAATAAATGGAAAAACTGCATGCAACAACACCAGACGGGCCAAAGTTTTGTTTTTTCGCTGGTTTTAGTGGGAATAAACTTTAACCGTACGTAAATTTTAGAATTCGAATCAACTTGAGGCCAATATGTTAAACTGGTGGCATTAGTGGTTGAGACAGAAAATTAGACAACATACAAGGGCTTTTTCGGTAAGTTAAAAAGTATTCTCGGCTATTATCACATCTGCAGCAGCAACCCAATCCACCAAAGCTTTCTACTTAAATAAAATTAATACCAAGAAAATAAGGGATAAATTAGAAGTTCTCAAGCAAATAAATTTCTTTTTCGGGGTTGTAGGTATCTCAATGGATCTTCATTTTCTTTAAACTTAAATTATCAGGTAGTTCTTTTTTCTTTCTTTTTTCTTTTAATTATATCCATTTTCAAATCTTTTACGTTTTATTTGTTAAAGAAAAAAGTCTCTGCTTTCCAGATTCTTCATCTCTTCTTCTGTGTCTCAGTGCGTGAGCGTGTAAATTTGCGGGTTGTATCAGTAGATTAATGCTTGGGTTGCAATTTTCGAGGTGAAGGGAGAAGCATAAGCCAATGTCCAACAACCCGACATTACTGTAAACTGTTTGTGTGAGCTCAAAGATTCAACAACAAAAATGTCTCAGAACAACTGGGAAGCTGATAAAATGTAAGTTCCATTGAATATTCTCCTGTTTCTTTGATCCTTGTTGCAGATTTTCATGTGGGTTTTTCCTTTCCGACGCTTTATGCCCTGTCTTTTTTGTTGATTTGGGTTCTGGGTGTCTGAGAGTTTTCTGGGTTTTGCTTATCCTGCCATTTTCAGATCAAAGTTTTGGCCTTTCATGTTGTTTCATGGGGGACATCTATGTTACTCTCAAGGATTCACATTCCTATACAGCTTCTATTGGGTTTCGAAGCTGGCTTGTTAAGTGGGTGTTGTTTATTTGGTCTCGTTTTTTGAATTATGTTTGCCATAGGTTGGACTTGCGCTGAAATCGCCCCTAGTCTATTGTTGGACGATGTTCGTTGATTTTGCTTTTTGGTTTGTTAGTTTGTGGATAAGTTGGAATTTTTTTGGTTTTTGTTATTGGCTTGCCTTTTCCTTTGTTTTGTGCCTCTTACGTGCGTGAAATATTTCAGTAATCGATTTTTGTTTTGTATAGATTTGTCCATTTACACGACTTATTTTTGCAAAAATCTCCAAGATATCTAATTTAAAGGCTTAATCTCGCACTGCTGACTCCTGTTATGCTAGTTGATTTCTTGCCCCTCTTTTTGTCTCGTTCTATCCAGTCCATCAATGAAAATTCCTTTTTGGGGTTCCTTTTTGTGTTTCCTTTTAAATGATCCTCAGGTTGGATGTGTACATCCATGATTACTTAGTTAAGAGGGACCTGAAGGCTTCGGCTCAGGCATTTCAACAAGAAGGAAAAGTGTCGTCTGATCCTGTGGGTAAGATTAAAAGACTTTTGGTTATTGTTCTCAAACTTGGTTTCTGGTTTGTTGACTGATCTGCATTTTCTGATGCCATATCTCCAGCCATTGATGCACCTGGAGGTTTTCTGTTTGAATGGTGGTCGGTTTTTTGGGACATATTCATTGCAAAGACCAATGAGAAGCACTCCGAAGTTGCGGCATCCTACATCGAGGTTGGTTGAGATATGTTATCTAATATCCTTAATACGGTCTTTGTTTGTTTTTTTTTCCCTCCCCTTGTACGTTGCATTTTTACGTGACGAGAATGCCAAAGAGAAAGAAAATGGTGGCCTTCTAGAGAAGTGATAAGTTGACAGTTTAAAGACAGAATTTCTTTCCAATTATCTTATCTTGGCACGAAAATCAATTTGAAATCAAGCTTTCATAAGAAAAGAATTTAATCTCCTTGCATATTCAATAAACTATCAATTAGTTTTTCAAATTAATAGTAAACAAGAACGAATAAGGATCCAATCAAATAATGGCGATAGTTGCTTCAGGAACAGTGAGAAAAGAGATAAGTAACTGTAAAGGTCGATGAAGGATTTTGAGTGATATCGACAATTAAGTGATGGACTTGCAAGCAATTTCTTTGCACTCTTTATCATTTGTGCTTAACCTAGCAGAGTAGTGGAAATTCTAAATAATAGCTTTATTGAAAACCTTGTTAAATTTATAAATAATCAGTTGCGCAGAAAAATATCCAAAACATACAATGACCAAAGAAAACTGAAGATTAATGGCAGCAAGTGATTGAATTCAATGGTACCTGAGCTTCGTAATGTAATCGCTATTTTTTAGTAAAGTAGGGTTTTGATTGATAACCTGAAAAACATGGAATCCAGCTTTGTCAGCACGAAGTGCAAGCTTTTTCTTAGTGCCATGATGTTGTGGGTGCATTGAGTTAGCAGTTGCGCAATCTCCCTCCAAATGAAAAAAAAATCAGCTCTTTCTCACTAAGAGTATTTTTAGGAATGATAGCTAACCTTTTGCATGCAAAATTCAAGGTTACAACTTGAAGGTGGTATGTTACAATTTCCGTTGTGGTTTTGTATTTTTTGAGATCTTTTTCCTGTGAGTTCTAATTGTCTAGTGGAACTTGTTAGGTGTCTTTGATTTGAAACTTTTATTTAAGGATTGCAGCATCTTGGAATTTGGGGAGCTTCTTAGTGGTGCAATTTGTTGATGCACAATTGTTGCAGAAGAACGGTTGCCCCTTGGTTTAAGTTGATTGTTTATTCTTATTTTTAAGAGCAAATATACTGAAAAAAAATGTGGTGTTTAGTGCTTTTTGAAATCATAGTTATTAGGTTCCTCATGTTCCTTCATTTGCTATGGAACTATATTTTGCAGGTTCTTTGCATATCTTGTTATGTTCACACGTTTTTATTGTGTGATTTTTTAAATTGTATCTCAGGTTTGTTAGTTGTAATTATTGACTCCGACTAATATGAAAGGTAGAGAAGGCTCCCAATATTGTAGTTATTAACACTCAATATTGTCTTTGTTAACAATGCTCTGGTACACTGTTTTTTTCTTTTAGGGGATATTGCTTGACCTCATTCATGACCACCGCTGTAGCATGTATTGCTATTTTTACTGATTCCATGTGTTGCCAATATGATCTTGGTGTCTACTAATTTCCTAGTTTTTTGTACTTTTTTGGGGAGGGTGGGGGTGGGGGGTGGAGGGCTAAACTTAGAAAAGGATAGGTAAGGCTAATCTTTCCAGGGCATGACTTAATCTTCTCCTACGAAACAAAAGTAAAAACCAAGTCCTTCTATGAAATATATTCTCAATCTAGTCTGTTGGTATCTTATACCTGCTTTTAGTCTGCAACGTGACAACCAAGCATACTTGTTTTCTGATAAGTTCTCTGGGTATTGCTCCTTGAGATCTTGAAAAACAGTCTTATATGTGTATGTTTATTTAAATCTGAGCTGAATGAACTCAACTGTCCTCATAATCTGGGAGCTAGACCGAAAGACTTAAGATTTGCATGGATGCTTATTCAAGTTCTTAGATATGTGGGCATTCTGATACCCAGTAGAAACCTATGGGGCATTTCAGACTCAGATAATTAAAGCACGGGAGCAGCAGCAGCAGCAACAACAACAACAGCAAGTGCAGCAACCACAGCACCAACAGCAGCAGCAACTGCAAATGCAACATCTCCTGCTTCAGAGGCATGCTCAGCAGCAGCAGCAGCAGCAGCAGCAGCAGCAGCAGCAACAACAACAACAGCCGCAGCAGCAGCAGCAACAGCAGCAGCAGCAGCAGCAGCAACAACAACAGCAGCAGCAGTCTTCGCAGCAGCAGCAGCGAAGGGATGGCACCCACCTTTTAAATGGTTCTGCAAATGGGCTTGTTGGAAATGACCCACTCATGCGCCCAAATCCTGGTACTGCAAATGCCATGGCAACAAAGATGTATGAGGAAAGGTTGAAGTTACCTATTCAAAGGGATTCCTTGGATGATTCAGCAATGAAGGTTGGTGGATTGGCCTTTTTATTCTGTTATATTGAGTTTTGTGGATTATTTGGCTTAATCTTTTCTTTTGTTCTCTGTAACAATACTTTAAATAAAACACTGTACAGCAAAGATTCGGTGAAAATGTGGGGCAGCTTTTGGATCCAAATCATGCCTCCATATTGAAGTCTGCTGCAGCAACTGGCCAGGCTTCCGGGTGCTTTTCCCCCCCTGCTGTATACATTTTGTCTGTCTATAGATTTCTGGAGCTTCTGATCACAGCTTGAAACCTGATGAGATGATTACAATTGCAGCATCTTTCTTTTGCTATTGTTTCCAAAGTTGTATGGTCGGTCTTGACAATGACTGCAGAGGTTTAGGCGATGCTTTTATTTTTTTACTTTTTCTGATGAAGGCATTTTAATTAATGAATTTGAATGTGATTGACCTCTATGAACTACCAAAGCAAGATATCATGAGATGTCCTTTTTTTGTGTTTCAATTATAGCATCTGATACTTAACCCTGGAATTGATTTAATAACCATGTACTTACACTATTCAATTTTAGGCAAGTGTTGCATGGTGCTACTGGTGGGATGTCCCCACAAGTTCAGGCGCGGTCTCAGCAATTGCCTATATCCACACCGGTATGGAACTCATTAACATTATCTTGTAATTTTTGTGCATCCAATGATTCATATTGTTTTAGTGTTGTTTGGAACCAGGACATAAAGAGTGAGGTTAATCCAGTACTAAATCCCAGAGCTGCTGGTCCAGATGGATCATTGATGGCAATTCATGGTATGTTTGGTCTCTTGTGACTGCTCATGAAGCAATAATTGCAGTTATGATACTAGAGTTGGCAAGGTTGAGTCACTTTGGGTTCAAATTTATTGGGCTGCTAAGTGTGTTAATTTGAGTTATATATTTATGGCCAACTGTCAAAGTTTAGAATTTTGTACCCTTTCTCTGAAATGCAGTTGTAACTTATTCATACTTCGCTACTAGTAAATGCAATAGATATGGCTAGAAGTCACATATCAAAATGCTTTTCAAATAAATTAAATCAGTAAGTAATGTCTCTTTGTTGTAACAAGCAAGTTTTCGAAATTATAACCTTCATGGGAATAATTGTGCAAGAGTTAGAAAAAATATAAACGGTTAAAACATCAAAGGGTACTTATTGAGAACATTCAAAATCATTTGTAAATGATAATTGTGTACAAAAAAATAAGAAATATTAAAAATGTAAAATAAGAAATTTAGATTATTTACCCATAAGAAATAATACTGCCATGTGGTAAATAATCTAAATTTCTTATTTTACATTTTTATTATTTCTTATTTTTTTGTACACAATTATCATTTACAAATGATTTTGAATGTTCTCAATAAGTTCCCTTTGACGTTTTAACCGTTTTAACCGTTAATATGCACAGATTATTGGAAGCTTGATGCATTTGATTATTGGTAAATATGTCTCTTTATGTACTAGCTTCAAATAAATTAAATAAAAACTCTTTAAGTAAAATAGAAAAGCTTGAAGCAAGTTTTCAGCTTGACTACTATCAAAAAATCTAAAGTATTATCTGTAATTTGTGTGGCTTAAGATGTTTGTGGCTCACTTGCAAGGTTGCATAAATTTCAGGATCAAACCAAGGTGGCAATAATTTGACTTTAAAAGGATGGCCACTAACTGTAAGTTCTTTGTTGTTGAAACGTTTTTATGCTTCTCACACCCCTCATCATCATAATCATCATTGTTGGTGGCAAAATTGCAAATACTGTTTTTGTTTAAAAGTCTTCGCCTCATTATTCATTGTCTTTTCCAAGTTACTTAAACACTTATATGAACATTGTTATTAACTACTGAACTTTTTAATCCATCAGGGACTGGATCAGCTTTGCTCTGGTCTGCTCCAGCAACAAAAGCCCTTTATACAGGCTCCTCAGCCCTTTCATCAGCTTCAAATGTTGACACCACAACATCAGCAGCAGCTTTTGCTTGCACAGCAGAATTTAACGTCACCATCTGCTAGTGATGAAAGTAGAAGACTGAGAATGATTTTGAGTAACCGGAATATGGGTCTTGGTAAAGATGGCCTTGCAAATTCCGCTGGTGATGTGGCTTCAAACATTGGATCCCCTTTACAACCTGGTGGCCCTCTTTTGCCACGTGGAGATATGCTGATTAAGGTCCAAAGTTTTTTTTAATCCATATTTACTTTTTTCTCTCTTTGTCATGTTTTGGATTCCGTAAAGTTTCTTTTTTGAAATTTTTACTTCATATGTAGTTAAAAATGGCTCAGATGCAACATCAGCCGCATCAGCAACAACTACAAAACAGCAATCCACAGCAGCAGCAACAACATCTTCAGCAGCATGGTCTTTCAAATCAGCAGTCGCAAAGTTCTAATCACAACCTTCATCCACAAGATAAGATGGGGGGTACGGGCAATGTCAATGTTGATGGTAGTGTGTCCAACTCATTTCGTGGGAATGATCAGGTGTGCCATATTTTTTGTTTATCTGTAAATCCTGTACATTTATAGTTTTGATCCCTCTCTAAGGTAATCTTTTCATGTATGTCATAGGTTTTCTTCACATTTTTGTTCCAGCTCCTAGTGCCCCCCCCCCCTAGGTGGATCAATCAAACTTAATTTGTGTGATTCATGTGTTGTCTATGCCGCCTGTATTTGCTATATTTTTTCTTTACAGTTATTTGTTTATTCAGTGTGCCTTAATATGCAAGCATTTTCTCAAATACTTTTTGGTGACCCCTTACTTTCCAAGCTCTATGACATAGCAGATGTAGTCTTAGAAGCCCAGTCTCCTTACAACTTGTGGATTTTTCGGATATTGATGAGTGTTCCAGGGATACATATACTGGTTTCATGTTATGGTTTCTTTTTTTTTTTTTTTTTTTCTTTTCATCTTGGCTAATTTTCATGCAAGGATGTTTCTTACTCAATTCAACTCACGTTAAAGTGGCTTACCTTGCTGGGATAGATGATTCATTATCCCAGCTCATGCAATGATGTTTTTTCACGTGAGGGTGGTCACTGTGTTAACTGTAACCATTGTAATTGATGGGATACCTGAACCTTGTTTTTGATTGGATGGGTGGTGTTCATTTTGCCAATGTCTTCCTACATGTGTTATCTTCTGGGAAGAATACATCATTATGGTAAGCTTGGGCAGGTTCCTGACATGCTTTTTCTCGTTGCATTTCAAGGTTTCAAAAAACCAGACTGGGAGGAAGAGAAAACAGCCAGTGTCATCTTCTGGTCCTGCGAATAGCTCTGGAACTGCAAATACGACAGGACCCTCCCCAAGTTCGGCGCCATCAACACCTTCAACTCACACACCTGGAGATGTTATCTCAATGCCTGCCTTACCACATAGCAGTAGCTCTTCTAAGCCTCTTATCATGTTTGGAAATGATGGTACAGGCACTCTTACATCACCGTCAAATCAATTGGTGAGTTAAAATTCTAGCTTTTGAGTCGGTAAAGGGATTGAAACTTCCTTGCTTGAAACTCATTGGCATTCCATTTTGGCAGTGGGATGATAAAGATCTTGAATTGCAGGCTGATATGGATCATTTTGTTGAGGATGGGATCTCTTGAGGATAATGTGGATTCTTTTTTGTCCCATGAGGATAATGACCCCAGAGATACAGTTCCTCGTATGGATGTCAGCAAAGGTGTGCCGATGCATATGTATCAGAAGTTTTATTTTCTTGACAGGATTTGCTGGATTCAACTGACTTTATATTTTTCTTTTTTTTTTTGGGGATTCAAGGACTTTTATTCTTTGAAATGGGAATAGTGTGCCAATTTTCTTTATGACTAACTTCATGATATCTCTATAGAAATTAAATGCTGTCTTGACTTTTGTATAATTGGTAATTTGCTTCACACTGTTATTAGCACTGAAGGTATTTTGTCTTTCATATCAGGGTTTACATTTAATGAAGTAAGTTCTGTCAGGGCAAGTGGAAGCAAAGTAGTCTGTTGCCACTTCTCATCAGATGGAAAATTGCTTGCTAGTGGTGGGCATGACAAAAAGGCAAGTTTCAAGAGGATACAGGACGTTAAGTTCCAAAAAGTGGGCTCTCTGCCTGCTTTAATGTTGTAAAACCTTCTAAACCTGAGGAATTGCCCAAAACATGG